>JAVYIG010000237.1:0-729391 GCA_035222895.1 Strongylocentrotus droebachiensis | reverse complement strand
ATCTCGAAGTGTATTGTATCTGGCACTTAACTTCCAGTGAGGATCGGTCCCCACTGCTGGTAGTTATCATGCAAACCTTAAGATCACTCTTGGTTTATAACTTTTAGAAAATTAAAAGTTTCATAACAAGGAGTGCATTCACATGGTCCCTAACTCAGGGGCGGATCTAGCTTTTTGCTAAGGGGGGGGGGTTTGACCAAAATAATGACGATGCGGAGCATCGTCCACGAGCCGCGAAGCGGCGAACCGATTTTTTTGGGGGGTGTTTATTTGAACCCCGTAAGTGATGTTTTCCTGGCATCTATTAACACAATGGAGACCATAAAAAGCAGTGCATGATAACGTCTTTTTAAAATCAAGTAACAGTTTAATACATAGTTATATCCAGAGTTATCATGTGTTTGGTTAAGTTACCAGATGAGTTGAATATCTTCTCACAATATTTGCACTTGAAAGGGTTTCTCTCCAGCGTGCGTTCTTTTTTCTTTCTTTTTTTCTTTCTTTTTTCTTTTTTTTTCCTTTTTTTTTTTTTGGGGGGGGGGGGGCGCCCAAGGGGGGGGGGTTGCAACCCCCCCAACCCCCCCTCTAGATCCGCTTCTGCTAACTACAAGATAACTTAAAGTTCAAAACCATGACCTAAACTTAAACTTCAAAACTGTCAAGTGAACCTTACTATATAGTGGGAAGGGGGTCAAGCAGAAGAATTTGTTAATGAATCTTTAAAGAGACCACCTGGAACTTTAGAAATTTGATAATGAACACAAAATGTCAGATTTGTGCACAGGGGTCATTTTTCAGTTGTTTGGGATAGTTTGAAAACAGCAGGCATAAGCAATCAGTCTTGTGTCATTTGAAAATTGCTGAAGGATAAAAACAGGGCATGAAGAAATATGATACTTTCTTTCTTCTTTCTCAATAATCATGAACTTTAAGTGACCTTCTATATACCATGTCAGTTGAAAAGTAACCTTGTCATTCTAGCTACTCAAGATTAGGGTATATTAAAATATATTAATATGATGGTAATTTATTGTGAAAAAACTATTTTGAGTTCTTGGTTGTAACTGAACAGGAAACAAGTGGATGAATACTAATACACAGATCAACATCAAAATGAAATACTAAATTTTATTCTTTAATTTGTACTTCCTTCATTGTCAAACTTGCAATTGATGTGGATCAATCAATACTCTTTGTAAGACCGGGCCCAGCTAGGATAGTAATATTTGTAAAACAATAGATGTAATCCCAGATTGTTCTTGTTGTTTGTCTTCTTCTTCTTCTTACTGCAACTTATATTACCTACCGTACTTTAATACATACATGCAATTACTTCTGCTTTCTTCTTATGTTGTTATTGTTGTTGCATTTGATGTTTCTCTCTTCTCCTTCCTACTTTTCTTCTCTCTGTCTGTGTTTTATCATGGGAACAATACAGGATGGTCATTGTCTGACCTTTATAGTTAGAGGATGCTACTGATTATTTCAAATTGTTTACAAACCAATTTTTATGAATGATGCATCAGAATATACTTCCATATCCACCCTAAAAAGTTATTGCACTGTTTGTAAGTTAAAAATGCAAGTAATCTGTAGGCAGACTTCTAGCTGTCACACCTAATTGTAATAAACAGAAATTGCAGGGGTCTTTGTGGCATTTTAACTATTTGAGCTATTATGATTTAGTTGGTGACAGAAGATCCTTTTGTTTCCAGTTACACCACTATGGTCATGTATATTATTTTCCTTTCATTTTCAAATCAGCAGCTGCAAATATGAAATATGAATTCAAAGAAATTTAATACATAAAATAGAAAAAACATATTTAGAAAACAATTAAAACAAAAAAATATATAAATTGCCAAACACATCTGCATATTAAATTGTTGGTTTTGCTTTGTTATGCTAATGATTTATTCCACACAAAAAATCATCATAATGGTGTAAAATTTGATTAAACCCTTTGCTTCTCAAAGGTATAACTCATTAGGTGTGCTGTCACCTGGTTTTCTACCCACACTTCTAGGGGTGGGTGCCGGAAGGGGCACAGCATGTCCCCCTGAATGAAAGAAGCATCTTCCCCCCTTCCACCCGCTGCGACCAGGGCGTTGTGACGTTAGAGGTGTAAGGAATAGCCTCCCCGGTATCTTTTCTTACGAAAGAGAGACTCATGAACGGGTAAAGATAAGGAAAGGGATGGATATATTTTCCTGTTGTTTCCTTTTTTTATGATAATTTTAAGTAGCTTAACCCTTTCCTACAAGAACTGGATTGATCAAGTAATAAGCCTACAGGATTCATTTTATCAACAGTTTCAAGACAATGTATGCATCCGATATTGACTATTATGCTTCTTCCTCAGCTGAAAAATGAAAACCATTAGCAACATGTTTATACCAGAGAAACTGAATCTTTACCTATCATACCTATTATATCTGATGCAAATAAAAGTGCTGCAAAATTATGTTTTTAAAGTGGGGTGCTTTATCCCTATGGACCAATTTGAAAGGGTGGGGCAGCTCAAAAGTGCAGACTCTGAAGGAAGATGGAGGTGCTCAAGCCCCCTGAGCCCATCGCACAGATAGGTGTTAATGACCTTGTTAGCTTTCTTGTATCCATAACCCAAAGGTTTTCCATTCACCAAACCAGCAGGAGCATCCGAACATTACCCTGGCGTTCTGGTTCTACCTGTGGATATAGCCTGGGATGTGACGTTAGATATGAAAGCATCCTGTCTAGTATTTCTCATGATCTTAGCTTCAATTAGTGAAGATTCTCAGGTGTTTATTTCAGGAAAAAACAAGATTGAAATTTGCAGGTGATACATTTCATGCTGAGACTTACAATGACTTTATACAAAGGTTATAATTTTCTGAAACTAGATGATTGTGAGATGCTTTACTTCTTTTGTTACGTTTATACTGGTGACGTACATACAGAAATTTTCTGTCTTTATTTTTTCTATAACTTTAAGATTAAATCTTTGTCATTGTGCAATTACTACTGTAATAGGGAAATAGAATTATGGCTGGTTTAACAATCGTTTTATCAACTTGTTACAATACTTCTTCATATTTGAAAACATCCTCTTAAATGAAGAGATATGCTTACTTTACAAAATACAAAGAACTGGGTCACAACTATTGTTTTACATGTTTTATTTCAATGTTATTCATTTTAATCTTTTGTCTCTGAACAATAACAGATTATTTCAACAGTGAGATGGATCACCTGAGAGTTTATTTAATTGTATTCTAGACAGTAAAAAACAGAATGAATCATGAAATCAATTTTGATAGCTCTTCAACAATTTACGTCCCACCCATTTCTCTCAAAGTCATATGTGTCATTTATTGATAACCTGCTCAAACAATTATACCGCGGTTAAGGCCCACGCTCCACAGTGGTTTGCTAGAGACCATTCAACCAGCAGGACAGGTCTAAGTGAAAGTCACCCCCTAAGGTCTCTGGACTGGTGGGTTTGCTGACGTAAAATAGTAATTAAAGGATGAACTTGAGGTTTTAATGGTTTTGAGGTAAGCTAGTGTGGTGTTAGCCTGCAGAGTGATCGTGTGTTTGTTCAATGTCAGAAAGTGAAATCATGCTTTAATTGCATTGTTGTTAAGTTGTTTTTTGAAAATGAGAGAAATGGTAGGAATGTGGGGTTTGGATAGAAGAATAAAGATTCTTTGTTGAATTATTATTGTTTTATTAAATGAAAGAAAAGAAAAGGCTATTTTTGCATTAAGCTTTCATTAACCTTTTCCAATCGAAGGGGCATATACATAAGATTGACAATCGTATTGCTTGTGTTATCTTCCAATCAGTTGTTTGTGTTATCTGCCATGTTTGAAATCATCTTTTCATGGATTTGTTCTTTTCATGGATTTGTTCTTCTTCACTTGGAATTGCATACTTTAACAAGTATTAATATAGGTCATTATATTTCCATGATAGATGCCGTTTGTTCTATAATATGATGATAGTCAAGACAGACTGAATTTCATCGATTTCAAATCAATTTATCTGATTTGTTTTCCATTTTGATAATGAAACAAGCCAAACTATAACAGTGACTCCAAAAGGCTTTGATGTTCTCCTCTCTCTCTCTCTCTCTCTCTCTCTCTCTCTCTTTCGCTCTCTCTCTCTTCCCCTTAAAGGTAATACAAAGTTTTGGTATGGGTTCATGAATTTGGTTCAAATGAACATAGTGGAAGCTTAAGCGATCTTACAATATTCAGTGATCGTTGTCGGCGGTTGAAATCGAGTCTAAAGTTATAAAATTGTAGATAAATAAACTCTTTATGTTGTATAGCTCCCTCTCAGGGTCAAGATATTAATTAAGCTATAAAACAATGTTCCTTGACTAAAATCGACCGATTAGCTATTCCCGTTTGAAAATTATATATCACAACTACATATTCTGAGATTTTCATGGTCGCGGCTACCATCGTACGGCCGTAGGCGCTATTTGAAATTTATCAAAAATTTACTGGGAGCACCGGTAAATTTTTATATTCAATTTTTCTCAAAAGCAGAAGTGTTTTAGGGGCTTAAATTTCTAGTGCTCATAATACATCCACAGGTGCAACCAAATATATAAAAATTGTAAAGAATCACTATCCGCCCAATTTTCGAATTTTTCCCAAACTTTGTATTACCTTTAAGATGTAACTTCAACTGTTTTCAATTTGCTCTTCATGTGGCCTCATTTTCAGGAGAAGGAAAGACAGGACAGTTGAAGTCAAGCGAATCTGAGACAAAAAGCATTGGTCCAGATAGATTAGGGTGTCAAGGTGTTGGGTCCTATTCAGGCAACCAAGCGGAATAACAAGGTTTCCCAGTGGAAACACAATAGTGAAATTTATCAGGAAATAGGTCGCATAAAAAAGGAATTTATTAATTAAAACTAAGGTCAGCTTGCTCGTAAAATCCTAATTGTTTCCTAAAGGAAATTATTTGTGCTTTGGGCAAATATTGTGAATCGCTGTGTCTTTCAGTTACGCATCAGCTAAAGTCAGTAATAATATAATTTAAATTCTGGATGAGGTAAAGATATTCATGTATATTAAACCTTGTTCGATCAAAGAAGAAATTTAACATGTGAATATAGCCCGATATAACTCAAACTAGAGTTCATTGAAAATTCATGTTATAACGGAAACAAATTGTATCTAACTTTTCGGAAGAAATTTTGAAGTGATACAAAGGTTACTTCCTTTTGAAGTAAAATAACGAAGACAAATTTTGCTTTACTTGACTGAGTTAAGAATGAACATATATGGTGCGGGGGATAAAGGCTTGTCAAGTGGGCCTGTTGAGGTGACTTCACGTTTTGTTTAGAATCGTAGGAAGAGCGATATCACGTACTGGACATCAACGCGAGACAAACAGGAAGGTGTATCCTACCAGATATGAAGGAAATGCATTCAGGAAACCACTTCTCACCTCTCTCGTCCACCCCAAATTTTATGTAAAAATCAGATTTTGGGTCCAAAAAAAGACACCAATATGTGTTGTTTAGAATTGTGATGAAGTAAACAGGAAGGAGAACGTGCAAGATGAAATTGTCAGGTGAGGGCTAGAAGGGCATTACTTCCTTTCATTTTGCATAGGGTTAATGCCCTTCTAACTCGGAACAGATACGGAATGTAGTAAAGGAAGGAGCACAGTCAGATTACTCAACCAATGTTTGGTATACTACTTGTCAAGGTTTTGCATCTCTTTTCTTTTTTCGTTCTGAAAATATGTTTAGAAGCATTTTATATATTTGCTGATTTTGTATTTATTTGTTTTCTTATTTGCCACTAACTCCATGAATTATTTCTCAGCCTCCTCCATCTTTTCTCTCTCTCTCTCTCTCTCTTTCTATCTCTCTCTCTCTCTCTTTCTCTATCTCTCTCTCTCTCTCTCTCTCACTCTCAAATTCTCTCTTTTTAAATTTTTATATCTTTCTAAATTTCTTTCATTCTCTTTCATTCTCCCTTTTTATCATTGGTATAAGAGTATAGAATATGCTTATAATTAATTAGTTTTTGTGTCTTAGATAGTATCGGTCTAAACCAGAATATTGTTTTACTGATAGCCAATGTCAGTATTGAATAGATATATTGCATAGGCCATTAAATACCTTTTTTAACAATACACCATGATTTTCAAGGACTAGTACTTTGTAGTTGTTCTAAAAAAAAATGATGGACTCAGCAGGTCAAGATGAGCAACAATCATTGATCATCGGCACTTCAATAATTAATCAAACTTAAATTAAAAAATAAAAAATAACCACCTGTAGAAAGCTTGTTTTACCTTGTATCCATCACACATCCATTGCAAAATGGGAATTAAATGATAGATTTGAATCCTCATTATCAATTATAATTTTAGTCTATCAGAAGTAACATGTAGGTCACCTGTTTACTCTCAGACGTGTTGAAGGGAGGGGGGAGGGGGCACAGCTAGGGGTGAGCCTAGGGACCATAGGGGAGACGGCCTATTAGCAGAGATGACACAATCGCTACCTCATAGGCATTGAAAGGCCTTCCTCCATGGAGCATTATTCTAGAAAATCAGTTCACCTTTTGAAACTTCTCAGAATTTTTGGATTGAAAATGAAGAAAAGTGTGGATGGGTGTCTCCCTTTATGTCTGTGACATACATCAAAGAAAGTTCTAGTCGTTTGTTGTTTACATGATTGCAATTTTTGTTTAATAATGCGATTTCATTACCATATTGTATGTCCAATAGAAATCATGTTGGGATTACATTATACCTCATTCAATTCAAGGTTTATTTTGAAAAACATAGAATACAATGATGCACATGCTGCAGCTAAAAAGCTGAAATGTATATGTATACAACTATTAAATAATAATAAATTAAATAATCAACATTTCAATAAGTGGCCAACAAAGCTATTGGAATTCCCTTGAGTTGATTTTTGTAAGGTAGTTGTAATCATGTTTATTTTTCATTTCAATATTGACAGGGAATTTGGTAATAGATTGAAAGCTGAAAATGTAGCCTTTAAGTCAGTTATTCCACATTTTCTTAAAAAATTAAACTGAGATGGTTATTTGGAAATACACTCCAACAAATTTATACATTGTCTAATACCCTTATGAAATATCAATGACAATGTTACTTTTTTCCCCATTAAGTTAAATGTAAAAATAAAACTTTTAAAAAAAAGATTTTGGGTCCCACCTGGAATCATAACCAAAGAGCACTAGAAGTGCATGAGCGGACTAATTTTCATCAAGGGGAGCTGGGGGTACAGGGGAGACAGCCAATTACAAGTCTTTCTCTGAAAGTGAGAGATGGATTCTCACGAGATGTGGAGAGGATGATGAGTTAGGTAAGATTAAGAAGAATAAAGTAGTAATATTGTTATTAACTGATAGCAGACCATTCTTAGCTGATGTGAATGTATTTGCTGAAACTGTCGTCTTTAAAATAAAAAAAATATTCAGTTCATAGAATATTTTGTAATATTATAAAAGAGTGTATAATATGAATATTTGCACACCATGATAATTATCACCAAGGTTTCTTGTCCTGTTATTGGCTATTAACCATCTTAGAATTTCAGAATCAATAGAGATTTGTTTACATGAATGTGGCAGAATCAGGATGTTTGATCTTAAAACTACTACTGAATACCTTCCTATAACTAAACATTGAAAGCAAATTGGTATCTTTTGCAGTGTAAGATGTAAAACCCCCAATTGTTAAGACATGTTGTAATGTGTACCTCAATATTTTGACAATGCATGAGATGACCTTTGTTCCCCTAATACAAATGGAGGAGGGGGAAACACAGGTGCGTGTTAGTTCAAGAAGCTTTGTAAACTATATCTGGTTTATGGAAATAAAACAATTGCCAATGTGGGTTGGTCTTACAACAGAGGAGGTCCTCCTGGGGATAAGACGGATGGAGGCACTTAGATGTGAGGTGGGGACGGTTTCACTTCGTGCCAGAAACTGTGGATTTGGGACTAGATCTTTCCTTGAATCAGATTTACCAGAAAATTCAGTGGAATTATACAATTGTCAAACAAATATAGATTATGACAATGCCACTTCCAATTGGATGCTTTCAATATTAGAATATCACTAGCATTTGGGTAATACTTTTGAATTTCGATTACTTTATCTCAATTATTATTATTATCATTTATTTTGTTTTTGCACATATATATTGAAACATAGTTGTGGAGTTTAAATGATTTGTCAAAACGATTTGCACAATAATGATTATCAAAATAAATTACTTGATAATCAACATGCTGTAGTGGGAACCCAACTTGATGAAGAACTTTCATAAAATTGACAAAGTCCTTGTCTAAATAGTGACATTGCATTTTTGTTGGCATTTTACATCTTATGGAAGTTGCAATTGGTTGCCAAACCGGCAGGCTCATACATTCAGGTACTATTCTTCTTTTTTTCACCCATCATTGTTATATTGGCAGGATATGAAGTTGGTTGTAAAATCTTTTCTTGTGTGATGGCCATGTTCATCTTGCCTTTTTTTCCTTCCCATATTTCAAATCATGTTGTCAAATAATAATGAATGGGCCCAGTCCAAACGGGAATTCTGGAAGTGTGAATCCTTTTTAATCAATGCCATTGTCTTGTATGATTAAACCCTTGTGCTAAGGAGTGTTAAGACAAGAATAAACTTGTCTGTCTTGACTCAATTTCTCCAATCAGGGATGAAGAGACAAGTAAAGGAAACAGAGGAGGAAGCAGGTGGGACTAAGCGGCGAGAGAAGGGGGAAGGAAGGAATGAGTATTGGTCACAAAGGGGTGGAATAAATGCAAATAATAAAGAATAGATCAAGGAAGGAATTCATCAAGAAGTCCTTAAAAATGGCCTTGTATTGCTTAAAATAACTTTCAAATTGTCTTCACGTCTGTGGTCATGGCCTTAGATCTTCGTTGCTAATTGTTGATATCTATCTTTTTTTTAAACAGCAAATGTGCATGTTATTGAAAATAATTAAAGGAGGCACACTAAGAGACTACAAAATTGCATGCAAAATTTGAAGGCCTGGGCAGCAGCTTTCAAATTAACTTGTTCAAACCTATTATTCTGAACATGATACTGAAGTGCTCATGTGACATGTTATGAGCTGGTTCCATTTTCAATTCTAGTGAGTTGAATATCTAACTCTAAAAATCACAGCAAATGTGTATTTTATGGAAAATAATTACAGGAGGCAGATTAAAAGACCACAAAGTTGCATGCAAAGTTTTAAGGCCTGGGCTGCAGCTTTCCAATTAACTTGTCCAACTCCATCACTACTGTAAAATAAATTGAACTGTTTGTTCATTTGACATGTTGGGAGCTGGTTCCATTTTTATTTCTGGTGGGTTTGATGAAGGAGTTACCAGACCTTCTTGAATTGATTATCAGTTTCCTTGCACACAGTCACATTCATGGGTTAAAACAATGGTAACATTATTTTCCAGTTACAGAAAGTTAAAAAAAATGATGTAACACAAATTATGAGAATTTTGATGGCAATGCATTATGGGCTATCATTTTTAGGTGAAATGTTTATCTGGCCACAGCCCATAAGACCGACACAACAGGGCCTCTGAATACTTTTATGAGGGTTTAGGAGGCCGACATTGTTGGTCAACCTGCTCATTTTTCTACCCTAGTTTGCTTCTAACATGATCACAAAGATTTTTGTTTGTTTTAATAAAGTCAATGGCAATTTCAATACCTATAGTATATCCCACAGAAATCATGTTTCTTTGGATCATTCAATTTGTCATTGCAATGTGCACACATTTAAAAAAAATGACAGAGAAGGTTATTGAAAATATTTAAGTTGTTTAGACTTTGAGATCGTGTTCTCTGGAAATTTATGGAAGGCATAGATTTCATTTGCTGCTTCTGAATGATAGAATCTAATGAAATCAAGAATCATTCAGTTTTGTTCTTCAAAGTGTTCTTCAGAAACAGCAAAATAGCTGTGACATATTATATTCTGGGTATTATTACTGTAAGCTTTTGGTCAGTTAACAACAACAAGTAAGGCTATAAAAACACATTATCATTGTTATATTATTTTAGAGTCCTTTAGAGTATGCATCCATTGATCTTTGAGCAAAAGACCAGAGGGGACCAGACGGTGATGGGTGAAGACTGCTTTTGATTTAGAGATGATGACAAAGGACTTGGTCATTAACCATCACAGGAGGAGATGATTTGTCTTGGGATGAGGAAGGAAACGCTCACAAAAGACTTTGATATGAAAGGATATTTACCCTTTGATGATTGGGATGAATGAACTAGGGAAAGTTTGAAAGAAATGGCGTGGTCCAAAAAAGTCTCAGGATTTTTATCTTGGCACATGTACATATCATGAATTCATCCTTTTCAGCATTATAAAAAAAATCTTTCAACTACATGGTATTTACTGGTTCCATTCCTTACAGTATTGAAACTTCTTCTTTCTCCCCCCCCCCCCCCCCCCTCTTTCAAACCCTCAATTTTTGTTTTTCATCTGCTCAACCCCTTCTTTTAATTAACATCTTTATTGATTTTTCTATCATTGTATTTTATATTTATGTAGAATTATCTTTAAAAATAAATATTGTACAATCTTGGAAGCCCCTTCATGGGGGAAGGGGTGGGGTATTATTCCAAGAATTTATGGAGGGGCTTTCAACTCCATGTAACCTCTTCAATAAATCAGCGGCAATAGTTCCACATTTTTGTGTCAGCCAATGTTTCTAACCACCAACATAATTTTTTGAAAACAGTTACCCAAAGGTGTGAAGTCAATTTGGAGGATTATTAAAAGCTGTTATATTGTAAGAATCTTTGCCCTTGGTATTTAGGTAGGTGAACTCACTCATACTATGACAAGCTTCTGGTCCTGTTCACACCAGTCACTCAACTGCAGTCAACATTTTTAGTTATAAAGTTAAAAAAAAACTAGTTTCTTAGTAACATCTGAACATTGCAATTATAGAATTAATTGCACCTACCCATGTTTATAAATGGAACTTTATTACAGGATACTTTCAGGCAAAATAATTCAAATGGGCTTGATAGGCATGCAGAATGTCAATTTTGTTTTAACTATAAAGTTAGCATGGATATTTTATCATACAGATTTATTAAGTTGTTGTAGATAATACAAAGATTATGACATCAGAATTAAATTTAATCTAGATTAAATTTTGTACTGAAGAGGGAAATATGAACAAGTGAGAAGAAGGTTTTGTTGTAAAGGAGGGAACATAGGAAGTGGCTCCCAGACATAGGGCAATCATTACAGAGGATGAGTTTCTTAAATTTTTAGGAGAGGAACAATTGGCTAGGGAGATCAAGACAAATTAACTCAAACTGTCCAATTTTCTGACTGAAATCAGTCACAAGTGTGTTGAAGAGTCAGCTCTAGGAGTTTTCTATATATATATAGAAGATGGTGCACTTGTGCTATGACTTATTTAATCCAAGTTTACTTTTTCTTGCTTCAAAGTCTGACTTGAGTAAATTTTGGGTTTGATCTGCTTCTAGAAGTTTTCAGTTCTTTGTTTTTCCTTTTCTTTTTTAAAGAAATTTAATGTGAACAGCAAACTGCTAAAGATAATTATTATTATGATGTATTATTTTGATTATGTAAGATATACTGTGTAAATGTACAGTGTATTGCAATACTAATACTATTTCATTTTGAACAAGTTGCCATAGATTACCTAAATAGCAAAAGGTTGGTCTCTTTTCTCTATCTATAAATGCATAATGAAATCTATGTTAAATTAAATGCATTTTAAGACAAATGTTCACCTTACACTTCTCACTACTATACGCCCAAAATGTAACTGGTGATTACACAGTATATGTTTATATTGTGATGACAGGTTAAACAGACTTTTCAATAGTGCCTTGATCAGTATATGGCTATCATCCAAGTATACTTGTCATCAGTAATGTGAAGAAGAAAAAAAGGAGTATCTAAGATATCTTCCTGGAAAATTCTTTATCAGACAGTCTGCAGGCTGGTCAGTGACTGCACAATCACATAAGATGTATACCTCCTAGATTGGGCATTTGGGTTTAACATTGAACATGCAGCAGATCAGTATTAAGTTACATAAGATGGTCAAAGTGTCGCTGTATGATTGTAACCTCTTAAAGGCATCGTTTAACAATGTTAAATCTGAGATGCACGGCCCTACCTGTTATCAGTGTCTGTGGTATGGTGTTATATTGAAGCCCCAAAATGATCAAGAAGTGCCTCAAAAAAGTAAAAAACCTTTGAGTGATGGGTTTTTACCATACTCGTCTTCCCCAATAGACTGTAGTGTTATGAAAACCGTTTGGCAAACGCAAAATTTTATTTCGATTTTCAATCATAAATATCTTGATAATCAGACAGGCGATCGGCTTGTAAAAGTCATGGGGTTCCTGACTGACCTGAAGGTTTATAATTATCATTGCAGCATGAGCTAAATCTAGAATTTTTGTAAAGGATCTAAGACAAAGTTACCGATCCCTTTAAGGCAGATTGTTGTTTCCTGATGGTTGCTTCCCTATGTTTTTTACTGGTCAGATTGGTTTTATTGGTCTGCAAGATTTAAAATCAAAAGTCTAGACTCTTATATGACACATTCTTGATTTCTCTTTATGTTTTCCAGAAATATCTTTACTCTGAAGGTTTTGTCACCAGGTGGGACCTGGGAGATTTAAGACAACACTTAAGAGGGCAGGCTTGTATCAGTTTGTAACAGAGGAAGTAGAAAAGAAAGAATGAGTCAAAATTGAAATTATTGTGACAGCCAGGTAATTAGAGATTATTTAATATCAAGAGTGCATAAAATAGATATAGTTTCAGTAATTATTCAATATTGAAAAACTGAGGTATAAGAAACATAGTACTTATAGTAAATTTATCAGCTGTTTCTTATTTAACAGACATATGAGAGGTTTTGAAAATAAATCAGAGGTTTATCACATCTCTTGCGTATTTTCCTTGGTTGGGCAAGGCCATTGAACCAATTGGCAATATCCAGCATTACATAACCTCTCCAAACTTTATGCTAAATGTGGAATGTTCATTCCCTACCCACCTTCATTTCTTGATCTGTTTTATCCATTGAAGGTGAGGAAATTACTTCAAATGGCATGGAGAGACCGCTCATTTAGTCTGGACAGTAGAGATTAAAGAAATATCCTCAAGTGGTTCTTCTCTGATTGATCTGTGGTAAACCCCTGACGTAGGTCGGTGTCCTTCTGTCCCTTCCTGTATGCCTTCCCTGGCAGGGAAGGAGGCAGGGAAGGGGGCAGGGAAGCTGGGGTTACTCAATGAGTCCTTGCTGGAAGAGTGGTTGGTGATATGTCAGTTAGATGCCTTCACCCACCCGACCCATCCAATCTAATCCAACATGTATGCTAACCGTAAAATGTCTAGTCCATTTCCACATCCACTCCTTGATCTTTTTGTCAATTAAAGGTAGTGAAATTACATTAAATTGATTGAAGAGATTAAAGAAATAACGAGAGGGGTTCTTCTTTGAATGACCTCTAATGAACCCTTGACTCAGGTAGGTGTCTTTTGGTCCTTTCCTGTATAGCAGCCTGGCTGCTAGGGGAAGGCCATGGGAAGGAGGCAGAGAAGGTTGGATCACCCTGTGGTTCTTGCCAGTAGTTGGTGCGGAGTGGACGCCTGAGCTACAGTTTTAGTAACAAGCACCAAAAAGATATCTTGTCATTTTCTCATTTCTATGTTATACATGAATTTGAAAAAATTAAATCGGGTCTGCATCATTCATAGGAAAACAAAATTTTGTGAAAAACATTTTGCTATTAATTTATCCCTATGATTCTATTCGTCCTGTTCAATTGTACTTTTTTTCTCTTTACATGCATACTTTTTCCCATTATATTTACATGTATATCATGTTTATCTTTCCAATCTTACAAGATTTGGTCTATTCATAAAATACCTCATAACTTGAAGTTAAACAACCGGTAAAACAATAGGCAGAATATAAATTTTCCCCAAAGTACTTTATTTTAAAGAGCTACAGTTGATGATATATAGTTTATCACACTCCTGGCTTTACTTTATAGCTTTGATATTCTTAGTTTTTGTTTGGTTAATTTTTTGCTTGTTTATTCATTGAAAAATCTTCCTTGCTATTTGCTATTTGATATCACTTTTGGTACCTTGAACATAAACTTTTCGTAATTCATATGTCTGGGTCATGGTAATTGGTTTTCAGCTGCTTTTCATTTTTAGGACTTTAATGACGTTTACAATTTGAACATCGCAAGCACGCACAGACTAACGATACTCTCTTGTCATGGCTTCCCTTTCTTTCTCTTTCTCGCTCTCTCTTTCTCTCTCTCTCTCTCTCTCTCTCTCTCTCTCTCTCTGTTTTAACTTTTTTCTCCAATGTGGGGGATATTTTCTTGTCTCTCATCTCTCTTATTCTAAAATTTCCATATTTTCCCAGCTTCTCAAAGGTTTGTGGGAGAAATGGAAAAAATCAACATATTGTATTTGTATAACTTGAAAATTGCTTTTATATGTGGACCTTTCAACATCCATTTAGTAGATCGTAACTTTCAGACGCACTCTGGTTTCTATGGCCCATTAAAATGCTTTTATAACTTCAGATCATGTCACACTCAGATTCCTACGAAAGTGTAAATCTAACAATATGTAGAACTTGAACAACTTTTATGACATCTTTTTTTTGTTCATGCACTTGTACTAAAACGTGGTGCCAATTTTACTTGTGTATAAATCAGTTAACATTCCAGCATCTGTTGCTCATAAAAAATATTTTTATTTTGTTGAATGACTGGACACTCTGGGTTTTATGAGCCATACAGTAGCTTGAATTGCCTGCCAGTGAAACTTCCAATTTACAAGGCTATTGATTCAATGGACACTAGATGGCGCTGTTTACTTACCAGGGCTTAACTTTGAGCCAATCACAGAGGAGCACTAAGAGATGTTTATCAAATAAAGAACAATGTTGTAGATTGAATAAATTCAAGCAAGTTTTTTGTTGTTGTTGAAATATTCATGATAAACCTCATAAATATTTTATTTTTGTAAACAATGCAAAATCTTTACATTGCAAATTACTGGTTTGGGTGTCAATCAAACATGTCAATAATTTATTATTTTTTAAAACATTTTTAAATGTCATTTTATTCACTTTGTCATTGATATAATGAACCTTTTAAGTTTCAGTTTTATTTTTCATTATAAACCTTATCTGTAGCCTGAACTGAACTTATGTTTGAATTCAGTGTTACAGTCCACGATTGTTTGATATCATATCATCTGATCAATGCTTTGATTTTTCTCTTCAAATCAAAAGAGGGCAGCAGACCATGAATTGGAAAGGTGTTGTTGAAGTACAAGCCAGAGCAGGACTTTTTGTAATGGTGACACTGTAGTTTTACACTGATTAAGTTAATCTTGTTGTCATGCGAATACTCAAATGTGCCCTCTGTTGATAACATCACTACAGGAATGATGATGGGCTTTGCTTCAGACCAGACCCATTGGTTATACAAAAAATAATTTAAAAAATAACTAATGTACCTGAGTGCCAGTCATTTTGTTTAATTAGATTAAGCAGCATTGGGCTTTTTATTGAATAATGCATTTTGAGAGCTTTACACTTTTCTCTTTCCTTTTTTTCTTTCATCCTGTTCCATGTTACATTACTCTCCTTTATGCTCTGTTCTTTATCTTCCCTTTCCTTATATGTGAATTAACTGTCTTACAATAGTACTAGGTTTTTCTTTAATACTACATACTTACTGTTTCTTTTGCCAATCTTCTTTTGTTCTGTTATTCTCTTCATCTCCTATTTGTTGTCTCTTATGTAGAATGGTATTGTTGTTGATTGTATCACAGCATTTTCTGTTTCCATTCGACATATTTCTTATTCTCTCTGTTTATTTTTTGTTATACATTTTTATTTATGTACTTACTGTATATCCCTCCCCCTCCCCCTCTCTCCCCCCTCTCCCCCCTCTCTCTCTCTCTCTCTCTCTCTCTCTCTCTCTCTCTCTCTCTCTCTCTCTCTCTATGTCTCTCTCTCTCCAACTCTTTCTCTACCCTTCACTTTTTTTCCACTCTCTCCCCCAAATCTCTCTCTATTTCCCCACTATCTCCCTCTTTCTCTGGCTTCATTCCCTTGTACATATCCATCTCCCCTCTCTCTGTCTCTCTCCATTTCTCTCTCTTTCTCTCCAACTCTTTCTCTTTTGCTTTCTCTTTCTCTCTCACTCTTCTCTTCCCCTCTCTCTCTCTCTCTCTCTCTCTCTCTCTCTCTCTCTCTCTTTACATCTTTCTTTATGATTCTTGGATTTACTTTTTTGTTCAGAATTTATAACACTTCTTAGCATTGTGCATTCAATACAACATTTATAATCATCAGTCTGTGAAATGAGAACCAAGTAGATGTTTATTCAACCATTTATTTACAAAATATATAAACACTGTGCAAAAATGTGCACTTTCCTATTTACATTGTATACATCTGTACAGCAGTCAGATAAAGAAAATAATATTTAGTACATATTTACACATTTCCATTTGCAAAACAAGCAAAAATAGTGCAGAAGAAATAGCCAGGAAATGTTAATGATGGTCATTTTGTTATAGAAATATAGAACCTTTCTCTACTAGTCTTGCCTGTAGTATATCTGAATACAGTCTTAATGAAAAAGATGAAAAAGGGCAAACACATTGTTTTACTTATTTGAAGCTTATTTGATTAAACACATTTCATTTACACTGCATAAATTATGATTACCTTTTAGGAGAAAAAAGAAACCAATATGACGTTGTTTGCTTTTTAATTTCCCTCATAACCAATACATTTTGAAGTCTGATGCATTGATTATACACTTGGATGAGTTTACATTAACACGCCCCTCAGAGATAAATGCAAGCTGTCAGTCTCCTGGTTGCTTAGTTACAAGCATACACATGCTTTCTTAGCTATCAGGTAAAACAAACAAACATAATATTAGTATTGTTTAATGTGTTTTGCATTTTCTGCTATTGCCCATAAAACATTCAATGAGATTTTAAGTACACTAAAAGGTAGATTTTTTTCAATGTTTAATTTTTTTTTACAAGATGACAGGAGTGAACTACACAATTTTCAATTTGTCATAAATGACAAGTTATGTATGATTTCAATAATGTGCTATTCATCTATTGTATAGATCAAATGGAGGAATAGCAGAAGAATGACAGAAGCAGACCTGCAGAATTGTATAAATTTATATTTTCTTTTTTTTTCCTCTTTTAATAATTTGATGGAAAAGGTTGAAACAACTCGAGTAGCTGAGCTTACAATATTTACTTCTTGAAAGAAAGCTTTTACTGCAAGAAAAAAAAGCCTAAAATGCATGATACACTTGGATTTTGTTTAAATACTGGTACACCTCTTATTAAATTATGGTATGAATCTAAGCATACATAATGCCCGGCTTGCTTGCTCTTTAAAGGGCTACATTGTGGAATAAACATTTGCTAAAAGCTCAAGCTACATGGATATAAATGCTAAGGATATACTTTATTTCAGTTTCAATACTGGAATGGTCAAACATTTTATGGTTAACTATAGGAATATATGATTTGGTTTCAATTCAATACAGGATTTCATTTACTTATTTGTTGACTTTAGTACAAATGTAAAAACTTACATTTAAAAATGTTTTAACAATTTCAAGAAGTTATAGTCTGTTATTTGTTTTAATCCAATTCGTACAATTTTATCTGAATCAAACATCAGAAGGAGATGTGAATATTAACTATTGATCATTCTTGTTATTATAGCAGTATGTGGGTAACAGTATTTAATTTTACATTTTCAAATCTAAACATTGATCACACACTTAACAGCACAATTAGATTTTTCATTAACATCAATCTAATACAGGCCAGGGTATCAAACACGGGGAAAATAAAATCTAATTGCATAACCCGGCCGCTCAACTTGCCTTTTTTTTCCTCCTTCAAATTTATTCTTCTCCTGTGCATTTTCATAACTGCTTCGATCTCTTATAGCAAGTACAATATCACAACATAGATCAACTTTTCACTCATAGTAGACAGTGTTCTTCTGTGTTTTGTAGTCCTGTATAATGTTATTTCACTCTGTTATGTTGTGATAATGCACGATTCCTGTAGCACCCCTTGAAGCCAAAAGAATTGAACCAGCCACAATTTCCATTCCCGAGCCTGATACATCTTGAATGTTTGGCCTCGCAATGGTTATCTCCGTAGCCAATCCGTGCGACATCCCACATACATGATGTGGGACTACGCTGCTTGCAGCTCCCACTGAAACACAGGTTGATCTGAGTTGGAAAGAGAAGGAGATGAGACGGGATTAAATACTGTTTGAAAAGTTAGCTCTAAATAAAAGGATGAAAGATCAATTATTGTATTGATTACTATATGTCTGTTATCAGTGATAGTACTAGACAGTTCAAGATCAGAAATGATAATACTTGATAAATGCTCAGCTAATATTTATTAATATAATTTATCATCTCTTTTATCCATACCTCATCCAAATAGTTGTTGTTATCTCTGTATCTTTCCTAATACATCAATCCCTCTCTTTGTTTATTCTATTCATACCTTTACTCCTTTTTTACTTGACCATGCCCAACAATGGTCTGTAGGTATACCCCATTCCCCTTTTAAGCCAATGCGACACCCTCCTACCCACGTACTCCAACTGACCACACCCAACGTTAAATCTGAGATGCACGGCCCTATGTGTTATTGGTGTCTGTGATATGGTGTTACATTGCAGCCCTAAAAAAATTGCGCTTCAAAATGATCAAGAAGTAAAAACCTTTGAGTGACCGGTCTTACCATACTCGTTTTCCCCAATAGACTGTAGTGTTATGAGAACCGTTTGGCAAACGCAAAATTTGATTTCGATCTTCAATCATAAATATCTTGATAATCAAACAGGCTTGTAAAAGTCATGGGGGTCCTGACTGACCTAAAGGTTTATAACAATCATTGCAGCATGAGCTAAATCAAGGATATTTTTAAAGGATCTAAAACAAAGTTACTGATCCCTTTAAAGGAATTGCATTGTCAGTTGAGCCTATCATTCCTTCTTTAGCTCATTCATATCATACCTCACCCTCGTACCCAAACCATCTAGCTACACCCATTTCTATTTTCTTACCTCACATGTGTTGCAGTATTGCCTGTAGAGGTACCTTACTCCCTGTTTCTGCATCTTGGTGAGATCTGAGTACTCGATCACCCAATCACATGTTCCAATGTTATACAGTCCTGTCTCGTCATGGTTACCTGAGTAGAATTGAGATAAACAAGAATATTTTAACCAATTATTGGTGTTTATTTCACTGTGGGTTGTTCAGAAATACATGTATGACTTGTGCTTATGCTTTTATCCTGTCATATTTTTTCAAAATGAGAAATCAAAATGGTGTTGTGGTCCAGTGGATATATTACTAGATGGTTAGTAGAGGTTATATTAGTGTCGTTGTCGAGTGGTTCAAGCACTTGACTTGAAATGCAAAGGTTGTGGGTTTGATCCCCGACATTGCATTGATTTCCTTTAGCAAGGCATTAATCTACATTTCCCACTCCATACCCAGGAGAGAAATGGGGACTTGGTAGGATGACGAAAACCTTTGTGTAAGCAATTGCTATGTGCCTTTACGGTGACCATATGGCAGACATACTCTCCAGGGAGTGGAGATGGTGCACATTGTGCATGAATGAATCTGGGGAAATGATATCTATGAAGCACTTAGAGATGGATTTTTTATTTATTTATCGTTATATAAATCCAGATCATTATAAGTAGTAGTAGTAGTGCCGCAAAGTGCTTTGACATGTCTTTAATATACATTTATCACTCTTCACCCATGTTAGTGGTTCTTTTTATGTTCCTTGAGCATCTCCTTGTATTAGATGTGTGATATTACTGTAGCTACATCCTATATGAAGATGCGCTTTTCAGGTTCAGTTGCAAACATAAGCCATGGAACAATGGATGATAGAATCGTGCGATGTATGTGCATGGATGTTGCCCCCTATTTTTTTATTCTCTCATTTGTTAATACTTTGATCATTCCTTGCGTTGGAATTGTCAGGACGATTCAGAATCAATCCATCTAAAAAATAAAACAATACAACACGATTTGAGTGTCAACTGTATAGTGAACAGCTGACACATACTGCATTCATCTCCTGCTCAAAATTAATCCTACCCCAAATTTTGAGGAGGTGTGTTTTCATGACCATCATATTAGGTGGCAATGTTCTTGTTTTGAGTAAAAAATGTGAAAAAGTGGTCTTTGCTTTGCAGTGTGTATGATCCCTATATTTTCTCTTTATTCAATGGTAAAACTTTAAAAAAATTATTTCCCATTGACGCTTCGCTCACTCCTAACATTTTAAATCAAATAAAGAAAAGATACTGCAGTAAAAGAAATAATACTGTTTATCAATGAATGGAGGAGGGGAGGCAAAAAATTTCTCTGTTTTAATTTTGCAGTAGTTTCTTTGATATGTGTGTAAATAAATCTCTCTGTTGATAGGTAACTATTAATCATTTAAAGTTTTTGCATTAAGTTGCCTCTAAGCATGCACAGTAGGTATTCTCACATAACTGGAAATCTCTGTAGGGATTCATTTTTTGTCAGTGGGAACTCATCGCCACCCTTCGAAGCTGAATTGGCGTGATTTGTTACACATGCTAACATGATGTGTAAGATATGAGATCACAGAGGCTCTGAGGTGATAATTGAGCAGAAAATGTGTGACAGTCTCGTCAAGTTATTTCTGTCTTTTGTAGAAGGCACCATGTAGTGTCCAATTATACGGTGAGATAAATAGCCATAACCTTTTGTGCTGTCTCACTTTTTTCAACTCCATCCTAAAGCATTAAATTGGCAACACAAAATGTTGACATATTCTCAGTTGCAAGTTAGAAGACTAGTTTTTAATTGAATAACACTTCAGTGTAAAATTAATTAAATCTTTTCAGCTGCTAGGGAGAAAACTAGCTATGAAGTGAGTACAAAAAACTCTTGTGGTGGACTCCAAGTAAATTTATTTTCTTCGATGAAATTCAGTTCTCTAGAAAAACAGATTTTAAAAAATTGTTGAGACTCTAGATTTTATTTGGTGCACTGAGGCACTGTGTCAAAGGTCAGGGCTTTGTGATTTTAACAGGGCGACTCCGAGAAAGGTGTTGATGACATCATGATGAAACCTACCTGTGAAAATGTAGACATGGCCTTTCCTTAGCCTTTTCAGGGCACATTCCTTGTCTCTCCTCATCATCATGACCTCAACGTGTCGCTGAAGACCCATCACGCCTTCGCCCTTGTAGATTCTCTCCACCTTCACCACGTAAGCTGTCGTGCCCTCGTCGATGTCTACCGGCGCGACGTCCATCGTCGCCCTTCCATTTTCTCGGTTGGAGTGTGCAACCTTGCCAATGATTCTACCGCGGACCACTGTATAGAATAGGATGAAGAAAACAAAAGGGAAAAAATGACAGATTTTCTAGGAATTTATTGACAATAATGGTAATGATGTTTAAAACAGAAAGTCATCAAACTTGAAGCCAAAATTTTGACTTTCATGATATTTGATTGGTTTAAATTGTCATTATAATATATATTTTACATGCCATGTGTGATTATTATGTCATATTTGTCAGTATTTGTTAAATATAACCCACTTTAACATTGTTTTAAAGATTTGTTAAATATTTTAGATGCTTTTACAAATGTCTTCATACATTTATTTCTTCTATCCTATATTTCAAAACAATAAGTACTGGTTACATGAAATAGTGAAGTGACAGAATTTAAAAGATTGCGATGTGATAAGTTTTCCACAGGAATGATTTTGTGAACATGACAATCAAACAAATGATAAGGCTCTCCATTTTGAAAAGTTGGGGATGGTGTTCCACCCTGCCCCCCCCCCCCCCCCCCCCTACTCCTCATAGTGTGGAAAAGTCTGAACCTCTAGCATGAAAGGGGAACAATTCAAACAGATTATTATTAAGAAAAACCCTCTGGCTCTTATTTAATATATTAATGAGTATATAAATAGACAAACAGATGATGTTTTGCCTCAACTACGTCATAACTTGCTCATTCAAAATTCTGATATGGGGGTTCAAAGAGGGTTTGGGGGGCTAATTTGCCCTTTTCCAGACCTTAAAGGTCACAAGTTGAAGGATGAGAGACATCAGGAAATGGGTCCCATGTTCAAGACAGAAAGAAGAGGTAGAGATAGGAAAGAGAGAGAGAGAGAGAGGGGGGAAGGGGGAAAGTAAAGAGAGAGAGAGAGGTTGCAAAAAAATTATTAAGATTAGAAATCTGATGTGCAATGGATTTTGAAATTTTCATCACTTGGATCTGTGAATGACTTCCTCAGGGTTGTAAAGTGACTAGATAGGAGATATCATATACCTTCTTCAGTCGACCTACTCGCACAAGAATTTTAATCCTTGAAAATAGTTGTCTGCAACAAGTGTTTCGTATTCATACCGCCCTAATACAATTCTACTAACCATGTTTGTAATGCTTGCAAAACATTTGTATTTATATTAACCAGCATGTGAAACTTCTTGGCAGATCTAATTGATTAAATATAAGATTACTGAAATTATTCACTTTGATAGCAATTTAAAGTATTCAATCTTTCTCGGTCAGACTTCCACCTTTTAGTAACATAAAGTGCCAACCAGTATTTGTATCAAGGTATTATAAATAGTTCATGGTGCTAAACATGAAGTGATCATAAAATAGAGCACAGATGTTCATTTTCCTGCCTGAAACCATGACTGGTTTAATCCCTAAGAGACAGGATTTGATCTTCAATGTGAAGGGGATTATAATGGGGGTGATCATGTACCCCATTTAAGGGCTTAGCAATGATGGATGCTTCGAGAGCCAAAAATACTTGCACTTTATCCCTCAAGATTAAGTGAGCAGATAAAGAAAATGTTAAAACACTTTGCTTCTTGATCCTGATACATTGAAAATCTTTAAATTCTTTCCTGCTGCTTTTTGTGGGGGATTGATAATCCAATCTCCCCCTTCCTCAATGATGTGCGTTAAAATCATCATATTTCATTATCTCTCTCAACCATATCACAGACAGGAACAAGAGACACTGCTTAAGAGATACAAATGAATTCAACTGGGAGATAAGATTTGAAGAAACATTTGTGATCAAGATCAGAACAATGGGGAAAGAGAGAGAGATTGCATGGCAGGAAATACTAGAGACAGAACTAATTTAGTTTTTGTCAATTTGCATAATTTGCCTAATTAATATCTGTAGGTGCATTTCCATTGTACCCTGGATTGATGAAAGTTTTTATAAATGCTTTATCGCGCAGGTCCTTATGTGGTTTTCTTATCCTTCAGACAGATGGAGATGTAAAATCTATCGTTTGTATGCATTGTACAAAATTTGTTCTCAATTGTGACTTTAATAGTTGTGCATATCATGTTTCAAAAGTATGTTTATTGATCTGAAAGGAATTTAGATGATTATTGATGGAACAAGACAGAACATTAATGATAATGATAGTCACATTTGTATAGCGCCTAATATCATGTTTCCAATAGCTTTAATTTATTTTTAAAATTGTGATTGATGTTAATTTCATTTCTGCAGTCATTGCATTCAATTCCTCTGTATGTCTGTCTCTGTTTCTCTCTCTCTGTTTCTCTTTCTCTTTTTCTCTCCCTCTCCTTCCTACCTCCCTCCCTCCAAAGCCAGTTGGTCTCTCTCATTTTATGTTTTCTTTTCTTTCTTCCTTCAGCTTCTCCTATTGTTTCTACCTCATCTTCCTCATCACAGACACATTTCAATCTCAAGATTGTGTTGAATGTGTAGTGCTTATATGTTATAAGTGATATGGCTTCATATTTAAACAATCTTTCTCCCTGATTAAGCATGGTGATGCAAGCATTCTAAATGTTCATCTAGTTGCTTATCACTGCAAATTGATATGGTTTTTATTAAGTATCTGAAAAATATTCTAAAAATTATGATAGCCAATTCCATTTACCGGTATATCTGATTGAACAGATACCATTATGCACTTCATATTTCATGGGTGTGTTCTCCCACATGAGTAATAGTCAGTTGTGTTTTATGACTCCAATGATTTGATATATAGACTTAAATCCTGCAATAATGCCTCATGAATGGTATTCATCATATTAAAAAGCTCCTGACCTTCTACAAACAATTTGGAAAATAAAAAATCTCTTTAATCTCTTGCATTCCATTTGTTCATCAATAGGATAATTGAAGGAATATGATCCATCAGAAACTTCTACCCAACTTCATATACCAGGCACCCTCCCTAGCTCCCTGCACCCATCCACCACTCTATCAGTACCCAAAACATGTTCCTCCTCCATTAGAGGGACATCCTGTTGTACCCATGGTGGACGTACCATCTGTCCTGGGCTCACAATTAGGTCTAATTTTAGAGTTCCTGTCCATGCTTAGGAGCACGCCAACCCACCCCTCACAGATAAAACAATACAAATAGAATTATTATAGCTTTGCATCTGTTATTATGAAATATAGATGATATAGATAGCTCAACGTCATCACTAGTTCTAGGGACCATCTTGCCCAGAGCAAGTAAAATATACCAGATTGCAAAGATTTTTAGTTTTACTAGCCATTTTGGCAAGCATATACTTTTAAAGATGAATTGAGGCAAATTAATTTGTATTTGTGCAAATTTTGCACAGATTCTGTTGTCTCTACTTCGTAGTCAAAAACAACTTTGAAATGGTATTTTAAAAAAACTTTCATCATTGGAAGTAAACCAAATTTGTAATAGTGGAGAAAATGTCTATCCACATGAATGGTTTTTGATTAAATTTGGTTAGACCTGAACCTTCTGCATTTACTACCCAATGATTTTTCCCTTAATTTCTCCATTATTCAAAAACATCCTGTTAGTAGAATGGATTCTCTGGGTTTTTTAAGGCTCATCACATTCCCCAATACATCAATGTGAGTCTTTCATTTAATCATGTATTTTATTCATTGTCACTTGGCAATGCTATGGAGCACCTTGCCAAAAAAGTATTTTTCAAATCTCTTTATTTTTTTTTATTTTTTTTTTGGGGGGGGGGGGGGGGCTAGGTTTTGCTCAGGCACACATTCAAGGGCAATTTGTCTCATTTTATGCACCTTTTTGCAGCCAAGTACCTGTCGAAAAATAACCTCTTCAAAAACAACAGTGCATGGAATGACTAATCCATTCTTTGGGCAACTGACATTAGGAATCAAATTGTATCAGTAACGAGAGAAAAATAAATGGGGGGCTGGGGTAATGGGGTGAGTCATGAAGGGGTACCTCCAGGGGTTCACTTCCGGTAGTACATGCACCCCTCTCCTGACTGCCTCGCTTGCTCCTAGACTGTTTAATCTTGTCTATATCTAAGAGGTTTTTTGCGTTGGCGGAGAGCGGTTTATTTCAAGTTGATGATTAAGTTTGTTTGGGTTGAGTATGATGTTGCGTTGGCCTGTGTAACATATGCAAACATAACATGAAAGCAAATATCCCAACCAGCAAGGTAACATCGTGCACTTTTTGTTCTTGGTAATAATGATACATTTTCCCCATAATATGACAAATTTCATTTGTGCAATATGATTTCATTTAAATTATATCTAGAGATCTATTAAGAATGAACTAAATTAGGCATAGATCAAGGGGCATGACTAAATGATTTTCAATAACGGCATTGGATCAAAAGAAATTCCCTAGATACATTTTGTTTGTATAAGTATAATGATACTGTAAAATGTTTCAAAAGGAACAAATTTAAAACAAAGAAGGACATATGTGTTTCACCTCATTATCTCAACACTTTAGCCAGCATATTATTTATCTAAAAAGTACATTGGCTTGCGGAGGGAGATTTAATCCAACGTTGTCAAAGCTAATAGGGGCAAAATGCAGACTACATACGGATGTTTTGAACACAACTTGAGAATACTTGGGTAGGGTCCAATAGAATGCATCGTACGTAGCCCTGTAGCCTACTCCCATTGTAAATAGATGATGGGCCAGACAAACATGTGTCTCAACAACAACCTGTCATTCAAGTTTTGTTTTACATAAATATAATAATCTGTATGCTTTTTTTTCGTTTTTTCTTTTTCTTTGGCTTAACAAAATATTCATATTCTTGCCCTTGGCATTTTGTTTAAGTTTTGGAAAATTTCCAGCCCCCCCCCCCCAAAAAAAAATGATTTAACTCATGAATGATTTAATCATTGATTTTACTACTTATAAATATTATGTTGTATGACAAGAGATGTCATTGTAAGTTTAGCATACAATGCAACCCGTTGTATAAAATTAACTTGTGAATACATTTAAGTGCAGATGATAGATAAAATACAATTTGAGTGTTAGTGAAAGCAATAAAAACATTTATCATTGATTGATCATAATTCTAAGAGCCAGTAGGATGTTAACACATAAACTTTTTTTGTATGTACAACTATTTCCCTTCTGGCTCTTAACAGAAAATGAATGAAGCATTTTTTAATGTTTTAATTATACTCTGCTTTAATATGTTTTAGATCTCATGATTATCAACATAAATGCCTTTCAATAAACATAGATAATTAACCCTCTAGGGTTAAAGCATTGATCCTTTTAAAATTGTTTCATCTATACTAATGTAATTGTCAAGGAGCTTACAATGATTTCACTCTTCCTAAACATTTATGTATCTTAGAAATTATTTGTATTATTCATCTTGCAAGTAGCAAAAGACAAGAAGGTACGGCTGTTTGAATCATTCATGAGCTGCTTACTCATAGCAGTGACAACATTTTTCCTGTAATCATGATCATACTTCAAATTACTCTGTTTTGGAAACTAATTCTTCAAATTACTATGTTTTGGAAACTAAAACTGTTGAGAGTTCCAAGAAATTTAAGACTTCAAATACTTTATTTCCATTCCTGCCACTCAAGTTTTTCAAGTGATGTAGGCCAAAGCAGGGGGAGGGAAGAACTCACAGATCAAAATAGGGCAAGGTCTTTGAGAGGCAGAGCTGGGAAAGCAAAATGCTATTTCCATAATCACGACTTTACTACAAGTTAGTAAGTTTGGGCGTCTAAACTGCTGATAGATCCAAGAATGCTTTCCAAACATGAAACAATAACATTGTTTCCTACAAGAGATAGTATTACATACATAAACTTTGTATAAAGAAACAGAAGCAATACCTGTAAAATGTAAGTGTCTTATTACATCCTGTATACATGACTTACATATTCCTCTTTTGGGTGTCAGAATGGCATTAACTGATGTAAACGTATATATGATTTGATCATGTTTCGGATGGAAAAAACATATATTTCTCCCTCATTTGCATTTACTCTATCAATAACTCTGGTTGAAATGCCATAGAAGCATTTGACTGTAGCAAATCCTTTTCCCTTCTTGTTCAGGTGTGTTTGTATCCATCATCTCAACAACAGCACTGATTGTAGGTCAGGTGATACTAAAAAGGAACCTGCTGCTTTGTAGGGCAAGGCCTTAGAGATGGGGAGGGGGAAGACAGGAGATATAGTGGAAATGATTGTGCACGATTTCTTAGGATACCTCTCATATCATACTCCCATCAGCATACAGACAGTTCCAGTGACTTCGGGAAATTTGGAGTTTCGGTTGTGACTTTATGACGTATTCTTCATGTTTAAACGTTATATTCAGAAAAGATAGGAAATTTAGGAACTTCAGGGAAATTTGTGTTGTTGTGATGACTCATGAGATTATTTTTATCTTCAGATTCAATATCCAATTATTTCATTGCCTTTTAAGTTCTCACTGTCCTTTCTATAAACCTTCCTCTGACTTTTTAATACATATCTCCTTCTCCCACTCATAATCTCACTCAATTTCTATCATATGTGTTTTAGTTTAGGGTTAGAATTAGAAGCGTCGGGTCCAGGGTTGAAACATAGTTGAAAGTAGGAATTTGGCTTTCATAGTGTAGGATATTGTCGCTGTAACATATGTTGTGAAACTTGTATCCACCTCATGGCACCTACATAAGGTGGTAGAATGAGCATTTTTAGCATGATTCCTAACCATCAATCCTTGTTTATGGATTGGAGTCAAATTAACAACTTCCTGGCAGGTGTTGGAAGTTTACCAAATATTAAAATCTTACATAATTAATCAACATTTTGTTTTATATCGAAATAGTCAAATGAGCTTTAAGTGAAATCTATTTATTAATTTGTAGGATAATCCCCACTAGCGTAATAGTAGTAGTGAATGGAACTGAAACATCTTTCAAAGAAGTGATGATTTATCAATTTTCTGTATATGATTTGTGGGAATTGTCAGTTTGGAGTGAATGTAAGGTGCATGTATCATAATAAATCATATGAGGAGAATAACAAATAGAGTATCTCTCATATTCTAGGAGAGTACTCATTCTTTAAATAACTTGTTTTAAATGTTTTGTACCAATTACGCCAAGATTGTATCAGCATCCCCCGCCCATGTGACGTACATAAGTCAACTATCTTCAGAAGATTTGACCTTTTGCGAGGAAGGGTGTCTGTGATTGAAGGTTATGCTATAATCTTCTGAACAAACCCCAATGTGTAATTATTTATTGATTCTTCTAATTACTCTTCCTTCCATGTCCTCCCCTTGAAAATATCAAAATCATATTTTCTATTACCCCTTTACCAAAGGCATTCAGGCAATATTTTTTGACATGAGGCTTTGTCGCTTGCCTGAATACCAACTTCATATCCTCAAGACCTAATAACGATTTTTCACCATAAATGTGTATTTTTTCATGACAGTATACTAGATATGAGATATCAAGACTAGTAGTAATTGTAGACCATCTCAGTACTCATGTATTAGGTTCTGGATATGCAATCATTTCAAAATTCTCAGGGAGGGCTGCAATCCTGCCTCTTACAATAATTTCCTAATGAACAAGATCTACTTTAGGGTTTATGAAATTATAGATTATGTGATAATCTTTTCATATCTGCAAATGTACTGCAATGTTTTTGATGTGCTCCAATCAACATTCTACTTCTTGACATCACTTTTTCTACCCTTGTCGGCAAACATAAAAATATGAATTGATTGTGGCCGCTATTACAGGTTCATGATATTTACTTCACTTTCATGTTAGATTGCTGTCTGCTTGTTCTAGATGTTCACCAATAATTCTCAATGATTTATTTACTGCTGCGGTAGTAAACATTGAATTCCTTCCTCAAAAGTTCAATCAAGTTCAACAAGAGACAAGCAGCTCTCTCTCTCTCTCTCTCTCTCTTTCTTCATACCATGTAGTCATGACCTTGTCACTCTAGTGGTAAATAAACTACATCAACTGCAACTAGTTCCATCATGTGCTACTATTAAACTAGAAGCTCATTTTTCATAGCAAGAATAGCAAACATTCAGTGTTGTAATCTAATAATTTTACAGCTTGAACTTTTGCAAATCTGGGCCACTTATGAAATTTGAGCAAGTACCTGGGTCAAAGTATTCGTGAAACAACATTACTTTTACATTCGAGTACAATAAACCTCACATATCAATCTTGCGGTTCGCAGATACACCTGCTGACATTTATATAACACATGAAATATAAACATTTCTTTAAAAAAATATATAATAAACCAGTATATGTTTTGCAGGTCATATAATGGCCAACACATCATTAATCATGTCATATTTGGACTATGGATCAGGATGTAATTTTCAAATGCTCAAATAAACAAAGCTTTATGAACTTTATAAGATTTCTAAAGGATGTCTTCTAGTTTGCAAATACGGTGGAGATTGTTCTGAAGATTTGTTCAACTCTACATATTATGTCTTATACACAGTTTAAAGGGCATATTGTTGAATTTAGCCTATTCTCAACAGCAAGGAAATATGATAAACATTGAAAACTACATGAATATTTTTTACATTTGTGTGGATTTACTTCCTTTTCAAATTATGATGGAAGCTCTTGACCATAACTTGTTTAAAGATATTTAGAATAGCTGCTTATGCAAGAGTATGTGGCATTGTGTATATAATGTATGAATGTAGGCCTACCCCTCTATATCATTGATGTGCTAATTGCTTTGCCCTGATCCACCAGAAAACAGGGGGGTAATACTGAGGTGCTGATACCAGTCATGTTACCCCCTTCTTAATCAATTACCTCCTGAGCACTGCCCCTCCCATGTATTTACCCTGGTGTTAGTGGGACCCTTGTCCAAAATTGGTTAATAATTTTTGCTCAGCTTGGTACTTTTTCTCACAGGAAATCGATCATTGCTTGTTGGGATTATCTCTGCGACATCATCAACAAGGCTTGTGGATGTGAAAGAGAAAAACCATAATTAGATTTACTGAAATAAGCAGCCTTTTTCAAACTTATACTGTGGAGCTATCATGATAATTTTGTAAGTAAGTCCATCACATGTACATTTAATATTTAATGATTATCATATTTTTCCCATTGTTAAAAAACATAGGCATCATTCAAGCACATGCCTTTGGAAGCTCTCGCACATTATTTTTTTACTTGAATTTTACTTAACAAAACTAAATCACAATTGTCATGATTAGCCAACAAGGACACATTCTTCAAAACTCGTATAAAGTTCAGAAAGAGGGGATTATTTCTGCACTTACAAGTTTTATGCAGTTCCTTATTTATGATATGACTAATCATATTTGATGTGATGTTAACCTTTATATGACCTGCTAAACACATATGAGAAGTGTATATATATATACATGTACGCTTCTTCTGACCCCTGTACAAAGTATTTAGTGGGAAACAGTAAAGTATATTGTTGACACACCTATAATTATGTTCAACATGGCATATGATATGGTAAAACATATAAACAGAACCACCCACTAGATGTAAAAAGGAGTTTCATTTATGTCTAGGTATTCCATATGCACCTATCTTGTGTGAAACAAAATTTGTATGTACATCTTAGTCATATCATCAATATATTATATGGCAGGGGAAAAAATATTTGACAATTTTGGGGGGCTACTTTTCAAGCTTGCTTGCATGAAAGTAACACTCTTTAATTTGTTTTGCATTGAACTCTATGAAAATTTGGTTGTTGTTTTTTTTGGGTGGCAATTTTGGGGCCTAATTTGCCTCGAGTCCCCATGTATTTCCCCCTGTTATATGGTCTGTTTGGAGTCGGAAGGGTATGAACTCTTTGAAAAACTATACTCCATGAGTATATGTAATAAAATATAAACCAGAAACGTTAAACTAACATGTAGTTGACATAGGGATGAACTTTGCATAGTACAAAGATGAAAATAATTCCTGCTACTTACTATAACATGATTAATTATTATGGACATTTTTGTTGTTTAGGTGGATGCCTTATACAAGTGTATATGCTTGGATTTAGTTATAAATCTAAATAGATTACTGTTTTAAAGATGAATATCATTCTGCGATAGAAACAAAGCATATATTTTGAGCACTTGAAATTAGATAGATAATGAAGGATGTATTATTCAAAATAGTTTGTCATTTGGTATTTAAACATATTTTACTTCTGTAAAGTTTATTTGTAATTGCTTTAGAATGGTCGCAGAGACATATGGAAGAAGACCAATACTTCTATAATTTATTTTAAACTGATGTGAGGTCTATTAAGTCATATTTAACAAAGGTAAATTTGTTATTCTCGGTTTAGCTTCTATTGTTAATCTTGATTTTAGATTGAGCTTAAACCGAGCAGCAGATTCGAAACTTAGTAAAATATGAAGGAAAAAAAAAATTGTGACTTAAATTTAAAGCTGACTTACTTACCAAAACTGGATCTGCAGAACTGTTGCTGTGGATGTTCTGGCATGCACATACATTGTGCCGTTCCTTTGACATCATCACAGAGCGCAAACACCAGAAACCACAAAAACATAAGTGACCGTGCCATCAGTCTACTTAAAACCCTCATCAATTCCATCCCGAGACTCCACAACACTCCTCAAAAGTTATATAACCCTCCTGCCCCTGACACCAAAACTATTCAAATAGTTGCTTCAACGTGACTTAACTGGGATTAATTCCCTAATCCTATGTCCAATTAGATCTCTTATGATGGTCAGCCGTTTAGATTATCCGCTTTAGAATTGTTTCGGTACATGCATAGTTTAGATCCACATGGAGTCTTGATCAATGATGATGCAGAAGGAGAAGTAGGAAGAGAGAAACTTGGAGTTGTGCTGGCTGCGAGGCAGGCTTGTGTTTACTACGATCGACTACGTCAAGTTGGCAAGACTTATTGGCAATGAGTGAAGAACATCGGTAAAGCCCCCTTTGTATTTATATGGACTTCCCCTACAGGAAATACTCCAGTGGTGTGTGCTCCCCCTGGAAATACAGGATATGTCTACTTCAAAACTCATTGTACGCTGATACCAATTATGTCCTGTACCCCCCTTCCCTTACCTTGGCTCCCCTCTCTCTCTCTCTCTCTCTCTCTCTTTCTCTCTCTCTTTGTCAAAAACACTCACACACATATCTCCCCATCTTCCTCTCTCTCTCTCTCTCTCTCCCTCTCTCTCTCTCTCTCTCTCTCTTTCTCTCTTTGTCAAAAACACTCACACACATATCTCCCCATCTTCCTCTCTCTCTTTCTCTCATTTCTGTATCTTCTGTTTTGATAACTTTAGTTCTATCCCAATCTTTCTCCTCATCCCTCCTACTCCCTCTGTCTTTCTATATTCATTTTCTCCCTCAATTAGCAATGCTCATGATATTTCTATATTCATGAATCATTATCACAAAATGGCAAAACTATAATAATATTAATAATAATAATAAAATTGTGCTTGAACATTTGATTTCAAGATATTGCATTTGCATTTTAAAAGCTTCAAAACCAAGATAGTCTCATGCTGCCAATAATCATTCAGAGTTACTCAGACTGTTGAAAATCATGTATGTCATTTGGTGATGATCAACGATATCTAAATAGCGTTTTAAGAAAACGTTTTAACTGATTTTTGTATATATTTGTAAACCTGTTTTCTTTACAACTGCAGTTTAAAGTTTCTTTCTTTATAACTCTTTATCACTTGCTCTTTTTATACATTTTGATCAAAACTTTGCAAACATCTTTTATCTCCCCAAAACTTTGATTGCAAATAAAGGAAGGAAGTAATGTAATCCAATATTTGACATTTTATGAAATGTTTCCTATTGACTTCCTGCCTCATTTCCTCTGCATTTGTTTGTATTAAAAAGTTTTTGAGCTATATTTAGACCACTCCATGTGCCCCCTTGACTACGTCACACTAAATTTAGATGCACCCCTGGTGGACTGGTAGAGGCTCCCTAACAGGAAGTTATTAAGGTGCCATTCAGAGATTACTATCAACGTATCCCAGATTTTGGGGTCACAATCATTTGATATCAAAGTGGTCATTACTTTATGAACCCTTGCCCTTCTTCTTCTCTGGCCCCCCCCCCCCTTCTCTCTTTCTCTCTCTCTCTCTCTCTCTCTTCCTCCCTCCATCTCTCCCTCCTCCCTCCCCTCCCCTCCCACTCCCTCCCACTCCCTCCCTCCTTTCTGCCTCCCTCCCTTTGCCTTTTTTAATATCTTTATTTGTATACCTTCCCAGTGTGTTTTTGTTTATATATCTCTCCCTTCCCTTTCCCTTTTTAATTCTCTTCATCTCTTTCTAAATTTCCTCCTCCCTCTCTTTCTCTCTCTCTCTCTTTCTATCTCTCTCTCTTTCTTTGTATCATTATCTGTCTTTCCCTTCCCGACCTATCTATATTTATCTCTTTCCCATTCTCCCTCTCTTTCTCTATACCTCCACTCCATGCTTTTTTCTTTAAAGAGATCCGGATATCTGGTAACTTTGTCTCAGATTCTAAAAAATGTCTGCAATGCTAATTATAAACCTTTAGGTCAGTCAGGAACCCCATGACTTTTACAAGTCGATCGCCTGTCTGATTCAAGATATTTATGATTGGAAATCGCAAACAAATTTTGTGTTTGTTAATGATTTTTATAACACCACCATCTTCTGTCATCAGAGCTGTTTGTGTTATTTTAGCAGTATTGTAAGGACTTGTAAGGATTTCATGACATATGAGACTTTATAGATATTTGCTTTAATATTTACCAGTGTTTACAACAATGGCCCAAAAGTATATATTTACTGAAAGCTAAACACCTGTTTCTATCCTATCGTTGCTCTTTATAAGTGATTGAAATCTACTAGAGTACTAGAAGACATGTGTTCTTGGTTAAAATATCACACTTCTGCAGTTTTGAGATCACCTCCCCCATGCTGTCTCTCAAAGCCAAACACAATGGGAGAGCTGGAAGGAAGTACCACATTCGTTATGTATGTTGAAAAACAGGCACTAAGCAGGCAGAAGTTCTAAGTATACAAACATTATTTTCCATATCCTGTTTTTCTTTAAATCTTGTTCATCTTGCAAGAAATAATGTAAAACATGACCACACACTCTGAGACTATATCTCCTTTCTTCTCTCTCTCTCTCTCTCTCTCTCTCTCTCTCTCTCTCTCTCTCTCTCTCTGTCTGTCTCTCTCTCTCTCTCTCTCTCTCTCTCTCTTTCTCTGTCTCTCTCTCTCTGTGTCTTTCTTTGTCTCACTTTGCGTATGAAGAATAGTTAACAATTTAGATTTGTATTAATTAATGTTTCATATAAATGATATTAATTATGATAGATGTAGTAGCCACAATTATACTGTATATACTAGTGCTTATAAGCCTTATATCCATCCCAGGGATGATCAAGGCACCTACAAAGTACTGCTATCACACTGGCTTTAGCCCAGCTACCCTGCAGCACTGAAAGCGATCTAGGAATCAAGATGATTTTAATCCCTTTAAAACAAAAAATGATATATTTTTAATAAAGATAAACAGAGTAGCCAGACTGAAATAAAAGACGCACTGTTAAAGAGGGAAGGTAAAACAATTGTACTCCCCATACTTTTGAATTCATATCAATCATATGATACTATCATTCGATTAAAAAAAAAAGATTTTAATAACAAATACTCTAAAAAAAGATACCGTACTTGATCAAAAAGGTGTCATTTTCTTGGCTGCCATGCCAAGCGCCAGGTGTATGTAAGGTAAATGGAAGAGCCTTTATAACAAGATAGTGACTCATCTACGATACAATACGCATCTTCAACCACGCTCTCTCTACTCAGCCAGCAAAACATTCCCGCCAATACTCACAAGTATTAACGACCACCCTGGATATATTCATTAGCTTATCTGCTACCAAACTGTTTCAAGTAACTATCGTAGTACCGGTAATGTTTTTCAGGTTCACATTTGGTATCCAATTTTGAAAGGATAGTGTGCAAAGTGCAAAGTTATTTTTATTCTGTTAAACAGCATGAGAAATGTAGTTTTCTGTGATATGTGCCTTTCTATTTTTAAAAAAAAAGTTTTTTTCTTTACTTTCTCTAGCAAAATGAGACTTTTGTTTGTAGTAAAAAGGACAATCAAGTATTTCGGGAGCCATTTTTATGGCCAAAACTAAACTGCTGCTAATCTCTGAGATTGGAGATATTTTTATATGCACATGAAATGACTTCTATTGTATCCAAGTGCCAATTTATACCCCAAACAAAACATCCCTACTAGAGAGTTAATCATTCTAAAAGCTCTCCAGATGCCAGCAATGATAATGTGAGTTGTGAACAACTATGTTTTAGACTGCTCCATTATTGTAAACAAGGGGGTTCTGAAGCTGCAGGAACTAGGAGGGACCTATCATTAATGCATATTGTTATCTGCAGACTGCTAATGGTTCAGTAGCTTACATACTAAAGTGTAAGAAGATATTCTTTTATTTAAAGGGATTAGAGATTGTAAAAGTGATTGAACACATAGTTTTTAGTAATGTGCAGTTTGGAAAAATTGATACTGATTTGGAAGGAAAGTGACCCAAGCAAAGTTAGTTACAGGATTTGTTTCTCTTAACATGAACATCAGCCAATAACAACAGTAATCCAATATGTTTAGTTACATGGGAAGGGTTTATTTATCCAACCACTGATTTTTTTTTCTCAATAAAAATTGGGAAGTTTGTTTACTCTTTACATTTAGGTTAAGTTTGATTGGTAAGATCTAGGTTTAGTTCAACATTTGCTCTCTGTTTCAATCCTTTGGGTTGCTGATGATTCATGGCCTAAAGCGTAAGGAAGAGGGCTAGAAGTCAAAGTGATTTTCAATGACTCATGTTCATATTTACGTTTTCAACAGCCGTCCCATTGGCTCATTAGTGTGAAATGGTCTCTGTGTGATAATTTGCAGTATTTTGTCATGTGCAATTTAGAACTACCAGGTGCTGATTTGCAATCATAGGCCAACAGGTCTCATCTCACAACCTTCCCTTCTCCAATCTTTCCCCTATCACACCCCCCCCCCCCCTCTCTCCCATCCCTCCCCTCTCTCCTGTCACCCCTTCCCTCTCCGACCCTCTCCTCTCCATCCCCTTCTCTCTCCATCCCCTTCTCTCTCACATCCCTCCCCTATCCTACCCTTCCAAATCCCACCCTCCCCTGTCTATCCCCTTCCTGCTCCCACTCCCTCTCACACTCATCCCCTTTCCTCCCCTTTCCCACTCCTCCTCTCTCTTCTCTCTCCCATCCCCTATCCCGCCCATCCCCTCTCCTCTCATCTCCCACCTATCCCCTCTCCCACCTATCCTCTATCCTACTCTCCTCTCGTACCCATCCTCTTCCCCCATCCAACTTTGCCCCATAGCCCCCCCCCCCCCCCCCCCCCTTTGTTTCGTCAGAAGTTGCTAAGGGTAAAAGTAAATACAACTACAAGACACTGCTTGGAGTATTTATTTTTTAAACGCTGGCAGAAATTTCACTGGTTTTTGCAGTGTTAATTCTCACTCTCAAAACAATGTTTATGGTTTTTTGTTTTGTGACTCTCCTCACTTTCATGTAATCGCATCCAGAGCAGTGACAAGTCGCGCATGCGCACTACTCACCCCCAAATAAAAATGAGTAAACAAAAACGTTTTTAATGTGTTTTATCAGGAGTGTAAATTGGCATTAGACCAAGAAGATAAAAAACCAGCAGCTAAACACCAAAATACCCCTCATCAACAAACTTTTGGAAACAAACTTGTGTCCAATGATGTTTTCTCTGTAGAAAGGAAATTTAACAGAATACCCAGACAACGGCATTGGTTTTATCAATCTCTCATTGCACCATTATAATTGGATATGACAAAGAAACAGCATATGTGACGAACCTGTCTGCCACGAATATGATTTAAAAACAATGATGACATTTCTCTTGAAAATAATACATTTTTAGTCATTCTTTCATAGAAAGTGTTAAATTATTAAATGCTTCACATCCTAAGTAAACGTTGAAGCGTTTACTGAACTTTGTTTTGTGTGTGTTTTCAAACTTTCTAACTCACAAATTACTTACCACTATGACACAACGTCAAGAGCTTTGACTGAAGTTCCAATGGAAATGTTATTAGCAGATCGATTCTTAGAAATTCAGCATTTTGGCTTTTGATGAAATTAACTATCAATGACAAAAGCAAAGAAGAGACTCTAATGATCAGGTTCCCTCATGATGACTACTAAGTCTTGATTTTGTTTCATTTGAGGCATTTGGCTCGGTTTTCTGTTTCAATTTATTCGATGCCAGCACCCATGGGGCCTAGATTACAAACAAAAGGGCGCTGAGGGGTGCCTACCACCCCCTCCTTGTTTTGATGCCGTTTATCATCACCTTGATCATGAGCAAAGATCAGAATACATGACCAGCGTTTGCTTGCCAGCCCTCTTTATGCGCTTTATTAGACTTAATTAGCTCACGTAGTTCATTTCTGACAGGTACTACGTGAGGAGGGATGAATGCGAAGCGATCTCCTCTAGCCAGTGTTGTTTGGAGAATTAAACGAACCACCTGTTTACATGAAAAAGATGATTATTATCAGAATGAGATTACATACCATATTCTTAGAAGCATGAATCCTGATTCAGGGTGCTGGTTTCACTGTATTTTCCAGCTTTTTCCCTTTGATCTTCCCAACATATTCATCAGAGGGAATATAGAAGACATATGAAGACTCGCCACAATGCTCTAAAACATTGTATAAAAGAAAGCGCATTTATTGAGATATTCAAATCATCGTACAACAAAGAACACAATTTCTAAGAATTTTTTTAGCAACCCTAATTATTCCATGTTACAAGTAAAAAAAAAAAAAAATAATAATTCTAGGGAATTTTTTGAAAAACATGCAGGAAGGTTGAGACTTCAAAGATTTATGTTATGTTCCTGTATGTCGTCAAAACTATCGTATACAGTTTCTCACTCCTAGCCCTGTTCACCCATTGAACTAGTGAACGCTCTCATTCCTGTATGCATTCTACATGATCCTTTGGTTTCAAACCCCTTGAGCATTCACACGCTGGTTACTCATCTCATCACCAGTGAGTTAACTCCTTCACATTTGACAAAATAAAATGAATTTAAATCTCTGGTGTGAAGAGAACGATTTTGCAAGGTTTTGGTCTTGAGCCAAGAGGACTCGTAGTAAAGCATTGGACAGGGAGGGAAATTGGCTAATTCCTGCAAACTTGAGTTTGGTGGACCTGAGGGAGATCTGTCAAGGGTAGACCAGATATATTTATTGTTGGATCGTATGCCTCCTAATAAAAAGAGACAATGAATTGTAATGGAATGCCTTGCGGAGCACTTGTTTCTCAAATTTGCGAGACATGTTAGGCTGAAATTGTTCTGTCATATCCAAGGTCCTTCTTTATGAGAAGAAGGGATCATCTTCATGTGTCAAACTGGAATTATCATCTGTATATTAGATTTTAGAAATTCGCTGAGAGTTAGAAGGGAATTAACTATATTTTGAAGAATATGAGTTTGTGTCCCTTCAGCTCTCGGGTGAAGATAAATCTTGGAGGAAAGGGTGGGATATAAAGACCTTTTTCACATTTTTCTCAATCTCTACTCATTGAATGTGAATCATAGAATGTTAATGAGGGGAGCTCTCAATTTATGATTGTGCATATATATACGGTATATATAAATAATGTAGCTTTAGTATAATGTTATTGATTCATAAAGATGTGCATGGACCAGAAAGTGTATAGTTGTTGAAGATGCTATGACATCTAAAGTGTAACCCGTGAATAGCAGTTTTGATATTGTTGATCTTAATCTAGGTGGTAAGGGTACCATATACACTAGCTGTTAATGCTAATAATACACTCTTTGTCTGTGTATGTTATTTTCACTGCTTTAGCTCCAGTATCCACTGCCAGTGGACAGTGTATTTTAAGGAATAAATACCAAGTACCCACTTTCTACACCTGTGTTAAGAGTGGAGAATTATGATCAAAGTCTTGTTGAAGGCCAAAAGTGTCTTGCCAGGTATTGAACCCACAACCATCACGTCTTCAGTCAAGTATTTAAACTCCACTAGGACACACATACTTCATCCAATTCCATTCATTTTCCCCTTTGATACCAGATGATCAATGTATTTTTTTCCTTACTCACATTGTATCATCATGTTTGACAAAATAATAGAGTTGTACAATTCAAAAGGACAAAAGAAGATTATGTTACACTGTAACAAGGGTAATAGTAGGAGGGGTCTTGTTGTTTTGAGTGAGTCTGATCTGCCCCTCCTAACGAACCCCTTCCCCCTTCCCAGGAAATTCCAGGTGGGTAGATACGAGGTCCCTGACGAGATAACGACTACTGATGCTCATTTATACACGTGTAACCCAGCAGGGGTCTAGCTGTGCGTGGCAGAGTGTTCAAATTCTTTCTTTCTCTTTGGCTCCTTATTTTTGTTTCTTCAGTATTTCTGTCTCAAGATTTTTTTCACTAATTTGAAACTGTAGAATAAGCTGATATTTTGTTGTGAACAAAACATGGTAAAATTGCATCTGCTGTAGTAGCCACCTCTCTAGATTTTTTTTTTTGTGTTGTAGTTCCTTTGGAAATTTGTTCTTATTAAAACCTGTACAAAAGCAACCTGTGCATAAAGACCACCTGCTAGTAAAGATCACACCTGTTGTCACCTTTGCATAGTCTTTAATTATATTCAGGTTTGACCATGTGATATACAAAATCATACATGTATGTTAAAAGTGAGAAGAGAGACTCTTGCATTGAGATGCAGTCAAGAAGATATGGACCAGATATTATAAACTTTGCATACATGCCTTAATAGTTTTGGGGATGAGTTCTTATCTTGTACAGTTCACTCTTTATTTTGTTGGTGATTGATACCTTTTACAGTCATCTAGTTACCTAGATGTTTATTTATACAAAGGGATTTATTATTGTGATACTGTTTCTTCCTAGGCCTACATGTGTTGTATTTTGTGTGAGTGAATATGATTTGAATCATATTCATATTGATATTGATAGACTGAGTTGATATATCTAGGAATTCACTCTGTCAAATTCAAAGCATACTTATGTTATGCAAACATAATAAATTAATTTAAAGAAGATAATATGCAAAGTTAGCTGATCTTAATTTCTGTTATATGTGAGTGATGGTCTGATGTCTGTTCATGTTACTTTGATCAATCGAATACCATGCTAGTTCTACAAACACTGTATGATTTTTACGATATCTGTCATTGATTTCAAATTGAATACTTTGTTCTTTTCCTTCCTTTCATCTACATCTCTTTGTTCTGATAGACATTAAAATCGGGTCAATTCAGAGCACACGTTATGCAGGTGATAAGACGTTATTTTTGTATTATTTCTTTATCGCTTTATTCTTTTTCTTCATGGCTTATGTTGTATTCACTTGTGAATGTTTATTTTTTCCATGTTTCTTTATTGTCCATCACTTGCATTTTGCATCTAGGCGATTGGATTTTACACGGGCATGGTAAATAATTTGACATTTCACTGGCACGGTGTTTTTTTGTTACCATCATCCTTACCCTTTCCCGTTCTTTTCATCAGCTAGTAACCCCACCCCAATCCTTTCATCAGCTAATTACCCCACCTCTTCTCATTATCATTATCAGTTCATATTCTTCATCATCACATTTCATCAGTTTTGCAGTTGTTCAATGACAATCAATCAATATTGTCAATAATAGCAATATCGCTATCCGCCATAATTCATCTTGTTGAACTGTGCAATGTTTTAGATAGTCTTAGCTGGTCTAATGTTTGATGTATGTTGTTAACATGAGAGTGATATTGTTGAATAAGTCTTGCTTGATGTTTCCCCCAAATGGATTAGAGTGATTTGATGTATTTGTTCTTGAAGCAGTTAATATAGTCAATGTTGATTAGTGGAGTTCTCTGCATTGTTTCATCAAACTACCAAACTTTGCTATTAAACATCCCATCGGAATGTGTGAATTCAAATCAACACACCTTTCATGGTTATTTTGGTGAACTTGTAATTGTCGTGGTTTTGTGAAATGATACCCTATAAAACATGTAACAAAATTGGTATTAAATCCTGTGAAAAGTTTAGCTAAAGTTTGTACAATACATTTTTGTTAGACTTCTCACAATCCTGAACAGTACTCATGAAATGTTTCAGCTTGTTTCATTCTCTCTTTCTCTTTCTGTTTTCTTCTACTTCTTTCTCTTCTCCTTTTACTCCATAGAATATATTAAAAAGATTGGAAGTAGTTTCTTCATCCCATACCTTTTCCTCTTTTGATATATCATCTCCTGAAAGCTATAAGGATACCCTTTTTGCTCTGAACAGATGAAAGTTTCTGTTGAGAGCCAGAAGGATCTTGATAGTGTATACAAGATATGAGTTAATGACCTTTCAACTCTCAAGAGATGATATTATGTTCATCCCATATTACAAATGATCATAGCAATAGTGTTACAAGATAGATGATAGATCTTTCAACCTATAGATTTCTCCGTCCATTGTATTTTTGCCTGTTTTTTCCTCCAAAACTTCTAAAAACTGCATACATACCGGTATATTCTCATCTTTATGAAATGAAATTAAAATAGGTAACCAAATGCACACTCCCCACCCCCAACCCCCCTTCGCCCTGTTTCATCCGTTCTCTTGCAAGCTGTTATGGAAATGGTAAAACATATTGAAAGATAAGAACTGCATCAACATGTTCCCATCTTTGTATTGAACATTAATGAAGTTTTCGATCCATCCCATAGATTTCCATCTTTATGTTCTTCCCAACCCCTGTATTTGATATTTCCTGATCGAAATGATTACCAATTTTAGATATCCAAACTGCATCGTTGTATTTCTATCTGTGTATGTATTTAGAGAGATGGAAGTAGTTTATCTAACCCATTGAATTTCACCACTGTAGTTTGTTGTCTCCCCAATCCCTCTTTTGGTTATCATTCTGTGAAAAGTGTGGTTCAACATTGAACTGTGTTTGTAGTGTTCATTATGATATTTGTAAAGGTAATGCTATTGGTTTGAGGCTAATAAAAAAAAAGTTAAAATAGGAAAGGTAATTATAATATTTATGTATTTTGTACAGATTATCAATACTAACATTTTGTACACAGACTATAAAGCATTGACAAATTATAAAATATAAAGACAATTTTAGTTCCTATTCAAATCAATAACTCTACTTTTCAAACAATTAAAATCAATTATTGTTAACTAAAGTAAGATGATTGTGTTGTAGATGAAAGAACAGTGGTAAAATACTTTGAAATGTTTGCATTATTGATGTAGTTTATGTTTGTGAAAGTCGAAGTGGAATCTTTGTAGAATGATCTGTTCAGAGTTAGAAAGGCATGTGTTGAATGATACAAGTTTCTTACAGTTTGTCTGGCTTCAATTTTTTAGTGAAAATTTACTCTCAAATGTGGATTTAAAAAATTTATTAAAAACAAAAAAATTTTTTTTTTTGAAGAACGTAAACTTTATACAAATGGACCCTATCCACCCATGAGCTTCCTATGGAGCAGGGGGTTTACCAGGGCACTGCTTCATACAACTTTTCATCAATAATAATGATGAAGATCAACAACAGTCTATTTTCTTAAAAAATCAGTCAATTCTAGGACTCATTTTGGGTGGGGAAAATTTGAATAACTTGGAAGCCAGGTTAGCATTAATTAGAAGTGTTAATACCATCATGTAAAATTACAAAAAAATGTTCTCATATTATACTGTATATGTATGTGCGGAGGGGCGAGTCACATATCACCAATTAAGATATCTATAAAAACTGGTCTATGTAGACGAGGTATCAGGACTGAAGTCACAGTATAAACTGGTTAGCAACATTGATATACAACTCTTTTTTCCTACATAGACCAATTTTATGGTTATCATTTTTCATTGGTGATATGTGACAGTCCTTTATGGTAAGTGGTTTTGAATAAAGTTGTTGTTGGAATGGAAAAGATGAGAGGTGTTAATTCACATACTTTCACACAAGTTAACAACATACATGGCTTCAGACATACTAGTTTAGCAATTGTGTGTGATGATTGTGAAAATGTCCCAATCTTCAATATGGTAGACTGAAGTCACACCCCTGTGTTTTCCTTCTCTTTTCCATTGTTACGGGAAGATGAATTTATCTATTAAGTAATATGCTTTGCATAGAATCAATTCCCCTTCTGGCTCACAACAGATAATTTTGCCTTTTGAATCTGTCTTAGGGTACGTTTATGCTCAATTTTGAAGGCAGAATGTGCGATTTGAAATGCTCATCGTAAACACTCATCGTAATCGCAGTTCCACGGTGTACTGTTTATGCTCACTTCTCTGGCTCCTCCAGGCATGATTCTGGCTCTGCAGCTGGATTCGCAAACCTGCACTGCGCATGCTACGTTGACCCCATTTAAATGCATTTAAAAATGATTGTGCGTTTATGCTTCCCCAGAATCGCCGATCCAAAACGCACCTTTTTGTGAGTTAACGATCAGCGATTATGATCGCTGTTTTTCTGTGTTTCTACAAAAATGAGAAAGGACGCAACCGTGTTTTGAACTAAACGCGTAACAAATGCCTCATTCTGGCCAGAAAAAGTTGAGCATAAACGTACCCTTAGATTGTGTATTATAGTGTGTGGTATATACACAATGTATTTACCTGTATATAGACATGCAATTGAAGCATCTTGATAATTTTAATTGTATTTTTCACCCTAACCACTATTTCTAATCTACACATCCTTTTCTGTCCAGCAATTGCTCAATATGTTTTGATGATAAAGATAATCATTGTGATTCCATGTCTTTTCTCCCTTCTTCCTATCTTCTTTCTCTTCCCCTGTGCCTGTTTTGTTCTTTATCCACTTTACATGTATCTATTTCTCTCCCTCCTTCCCCTCACTAACCTCTCTCAGTCTCACACTAATTGTTTTCTCTCCTCTTTCTGTCTTCCCCCCTCATTCTCTTTTTCTCCCTCTCGCTCTCTCTCTCTCCACCTATCAATCATTAATATCTGTAAGCAATTTATACACAATGAACATGATTAGATGTTGTTACCCTATGTAAATAAAGAAATGTAATTATTATGTGTTTTTTTAATGAAAATTACAGAACAAAAGCATTCTTTCTTAACAAGAAAAATATATATTGAAATTGAAATATTCATTAAGGAATGAATAACGACAGTAACTGTGATTTGTACTCATTAGTATTACAGTGAGGAATGTACTATGAATTTTATTTTAAAAATCTTTTAATGAAATATGATTATTTTGAATGTCTTTCAAGGGGTGTGAGGGTTTTTCCTTCATTCTATTCAGATGAAACTTATTGGATTCCCTAACCATGTTTTCATTTAAGTGTAACCATTGTCTTTTTTCTGTATTTATTTTCAGCTTACTACCCCTCGGTTTCCTGTCGTCATCAAGATAGGCCATGCACACGCAGGAATGGGAAAGGTATTTTACTTGCTTGTAATACAATTAGAGTTCTGATAATAACCAATAGTTAATTCTAACAAAGTTATCACCTACTGATTAAATGTATAAACAGATCTTGTCAAATCAATAATTTTGAAAGAATATGTATGATTGCTGAGTATAGTGACCATTGAATGATGGGACTATATCCTGGTCATCTTCAGTAGATGTGCATTCCCAGTTAGGTAAGTCAGGAAGAGAGAGAGGGGGTGGGGAGGGGGTGGTATAGGGACTAGAGGGAGAAAAAGAAAAAAATTGAAGATTGAATGGAGAGCAAGTAAAAGAGAGAAAGAGAGATAGTGTTTTTAGAGATGTTTTCAATCTCTGTAGATATGTATAAATTGGGTCTACTTTGGGGCTTGTTATTGCTCCCAGGATTATTATCAAAAGATGGAAAGAGAGAGGGGAGAGACAGACAGAGAGAGAGAGAGAGAGAGAAAGAAAGAAAGAGAGAGAAACAAACAAACAAAGAGAGAGAGGGGGAGAGAGAGAGAGAGAGAGAGAGAGGGTGAAATGGAGGATGAGGGGAGAAAGCAGAACAATAAGAACAAGAACAGGAATGAAGGTAAAGAAATTAAGACAAGAGAGATAATAATAATAGTAATATTCAGTTCTTGTATGGCGCATATGACATTTAAACGTCTCTATGCACTTCCAAATTTGGAAAATTATTACTCCGTCTTTAGCCTAGCTGCCATTACGGCATTATAGCATTTCAAGGCATTATCTCCTGCCAAGTACCCATTTACCTCACCTTGGTCGATTAATGTCTTGCCAAAGGACATTAGTGCTGCGTCGGGACTTGAACTGCGGACGTTATGATCCACAGTCAGGTGACATATCCACTTCTACGGAAGGAGAAGGCAAAAGAAAATGATATTGACAGAGAGAGAGAGAGAGAGAGATGGATTCAGTCTTCCGCAGAGGGTGGTTTTGAGATCAGTAGAGGCTTCCTTTGGATGACTCTGAAGGATTGATATTGTCACATCTCATCCCCATAAAGGATTAAGTGGGGTTTGGAAGATAACTAATATATATGTTTGTTCTTAGTACAATAAAACAGACTTTTCACTTGTATGGGTGTTCTTATAACTTATATGAAGGGGAAAATAGTAATTTAGTAGGATGATATATATTTTTAGCATATTCTTTCTTTATTTGTAAATTAGATTCCTGTAATTAGTAAAATGATACTCTGAATTTAAATTTAATATGTCTATTTCTATTTCTATTACGTGAGGAAGTTTCTGACATGTTTTAGCCATACTCTGCCCTAATTTCCCAATCATTTTCAGCTCTAAAGACTACTCATGACTACAAATGAAACCATAAATTTTGCAGCCACACTCTGGGCCTCGTCTTTAACTGTCTAAGAATAACTTCATGATACTGAGTTGTGAAACTCGAATGTCAAACTGTTACCATGGAAACTCCCCACAGTACCAAATCCATGATAAATTCTGGTCAGATCCAATTTCCTGGGTGGGTTTGAAGCAGCTATTGAAAGTGACATAGTAACAGCAGCATCTTCAACTCAGGATGATCAGTTTGAACAAAATATCTGCAAAATGATCATTGTCCCATGATTATGGCCCATATTCTTTGAGGGGCTTTCCTCAGACATCATACTTTAAGAAATCGCAGCTACTCTGGCAGATATGCAGAGCGGTATACAGCCAGCCAGTACACCCCTCCTCCCATTTTGAACCCTATCTGTTATTATTTAAAATGTATAGGGGGGGGGGGGGGTTGTTGGGAGGTATATTTTCAGAGTTGTGCCCCCTCTCTCTCTTTCTTTACAAAATCTTGGATATAAAGACAGCTACCTGAAACACGTCTAATTTTATATCTCTTTGACCTTCTCAATCACAATGATGAGTAGAAGAAACAGGTAGACGTAAGGACCATAGATATTATTATAAGTGATAAGTCATTGGCCTTGTAGAGAAAAATTCAATGGGTTTCAGAGAACGACACTAAAACTCTCTCATAAGTAAGAGGCAGAGTTGGGAGTTACCGGGCTAAGGTTTTCTTTTAACCTCTTGATAAATGGTTCCTTACACTGTTATATGATTCTCTACATGTCTGCACCTTGTGATTATTATTATTATTGTTTGAATATAGCAATGTGTGAAAATACAGATATTTCACTTTAATGACAATAATGTTTATGAATTGTGTCTTTTGATTTCCTTCTTGGCCTCAGGTTAAGGTAGATAATCATCAAGACTTCCAAGACATTGGCAGTGTCATCGCCATCACCAACTGTTACGCCACTACAGAATCATTCCTGGACGCCCAATATGACATCAGAGTGCAGAAAATTGGCAACACCTACAAGGCTTTCAAGTAAGTCTGGTCTGCTAATTAGATTGATTATCTCCTCTACTGACTATTGTGTTTGTCATGTATTCATAAGAGATGAACGTATAGTCACACAGGCATGTACCCCATCATTGAAAAGGGTGGGAGGTTTATGGAAGGATGCCCTTCCCACATCCCCCCTAATATGCAGCCTTGTAAACTTTTAATTCATCCATAGAATTAAAAAGATGCCACCCTCCCCTTTACAATTCTAGCACCTCCTCAATGGTTTGACCAACTTACACTTTGTCAATGCTACTATGAATTCCTTCCTAGCTATCTCTATTTGGGATATGATATTATATCAACAATTATTTTGCTTTCAATAAAACTATCTCTGGTTCTAGGCAAAGGATTATTCTTATATATGTTTTTATTTAGGGGGGAGAAATTATCAAAACGACAATTGTTTCAGATCATCCCTTCAGCCATGTTGGGAAGTTACCCTAACTGGCAATCTGAACCGAATAAAAATATACAAAATATTATGGAAGAGTTTAATAGAGTAGATCATTTTGATGCGAAGGCCGAATTTGGAACAGGATAATGTGACAAATAGATGAGGTAGTGTTTCATCCCACCATCCAAAGTATACATTATGCAGAATGCAGCCAATGAGAAGCGTAAAAATAAATCAAGTGACCGTACATTATTTTTACTATAGGCACGGTACCATTTGCATGGGGTGCATTTCGGCGATAACAACCCTAGATGAAGGTTGCGGGGAGATCTTATGGCCTTGCTAAGTAAGATTGTCGACCCATTTTATATAACAAATAATACATGGGTGATTGCTCATAACGCTATGGCAATGCAGCGCTATTCGGGTATTCACATTGGCACAAAATACACTGGGCTATGCCTCGTGAATTTCATTGCACCATAGTGAATACCCTCATGTGCTGCATCGACCATAACGCACTCACACCTGTGTATTATTTGTATATCAATAACTTGATTTTAATTGAAGAAACCTATATAAATCATTGACGCTAGCGCTAGCATTACTATGTTTTTTTTTTAATGCAAATTTTCGATATAATTTGACATTTTCAACAAATAAAAATTTAATTAACAACAGAATATTGGAGATGCAAATTACACTCATTTTTTAAAGTATAAACTAAAATTCAATAACCAAGAAGGGCATAGAGTTGCCTTTATCTTGTGTGTAAACAGCATTCTTGTATTTCAAACATTTAAAAAAAAAAATACAAATGTGTAAACCCCATGGCACTAACGGTAAACAACCTTGCCCAAGGCCTCATTTGTAATTAAGCACACAATATGTGACACCACCAGAATGCTTAAACAAGATGTGACAAAGTATTTAGACCCGTTGATGAAAACAAATTTGAGGCAATTAGACTTTCCTGTGCATCGTTTAAAAGCTCTTCTAATGGACATCATTTCTGGAAAAGCTAGGGAAGGTTAACAAGATGTTAAGAATAAACAAGGTCATCCTTGGGTTAAGAATGTCCGATCTTGTAATTTTGTGATAAACCACTTTCCTGTTCTTCATACAAATACTTCCAAGGTTTCTGCTAATCCTAATTAAGGATTGTCCATCTTGCCAACAACACTTTCCTCTTTACAAATGCATATTTTATTTTGGTATGACATGTTGCCACAATTTATATCTATTGCAATATGATCTTGACAACAATTTGTTACAGGTTATCACTTAATCTTAGAAAGAAGGTTTACATTTTGAGTAGGTGGTAAGTGTCGGGATGCATTTATCCAAAGCTAATTTGTAACAAATTTACTGTCTGATTGATATTATCCAGTTATGGCTTTATATTGGTTAGCCAGAGTTAAAGAAGAAAGTGCAAGATGTTTATCTTGAGCATTAAAGGAAGTTTTCTGAATCAATTTACCTTCTTTGTGATAAATTTGTTGATTCTGCAATGCTCTCATTTGAAGGAAATCATATAAAATCTTTACTTTTGGCCTCCACTGTTCTTTTGGGATATGATAACAAGGTGAAATGTTTAGTAGCTGCTACATTTATATATATAATGGAAAATGACTACTGAATTAATTTAGTCCCCCTCAACCAAATAAGAGTCGGTGCCCATACTTCACCTGCATGATTTTATATGTACATCTATCACATATAGCACAAACTACACGATTATCTTCCTGAAATCTCTCCACCCCTCTGCCGACCCCCAACCCCTCCCCCACCCCTCTGCCAACTCCCAACCCCTCCCCCCACCCAACGCGGGATAAAAGTGCAGCCTGGATTGCGTGCTGGGATTGAATAAACGATAAGCAAACAGGAAAGAGAGTTAAGAGATTGACCAAATGAAGGATGACACTGTTTGTATCTACTCACTAAATTTGATTTGCTCTTGAGCTATGTGTCATCTAAATGTCCGAGGAAAAGGGTGCATGGTGGTAAGCTCCTGGGACTGGTCTGCAAAAAGAGTTGTTATGTTCCTTTCCTTCTCATTGGTTATGATGGCTGTTAACACCATACATATGTGGACATTTGAACCTCATTTAACCTTTAGGTGATCTCACCTATATCTCATTTTGAAAAAGAATGCCATATCAATACAATCACAAAAATGTTATGAAATTTATTTATTTATTTATTTATTTCTGATATTTAGACAGGGTGACTCATTATCACCAATAACGGTGGTCTTCCATGAGGCCCTGTTAAACATAATGAGGTACATTATAGTTTAACAAATATATATATGATAATAATATTAATAACAAAATCTTTAACATAAATTCATAACAGCAATAAACAATAAGTAAGAACATATATAAACATATATACAAAGTATTTGGTATCCTCGTAATAAAAGAATGGTTTGTTTTGTTAAATCATGTTAAGGACAAATTCAGTACCTTAACTTATTGCCGATAGCTATCATAATTGGATATGTAACATGTCATTGTCATTTTCACACATTTCAATAGTGATGCCCAAGGTTATCAGAATTGCATTAGGTTTATTTTGTGAAAGTTTTTTGTGATCATATTCTCATTATGACAATTATTTTTCTTCTTTTAGCCATCAGAGACTTTTTGTTAAGGTAGTTTAACCAAGACACCTAAAAAATTTAACAATAGGTGCTTTATGCTTAAATAGTTGAATTTTAACCCAACTTCAAAGTCTCAATTCTGAATTCAAAAAGTGCAATTTTTTAATTGCTTTCATGCAAGAGGCCCCTTCTCTAATATATATGTGAATGTCATTCAAGACAAGTCATGGGTCTTATTTGATAGACTAATTTCCTCTTTGAGTTTTCTGCCCAAGAAAGAGAGTGAGGGGGGCAGGAGGGGGGAAGTTTTGGCAACCCTGGGCGGCCATTGATGCGGTTTAGTAGTAAATTACAGGAACTCTTCGAGGTTCGCGGTCATGATCAGAAGACCAAAATAAGAACGTAGGTTGCGTCTTATGAAAAGTCAGGTGGTTGCCTATAGTTAATTTGATCAGGGCACAGAATGAACAACGGTGTCACTCTGTGCTCTCGTTACAGATGATAACAGTATATGAGCAAACAGTTTTTAATCATAGCAGAATTAACTGTACTTTGTGCTGCATTTCTTGTTGTGGTTGTTTACAAATTTACTGAAGAATCATTTGACCGTAATTATGTTTATGAGCCTAGCTTGCAGGATAATATAAAATAAAATGTACATTAAATCATAATCTGAAGTTGATCCTCTTATAATTTTGTTTAAATCCCATTTTAAAACACTTATGAATTCATGTCAAATGAGAGTACGTTGTGAGAGTATGTTGTTAAATGTTGTGTTTGCACATTTCACTAGATAATGCATGAGGCTAGTGAAATTACCTCAGGTTTATTTATTGAAAGTTTTTGCCAGTGTCTTACAAATACCTTGTCTTATAGTATCTCTGCACCAAGGTAGCTGTCAGTTACAAAGATTGAGTTAACTTGTTATTGTTCTTCTGCAGGATTCATCATTTGATAAATTTTCAAATCCAAAAATTCCGCAAAAAATTATGTTTTCTTCAATGAGCATAGCCCAATGAGAATGTTGCTAATAAACACTGGGGAAAAAAATGATGGAACAAAAACTGATGAAATCTATGACATCTACTGTTGAGGTTTTATGAGTCAAGCTTTCTCTGAGAATAGCAGCTGTGATTAATTATGTACCCCCCCCCTTCTTCCACCCCTCCTCTACCCCTCCTCTCATCCCTGGGGTTTATCCCAGGCCTGTTCCCCCAAAGACACAAGGATGAGCTAATGACATGGTGTCATTGTGCTCTAGTCTAGAATCAGGACATTTTTGTATCATCTTCTAATAATAATTTAATGATTAGATAAATGCAAAATATTTGTGATAACACATTTTCCTAAATCATCAAGCAAAGTAACCTAAATTTAAAGTAGTAGGTGTTTATTCCAATTTCTTATTTTTAGGACTATCATTGTTTTGTAGTTCCCCCCTCAATTGAAATTTGATGATTTTTTTGAGAAACTAGAAATCAATTATGCTTTTAAAGGAGACTAACAGTCAAAGATCTGATAGTTCTTCTTTTCCCAGGGGCCAGAAGAGTTGTTGCTCTCTTGAAAGTTTGATTCCTTGTAATGTTTTGAAGAAAAAGAAGACTTCAAAGCCTAAAAAGGAATATTTTATGCATTGTGTGCCATTGGAAAAGGGGTGGTTTTGGTACTGCCCTGAAAGTAGCCCTAGTCATCTATTTTTTTCTGAAAATTATTATTTGAAGTTTGTGTTCTGTCAGGTTTGAATTAGGTCTCATTGTCACATGATATGGCAGTGATGACTAATCTCTATTATCAGACCTTTTGCATCTTTGTGCACAAGATCAAAACTGGAACTTGCTGTGATACCAGTTGATTTGGTCATATTTGTTACTATGGAGAATTCCCTTTAGACCAAAGTTACACTAGACTGAAGGAATTCCTTTTGACCATCGATTCAAGAGGCTAATACCTTACAGAAAGGTTATAATTTTTCATAAATATTTTATTTGTTTTTTTCTTCCTTACTTTGTAAGCTTTATTAATTATTTTGGCTTCTGTCATGATCTTGGGAAAATGTTAAAAAGTATTTTTAAAGAGATGGTTCATTGAAATGTGGAAAATGGGCAAATTACACCTCTACAGATTGATGAGAACATTAAAAAATTGAGCAAAGTACTTTTGAAGCCCTCACTGTTGTGAGGAATAAATTAAATGCAATTTTGTTACCCTTTCCTGAACCCACTCACTAAGTGAATTGACGGCGTTATTTTACATGCGAAACTATGACGTCACAATATGAACAACCTACATCACACATTCGGGACAATGTTGGATACCCATTGCAATTTTCAGATATGGGTTAACGTTGTTTGTATATTTTACCGCCAGTGGTGATATTTCCTCTTTTTGGGGCATTTTGAATGAGAAACACTGAATAAATGATACTTTCTACAAATGTTTGTTTGATTTTTATTTATTTTTCCGTCACATTTGAGCATAAAAATCGGGAAAATAATCACATATTCTGAGGGCACTTCAGCGTGTATGTGTCTGATCTGGGAAGGCAAAGGACATTTTGCATGCTGACCTAACGACTCTTTTGGAGTGAAATAGGCGACAAATTTACATAGAATTGTCCAGATATTCATTACAAAAATGTGTGATTAGGCTGATTAATTTACATTTTTGATAAATTAAGTCGTATAGGACCCTGATAAACCGAGAGAAACAGATCAGTCCGGTTCGCGATTCACGGCTAGCTCGAGCGCCGGGCTACGGGCTAGGCTGGCTAGCAAGCTGCGCTAGATGTGGTGCATGCATTATAGAGGTCGGTGTATTGCACACATAGTACATGCACAGAGTACGCACGCACAGCTACCAGCTACGGGAAACTTGAACGCTACATCGACAATATATTCCATCGCTTTTTGGAAGTTATATACCATTTATCTAGACTAACGTCAGATTAAGAACCAAAACCAGTGGAGGAGCCTTCTGGAGTATACTCAAGTATGTTTTCGTCCATATCCATATTTCCAGGGGATTTTGATGAAGGTAAACAGCGTTAGTTATAAATGGGTACGGTACTCGAGAGTCAATGCAAATCGCACGCTAACTGCAAATCGCGTCGTCAATCGTTTCAGCTGAGCGGCCCGCTGTTCATATTGTGATGTCACTTCGAAAATCAGCTGACTTACGATGTTTTAGGGGCGTTGCGTGGGTTGATTTTTCGTCAAGTTCAATCAACTTTTATAAATTTCGCTCGAATGTACAAGTTACACAAATGTAATGATTTTACTCAGTGTAATTTTTCGATTGCAATGATACCAAATTCAGTCAAGTTTGAAATCAATAAACCATCTCTTTAAAGTAGTCTGCACCTATGAACTCATTCCATGCCATATGCTGGAAATCCCCCCCCCCCTTTTGAAGGCTCATTTAGCTCATTTTACAATTGTTTTTCAAAACTTTGTGGCATAGTTCAGGTTATTATCCATGGATAATACTTTTTTAAAAACCTTCAGCAAAATTGTGTGAAATACACTCAATATGTTTAGTTTGCAAAGTCTGTCTCTTCCATGAGATTAGATTAACAAGTTGATAATGCCTAAACATAAAGACTAGATCCTGTTTTGTAGTCAGCTGTAGTCTAGTATCAGGGGGTGGGAGGGGTTCATTGTGGGTTCAACCTCCAGGTCCGTCCCTCCTTCAAACCTTCAAACCTTCAACATATCTAAAGGAACTGAAGATTTAGAACCAGGGCAGGTAAAATTCAGCATCTTCAGGTCAAACAGGATTTTTTAAGGTTGATGGAATGATAATATCTGGGTTCATCTTTTTTTTAATGTCATGTGCATGTCTCTTATTGTTGCTCCTGTAGTGCTTGCTTCTCTCTCTCTCTATCTCTCTCTCTCTCTCTCTCTATTTTTTCTCTTTTTGTCTTTCTCTATCTCCCCCCCCCCCCCTCTCTCTCTCTCTCTCTCTCTCTCTCTCTCTCTCTCTCTGTGTCTCTCTGTCTCTTTCCCTGTCAGTCCCTCCTTTCTCTTCTGCTGTCTATTTCACCATCTCTATGTTTTTTATACATCCATTTTCTCCTCTCCATCAATCTGCTATTGTTTTTTATTATCTTGTCTTTGGCTCATGCACAGTTTAAACTTAGTACAGGTATTTTTTTAAATATTTTGTTTGGCTCTTGCACCACGGGCAAATCTGTTTGCTAAAACCAATGTGGGAATGTAGATTACTTTGTATTTATAAGGAACCATGTGCATATAGCTGCTCACTACCAACATGTTAATATCTTCATCAGACAGCGCAGATGAGAACCAAACTCATACACACACAAAACCTACAAAACAATATGATCTTACAATTTATACAGAGCATAAGAAAAATCACAATTCTGGTATAGTTTGAGCTACTAAAGAAAAGTTTGTGGGGAGTTTCCCATTTACCTTAGGGACCTTAGGGACAATGTGGGCACTAATGGGTGCTGACTGAGACCCATCTACAGGTGTCTAGGAGTACACAGGTACACCGTTATAATTCAATCAGGAAAGTTCTCTCATCACTTTCTCCAGCTTTTCTCTCTCTCTACCGTTATCTTGAAAAAGTTCTAATCTCTCTTCACTTTGCTCAGTTTATATTCTGGTTGAGGTTTTTCTTGTTAGAGTTGAATGATGACTGCAATGTAAACAAACTTATTTTCAAGACATTTTCTTATCTATTTTTTTTTTTTTTTTAATCTGCCCTTTCAGTCCATCTGCATATTTGTTTTCTCTGCAGTAATATACTACTTTAAATAAGATTATTTGTGTGCAAGAAAGTTTCATTTTTTCTAGTGGTCCAGATTTGCAAACATTTTATGTATGCAGTGAACTATTGAAATCTCAACACACAACTTTTGCACTTTGCAATAGATAGTATCCTTTATCAATAAATTGAGGGGAAAAATAGTACAAAGAGACTTTGTAACACCTGATCATTATTTTTAATGACCATGTTATTGTACTTTGGCATGGTCAAGTTAAAGATGATATGAACTCTTATGGTATCACAAGACACCAGACAAGTTTTGGTTATGGCAATTTGTTTTTCTTCTTCATAGTACATTCTGACAGAGACATTGTTACACTGTTGTGTACTAGATTTTCCTATTTCCATAGTCTGGTTCCCGTGGGCGATGGGTTACATAATATCTACTCTGTTTTTGATTTTTCAAAGAAAGACAGGCTTTTGTGGCCAGAGATAAGATTTGGGGTGCCTTTTACTTCGAAATTCTCTGACAAGTGAAAAAAAAGAAGAAGAAGGAATAAAGACAGAAGGAAAGAAAGAAAATAAAGGGTAGCACTTGTTTAAGATGCCTTTGGGGTATAAATTGCTGCAGGGGGGGGATCATTCAGGAAGCCATTTTCAGAGATCTATATGACAGGTTAGGGTTTTGAGGGATGGGAGGGGGTGGAGGGCTCACATGCATCCCATGCCCACCCCCTGGATCTCCTCCTAGGGGTGACTTTGATAGAAATGATGATGTCAATGATCAGCATCTGGGATAATCTGGAATTCCCAGGGCTTTCCAAATTATCTTCTTTTTTTTCTCATCAATTTGGCACCGATCTGGGGTAAAAGCAACCTGTAATCTACCTCAAACGTGGCAAACTTGAAATGTAGTTATGTTGCTGTGGCAACAATAAAAACATCAATTTAGAGAAGTTCATTGGACCTTTTTTTCTTCCCTTTTCTTACATTTTACCCGATACTTATCATGTGGCTTTAAATTAGGCCTTTTAAAACAAAAGGTGTTTTTTTGCCCTTGAGGTGTCAGCACCTGGGTCTGTCAGTCGATTTTTTTATATTTTTTTTGCTTCTTTTTTTGTTGTTGCTTTTTTCCCTCTTTGGGCCGATATTTTTCAGTTTTGAATGCTTTCAGACATATTTTTGATTTATTAAAAAAAAAAATTCTCTAAAAAACAGTAAAAAGAAAATATTGATAAAAAGCCGACCATAGATTTAAGATTTTTGGGTCGGTCGCAAAGGGCAGGTTTTGAAATTAAGAGCTTAGTTTCTTCATTGATTTATTCTTCTTCTTTTTTGTTGTTGCATGAAATGATAGGACGTAAAGAACAAATTCTACTACCTTGAGATTTCTTTTCCATTCCTTTCCATCCATCAATGCATTTAAATATGCATGGATTTTTTTTAAAAATCAAAAGTTTACCATTTTAAAAAGACTTTCAAACAGCTTACGTCTAATTGGGTTTAGACTTAGAATAACTTAACTAAAACCTGTGATGAGAGTGAATTTTGACTATTGAATAGCATTGAATCCCTCTCTCTCTCGCATGGTGCACCCGCAAATCTACTGTATATTGAATACCAGTTCTGTTACATATTTAAGTTTTTTTTTAAAGGGTAACAAATTTATTGCTCTTTGAGACTAGAGTATTCAATGCAAAAAAAAAGTTATATCCATGTAATAAATGCTAACAAATTTGTATCAAAGATTGACTAACAGTCATGGATGTCTGGAAAAGTATCTGCTATTTGTATATTGGCCATTTGAAATTTACTGTAAGCTTACTTGTCCTGATTTATTATGAGGTTCTAACATTCATATGACCAGCTGTCTGAGGCTTTGATGCCTCTGGCTAATAATCACCCTTGGGCAATGAAGAACAGAGATCAGATTATGAAAGACCAATTTGTGAGTAGTGAAACTGACAACCTCACTGTCATTTGGAATAATCTTTAATGGGAATGGGGATGGAAAAGGGTTAAATAAAATATAGGAGAGACATTGATTATGTACCTCCTTTTCTTTTTCATGATGATAATAAAGATATTGAAGAATATAGTATTTTTTTTCTTCTAGGTGTCTCAATTAGTTAACCTAGATGCAGTCTTAGAATATATACTGAACCAATTACTTGATAGGGTGCAACTCATACAAAATTGTATTTGTTTATGTTGTGAAAAGTATTATAAATATTAATGGATGATATTGACATATTGATATCAGAGTTACCACCCTTTTTCAAATGCCTTTAAAATTGAATTACATCTCATTATAATCAAGAATCTTTTTGAAGAGATTTTTCAGTCTTTTAAAAATATTAAATTGTTCTTCTATATTTATGCAAGGGTCACTCTGTGGCCTGGACCCACCCTCCTCAAGTCATCACCTTTCTTCACCTGAGCCAATTATTTGTAACCTCAGGGTTTCACCATCACTTCATGTGCTTTACAAAAAACAAAGGCAAAGCATCACTCTTATCAGCAAATGTGTTAGTCCAGGCTTCACCCTTTGAATTATTTGCATAGGTGATGCTTCACTTTTGTCAGTTTTACATAGGTGAGGCTTCACTTGTGTCAGTTTTCCATAGGTGAGGCTTCACTTTTGTAAGTTTTCGGCCGGTCTGAAGCTTCACCACTGTTTCACCATACTGGCCATTTGCATAGTTCAAGCTTCACCACTGTTTCACCATATTGGCCATTACATATTTCAAGCTTCACGTTTTGAAATCAAGCTCCACCAATGTTTACTTATAATAGTAGACCATGACTGCAATGGTCTATAGTCATGATAGTAATTCCATACTGCTCAATAAGTACCAAGTCAACCAGGTTTCAATTCAAAGATACGTTTCAGGCACGTATACTGCGAATACTCACGCAACTAGTTATGTGTAGGAGACTAGTAGACTACTCGAAAACGATCTCGTGAAATCTCGAAATCAGTTTCGCTGGAGAAAAGTTCGGTGACCTCAGGACGATCACTCTGCGAGTGCATGAGTGACCGGAATAAAAATTAAATAGTTGTTTTGAAACGCACGATTTCGACATGATTTCGACATATTTTCGACGCGACCGGTAGTGGCTTCGATGTCACATCACCTGAACAAACAAGGCGACCGATTGGATTCGATGTCACATCATCAGAAAAAACAAATTACTCGTCAAAGCTTCACACATTTCATCAATTTGTATAGTAAAGCTTCACCCAATGAAGAAAAACGAACGTTAGGACTTCACTACAACAACAAATAGGTCAGGGTCAGGCTTAGGCGTCGAGTCGACGTCGATATTTGGCGACCTCTGAGGAGGGTAGGTCCAGGCCACAGAGTGACCCTTGCATTACAGTTATGCCATTGAAATAGATCAAATTTCTAAGGCTACGTTCGTAATGAAAACATCAATATGACTTCTATTGTTATGCCTCCGCGACCGAAGGTGGTGCCGGAGGCATCATGTTTTCGGGTTGTCCGTCCGTACGTCCGTACGTCCGTCCGTCCGTCCCGTTTGACCGTTATCACAATATCTCAAGAACCATTTAAGATTTAAACTTAAGACTCGGGAATAGTATTTATCACCATAGGAAGACGATCTGATTAGATTTTGGAGTACGTAGGTCAAAGGTCACAGGTCACAGAGGTCAACTTATGAAATTCCTTGTATTGAGTTTGTTAGCGCGATATCTCAAGAACCATTTGAGATTTAAACTTCAAACTTAAGGATAGTATGTATCACCATAGGAAGACGATCTGACTAGATTTTGGAGCACGTATGTCAAAGGTCAAGGGTCACAGAGGTCAACTTATGAAATTCCATACATTGAGATTGTTATCATGATATCTCAAGAACCACTGGAGATTTAAACTTCAAACTTAGTGATAGTGTGTATCACTATAGGAAAACAATCTGATTACATTTTGGAGCACGTAGGTCAAAGGTCAAGGGTCATAGAGGTCAACTTATGAAATTCCATACATTGAGATTGTTATCATGATATCTCAAGAACCACTGGAGATGTAAAAACTTCAAACTTAAGGATAGTATGTATCACCATAGGAAGACGATCTGATTAGATTTTGGAGCACGTAGGTCAAAGGTCAAGGGTCACAGAGGTCAACTTGTGAAATTCCATACATTGAGATTGTTATCATAATATCTCAAGAACCACTGGAGATTTAAACTTCAAACTTAATGATAGTGTGTATCACCATAGGAAGACAATCTGATTAGATTTTGGAGCACGTAGGTCAAAGGTCAAAGGCCACAGCGCACATTATGAATGCAAAAACAGCTTGTGATCGTGTTATCTCAAGAACCGATTGATGGATTCATGCCAAAATTAGGTCATGTTTGTTACTTGCAGAGCCAATGAACTGAGTAGATTCTTGGTTCATAAGGTCAAAGGTCATGGGCCCATTATGTATGCAAAAATAGCTTGTGAACGCATTCTCATTAGAACTGACAGATGGATTACTATTTAACTCAGAACATCTTGCAGAGCCAATGAACTGAGTAGATTTTATGGTCATGAGGTCAAAGATCAAAGGGTCATATATGTATATGAGAAATTGCTTGTAATCACAATATTCTGAGAACCTGTCAATGGATTACCATTGAACGTGAATTCAATTTTTTTTTTCTGTTTTGGTTTGTAAAATTGCTCTATAACGGAGGCATCATTTCCGACTGCGCGCAGTCGAATTCCATCTAGTTCTTTACTGCTTTCTTCTCTTCAATACATAAAACTTAATATATTACTTTCATATTGTAGCATTTCACACAATTACATACATCAATTTTGAATGAAGGGTTTTTAGTAACAGGATGATAATGAATTATTTTACTTTTTTTACACCTTTTTCTTCAGGAGGACTTCAATTTCTGGGAACTGGAAAGCCAACACAGGGTCTGCTGTAGTGGAGGAGATGCCTATGAATGGCAGGTAAGACTGACTGGTGGTCCCATATTTGCTCTAGCGATTTGTTTTCTTTCTCTGATGGCATTTGCTCTGCGCTTATTTCATCAAAAATATGGAGTCAGGGTTATGATTGGACTTTACAGGTGGTTGGTTTAAGGTTGAAAGTTAAGATTTTAGTTGGCTTGATATGTGATCGACCGGTTTATTATTAACATATTTCAATTGATGTATATTTGTCTAATGAACCCCTGGTTACAAACCATTTCTGTGACTAACTCTGCACAATGACATCTCTAAAGATGGAATCCACTTTGCATACAGTAGCTGTAATGTCAGACAATCCTCTGGAAAGCTTTATAGTTGTCAAGAGAACTATCAATGAAAGGGTGTGCATCAAATTAATAAAAATGTGTATTGACTGTATGGTAGTATGTATGTGTGGTAGATTGTCCCCCTTTCCTTCAGATATGACATAAGATATCCAGGGGTTGAAACGATTGGATGGTCTGGGCCCCGAGGGAAATGTTGTTCAGCAAAAAAGTAGGACAGGTAGAATATAGAGTACCGGTAGAGGTCAAGTGTGACTCAGAGGCAGGTGGTGGACTAGGGGGTTACAAAGAGGGGGGGGGGGTAATGAAGGGGAGGGGTGGGTGTAGAATTGACCTTCACAGCGAGGCCCTACTTTTCGTTTCATTTGTGTCCAGGTTTCTTTTCACTCGCTTATCTAAAGTTACATGTAGGTCCTATGTCACTGATTACTAAAGCCTGATGATACTCGCGTTCAATCCCCCTGATTTTTGGGGGCCAACCATAAGAATTTTGAATTTAGAATTCTAATTATATAACACCAGGCAAGATGTAACCAGTTTCCTTCATCACGACAATCTACAGCCAGAATATCCAACTATCATAGTAGACAGATAGCCCATGATACTCACAAAACCAGTCCCAAGAAATGTTGGTCTCCTGAACTTTCAAAAGACCGACATTGGTGGCATGGGCTTAATGCAGTCTTAGAGTGACTGTCTTGTCGAAAGATAGCCCATAAGACTGACAGCCTTCAAGAAAAAACCTTCAGATAAATTTTTCAAAAGGGCTGCAAGATCAACATTTTCAGTTTCCTGGTCTTGAAAAATATGAAATTTATTTTATAAACGTGTCTCATTTAGATACCGTTGACTTGTCCACTATGTTCTTTAAGGTAGTGTATCCCTTTTGCATCCAACATCAAATTCTGTAGAACTTTGCAGGAATTATGAATATGTCATGTATGTCCTATCTTTGCGCAGCAGGAAGCGTACGACCACTCTGTACAAGGGTCTAAAATCAGACTATTTAAAACTATTTAATCAAACGAGCGCTTGTTGAGTTCGTTTCGACAAGTAACGGTCATTATTTCCCACAAAAAGACATTTTCAAGCCCTTTTGTTATGAAGACAAAGGTAATGAGTTCATCATATCTTCTCTTCATTGGAAGATCTTTGAAATCTGAAATCTTTCATTCATTGGGAGGGGGAAAGGGGAGGTTGAAAATACAGGCTATTTTTGTTATTGAAGAAATATCATGTGAGCTCTAATTTGGGAGGGGATTAGCCAATTTAGCTTACTTTCACAAGCGTAACTGTTTTCATTTAAAATCTAGACTGTCTTCCTTCAAACAGTGATCTCAATTGTTGTTTATAATTGTTTGCGTCTGACATACTAGATGGTTTCATTGTGTTGTATCATGATCATATTTCACATGATCAGTGTGTCTTTGAGGGTTTGTTTTTTCACCAATCAAAGCGAGTTGCCCTCAGTCCTAAATATAGACCATGGCACTAGACGTCCTAATTTGCACCCTGTTTAGTCATAGATAGGGATGCTGCAATGCACTGCTTTTTTTTTTACCCATAGTTAACTTTCTTAGGTTTTTGAGGGCTTGTAATTTGTCATCAACTCTTCTGACATGATTGTCCTGAGGGAAAAGATGGGGGAAAATGGGCAATCTGATGTGCTTTATGAGATGTTTCAGATACCCTCTCTCTCTCTTCCCCCCCCCCCCCCTATCACCCTATCTCTCCTCTCCCCTCCCCTCTCTCTCCCCTCCCCTCTCCCCCCCCCCCCCATCTCTCTCTCTCTCTCTCTCTCTCTCTCTCTCCCTCCCTCCCCTCTCTTTCTCCCCCTCTCTGTCCCCCTCTCTCTCCCTTTCTCTCCTCCTCTCTCTCTCTCCCCCCTCTCTCTCCCCTCTCTCTCTCCCTCTCTCTCCCCCTCTCTCTCCCCTTCTATCTCTTTTTCTGAAATAAAATGTCTATATTCACACCTTTTTTTGGCTCTTCCTTACCATTGCCTTTTGCATATACTTTACTAAATGAAATTGATTCCATCAAAGGTAATTTAGATCAATGTCATGGTGTCTTTCTTCATCTCCCTTTCCAATCCCTTATCCAAGGTGCTATATCAAATTAGGCTAGCTTGTGGTCTATGAGGCCTTCTCAAGATTTAAACAAGTGCAAATCAAGAATAGCTACAAATCTACAGAGAGAGAGATCGAAGGGAAAAAAAGGTCCTGCAAAAAATGACTATCCAGCTTTCTGCTGCCTGCTAATGGAAATAGGGCTAATGAGCCCAATTATCTTTCTCCCCTTCCTTCTCTCATTCTATCTGTTTTTCCTTCTGTTCCTCCTTCCTTCATTCCCAGGTACTTGTCATCACCTCTTTGGCACAGTGCCAAGGGGGAATCATCCAGGTTCCTTTCAGATTTCCTGAACAGCAAAGAATGATCTAGTCAAAGCTATGCATACAGGGGAGAGGGCAACATTGGACGTGCCTGGGCATTTTTTGGCAAAACACCAATAGCCACTACTACAACTACTATACACTTTCTTGAATATTGTGTGATCAATTATACAGTGATCTAAGAACTTTTCCTTATAATTGTCTCTCTTTCCTTCCCCCTCTCTCTCTCTCTCTCTCTCCCTCTTTCTCCCTCTCTTTCTCCCTTTCCCTCTCTTTAGCCCCATCCATATCCGCTACCGATCCATACAAATGATTCATTCTATCTATCTATTTCACTCCAAGTTCCCCCTGACATTTTTAAACATAACTCAAGGAATAACTTATTAAGTTTGATCGTTTAAAAATTAATGTATGCATTATTTCCTTACATATATTTTGGGTGGTTACTCATTGCACACGCAGGTCATTACCACTAAGTAATCACGCATTTCATGTAATAGGGGGACAGAAAAAAAAGTTGCAACTTTGTAATCATATTGGCTAATATTCTCACACACATACACAAACAAGAAGTACACATTGTTTCTGGTTCATTCAAACATTTTTTTTTGTTTACACCATGTTCTTACAGTAGTCCAATATTTTTTTTTAATTGTTCTGTATGACCATTGACCTACTATTAAAGTAGGACAAAAGAAGCCCTAGGCCCAACTGTATAGGTCTTGCCACAGAGGACAGCATAGCAATCAACATGAATGTCATCAGTACATGCCATGTGTAATATTGATCTGCTCAGGAAGTTGGGAGGGTGGGTACATTGTCTCTGATGAGTGCTTATGACTCATGATAAGTATCCATTTAGTTGAGGTTTTCTTCATTTCCAAGTAAAGGTTCCGCTTAAAAATCCTGTAAACAGTGAAAGATGATGACGTGAATGCAGACGTGATATGTCAAGAACAGCCTTTCATCAAAATACTGTTGAAACATTTTTGGAAATGTTATCTTGTTTCTTACTGCACAGCAGTATACCATGTCTAGGGTGTAGCCTCTAAACAAAAACTCTCTTTCTCTCCCTCTCTCTTTCTTTCTCTCTCTCTCTCTCTCTACACATTTATATTTCTTTCTACTGAATAACTGAGATTATCATGTTTAATCTCAATTAATCATTTGTATTATGGTTGCTGAGAGCCCAAAGGCCATCAACTCATATACTTACTGTATGCATATAGTTCATGCCCTTTTTGATCTCAACTTAATTTAATGGGATCATTTTTTTGAAGTAATATCAATTTTTTCCAACCAATTTCTTCAGCTCAAACTGACATCTGCTTTCTTTTGTATGTTTTTGAAAATGCACCATGGCTTTCATAACTTCAGCATTTTTTTATTAAATTAATCTGCCCCAGTTATTATGCAATCCAACACATGTTCCACAGCCATCTAGTACATTTCAGTGAGGTCATAGTAAGACAAAAGATGTTTGTTGGCCAAGCAAACACCAAAGCAACATGGGCCATGTGACTTCTCTGAAGTTTTAAAGCTTTAATATTGAGAGAGATTTGATCACACCTCCCTGTAAGGAGATTAAGATGACTGAATCCATATTCACCATTTTTTTTTTTTTTTTCAGGTTCAAGTTGTGGATAGACGAGGCTGCAGAGTTGTTTGGAGGAATGGATATTGTCACAGTGGAAGCTATACATACTAAGGATGGCAAGGATTTTATCATTGAGGTGAGGACGTGGGGATGAGGAGAAGGAGACGATGGTGGTGATGATGATGATGATGATGAAAATGATGGTGGTGGTGATGATGATTATGATGACAATAGTGATGATGGTATTATGATAGTCATTAAGGTGCTGTTAAAATTGTAAGGAAGATGATTATGAAAAGGGGGAGGAGAATGTAAGATTGACGATGATGATGATGATGATGATGATGATGAAGACGCTGATGATGATGCTGCTGATGATATATAAATGATTATGTAAATATAGCAGGACTAAACTGATTGCTGTTTTGTATTTCTTTTGTTTCAGGTGAATGATTCTGCCATGTGTCTAATGGGTGAGAAACAAGAAGATGACAGGAAAGCAATAGCAGAGCTTGTTATTCAGAAGATGCATGCTGTTATCATCAAAAACACCATCAGGTCAGTATCATTCAAGATATGTAGTGTCAGCATACATGTACATTTAATAATAGATGTACCGGTAATTACATGTAATAGTATTCCATTCTTGTAACCTGCAGATTAAAGACCCATATGAAAAACAGCACTCATGCTGATAAGGGTGTTCTAACCCACAAGTGGTAAATAAATAAATAAATGAAATACATACAAGTTATCACTAGGCATCCACGGCCTGTGACGAGTGTGGTAAAGGAAGAATAATGTCTTGCAAAAAGATGTTAGTGCCATGGCAGAAAAATGAATCCTTTACAGATTATTATGCTCATGTTGACACCACCAAACCTATGGAAGAACACTGAGAGTGGTTCCAGGCAGATTAGATGGCTTTCATACTAAACATGGACAATTCGTCCTTGTTTTCACGAAGTGACGGTAGTGAGGAAAATCGTAACGCAAAGTGAATGCAATTTTTTTTCACTACCGTCACTTCGTGAAAACAGCGACGAATTATGATGTCTTTTTTATCTGCCTGAGAGGTGTTGGGATTTCATATCTCTGCCAATATTTGCAATCTTATTAGAAATTTGTATAATAGTAATGTAATTCTAAAGCCTTAATAGATCTAAAAAAGAGTTTTCTATAAAGTAGGGCATCCTCTGATGGAGAAGAAGAACAGGAAAGCTCAGAACTATCACATGAGATGATAGCTATGGTAGACATTTCTAAGTATAATTTTGCTGAATACTCTTCATTATCATACAATATTCAACAGAAATCAAATTTACAATTATTATCTCTTTACCACCATGTCTTCTTTCCATTTCTTCTGTTCTGTTCTCTCTCTCTCTCTCTCTCTCTCTCTCTCTCTCTCACTCTTTCTCTCTCTTTCTCTTTCTTTCTTTCCACCACCACAGTACAAAAGTAAGTTCCTCCTCATTGCTGAGCACCAGCCCAGCTCCAAGCATCTCTCGCTCTGCACCCCACTCCCCATCTGCTACCTCCCCCCAGACCACTCCCTTCAGGCCCTCCAACAACCACACCCCAAACAGCGTCAGGTCCTTGGGTGCCGCCAGCACAACATCCACATCCAACGCAACAGCTGGAGGCTCTCAGGCGTCATCGTCGGCCAGGGCGACGCCCACAGAAGACGAAGATACCTTTAAGAACCTCAAGAAAACCTTTGCAAGCATCTTTGGTGATTTGTGATTACCTCCTATTTCATTTGAATTCCAAGGCATCATTAGGCTAAGTTTGAATTGTCTTTTTTCATTGTATACACATTCTCTGTTCATTTCTTTTTACATGATTTTATGGCTTGAGAGCAAGAAGGGCATTAACTCAAAGACTTTTAATTCCCTTATGGCTCTCAACATGACAATGTTCCAGTGAATCTTCAGTAGTTCAGAGGAAAAGAGAGGCAGATTAACATTTATGTTTCACAAAAGGACCACATCTGGCTAATTGACGATCCTATTTCTTTTGCATTGGATAGTTAGCTAGGGTAAAGAAGCACCAGAAACAGCAATTCAGACCTCTAAGCATGCTGGCCCAGATAGATAAAACGATAAATCATCTGTTTAGAGCCAAAAGGGTGCTATCTCCGTATAAAGAGCATGACTTAATGCCCTTCTGGCTCTCAAAATGTAGATTCTCCAGATGAAATTTGTTGGTTAATAAGCTACAGTTTGGGTGGCACTGTAATTCACTATACACATAGCTGAGACTCTCTACTAGTAAACCAGGATTTTGATTAAGTCAGATTTTAGCTGCAGGAGCACATCGAGAATGGTAGTATTGACAATTTTGGAAGAAAATTATGAAATGCATATATTTTCTTCCACTTTCTAGAAAACAGGAGAGTTCCCAACATTTCATATCAAAGACACTTGCAATTTGTTTCTTTGGATTCAAATATTTGTTTGTTTGTATTTATGATCTCAAAGGTACTCCTAAAATTATTGGTTTAATCTTTGCAATTCAAATAGAATGTTTGTTTATTTGTTGTGTCTTGTCTGAAATAAACTGTATATAAGAAATACATAACCTACAAGTACTTTTAGTTAATTACTGCATTGTGCAATAATAATAATCCATTACATCTGTTTTTCTATAGTTAGTGAAGTATTTTATTCCCGTTTCAACATGAAATATTTAGAGTACTTTCATATATGTCTGTAAGTATTGATATCTTCTGTCTGACTGACTGACTGTGCCAAATGATACAAGTTGTGATGGGTGTTGGATGTTTGGCCATATGTGAATTGATACATTCCCTTGTGACTTGTTAAAAGATGTTTTTGCTTTTTTTTATTTGTATAAAGGAAAGAACACACAATGTAAGGTTTAAGATACAGGTTCTCTGTCGTTTGATGGAGAAGGGATTGGGAAAATATTATTGATTAAAGTATAGTATGAAAATATCATGTCTTTCTTTTAATTTGACGAACCACTGAGATAAGAAATATGAAAAGATAAGATCTTTTTTCTTTCAATAATCATTTCCTCTAAGAATCGTTTTGAATGGTAGTTTACCCCTGAACCATTACCATTTGATTAATGTAGTTGTATTTGATGGGATCTTGAAAATTACAAACAAATCATCTTCTGATAACCAGAAGCATGACATCATATATTTTAATAAATAGTCAGCAATGGCCTATTTTCTTGAAAGTGACCAAACTTAAACTTGGCTTAACTTTGTCCTCTTGTTTGTGGAAGACTTAACGTAACCTCTAAATATCATATAAACTATTGTATATATGTTACAGAATAAGGAATCAATTCAATTTTGGTACCCCCCAAAAAGGGAATTTTGAGATTTTGTTGTACTATCATTGCAGAGTGGTGGTGATTTATACAGGTTAAGAGGTTGACACGTGGTGTTTCCTAAATCAATTGAATAAATCTACACACTTATGCAGGGTTTAAATGTTGCTGTAAGTTAACGCAGGCTGTTTAAAATTTTAATATGGGCTCTCTTTATTGCTCTCGACAGACAACATTTTATGAATTAAAGCAAAATGAAATTAAATGTTTAGATGTGAATTAACAGGTGATTATATAGTGAAAATTAGACATTTTTGTCTTTAAAAATTACATATTTAACTGCTAAAAATTAGACAGCCAATATTCTTTGGTTCTATTTTATGATTCAAAGTCGATATAAGGGCATTCTCAGAAACAAGAATGTGCATTTATGTAAGATATTTCTTATGTCTTTGTAAACTTTGTACACGGTACACCTTTATATAATAATACATTCCTGAGTCAAATCTTCCATCTGTCATTTTGTCACAAGTCAATATTGTAAATAGGCCCCTCTGCACCTTTCTTCCTTACAAAAATATAACAATTTACAAACATTTGCTCAATGTTTATCATGAACCCAGTACTATAGCTGGTATATATAGCTTCAGTGCATTCTTGTGAACATAGATATACTTATTGCATCATAAAGTGTCAAGTTACCATTTTTGTTAAATACTTCCTTTTGTATACATTTCTAGCTGTAGTTCAGAAAAAGAGACAATGCAAATATGCAAGGCAAAGATGCTTATTGCAATGTAGCCAAATTTAGGAGGGTATATATGACCCTCAGTACACCCAAAGTGAGTTATTAGAATGACCCTTCAATAGAATCCTCAATTGGACTTTTGTTTTCAAATCTGGTTAAATCTGGGATATAGCTGTATATGTCGTAATTTTTTTAATGTTTTTTTTTTGGGGGGGGGGTGGGGGGGGGGGGGGTGGGGAGGCATCCTGCCAACTAAGCTTTATTTTCTTACAAGAATTTCTTTACTGTTCACAAGATCCACTTGCAAAATGTTATACATACTATAAATAAGTGTACTATGGCCATGTTTATATTGCTCTGTATTATGCTGCCATCTTTTCACAAGAATTCAAGTATTAACAATAATGCTGTTTCACCATTTGTTCACACATTCAAATGCAATAATCCCATTTGAATAATATCCATTCATTATGAAATATTCTACGATTCACACTTCTTTTCTCATTATGATAAATCAAATCCAACAAAGTTTGTGCTTAGAGAATGTTGTTAATATCTCTGTAAATGACTACATGTTATTTTTTTAGACATTAAATTAGTAATTATATCTGTTTGTTAACATTGTATCATAGTAAAGTAATGGTCTTCTTTAAAGCTTTAATACCACTTAATGCAGACACACTTTTCTATTTCTAATATCAGGTATAGAATAGTGTATAAAATGTTTACTTATGTTACTCCCTACAAATTACAGTTAACCCTACTCTAATGTAAAAACAAAATCTGACATGTGTCCTTTTTAATGATTATTGACCGTGTTTTATCTCTCTCTCTCTCTCTCTCTAATGGTAACAATATGTGATTATATATTCTTCGTGTAAATTAATTATCTATCATAATGTATTAATACATGTATAAGTGATTAATAAAATGTTTAGAATTGGTATTGTATCAAAAAGTGTATTTTCATTGTTTATGATGTCTGTGTGTTGTTCAAATATATTTCATTCAGTAATGAAAGAAGTAACATTTTTCCTTGACCTTCTTCCATCAAACTAGTGCATCATGAAGATCAGCTTTTTGATTATTTTACATAACACCTTTCTGGTGTACAATTGCAACTATTTATTTTCATTTCATTTACAAAAAACACAAAGGAGTATAACAATAACTAATAATACAAGAAAACAATTATAAATTGAATAACAAATACAAAATAAATCATCATCATAATTCTTTCAAATCAGAAGTAATTCAATATCAAGAACATGAAGAAGACATAAAGATTATTAATATAAAACAAGTAAATACTACTGTTTACTAGCTTGATAAGTACACTGTATTTTGTGAAGAAAGGTTTTTCTTTTGGCAACCCAAAAGGTTGTCAAAGGCTTACCAGACCTATTAGTTGATAATGCCTGCATTATATGTTTATAGAGATTCCATTATACATACCAGGTGCATTGAATATTTAGTTACCCGGCATTATAGAGAGAAACATGCATAGATTGGTGACCAGGTCTATTGAGTAAATGTGAGAATGTATTGCCTGTGGTATGCAATAGGCCATTTTTAAGTGCCTTGATTAAAATTATTTCATTCACCCGTTACGAATAGTTGTATTTCAGAATGCAAAGTGCATATATAATGTGTTGTTAGGTAGGGCAAGCCGTAATGTTTGTTCTATCTAGCAACATAAATTCTGACTATTGAGACACATTTATTCGTAACAGGTGAATTAAATGAGTTGTTTTAGGCGCTTCACAGAGACATAGGCATAAATTTGGTTACATTATGAAAATACATATTAAATGTGTCTGTGTGGAATCTATCTATTGAAGGCATGTGGAGAGAGTGAAGAGTAATCATAGAGACCCTATAATTTGCGTTTGCATGCCAGACATGGCAACAACCAATAAGTTCTGGGAATTTAATATGATGGGTGAGCCCAGTTTAACTATGCAACAATTCACCAATACATGCACTTTTGGGATAAGGCACCATGAATTTAAATGCATTTCTAATCGAATATATAGCCAATAGCATATTAAAAGTTATACAGACCTATTGGTGATGAACTACATGTATTGAATTTACCTGTTAGCATGTATTGTATGTCAGGCAAGCCTCTAGCAAGTGAGTAGACCATCAACAGCAAGCACTGTGATTTGAGATTGAATACCTTTGTGACTTTGTCTGCTGAGAACCAAAGTCATATTATTCACACAAAGGTATTCTAATTCACTTTAATAGCAGTGCTTGCTGTTAGATGACCTGCATGTATACACTTGCTACAAGCTTGTCTGACATAGCAATGAAGAATGCATTATATTGCATACAATAACTTCTGTGTATTTTGAATCACCTGTTGGTTTTATTTCCCTCTACTGACCCATGGCGTGCGTGGGTAGTGCTTATGTATGCTGATGATGGGTTGTGAACTGGTTTCAAGACCATTGATGCTGTTCAGCCATTTTTCAAAGTGATGCCAGTTCATTGGTGGAGGCGACATGTTGCAGATTTGCTGGTTTGTATCCAAGGAAGGGAAATCTGTTTCTTTGGAGTTATGGAGGTAGTAATCTTAATTAATTTGCTGAGTTATAGGCTTTTAAATTCTTTTCAGTTCCATGCATGTGCTGACCTACCCAAAGTTTTTGGATATTTTGATGTGTGATGTTGTTCAGAAGAGTGAAATTTGCTTGTAGTTATTTTCATATTTAGAAAATTATATTATTCTAAATTCATTTAAGGTATTAATGAGGATCAAATTAGACAGTCAGTTATTACAAGTCTACAAATAGCTGTGGGAGATACATGCAAATTGTACTTATGATCCTTTGGTTTCTTAACTCATAAACCCCAAATTAAATGGTGACTTCATCATCACGATTTCCTACACTGAATATATAGAGAGAGGGCAGCATTCCTTAATGAGGATCAGAGCCATCTATACACAGAGTTTGGCCAACTTGGTTTCACTGGGTCACAACATGGCGTATATTCTTTTGATTTGTGCTTACCCAACAAAGCAGTAGTCGCCATATTGTGTCTAGCTCGAACCGGGTCGGCCAAACTCTGTGTATAGATGGTTCTGATGAGGATGTAATCCAAAGTAAATGCATATTTACCAGTCATTGGCCTAGTGCCTTTAGTTATAGTTTGTAATGGTATTTCCATGTTACAGACTAATTTATTTTTCAGACATTTTTGTATCCACTTTTTCTTTAAACAAAAAAAAGGGAATACATGGCATTTATCAAGGTTAAATTATATTAAAAATCCAGGCAAGGTTTTTACAAATATTAATATACTGATTTCAAAAAGATTATGTAAACAATCTGCTTTAAATGTTGAAGAATTTAAATTATAGAATGGAATGAAAACATGTATAATTATATGATCTGAGAAAAGCAGGTGGTATGAAAGACATGATAGTGAAAAGGAATAGAAAGAGACAGAGGAGAGAAGGGGCTAACTAAAGGAAAGAGAGAGAGTGAGGAGGGAGAAGAAAAGGAAGAGAGAGGAGCAAGAAAGAAGGGAGGGTAACGGAAAGGAGAAATAGAGGGTGATAAGAGAAAACATAAAAGGGGAAGAAGAGAGAAGGGAGTGTAAAGGAAAGGAAAAATAAAGAGTGATGTATTAGAGAAAAGGAGAAGGATGAAAAAGCAAAGAATTGAAATATGGGGGTACTGTTAGAGCTTTGTAACTTGAATTTTTTTTTTAACAGATCCTACTTAAAGCTTAGAGGGGACACCACCCTGATATAAAGTTGTTTTTAAATAAAAACAGAAATTGAATTAGACAGGTCCAAGAAAGTTTGAGGAAAGCAAATAAATATAAGAAAAGTTTTGAAAATTAACAGTTGTAATCCATCAAATGTTAATCCATAAATCCATGATGTATCTTTTGAGCATCTTTGATTTGGCTTTGTCATTAAATTTGATAAATTTCCATTTTCTTGGTGGTTCATGAAGGATTATATATTTTTCAAGAAGTGTTTGTTTACAAACGTAAAAGTGCAATTCTATCTGATTTCAATTAAAATATATGTATACATTTATATTAAAAATTAAAGAAATTCAAAACATTTTCTTTTAGTACTGAACCTGTAACAGTGGCCGATTTGTATTTGATCATTTACAACTTAGAAAATTCAAAAATTTCTTTTTTTAATTAGATTTCTGTCAAGTTTGCACTGTTTCTGTCATCATTCTGCCTCCATTAAAATCAATTTAATACCAGGTTTGACTTCTCCTTTAAAACAATAAAGACCACTTTGAAGAAAATGCATAATGGGTACATACACACTTTCAAATAACAATACGAATACCAAAATTGATTTTTATTTTTTATTGTCGGGCTTTAAAAGGGCTTTAATCTGATACCAACTGGATGTATTGGGGCAGTCGTGTCATTGCCGTCATTGCGATTGATCTGACATAACCCCAATTCCAAGCAGATAGATATCTTTATGACAGCGTACTGGAAGGAATGAAAATCCAAAAGTTTTGTAATTGTTCATATATGATTATCCATCACATCAGTGAAAAATATTGTCCATTTTCAAATTATTACAATTTGCACAATACAAACTACTTTTTTAATCAGGCCATAGCCATACAGATGGCCTTCATAGCACAACACAAAAGATAACAGTTTGTGAATGTTTGATTTTGATATTTTTTTAATCATTTTTCTGCAGATAGCTCTACTTGTTGACCTATGTTTCGATGGAGATTCCAGGATTCTCAAGCCTGGGGTTTTACCACTAATAATCTGTGACAAGGAAAAAAAAAAGGATGGCGAGGGGGGAGCTATCAGTTTATCAAGTAACTTTTGTGGGCTTAAATTGTCAGCAGGGTGGGGGCACATTAAAAAAGTACATACCCCAACCCTATTTCACTGCTTGTTTAATTGAAAATACAACATGGCATATAGTGGGGGCAACGTGATGATAAACTCCAATATCAAAAACAAGACTTTCATGAATTCCTTCATAACTTCCACTGACCTGTAGGCATAACAAAATATTGCTTTAGGAGTTATGAGAAGTCCCATGTTTTTTTGTTTTTTGCTATCTCTTGCTCTCTCCAGCTCTCTCCTGCTCTCTCTATCTTGCTCTCTCTCTCTCTCTTGCGTCTCTCTTGCTCCCTCCATATCTCTCCATCTCTCTCTTGTTCTCTCCATCTATCTTGTTTTCTCCATCTCTTCTCTCTCTGGCTCTCTCTTGCCCTCCCTACTCTCTCTTGCCCTCCCTACTCTCTCTTGCCCTCCCTACTCTCTCTTGCCCTCTCTCCATCTCTCTTGTGCTCTTTATAAAAGTGTGCACAGTTACAACAAAACAAATCTAAATTCATTTTAAACATTTTAATAGTATAAGTACATTTTATCATAAGTGACATCTCCAATAGTCATCTTTACCATCATTAAATCTAAAACATTCAAATAAACAGATATAGCAATCCATCATATTGTAGTTTCTTTTGAACTTTGTACAAATAAATATACACAACTAAATCATATTGCACATAATACATCAATTAACCGTTTCATGGTGCCAAAATAAATACCAAGTCTGGAATTACATAGCGCTTAATACAAAGATAGCAATGCAGTTTTTGTATGTTACAAGCAGCAACAAAAAGCAAAGCATAAAATTTCAAAGCCATGCTCTATCATTTCCTCTTTATTATTCTTTTTCTTTTCATTTTCCCTTTTTGGTTGTGTATTACTGTATTTGTCATCTTTATTAATGAAGAACACAATAACAAAATATCAGTATGCATACAAAACCATTTTGCATCTTAGACATTTTCAGAGTGTCCAATTTGAAAAGATGCTTATGAATCATAATATAATACACAAACATGAGATGCCTGTAAAGAACTGTTTTGCAAAACATAGGCTTCCATACAGTATAACGCCTTACTCAGACATAAACATACTTAACCTTCCAAAATATATATAAAACAATGTCATACTCTAGCATATCACACACATTTTTTATAAACCCACACTTACCATTCATTAATACATAACATGGTTTATATTTTGCATAGGCAATATCTTTTTAAAAGGCAGTTTACATCATCATTTGAACATGTTGAACAGAATGCCCTGTAACATTAGAAACATAGATTATCTAAGCTCATTTCAAACGTAACAAAGTGTGCAGTAGAAATACTTATTATTATATGATATAAAACTATGTGACTCATCACCATCATAATCAATTCAAAGGTTACAAAGAAGTGACATTACAGTGAGGAATGATTGTTTACCGGTATACTAAAACTCGAGGTTCTCTTAAATGTAAGTTAAGGTATAGATAGATGATTTAACCAGATAGCTTCACTTGAATTCAAGGAAATTGTTTTTGCTTCAAACTAACATTTTTAATCCAGTATATTGGATTACAGTTGGATTGGTATGAATGGAACCAGGGCCCTGTCTTATAAAACTTGCAATTAAATTCAATACCAACTATCCTTCACAAATCCTGAAACCTGCTGGGACTGATATCATCTTGCAATCAGTTGCAAATCTCTGTCCTATAAAGTTCAAAATCAAATTGCAATCTAGTGTATTTGTGATTTTTATGTTGATTTTAAAAAAAATAATTACTACACCACCTGATTTATTTATATTCAAATATTCTTGTGTATACTTTTCCTTCACACAAACCGCCTTTTCCCCTTTTGCTGTGTACTTAATTATGTTCTATACCTACCTATATATTATTAATTTATTCCTGGAGACCAGCCCTTGACAGGTCAATGGCCTTTGTTGGCTCCACCACAGTCTCAAGTATTAGTTCTAGGTGCTTAAAATTCTTTTAATATTTTCTTGTTTTGTTTTGTTGTGTTAATCAGATATTGTATGTAAATTGTTATGTTTTTTATGAGAAGTGGAAATAAATGAAATGAAATATTTATTGTACAACACCGATTGAGCCAAATTACCTGGCCGGCGATGCAATTTGTTGTCGGCCCACATTCCACGTAGTTTGCTAACCTGTTTGCTGTGAACTTGGCGTAAGTTAGTCCCTTCTTAAACTTGTCTTATATTTTGATAGCGATTTTGTGATGTACTAAAATGGGGATATCTTCGGTGAAAATGTAACGATAGACTGAAATTGAAACATACTGTTCAACGCTAAGCAATAAAGTTGAACCTTTCCAACCTCTATATCTATATATATTAATATCTTTCATATTTGGCCTATATATTTTGGAAGGTTAAAGCAAAAGGTACCAGTTATCTCTTATATTTCACAAACAACCACCAAAAAGCCCAGACCTCCATACTACCATGTCTACAGTCACCATTGAATGGCTTGATCATCTCCAAATGGAGAGGAGTGCAAGGGGTAGGGTAAAGAAAGCCAGGGAGCTGTCAGTGGGAATGGAGGTTCTAGTCGCTACAAGCGAAATCAACACAAAGCAAAGATACTGTTAGTTAATAAGTATGCTATTTACAATTATAATTTTGGAAAAAGGTTGAGAATACATTTCTGTGAATTGATATGTAAAATGTTTGCATACCCGACAAGGGGATTTTGGCATTTGAACTATAATTGTGTTGTTTCCCCGACCACCCAGCAGGCCAACTACAACATCAACCACCACTATGCGTACTATCCACCAGCACCTCCAATGCCACCTTGGCTATTTGACGTTACACCCCATCAGCAGCCCAACTTTAGAGATGTCATGGGCATGCTGCATCATCTTCATCAGCAAAATCAGAAGCTCAGGCGAAATTCCCAGCCAGTTTCTTGCCACAGTTACTACCAGCTCGGTGATGGGAGGGTCCTGGTCGGAGCTGAGGGGAACACCTTCGCCATGGACCAGCTGGACTATGATGATGCGCATCGGGGATGTTCAGGTCCAAAATCCCTTGCCATCAAGCTCCTCACCAAGGTGTTCACGAGGGAGAAGCTACTACCATGGAGGAGTAGTTTTCAGCGGTAGGTGACAAAGGAGAGCCGTATGCCACGCGCCGGTCCGACCAAGAAGATCATTGGTACTATCCGTTGGTGTGGTTCAAGAGCATCATGCGTAACTCTTACACCGCGTCATTCAAACTCACTGTCTGCTCGTATGCAGAGGAGTTTGGCAACAGGGCTGCAGGGAGGAACTACGACCTGGATGAGAAGAACGTTCATAAATGGCGACAGAGCAAGGCGTCCTTGAAGGCTATGCCGAGCAAGAAGAGAGCGATGAGTGGCAAGGCAAGATGGCCAGAGCTTGAAGAGGAGGAGGCAGGTTCAACAGAATCGAGCGAAAATGCGATATTTGTAAGGCCTCAACAAAAGACATGTCCAAGCACTTGGAAAGGCAACACAATCTCCATGGTGAAGAGCGGTGGAAGTTAATATACAAGGCAAGAGGAAAGTAAGTTATACTGCTATTATGTTTCATGTGATCAGCTTTGTACATGTATGCGGTGATCTCTTGAGAAGGTTAGATTTTAGAAATATGTTATAGAATAAAATATCTGTCGCTGTATCCACCTAAATAGAATGACAATACAGAATAGTTTGTGGCTTAATGTATGATTTTGAATCTAACAGGAGTATATCCTGGAAACAGGTCATGTTTTGAAAAGAGCAAGAGCATGTTTGGTATGGAGGTCTAATTATTAGATTGATTTTAAATGAAATGAACTGTTTGGCACTCCTCGTTTAAAGAGGGGATTAATTTGCCTTTTTTAAATTAATGATTTCCTTTTCTGTTATTGCAATTTAATCTAAGGAAGGCAGGTATGGAAAGGGAATTTTACAAGACATATATGTATAATATTTTTGTTGGAAGAGTTCCTGTCCAAAGAAGGACAACAACATACACCAGGAAGGGAGCAGACTGCAACCTGTGCTCCACAAAGAGGTTGACCAAAATTAGAGACCACATGAAGAGGAAACGTCCACCAGGAAGGGAGCAGACTGCAACCTGTGCTCCGCAAAGAGGTTGACCAAAATTAGAGACCACATGAAGAAGAAACGTCCACCAGGAAGGGAGCAGACTGCAACCTGTGCTCCACAAAGAGGTTGACCAAAATTAGAGACCACATGAAGAGGAAACGTCCACCAGGAAGGGAGCAGACTGCAACCTGTGCTCCGCAAAGAGGTTGACCAAAATTAGAGACCACATGAAGAAGAAACGTCCACCAGGAAGGGAGCAGACTGCAACCTGTGCTCCACAAAGAGGTTGACCAAAATTAGAGACCACATGAAGAAGAAACGTCCACCAGGAAGGGAGCAGACTGCAACCTGTGCTCCGCAAAGAGGTTGACCAAAATTAGAGACCACATAAAGAGGAAACGTCCACCAGGAAGGGAGCAGATTGCAACCTGTGCTCCGCAAAGAGGTTGACCAAAAATGGCCAGTGACAATCAACTGAATCTTCAACAATTGTTTGTAAAAATGCTCCTGATTTCAAAGTCGTAACAATGAATATAATATACACTTTCTCACAGGTTTAACTACAAAAACCGCTGCACAATACTGTGCGTCCCAAAAAACTACACTTTTGAAATGGCTGCTGAACAAAAAATATATGATTCTCCAACAGGATTGCCCGGCTAGACCTGACATTTCATCCCAATCAGATGATCACGCGGCATGAACTGCTTCATGGTGATCACCAGCGTCGCCTAAGGTTTTGTCAGTGGCTGCTTTAAAAACCTGCCCGCTTCCTGGATTACTTCCTCATTGGAGATGAGTCTGGCTTTGCCTTGAATGCCCAAGTGAATACCCACAACCTGAGGGCATATCGAGAGCAGGGACACCCTCCTGACGAGTTTAACTATGAACGTAGTAATAGCAGATCTAAGGTGACTGTTTGGGCTGGCCTCACAGGGAATGGAAACATCATCTGACCTGTTATTACAGCACTTTCGTTTCAAAACAAGAAAGTTCTGGCTACGATGATATCAATAATGTTATCCTTAAAGCCATTATTCCATTTATAGTAGATCCCCTGGTTCATATATTTAATTTGTCTTTGCTACACAGGCAAATTCCCAACTCTATATGAAAATCACCAAAGTTATTCCTTTATTTAGAAAAGGGGGGAAACTAAATGTAAACAACTATCGACCGATCGCCTTGTTATCTTCTTTCTCAAAGATCTTGGAGAAAATCATATATATTAGAACAGTTGCCTTCCTAAAAGATAATGTTTTCTCCAATTTTCAATTTGGTTTTAGGGAAAAACGTAGTACCGTTCCTGCTTTATTATCTTTTGTGGAGAAAATAGCTCATGCTATTGACAAATCCTCTCACATGGTTGGTATTTTCCTGGACTTTTCCAAGGCCTTTGACACAATAAACCATGATATATTATCATTATTACTATGTCCCTTTTGCAGCCAACACCAATTTCTGTAGAACTTGGCAGGAGTTATGAATATGTTCCATGACTTATGTGATGTGTACCAGCTCATCGACCAGCATGATGGACCACGTCAGTGCAACACTCCAGGAGCATAGCAGAGGAAGATCAAGGCTTCGACATAGCACCGCTCATCAGAGAGCTGAGCGAAATGGCAGGAGATCCCAACAGTACCCAAGGAACCAGGAGAAGAACCATCACTAGGTGACGAAGCAATGGACGTTAGTTCAGGAAGCGAACCCGACGACGGAGAGCCTGACACCATCACCATATCACGAACAAGGTTTCTTGCGCAGGAGGCCCATCTAGACAGGATAGAAGCAGAACTACGTGACCTGCGTAGGTGGAAGGAGAACTTTACACAGACAGCACCAACCATGGCGCATACAAAAACAGATAACATAGGCACGCTGGTGACCGTAGAAAGACGTATTAAGCTAACCGACCAGGCGAAGTCCCAGGTGCTAAGATTCGCCCCCTGTCATCGAGAAGTCTCCAGGCGCCTAACAGGTATGCTATTCCTCGAGCGCGAGCGAGTGGGCAGCAATGTCACGGGGAGGAAAGGATCTGCAATGGCCCTGCTACTCATCAAAGCGATCAAGGAGGCTGTCTTTGATATCTGCCCATCAGAAGGGGGAAACAACGCAGCAATATGGAAGAAATGCGTGACAGCAATTAACTCACAGAATAGAAACGTCACAAGACAATGGCGACATGACGAGCAGTAAAAATTTTGTTTTTGTTTTGAAAAAGAACTGGTTGCATTGTTTTTTTTATTGAACAATATTGATTTCGCGAGCTACAAACGTTATTTTCATGCATAAGTGATCTGTAATCTAATAGGCCGATGCTCCTTTCATTACGGTGATACATATTATCCCTGGTACTATTATTTTAACCATTACTTTGTATGTGAATTTGCTTTCAGTGCTTGATATGTTGTCTTATATTTTTTTTTGCGTTGAAATGGAAGTAGTGGTGAATATAATGGTTATATGCTATAGGCCATGCTAGCGCTTGAGTGAATACGCCCTCGGTAAGGGCGGTGATTTCTTGTCATGACCAGAATGCTGAAATTATGCATCCTAGAGTATGGTATTTCTTCAATACTTTCTATTCTATCGAGTGGATCGTGAACAAGTGGAGGGGGGTGAAGGAGACCGTTGACTGGAGTAGAGTGAAGCGCTCCGGAGATCTTACTACTGGAATGGAGGTGCAGGTCACTTACAAGCGCTGCCATCGTCTTAATTTTGATGAAACATTTGTTTGGTTTGTTTAATTACGTATATTTCTTAATAAACTGGTGGGAGTTTGGCATCTTAGTCTTACTGGTATTGTGGCCTTCTTAGGCTTTACCCTTTACTCCATCTCTATATTCTATAATATGTTCGCAATAAATTAAGCTAATAATTACACTTATTATTCATGACCGTATCTGCAGGTGTTTTGCTGGTGTCAATCCATCAACAGGCTCAAGGGCAAGGAATTGTCCAAGAGGCAGCATCAATCCAAAAGCCAGTCATTTACCAACAATCTTACAGTAGAAGGTCTTGTAAAGCCATTTTATGTCCAGTCAGAAAGTGAAATTCTTGGAGGACGCATGGATGTAAACTGTAGAGCAGAGAAATACTATTCTCTTAATCCTCATGTTCACACAAATAGGACAATACCCAGTGAAAAGACACCCCAATCATGCTAAGAAACATTCTTGAATGGTATGAGATATACTAAATATTATCTATATTTTATAGTTGATTAATATATCTCTTTTTTAATTGATTCCAGACTTTAAAAGTATAGTCTAGATCTAGTTGAAATTAATATATTGCCCAAAATGCAGATGAGGTAATATTTACTATAAATATGAATCCAATAAGAGTAATATCATCTTAGATATACTACATCATGCAACGTAAGTCGATTATAACTTAGACCTAATGACATGCAATTCAGATGATGGTTGCTCGCCATGTATTCTCCAGTTTGATTTTAGTGTGTACCTTGACTTATTGAAGTACTCTCACTTAATCCATGTATTTTTCTTTACACATTGCTGCATTTTTAGTTATATGACCATGGTATATAAATGTATAGTGAGGTATTCCTAACTAAGAAAATAATGTTTTTTTTGTTAGAAATTATTGACTTTATGATGTTCTCTTTTCTGTTTTGTTATTGTGTATTGTAGTTGTTTAACCATGCATGAGATGCATCCAATGTAATTCAAATCTCGGTCCTGGGTTTTATGTAACAACTTTATTACTATGTTATATGTACTTTCTTGAATAAAGATGAATAAACAACCGAGCCTTTTTGAGTAAATGGTATATGGAATTAATATGTTAGAACAAGAAAAGAATTTATAAATCCTCTATGATAAAAAAAAAAAATCAGTTTGTATTAAATAATGTAAACTTTTGTGTTTTGTTTGATTTTTAAAACTTAGTTGATATAGATCTACACATCTTTTTGTTCATATTCTTTTGTCAGAAACAACCAAGAAAAAGGCAGCTGAATTACAGGAAGAAGGAGCAGCTCCAAATTGTTGAATTTGTAAAAAGAAGGAACCTCGACCTTTTCGGAAAGGCGGGATACTGTGGAGCGAAGGTACAGTAAAGCGTTTTTAGAGATTTTTTTGTATAAAGAACATGTGCGTCATAAATTCATGGAGGCTGTTGAAAAGAATTTTAGCCTTGAAAATTATTTATTTAGAAATGAGTTCTTATCTCCCCCCCCCCCCCCCCCCCCCTCCCTAGCAAAAAGGAAAATTAAAAAAAATAATAATGAGTCTCAGATTGTGAATAATTTGGATCATCCATTTTTAAAAGTTAAATATATGAACAGTTTTAATGCACATAAATCTATTGACATAGTGCACTTCTACCCGAGACCTTATTCGTTTATAAAGAATGAATTTATCCTTTGATATTCAGGTAACTCGACATTCACTCCGGCAACAATTGCTCCAATCAAAACCCTGTAGTCTGTGGTTTGAATTCTGACACTCATTCACTGGACGAATGGTATGTCAAGCATATAAATCCACATAAATTCTGTCTCAATATCATGCTCAAAACAGAAACAATATGTCTGATGAAGCATGAAATGATTACTGTAATACTCTCCTGACTTCATAACTCACTTCAGAACATGAATGATAATCAATGTATAGTTATCATCACCTCCAGAAACTACATTGAGTTCATAACACGCTTCCATTGATCTTTACATCAATTTACCCATGATCGATGCTTCTTGAAGGCGTGTCACGATAGCTCATGCCTTCCACCACCTTGTAATGCTGCTTCCATCTCAACATTGCCATGGAGATGCCTGCTCCTCATCACCTGAAGAAAGGTCTCATCCCACCTGCACCACCGGGGAATCGGCCACCCGTCCTCCTTCCGTGCATCCCAGGGAATTCCCAAGGTGGCTGAGGGGCGTACGGGTGTGGTCTTCCCTTCTGCCTGCTCCTCATCACCTGAAGAAAGGTCTCATCCCACCTGCACCACCGGGGAATCGGCCACCCGTCCTCCTCCCGGGCATCCCGGGGAATCCCCGGGGTGGCTGAGGGACGTAAGGGTGTGGTCTCCCCGTCTCAAGGTCTACGAGTCCTCCACCGTGACCAGGTCTGAGGTTTGCATCTGGGTTGGGAAAGATGGGGTCGTGACGAGGGCCTGGGATAGGCTGGAAGACTGGAGTGGGATGCAATGAAGACAAAATGATGGATGATACCAGTAGTAACCGAGAAATCAAATGCTATTGCATCTTATTATTCCCTTGAACACATCACAATTGGGAATGTGCCCACACATCCACTGCCCTTTTATTTCTTCATATTTTGTTACTAATAATCTTTATATATATATATATATATTCTTTGAAGAAATAATTTCACAAATTAAATCTCTACCCACTATAAAAACAAACAGTGGCCTACCTCAATAAACTTTTTTCAATTGTACAAAATTGTTCTTATACCCTCAAAACATTTAAAGTCTTGTTTTAGTCTAAATCATAGAAAAAAAGATTGTAGCAATTAGGGGAGGGTGATGTGGGAGGAACAAAACATGCAAACAAAACATTTGACTTTATATGGTCACAATCAATTTCATTAGGGAGACAAAATTAGTATCATTAGTATTTCTCTTTCCAAGATACTTTTTTAATGATATACAAAGTCATGTCTCAGCATGAAGCCTTTCCTTGAACATGTTATCCAGTCAAATTATTCCAGCAAATAAAGAAAAAGTCAAATTTTAGTATTGATGAAAAAAAAAATTCTTTGCAAATCACTTTGGAAGAATATCATAGCAGAAATGTAATCTAGCAAGGATTGCATTTCAAATAATACATTATATTTATAAAGCGCTTAATGCCCTCATAAAAGTTATGACCAAACTTCACGCCACATGTATGTGTAGTCCCATAAGTGCATTTCTGTATGCAGTACATGTGATTTTCATCAACTGTGAGTCACTTATTTTCTCTTTGATCATTCAAAAACATCTCGGTATACATCGATTTTAGGTACTTTATGATTCATACCACAATGTAATCGCATAAACAGAACTCAATTTTGTCTTTGATTCAGAAAAAGATCATAATTACCAAACCTTGGACACGTTATTCTCAAGTTAGAACTCACTGTTAGATGTTAAGCTTACCTGAGGGTGGATAACCTGGAAGAGCACCTGAACGAAACGGGTCGATGTCATAGTCACCTCCTCTGTAAAAGATAGAAGAAAGAGCAATATCCAATACTGATACAATCTACAGGAAGTGAACTATGGTTGTAAAAATTAAAGTAACAAAAAACAAATTAGAAATATTAGCTCTTAAAGTTTCCCATCTAGTAATATTTACTCCAAAGTTTCCCAAAGAGTGATTGACAGCCTTGGAACAGCTTTATCGCAGATGACAAAATGTAGGTTAATTTCTTTTACATATCATAGCATCTCTATGAAGTCGATTCTACATCGATTATTACTAAGTGGGCCATGAGCAGGAAATTAAATTGAGAGTAACTTTGATGCCATACAGGTATTTCCCTTAGCTCTTGAAGACATCTATGTAGAGGTTTAGATAAGAGGTAAAAAGGCAAATGAGCATCAACTAATGGACAGCACACATTTCTATATCATTAGGGAGTGGGGTTTAGTAGGTAGAGGCTAAGGGGCCTTCACCAAAGAAAAAACATACCAAAGAGAACTGTCAAGAAGCACATGCTTACCTGTAGCAAGGGGGGTAGATGCATGGTTGTGGGAGAGGTAATGTAGGTACAAAGGCAAAGGGGCGTCGACCAGGAGGGTAGAAAGAATTCTGGATGCGATTTCTGAGCTGTTCCCTCACCTTCTTCAAGCGATATCTATCTTTGTACACCTGCAATTCAATGATAAATTGATATTTTAAAAGTTTATTCTTTAAAGGGCGAGTCCAAGATGAATACCGGTATTAATTATGCCCAATTTATAGGCCACAGATTTTACGGAAATAGTGAACATAAATCTAAATCATTTATATAATTTTTCTCATATTCATTTAAGAAAACAAGGTAGTCTATGAAGTTGATGTCAATTTTCCTTCCCAAAAAATCAAAGACCACTGTCTGAGATCTTTAGAATTACAAAACTCAGTTACACCATGAGCAAAAACGCTTTCATAATTTTACTTCACTTTTACAGGATATAAAATATGTTATATAGCTCTCTTTAGAAATCTAGCCATCGGAATTGGAGTCGTGATTTTAGCCATGCCCCACCTACCGGTTAATAATCTTTTAAAAGATGCCCGCCTGCCCCGGTTAACAGACCACATAGTTAAATTTTGATGAGATCCCCATTGGTTTACGCGTTAAAAGTTACTGTGTGTGCGATTCCCAAATGATTGCAACATTCAGTCATCTTTCCAGCAAAGATTAACAGACAGTGTCTCAGATTTTCTGTGATGTTTTAACCAATCTCTACTCTACTCAAGAAAAGGATAAGGTAAGAATTTTTGTGTGAATTCTGTATATAAAAGATACATCGATTGCTTTAATTTTCAAGGTCTAACTGTTTTTATACTGGCTCTCGGCAGGCGCGCCGAAGGGTCATAGCAAGATGCAACGTCCCCTTTAGCTTATAAAAACAGCTAGCCCTCTCATAGCAGTCAATATATCTATAATATTGATTGTAAAGCATGTGATTCCAGAGTTTTTCAACCGTACTACCATCATGATCTGACCTTCACTTACATTTTTCCAATTGCAGTGCCTGTCTGTGCCTTTGCCTCCAAAGTCTCTCAACAGGAGCTGCCTCCAGAGGGAAGGGTCACTGATCAGACTATGGAAATGTTGACACGAGGTCGACATTGTGACCAGGTCAGGAAGATCCAGAAAACTTAAGATCTTCAGCTGTAAACCAAATATACATATTAAATTAAATCTATTTGTCCCACCAATAAAACAAGATTGAGTTCTGAATAAAAGATGCTTATTCTGTCAGTTTAATATACTATTATAGTGGGAAAAACGCTCGTATTGCCTTGAAGCCTGGCAACCATTGATTAAGATATGACTAGAAATAGATTTGACAAAAAGGGGGCATAGTATTATGGAATCAACTGGGTGTTTTAAGGCAGATCCAATGGTTTAATGTGAACTAAATGGTTAGGTTCAACAACTCTACGGAGAAGGGATGAAATGAGAGTTTACTACATACTTGTATTTCTGGAAAGAGAGCTGGAAGGCCATGCAATGGAGGAAGACCAAGTTCTGGAGAAAAAAAAACAGAAGAGGTGGTTCAGTTTCAAATTAATTTAATCATAAGGTTACTTTTTTAATAGAAATCTGCGCATGAAAATTACAAATGTAATTCAGGCTGAGTGAAGAATCATTTTACTTGAGAAAGTCCACAGAAGTGGATGAAAGCTTGCCTACTAAGTTAGTAGAAGCATGTTACATTCTTTATGTTGAATTCACTTCTCTGTATATATCACAAATTATCTGTTTTCATAATCCATAGACAAAAGTAATAACAAGGGAAACGCTCTCGGCGGTCTCGCCTGCATAACGCAATTCAATATGATAAACCAGAACGTCAATGACGTACATTGTAGTGCTCATCCGCATCTCGCAACAACAAATATCGTGGTACACTTTTGAACTGGTCAAAAAATAAAAATGTGATGCCCTTGAAGGGACATAATTTCATTTCATTTGCATAAAGTACCATAAATAATCAATGGAGCAAAATCTCAAAATTCTGTGTAGAATTTTAGTGTTCCAAATTTAGCTCTACCAGATAAGGCAAACCAAATCAAAATCGGTCAAGAAATGAGGGAGAAGAAGCAATTTTTGTTATTTTTGGAATAAATTTGCAAAAATTACCATAATTAATTAATGGAGAACAATTTCAAAATTCTGTGTAGACCTTTAGTGTACCAAAGTTAGCTCTACGATATAAAGCAAACCAAATCAAAATCGGTCAAGAAATGAGGGAGAAGAAGCAATTTTTGTTATTTTTGGAATAAATTTGCAAAAATTACCATAATTAATTAATGGAGAACAATTTCAAAATTCTGTGTAGACCTTTAGTGTACCAAAGTTAGCTCTACGATATAAAGCAAACCAAATCAAAATCGGTCGAAATATGAAGGAGAAGAAGCATTTTTTGTGATTTTTAAATTATTTTTGGAATAAATTTGCATTATTATCATAATTAATCAATGGGAGTAAAATCTCAAAATTCTGTGTAGAACTTTAGTGTTCCAAATTTAGCTCTACCAGATAAGGCAAACCAAATCAAAATCGGTCAAGAAATGAGGGAGAAGAAGCAATTTTTGTTATTTTTGGAAAAAATTTGCATAAATTACCATTATTAATTAATGGAGAACAATTTCAAAATTCGGTGTAGAAGTTTAGTGTACCAAAGTTAGCTCTACCAGATAAAGCAAACCAAATCAAAATCGGTCGAGAAATGAAGGAGAAGAAGCATTTTTTGTGATTTCAAATAAATTTGCATAAATTAGCATAGATAATGAATTTCACGATTCTGTGTACAAGTTTTAAATCCCCCTCCTAGCCCTATCATATGAAACAATCAGAATCAAAATCGGTTGAAAAATAACGAAGCATTTTGAAAATCTTGATGATGATGCCACAACATAGTCCAAGTCTGTTGACCTGAAATGACCTTTGACCTTGACTTTGTAATCTGAAATTCTACTCACATGATTGGGGATACTTGATTACCCTATAGTCCAAGTTTCATTGACTCAGAACTTATAGTTTAAAATTTATATCAAAAATTCAAAAACTTAACCTTAGGTTAAGTTTTCGATGATGATGTTACAACATAGTCCAAGTCTGTTGACCTGAAATGACCTTTGACCTTGACTTTGTGATCTGAAATTCTACTCACATGATTGGGGATACTTGATTACCCTATAATCCAAGTTTCATTGACTAAGAACCTATACTTTAAAAATTATATCAAAAATTCAAAAACTTAACCTTAGGTTAAGTTTTTGATGTTGACGCCGTCGCCGTCGCCGTCACCGGAAAAGCGGCGCCTATGTCTCGCTTTTTGCTACGCAGGCGAGACAAAAATGAATCGTACAAAAATATAGTCTACCAATCTCTAAAACGCTTGAAAAATGCAAAACTCAAAGCAACAAATATATTCTAAATACATAATTTCATGTATGGAAAGAAAATATGGCTCATTTGTGTTTATTTGCTATACTTTCCATAGAAAATGCAAGGAAGCACTAAAGGGTTTTATCATGGCATCGTTAACGATGGACTGCCAATAGTAAGCTAAACAAGTGTAGTCCTTTTTTCGGGGCAATTGACAGTTCTTGGCTCATATCATCACATTAGAGCTGCCATTATATAATACTACAAGTCTCCTGAAGTTTCCCTAAAAATCATAGATCACAAAAGAATTGTTACAAATCACTGCGAATCAATGTAAAATGTTATCTTACCTGCTCTCATAGCAGCCAGCAGAGGGTAAGCTATGGTGTCTTTGAAGTTCCTTGACAAATAGGCAAGACTGGTAAAGGAAACTCGAGACATACCATCCACAAGTGAAGCATACATGGCTGGTTTTAGCTGCATAGTAGCATGAATGTTTTTCCCAATAAGACCTGTAGTTTGGGGAGAATGTACAATAATAATGATAAATATAACTTATATAATGCCAAATCCACTCTGGGGAGTGCTCAAGGCGCATGTAAAAATAATTAAGAATTAAAACTAAAAGGTAATACAAAGTTTTGGTATGGGCTCAAGAATTTGGTTCAAATGAACATATTGGAAGCATATGCAATTTTACTATATTCAATGATCGTCGTCGCGGTTGAAATCGAGTCTAAGTGATGAAATTGAAAATAATAAACTCTTTGGTCCAAATTCACAAAGGAGGTTTAAATTTAACCCATGGTTTAACCCTATTTTAACTGGGCTATTTCAGACCGGGTTTTTACTAGGGGGGGGGGGGTCAATTTGACCCCAATTAACCCCTAAGATCTTAGCCGTTTCACTGCCGATCGCTGTGAAAATTTGCATGCATGTCAAGTGAAGTGTATAAAATACTTACCGGTATGGTAATTTTAATTTTTTGAAAAATTCACACATTTGCATATCTATGGTAATTTATGCAAATAAGGTCATAAAATGCAAATACAATACAAAAAATTGGAAGAGCCAGGTTATTCCTTGTGTTATCTCTTGTTTTGATAATTTCTTATGTATTTCATTGTTTTTTAATTAATGTATTTTGTTGTTTTTGTCGTTTTATTTCATTTCTAACTACAATTCAACTATTTCGACCCCAAATCAAACACCTTAACTTTAAACAAGACTAAATAACCAATGTTTTATCTCTTTTTAGGAAAAATAATATTTCCATATGTTTTGTACACAAATCACAAAAATGAGCGATTTTCAGGCCGACATGGAAAGACAAAAGGTCATGTGACTTTGTAACTATATGTCCGATTTTCAAAAAAATTGTTTTAAAAGATGCGTAAGACTCGAAAGAAAAAGTCATGAAAGGAAAACTTTATATCTGCCACGGTTTCGGAGTAGTCGCGAAATTACTACAGGGGGGGAGGGTCAAATTGACCCCCCCCCCCCCCCCCCCCAGTTAACATAGGGTTAAACCCTCATTTACATAAACCATGGTTTAGAATTAGCGTAAATTAAGCCAATTACAGCCATAACCCTAAACCATATCTTTGAGTAAATAAAAACCAGACTGATTATTGCCAGAGCAGGTTACCCACTGCAAACTAGTCTCCAAAAGAAAGTCAATACATAAGCCCCGTCCCCTCCCCCACCTCTCTTTTATTACCATGAATTAGAAGCGCTTTTCCCATTGACACACCAGCTAATGTACACTGCGCCCCTCTACACTCTGCATGTTGATATGGCAGCTTGTATGATGTCCCTGTCTTCCAACCAGGGGGCAAGGTGGATAACGAGTCTGTGTCAAGGTCCATGTTCTCTTCCACACTCTTCTCTGTGCCTTCCATGAGTGAAGATGATGGTTTGTCTGTGCTGGAAGAACCTGTGGCTTGCTATTAACGAAATAGGAGAGACAAAGAAGTATGTCAGTGTTGTATCTCTGATACACTATAACATGAATGCTTTACCCGAGAGTTAAGGGAGTGTCCTTCACTGGCGTACCTGAGGGGGGGCAAGGGGGGCAGAGTGCCCCCCCTGACGAGCTCCAGGGGAAAAAAAGGAAAAGGGGGAGGGGAAAGGGAAAAAAAGAGAAAGAGAAAAAAAAAGGGAAAGAAAAGAAAAGAAAGGAAAGGAAAGAAAAAGAAAAAAATGAAAAGGGGAAAAAAGGAAGAAGAAGAAGAGAAAAGGAAGAAAGAGGGAAAGAAAATGAAAGAAAAAAAATGGGGAAATTATTTTTTAAAAGACCATGGCCGTACGCACAGGGGTGGGGGGGGGGGGGGGGAGGCAGTTGATCCCAGATATTTTGAAAACGTACAATTTTTTTCCTGAAAATGTTTAACAAAGCTCACAGTGAAGGCCTATACCAAATCCTTAAATTCTACTTTTGAAAATGCAAAAGTACCCTCATGACCAGTTTGGTCGGTCGAACTCCCTTCACTCTTTTGCTTTTGAGTTTCTTCAAAAACTTTTCATGCATTTTTCCCCCTCCCCCATCAGAAAAATATTCAGCATACGGCAAAGAAAAAGAGAAATGAAAATAGGAAAATATAAGTAATACTTATAACAAATTCGACACTCTTCGCTGGCGCGAGCTGCTTGCTAGCCTGTTTTGTATTAATTGTTTTCACTTGCTCGTCCCTCTGAAAAAAGAAAAGGATTAGCATTGCCTAACGTACAATTGTGGCTGCCCCGACTGGCCCCAACCTGCAACCATGGCAACCATAACACCCAATTTATGTACCAAATGTTACTAAAAGAGACTAATTCATTTTCTCTCGCTCGCTACGCTCGCTCGCGAATAAATGAAATAGACATTGCTTTGAAAACAATTGTGCCCATCCTTGACCTGCAACAATATCATTAAAAATGGAAGTGTTTTTTCGCCCTCTCGCCAAAAAGGAATTGATATTGTGTTAAACGCGATTGCGCCCATCCCGACCTGCACCAATAAAAACAAGTTTATTTATTAATTTTCGTTAAAAGAGAATTGATTTTTTTGCATCGCTATGCTCGCTCACCAAAATGGAATTGACATTTCTAACAAAATATGTGCGCCCCCTTGCCTGCAACGAAAATCCCAGTAAATAAGTACCGAACGTGATTGTGTAAGCCCCGACCTGCAACAAAAAAACTGAAAATTATGCACCAATCATCATTAATTTTGTTTTGCCTGCCCACCAAAATGGGATTGACATTGGCTTAAACACGATTGTACCCACCCCGACCTGCAACAACGAAACAAAGTTTATGTACCAATTCAATGAGGACAATTGAACCAAGTTTAATTGGTAATTATTTTGTATAAAAAAAAGTGATTTTTTTTTCTTGCTCGCTACGCTCACTCGCCAAAATGAAATTAACATCGCCAACGTGCCTGCCCTCACCTGCAACAACTAGTTAATAATTATGTACCAAACATTATTCAAAGAGGTTTTGATGTGCTCGCTCGCCAAAACGGAATTAACATCACCTTAGACATGATTGTGTAAGCCCTGACCTGCAACAAAAAAAACCTGAAATTTATGAACCAATTATCATTACAAAAAAAATTCTCGCTCGCTACGCTCGCTCGCCAAAATAGAAATAACATCGCTTTGAATTACACGTCCCTGACATGGATCAATGCAATCAAGTTTATGTACCATGTTCTCACCGTAGAGAAGTGATTTTTTCGCTCGCTCGCTACGCTCGCTAGCTCGTGGAATTATGTGCCCACCACTGACCTGCTACAATATCATTAAAAAGAGAAATGTAGGGGGGGGGGGGGGTTGCCTGCCCGCCAAAATGGGATTGAAATTGCCTTAAACACAATTGTGCCCGCCCCGAATTGCAACAATGAAACAATTTTTATATACATGTAGCAATTCGCTAGCTAAAATGGGTATAAAATCACCCTAAACACAATATTGTTCCCGCACCCGGCATGGGACAATTGGACGAAGTTTAAGTGGCAATTATTAAAAAAGAAGGGATTTTTTTCTTGCTCGCTACGCTCGCTTGCAAAAATGAAATTAACGTGGCTAACAAATGATGTGCCCACCCCAGACTTGCAACAATACCGGTTTATATACCAAACGTTACTTAAATATATTTTTTTTCCTGCTCGCTCGCCAGAAGTGAAAATTAGCATCGCCTTTTTTGTTTTGTTTCGATCGCTTGCCCCCCCTGACGGAGTACCCCAGGTACGCCACCGGTGTCCTTTCTACTTGGCTGCTGGTAGTGAAGTGGCTTGGAAGCTCACAGCAGTCACATTCTTCCTATAGTGGTAATGGTATGCTATTCAGGTATCCATCTATTGTCCTATTGTCACTGGCTGGTATGTGTATTACATTGGTACGTGCATTACAGCTGGCATGTCTATTATGTTGTTCTATATAAATAACAGTCAGAAAGGCATTTCATTTCATTTGCTCTATTGTTCTGCACATCAATGAATTGGAGACATTCAAGTATTAAGAGAACTTTAATTTTACATTCTTTTTGTACAGGCTTCTATCACATGCTTGAGGTGTAAATCTTAAGCAAAATCGAAGCAGGTCTGGTTAAAAATATTATTGGATATCATATAAAAAATAGAATTGCCTTGTTTGAAAGTATCTTAATGCAGGAAACTCTACAAGCAACTGTACAAAAAAGGACCAACATAACCCACACTTTTAAATTTATGTTTTTGCAAATCCCTTTTACTCCTTCTATTCTGATAAAGGAAACAGATATTGCTAGTGTACTGCTCTACTGACACACTAGTCAAGTTATTGGTCATCTATAGCACAGACAAATGGTATGAATGAAGGTGACTTTTTTTTACCTGAGCAGCAAAGCCAGTTTCAACCATGAGCACATGAAGCACTAGGCACAAGGCATCACCAGAGCTCTCTGGTTGGATCTCCTCACATAGCTCCTTCAAACGCAAAGGAATCTTGTCACCTTCTGCATCTCTGGAGGTAAAGACATAGATAGTACCAAAGAGAATTTCAAAGATAATTTCAAAGAGAATTTCAAAGAGAAAGTGATTATGAAGGGTCCACATACTGTGGGGACTTGCATGTAAATAAAGAGAAAATTTTCAAAGGCAAATATAAATAAAATTTAAAAAATCCCAAAGTAACTGCAACCTTTTTGAATAACACATTCAAACAAAAGGTTATGAGCATTCTTAACCTAGTTCATAATAATACAAATTCTAGTTTTGCAGAATTAAATATTGCATTGATATTTATTTGTGCACCAAGCATGGTGTCTAGAGTACAATTTGTGCCCATTTACAGCACATTCAATATCAGTGTTAAATATTAAATATATCCTTTTTTTCCTCACCTACAAAGCATGGGTTCCGAGATCTTTTCTCCTATTTCTGCTTCACTTTCAAGTTTAGCTAGTTGTTCCCTGGCTTCTTTTTCCTCTGTACTCATCTCATCCTCTGGATTGGCATGGTTACCCTTCTCCTCTTCAGATACCGCACCCCTAGGCTCCGGTCTCCTCTCTGATGGGGTGCATTCACCGGTAGTGACAAGGCTCCCACTGATACGGGTATATGGGCGTGGTCTCCCCCCTCTTGGATTCTCTCCATTCTGGTTGGATGATGGGTCTGGTTCGCTTGGGACGAGTACTTTGATCAGGTCACCTGATACGATGCCAAAGGTCTCTAGAAGATCATCTGGGCATCCGTTGATTGGGTCCCTTCCATTCAGGCTCAGCTCAAAGCTTCCAGGCTCTAATCTGATACAGGAAAGACAACAACAAAAAACACACACAGATGTCAACTTATCATATAGCTGTAAGAAATTAAAAGTAATCATCAATGTACACTGCAAGAATGTTTGTGTTTCAAAACTTCTGATAATCTGCTAACAGAAAAAGAAATACCTGCTCTAAATAGTAGCCTAAATCACATCCTTGTCATCATCTGTTGCATGTTATAAACTACACTAGGATAGACTTGCAATTTAAATCCACTTCCTAATTCTAAATACATCTGTGTTTGAACTCCTCCACAATGTTGCTACAAGCACAGGTTGTATAAGATGTAGCCGAAACTTGACTGAATGAGTATGCTTGCAACAAGCCACAGCCCTTTACCAGTACGCTTGTAAAGATTGTCTAAGTACACGCCCAACCAAAAAGTGTTCTGTTCAAATCATGGAAGAGTGCATAAATATATGCAAGCATCTAAACATTTCAATTACACATTTGAATGTGGGGGATATTGACACAAGCTTGTCAAGCATTGGAGCACGTCCTCTTAAAAAATGTTCCATTATGCCAATCAACAGCATTCAACAGGCAAAATGACACTGGTTTGTCTCATTCATGTATTTAAATGAGAGGATGGTTAACTGGACTGTTTTATTCACCTGTTCATGCCATTGTTTGTTGTTTATTTCCTTGTGATGGCTTAATTTGCATAAATCACTCGTGGTATGCTAACAATGCTCCTGCTTTATATACTATTGACCATTGATATTGACTGGAATTCTGAGAATACTCCCTTTTTATAATTCATTCAATGTCAAACATTGCAATCACCCGTTACAAGGTCATAGTGCAAATTGCACACATTGCATGGCGCTAGGTTAGTGAAATGAAATGGCATTTACAAGGCAATATTGACAAACAAAGGCAGCTACTGTCTATAGAAAGAAACAAAATATATGACTTATGGTTTAAATGTAAGTTTGTAATCTGTACTTTGCTATATCTTGTCAGATTTGTATGTATTCTGTCTTGTGTATTTATTTATTCATTTATTCATTTATTCATTTTTTTGTTTCTTATTTTTGTTTCTTATTTTGTGTTATTTTTTAACTGGGTCTCTTGGTTTGGAATATGTTTTCACACATATATTCGAGTGAACACAAAATGTGTTTGATCCCACAGGAAAATGGCTGTCAGTAGATATTTCACAAGGGCAGGCATCACCCCAGAAAAATTTCTTGTTAAAATACAGGAAGTACCCTGGGGGTCACTCGCAACATGACTGGCTACATGTATGCACCCGCATCTACAAAATGGTGTCTTTTTCAGCTAGACAGCGTCGCCAACATTTTCCTTAAAAAGGGGTGATTTTCAAGCATTGATCGCACAAAAACCACCAAAAAAGCGGCTTTTCAGGTTCACAGGTTTTAACATTTTCTTTGAATCCCTAAATAAAACAACCTTACATAATATTAATAATCGATCAAACGCACCCGGCCACGAGCGAGGGAATTTACCTGGTATAATAATAATAACATCATCTAAATATGGGGATATACAGTAGCTAGGGCCAGGGGGGATACAGTGTAACGTGTATATTAATGCCATGCAAAGCATTATGGGTCATTACATCGAGTTGGGTCAAAACAGCATTTAGAAAATTAAAAGTATGTTTTATTTAAGAGTAATGTATGACAGAATTAATAAACATTAAGACTTGTTCGTCATATTCTTTTTGGTGAGAATCTTACTACCAATTTTTCAGCGATTTTGAGGATGACAGTTGTGACATATATTTCAGAAAAAAAATACATCATACTGCAATGTTTCTCATTTTAAATATGTCACTTTTAATACCCCTACTATGCCTGAGAAGCTCAAGTGAAATGTGCAAAAATGTGCGAAAATCAGCAAGCTAGCCCATATTGAAAAAGCACAATAACGACGTTACAAATTATGTCCTTTTCTCCTTATAATATTCACTTTCTCACAGGATTCACAGCAAACTGCTAAACTGTACAACCGTACCGACGTTAGGGTGCGGACGCGCATGTGTGTGAAGTTAGCGACCATAATGATGAATTGCTTAGATTAACTTAATGAGGATCTAAGATAACAGTCACTAACTTCAGGCACCGTCGGTACGGTACGGTACGGTAAGCAATTGTATTGTGCAGCAGTTTGCCGTGAATCCCGTGAGAAAGTGTATAAAGTCTTTGTTTTTAGGAAAAATACTCCAATAAAGATAAGAAAATTGAACTGAAACAGGTAAGAAACATCACAATTTTTAAATCATGACCATTATTTGAGCAACTGATGAAGATTTAGTTGATTTTTGGTACGTTTTAGTAGGGTACCTCCACGCCGGAGTTACGGGTCAAAGTATGGATACGATTCTGAATTAGCGCCATATTTTGTTGTGTCTGTTTTTTCATTTTAAATGAAAGTGTGCAAAGAAAGGCACAAAATTGCAATGAAATCTATTGTAGGATTGGTGAAAAGAAACAGGATATAACAATAAAAGAATTATTTACCAATTCTGAATGATGCACCTTCATGTCACAATTTTTGACCCAACCCCGATGGAATGACCCATATCCGCTATAGGCTAGGCCTACAGACGCGGCGATTGCCACGACTGATTTTTGTTCGCTGTGGATTGAGCTGCAGTCCCATTGCAATGTCATCATGCAGTAAGAATCAAAGTTAAACATACCTAAGAGCATTAGCAACGGTAGAACAAAGTTGCCTGAGCGTTTTTTCCTGTGCTTCTTCATCGCCGACGTCAATCCTTTCAGTTCTCTGACCACATCTTATCCGCAATTTCATATTTATCGTGCGAAAATACCTAATTTGTGACTCAAATTCGAGCGCAGTTAGCTAGCGAAGGAACTCTATGGTGTCTTTGACTTTAATTTTCTTCGCCAAGTCATTCGTTGCTGAAAATTGATACAAGAATTCGGAATTTCAAGCTTGAATTACATTTTTCATGCCACAAAGATAAATAAAACCCGCTAGAAATTTGCCTTATCAATTTCCCTGTTTTTTCTGTATGGATCACCTAGAAGGGGCCGTTAAAAAAATTAAGAAATCATTGTCATTGTCATTGTCATTGACCTTTTCTTATCACTATTTATTATTATCATCCTCATCATCATCATCATCATCATCTGATTTATGAGATATGAAGAGGTATGATTTTTTTAACAGCGTTGAATCTCGACTGATTGATTTGAGAAAATAAATGTGAATGCAAATTTGATCTTAGCTGCAATCAGTATTTTGTGCTACACAGGGGCCCAACGCACTCTTCCAGCTTCTGGCGCGGGGGGGGGGGTGGGGGGGATGGGGCATCAACAGAAACGGGGCACTTTCTGGAGATAAAAAGTGTGCACCTGCCTCATACATGTATATATATATATATATATATAAATATATATATATACATTTATATTTATCCTAAAGGGAAACCAAAAATTGAAAAATTACCTTTTAAAGACGTTTTTAATGTATATACCCCAACACCGTGATTACACTATATTTGTTTCTTTCTTATCTTGGTTCAAGATACTTTGAAGTTGGTGTAATAGTCTAAATATTCAATTGCGAGAGAGCGAACGAAAATTTAACAAAGAGGAGGGAAAGATGATGATTGGGTTTTAAGCCCAATCTTATCACGAAAGACTGAGAGAACATTAAGTAAGTAAGAAGCATATTAAATATAGGCCAAAATCTTTTGGGGGGAATTAAAGAAAAAGCTGTTCTTAGTCGCTTTTAATTTGCGGCACATCGTATCGATAAAGGAAAAAAGGGGCACTTATCAAAAAGGAAAAGAACACTTATAACAAAAGAAAAGGAACACGTGTCAAAGTAATACAAAAAGGGGGCAATTATCAGTGGTGGAAAAGGAGCATTTATCAAAGAAAAAGGAGCACCTATCAGATTTTCATAGGTGCATTCATCAGAGGTGAAAGGGGTCATTGACGAAACTTACTGCTTATCAGTAGTAAGGAAAAAGCGCACTTGTTAGAAAGGAAAAGAGGCGTGTGTCAAAGTAAATAGGGCGATTATCAGATGAAAAGGGTCACTCACCAGAGATGAAAATTGAAAAAGGACACTAATTGCAAAGAAAAATAGGTACTGGGCGAAAGATCAGAAGCACCTATCAGATAGACCTATTGTTAAGGGCATAATATCCAGGCCCGTAGCCACGGAGGGGGGGGGGGGGCACGTTCCCCCACATGATGTGCCCCCCCCCCCCCAAAAAAAAAAAAAAAAAAATGGCTCTTATTTTAACAAAAATGGGGGTGCCTAAATTCTAATCTCAAGGAAAACGGATACTTACAAAAAAAATATGTTAAAATCAGCCCTAAATTCGCCCAAAATATACTGAAAAACAGGGGCATGCCCCCCCCCACTCCCCCCAGGCCCAATTTTTTGTTTAAATTTATTTAAAATTAAAATTTAAAAAAAATGCCAATGGCTGACCTAAAAAGGTGACCTTACCACCCCCCCCCCCCCCCCCAACGGAGCAAAATGTCAAATGTCAAAATTTCATGACCAAACAACCCCCCCCCCCCCGCGTATTCAGCGGCTGGCTTCTCTTTGTTCTCTTTCACACACGGTGCTCCCCCGTGTGCCCCCCCCCCCAGCAAGAAATTCCTGGATCCGCGCCTGACTTATTAAAAAGGAAAAGGAGGGTAACCGTGTCAAAATAAAAGGGGTATTTATCAAAGGTGTAAAGGGACTCTTATTTAAAAGGGGAAGGGGAACTTATTACAAAGGAAACGGTGTACTTGTTTAAAGTAAATATGGCACCTCACAGATTTGAATAGGAGCAATTATTAGAGGTAAAGGGGGCACTTATCAGAGGTGATATTGGGCACTTATAAGAATTTGGAACGGGCACCTACTAGATAGAAAAGGGGGCAATTTTGATGGGGTACTTGAACAAGTGGAGGGGGCACTAGTCCAAGATATGTACAGAGCAAAACCCATTGTGGTATGCAGGGCATGCACACAAAACACAAATTCGTGCATTTATAGCCCCCTTTTAACTCGACCCTGGTATAGGCCAACCATGGATCGAATCCAGCGTGAGCTGCTCCACAGCTCCACATGGCCCGAGCGAGCTGCAACAGGTGCTTTGTCCCATCTGATTGGTTGACAAGTTTCTAGTAAGTAAGACCTTGCTCTGTGATTGGTAAACCCACGTAAGAACAGAAAAATGGAGGGGAACCGAATTGGAATTGGTCCAGCGATCCTTGCAAACACGGGCACACCACAGGGCTCAGCACGAAACGACCGAGGTCTTTCATGTATGAAGATGTACAGTAAGTCTATTTTTACCTCCGAAAACCCATCATTCCATACTAGCTACGTGATTTGTGAAATATAATATTGGTATCACCTAACTTTAATTGGCAGCCATACCCATGCGTGAAGAATGATGTAGGCTAAATAAAACCATTCCTTCCCGCACCCGACGAACCTTTGGTTTTTATAGGTTTGCGAGTTGAATCTTCCTAATCCTAGCCCAGGACTATAAATGGGACTAAGACCCACTTTTAGCGCTATCTATTTATATATATATAGTCACTGGCGTACTGATGGGGGGGGGGGTGGCGTTGCCGTTGCCCCCCCCAATAAGATTCAAACATGGTTTATTTCTGATTTGATAACATGTGATTTACAGATGTTGCTGAAATGACACTATTTTCCAGGTTTTTTTTCATCTGCCCCCCCCCCCAAAGTTGGTCTATGCTTCAGAGGAGATGGGTACCGTATCATGTATGGATTACATAATCTGTGAAGAATTTTTTCATTCACCATTTTTCCCAACAGCGCATCATTTATTTATACTGTTTGTTACAATACTTGTCATCTTTCTGAGCTGAACATCCTTCTATGATTTATATAAGTTTTTATATTAATAACAAGTAGAAGGTAGCTACATTCTGCACAACGTACTTTACATTCTTTAGGATACACTGTTAACTAATAATTATGGACCTTATGCAACCATGGCAACCCTTAGCCTCATGTTATGCACAACAGGTGTTTTTCATACAGCCATTAGTCACTGTCAAGGTAGGAGCTTGATTGAAAGTAAGAAGGATGAAAGAAGAAATTTTAGGTCAGTTACTAACACAAGATTGAACAGAGAATGTAGATGCCATGTGTCAGGTTTAAACTGTACTTTGGCCCCATATTTTTAAAGGTAGGCCTACAATTTTAAGGGGACCAGTCACCAAAAATAATTTTGCTGTATGTCTTTCAAAGATAAATCTGTCTAAAAGCATCTTGGAAATTAAGCTCAAGCAAGGAAATAGTGTTTTGAATGAAAAGAAAGTCTTTGAATCTTTACTGTTATGTTAGTGTTTGTGTCAATGTTTGTATATTTTTTATCATTCTTGCATTTCCACATGTAATAACACAATTCATGAAAGAAGTAGATGTCCCTACAAATTGGATAGACATTTTTGTTGAGGAACATCAAATTGTACCTTTAATCTGAGATTAAAAGAGGGATTTGAATACCTCCTAGATTACCTGTAGAGCTATAGCACCTCTACGATCAAGGTAAAATGTTGGAGTTGCTATGGTATTTAATCACAGAAGAAACAAACTTTTGTGTCTTTTTGTTGCCAGTGCCAAATTTATTGGTAATAGTCATCAACAGATGACAGATCATTATACTTTGTGTAGGTTGCATTTATAGTAATGAAGTTTTTTTGAAACTTTTATATACAGTTTTAAAATAAAAGAACATTTACATGACTCAATGAATAGAAATGTATGAATTCTATCCTTTTATACATAGATGTGAATGAACTACATATATAATTTGGTATGAAACGTCTCTCTCAATAAATGCCATTTATGATGCAAGAAATATGATAACATTATTCTTAATTTGGAGTACTTAACCCCCCCCCCCCCCCCACTTTCCATTGTTCTTCTGTCAGCCTGTAATATCCCTATTACTGTCATGAAGAAAATTCATGAAAACAGCATACCAGTAACCTTACAACACACTGAATACTTTGGTTTGATTATTGCATTATAGCAAGCCCTGTGCCAACCTACTGCTAGAACTATACATTTATTGCCATAATGTACCGAAATGAAAGCAGTAACATTAATAGGGCAAGTCCTCTAAAAAAAAAATAATCTTGTAATAGAAGCAGACAAATGAGTCTGTGACATCATTGCCTCACTATCCACTAATTGTTTTTTTCTATATTGATAATATAAACTTCCAATCCCCCCCCCCCCTCCCTAAGAATCTTATTTCCTCACACCAGCATCCAAGTTATATTGATAGTAATATGTTTTTGTGTGGATGCACTAATATAGATTATTTTTTTCAGTTAAATCATGAAAAAATGTGAATTTTGATAAACTATTTATATAAGAATCAATTATTATGAATATACAATATTCAGAAAATAGTATCGATTCTTCAAAGTTCTTAACAGATTTGGTGAAATGTCATGCACTCAATATGATACAAACCATATAACCTGGGCAAAGGTATGGGGAAATCAAATTTTTGGGGATAAAAAGGGATATTAATGGATAAAAATATATAAAGCAATGTGATAAATAGTGAGGACATGACGTCACAAACTGATAACCAAATTGGCAATTTGTGTAGTGATTTCCATTGTTCCATACTTTTTCATACTTTTTCAAAAACTTATAACTTCCTTATTATTCAATTTTACTCAACCTTTGATTGGTTTGTCTGATTTTTCTGCTTCTATTGAAAGTAAGTTGTTTTTTTAGTGGACTTGGCCTTTAATCAAATTCGTAAAGGCAGACTTGCCTTCAACAAAAGAATTTGGAGCTAAAATGGTTGTTTATCATTGTGTAATGTGTCTTTGTGCAACATTTTCATACAGGCTACATTAAAATGGAACAATCAAACAACGGTGAAGTAAAACCAAACTACTACCAGTTTTTCTGTACGTAAGCCTCTTCCAATTTACCTCTTAAAAACTAAGCACCTTCATAGCCCTGTATTAGCACATCTCTCTATCTCTACAAATTGATAGGAAGGAAATGATTTAAAAGACAGTTAATCATCTAATGAGCAGTGTATAATCCTGTCCCTTCACCCAAGATACAGAGAAATGTAAACATAACTCTTTTCGATATGAAAGCACATAGAACTGATGTTTCAGAGATCAGATTAGGTCTTTTCTTGCTATCATAAGTTTGGAGCCCTGCCTCCTCATGTTTCCACCATAGATCTGAGTTTGTATGCATGTCTCTGGTTGCACTCATCGAGGAAGTGCAAATGCGTCGACAGCGTTGGGGTGTACAGGTGACTCACAGTGCTCCACACATCAGGAAGTACGTCTCAATGCAGCGGTCTTACTAGCAATTTACCCCTCTCACACCACCCACACACACAAACACACACAAGAGGGATAGTACACTGCTGGGTATTAGCTGTGATACTCTGTGTATGCTCTATAAGGAAGGGGGCAACGTTGTATTGTTTGCTTCCTCTATGTACTGCCGAACCCTTCCCGAAACTCTGCAAAAAAAAATTGCCTGCACTAGCTACGGCTCACCATAGGAACACTTGACTGGAATATTGGAATCACTAGTTACTTTTCGCAACGAACCGTGAAAACTGCATCACTTTTTTAGTCTGAGGAGACTGCGTGAGCTGCTTTTGTTTAGAAAGTTGAAGTGAATTGAATGCTGGAATATGTAAGATTCGGTTACTTGAATGGGCTGGACTACATCTTATCCAGAGGTTTTATATTCTAGGAATAACATCAATCATCGAACTTGACTTTCCGGAGGAGGACTCACAAACAGCGACACATGGTGAGCTTTGCTTGTTTCTCTTACTAATTGAAACTAAATAAATTGACATGCTTAAAGGATAAGCATAATATGTTCAGTTGTTAATATCCAATAAATACTTAGAAATTAGAAGTGTATTTGTTTCTATGACTGTCCAGGAACCTTTCTTAGAAGAAAAAAGTGTACAGAATGCAAAAGGAGATATCTCCATGTTTAGTAGAATTGCAATCTAACAAAATGCTTTGATTCAAACGTTTTGGTTCATTGAGTTTACAGATAACTTCTACTTAACAATCACATCATACAATTAGTTGCCATTTCATTTTCCTTTAGGTATTTCAATGATTTGCCTAGATTCTTGTATAACTGTTCAAGATCAAAACTCAAAGCTTTATATTCCAATGTGAACATTAAAAGTACTTAGTTACTGAAAAATGAATATACCAAACATAACTGTATGGTATACTTTAGCTTATAAAAATGTAAACAAAACAATATTGATATGCAAAGGGAATAAAAAGCTAGGCATGTATAGCACTGGCCCCTATGAAGATTGATGTCTATGATGAAATATATGTATTTGAATAAAAATATACAATATGACTGTGTTTTAGGAATATTCTTACATGTTGAAGGATAAGAAGGATTTTTTTTCAAGTATATAATCTGTGACATTTGAAAGCTTTTAAAAAGCACACCAATCATAGAAAAGCATTTTTGTTTAATTGTAGATTTCATTGACCATTTTGTTATTGTTTTCTATGCCACCTGAAGCAGTGTTTGTGTAGTAGGTTCAAGTAGGTAGTTTCACTTAATTTCTACAGTATTATAACTTTATTTGTTATGGTTTACACTGTTTTGCACAAGTAGCCTTTTTAAAGATGGGCTTTCTGAATTGGAGGCTGAGACTTGATGATGACATCTAGCTTGGATGATATGAATAAAAGCACAATCATTATTGTATAACTGTCAGGCAGCACCCAACAATGCTCATTGTATGAGCTACCAAAGATTCATGTATAGAGACAAATAGCTGAATTATGAAATCTGATTTTCTAAAATTTCACTGTACCCTAATCATAAATAAAACAAGTATACTCTGGTTTTGTTGATGTGCATACCTGCCTGAGGATTTTTTTTTAATGAATTTACAACTACATGAACATTGTTTAAGGCAAAACAAAAGTGTTATTAATTAATGCAAGAACTGTATGGTTTATTTTGTATCAGTAAAGTAAATGCTAGTCTGCAAGCTGGAACATAGAGAAATATCATCTGTTGAGAGCAGGAAAGATATAAACCCTGAGTTTAAAGTTATATGACTTAATGCCTTTCTGGCTCTGAGCAAATAAAGAATCAGAACGGGTCAGAGAAGGGAAAGAGTGCATAGGGACTCAAAATAAAAGTTAAGAAAAACAAACCAGACTCCCATGTAATATTGATGACCTGAAATAGCTGTTCCCCTTTATGCTCCCCTGATCTTTAGGAATCACTTGATTTGGACACTTATATGGGATATCTTTTCATCTACATGTAACTCATCATGATGGTTTCTGGCTATATGCTGACAGCCAGGAGGGCTTTAACTCATATGTTTTTCTTAATGCTGGTTTCACACCCTTCTAGCTCTCAGCTGACAATGTTTGAGTAGGAAGTCAGTGACAGGTTGTCTCCATGCCGATACAACAGATTCAATCATAGATTTCACACAAGTGTTTTGAATTTTTTTTCTCCAGGGAATTAATATATAAGTTTGTTTGAAAGATATTTGACATGTGTAGAGATTATTTCTCTGTTATGATCTCACCCCCCCCCCCTCTCTCTCTCTCCCTATCTCTGTCTCTTTATCTACATTTCTTTCCATCTCTCTCCCTCTCCATTTCTATCTCTTTCTCTCTTTCCCTCAAAATCCTTTTCTCAAATCTAAGGCAGTTCTTTTTCACTTCAATCCATTTTTCCATGTATGGCGAATAATAAGAAAATTATATTTCATTACTGTAGACCACTACTAGTATATGGCTGATATTTCAGCAATTGTTATAATCCAATATCAAACCAGACATGAATGTAGTATGTTGGGTCAATGACTTCATTATTATTATTTCTTCTTGAAGGAGGGGGTGGATTCATTTGATCATATACACAATATGTGGTTATATACAAAATATTATTTATGTTGATGCTTTATTCTAACTCTGAAGCATGGTTAACTTTGGTACAGGCATTGATTACCTCTGCTAAAAGCCAGAAAGATGTGCTGACTCATAGAGGCAACACTCTAGTGGCACATAGCAGACAAAATAGATATATCTTTGTCTCTTGCTTGTTGGATCTGCTGCATAATTTTTGTTTGTAAGGAGGGTTGTAAATTCCTCACTCTGAAGCCAAGATAGTTGATAATCCTAAAAGCAAGAGCAGACAAGGAAGTTGCATTCTGAATCTGTCCCATGCTTACCTCATAATTTCCTTGTAACCCAACTGGGGATTTTTTATTGTTTCCCTTCACCACACATCCCAGTAACAGTCAGTTGGATGGTTTTCTTGCCTGCGTTTAGACTACCTAAATTCAGGTATAGCAATGTAAGTTATATTTATATGTTTATCTCTCCATTGTTTAGTATTTCAGTAAAATATGGAGAAATAGACTTCACAGTTGCTTATAATCAATGTCTTGCTATTTAAGTAAAATGAAAGGAAATATGCCAAATAGTATTTTGTAGCTAACAAGTCCATACCTGACTTTTATATAAATTGATCTATAAATTAGTTTCAAGATGATATTCAATGTCAATGCTATGCACTTTATTGTATTAGTAGTGTGTAGGTAGGAAAAGGGAAAGTTTTTCAAATATAAATGTAAGGCTTGATGGACAGTGTGGTTGATTTGGTAACTTACCATTTTTTAATTATATAAAACCACAGTATCACTCTCACAGATGCATATTCAGAGACCTATCTAGACGATTGTAGGTTTTTATAACATGCCAAAAGTTGGATTGCTATTAAGTAATAAATGCTTATGTGGAAAATACGTTGTTCCAAGTGTGTGGATAATTTTTGGCTGTTTCTCTATGTCTTTTTAGTGGGAAGATGTATTGTGATCTGCGAACTACAAAGGGAACATTTATTTTCAGCTTGGTATATTTAGCTTTGTGTGTACAACAAAACTGTCCCTTCAAATCGTTTTTTCTACAAGTTAACTCCCCCCCCCCCCAACAACAAAAAAGGGCACCCTCCCCAAAATATGTTTTACAGGCTTGCTTAATTATTCTGTGCTTATACTATCTATATTATATCATTAGTCTTTATATTGAATGTTACACAGTACAGGGAGCTAGTGGACTGATTTGACTGGATTTTTTTAAAGTAATATATTGTATACGGTACTATATATATTTAAATAATCTGTAGCACTTTTATATGCAGTGGTTCTTCTTGGCTATACTTCTTGGCTATTTAAGTCAGGCTATCTGTAGCCTTCCATTTAGGGTTTATTAACCTTCAGCTCTGTATAACAGGAGGCTGCAGATGACATCCTAAAATGACAGATTTAATTTTGCACTGTCATCATTCGACCTCTACTCTTCTCAACTTCCATCTTCCCTTTTTCATACCATCTGATTTTCTTTTTTGTTACACTGCTGTTCACTCATCATGTATTGTAATGGTCAGTTTTATTGAAGGATAAGACAGTCTAGTCTAAGAGGCCACCTCTCTATAAAGTAAAATATAATAAAGGTGTTGTGTAAAATGTCTGGAAACGCTACTCATCTACACCAGCTGCTTTGTCTTTCTGCCTTTATTTGCCTTAATAGACAGGTTTGACTGTATATTAATTTTACTCATGATAGGCAATAAAACAAAGATCAAGTTGATATATTCAATAGAATAAGAGGGAACAAAAAATAAACGAGACTATTTAAGGGAGAGATTATATCAGACAGTTTTATGATATAAAGTGTTCATTTAACTATTACATCTTGGGTTTATTAATAGTTCATTCATGTCACTTTTGATCAGTAACATCTCGCAACTGTAGCCAAAATTTGAAGAATTGTCTACCAGACAGATATTACCTTTGATGTTCTTGCACAGGTGTTCTAATGTAATTCAAACTACATTGACAAACCTTACTTTGAGCACAAGTACGTCTGAGAAAAAATATTTTTAAAGAAACCATGCACCAACCTGAATATATTTTGTATAAAAATCAATCCCAACATGTATTGAGATTTTGAAATCTATCAATACTGGTCATCACTGAAATAAGGTTAAACCACTTCAAAATTGACAAAGGTGTCATGTTCATGAAGTTTTGGGTTTACAGTATGCTAAATTATCACTTGGATTTTGTATTTTAAAAAACCCACTTCATTTGTATAAATGAATATTTTAACTATATGTTGCACTGTGACACAGCTATACTTAGAATTTTTGCTTGAAATTTGTTAAGCACTTTGAGTTTGGATTCATGCACAATCCAACCATTTTGTAAAACTTAAAAATGTCAGAAAACGAGCAAAGTAGATTGTAAAACACAAGTAATAATTTAGAATGTGGTTTGAAACACAGTAAAGTAATATATTTGGCAATTGTTGTCTGTGTGTATACTGGTCATCTCATAATTCAAAGAATAATCTTGACACTATTTTTGATTATTTACATTTGCAATAGAAACCTTCCCAAATGTAATGATATCAGGGTCATCTCTAGCTCTACTAAGTTGCCAATACAAGCACACAAATTTCAATCAACATCAGTACAGAATTAATTCATATTATAATACTGTCCTTATCCCTGTAAATAATTAGTTTAAGCATTATTTTGTGGTGAATATGTGTTAGTTACTTCTGGGGAATACATGTCCTACCAAATATAGCCTATTTAATTCGAACTCAATTTGATGATTATCTGTTGCATTTAATGAATGATTTCCTTCTCCCAAGGTGTGCTTTATTTAAAGAACAGTTTGGAAATTAACAGATTGCATGACACGTATCACATTAAGCACTTTTAACAAATTTGTTTAATTTAATTACTTGTTTCCAAGATGGGCACAGTGTATTCCCCCTTATTTTGTTGTTATTACACCACAAACAAACTCTTTATAATTGCATAAAGTAAAGAATATGAAAATGTTTTATTATTCAAGTTCGTGGAAGATGCCTTGTCTATGATTGGTTCAGAAAAATGCATACAATTATACACATGCATATACTTGGTATGATAAATTATAAACAAACAAGTTTCAATAGGAAGTTTCGTTTCACAGTTGTTTCATTAAGTCAATACTTTTGAAAGTGGAATATCTGACATTGAGTTTCAATCATGATAAATGGGTAGTATGGAGTTGGAAAGAGAAGCTTACAAAGTAAACTTCAGATGTAAACCTAATGAGGTGTTTGATTGCAGTATTACATGTAAGGACATGCAAAGCTGAGTTATGCATACATATCTGTATGTATTGAATACAAGGAAATACTTAAAATTAAAATGTATCACCAAAAAACAAGTTGTCCTAAAACTTGAAGTTTTTGGACAGTCACTCTGTCATGACTATACTTTTAGTCCAATTTATGATTTTGAGGAGGGGTTTCTATGCTCCTCAGAGATTTATTTTGGTGAAGAGCAGGAAATGCCCTTCGGAAATCAGAAGTTCCCCTTGATGGGGGCCAGACGCTTGCCCGGCGACCACCGTGGCTTGATGTTATGATGAATTTCATCCTTCTTCACCAGCTGGATCATACCATACTTTTTTTATTAAAGGTTGATTAAAGGCACAAGATGGTTGGTCAAGAAAAGCCCCAAGTCATCTTGAGAATTAGGGGCCATGGGGGGGGGGGGGGGGTATGCAGGATATAAGAATGGTGATGACAAATGAAGGATTAAAGTTCTTGAAACAATTTTTGTCTTTCTTTTTTGGATGTAGATCATAATTTGTATTGTCAAACTAGGAGAAATACTTGTAATTTCATCTAAATTGGCACGTCATGCAGGTTTTCTTATTATTTTTCCATGTCATGCGTGTATAGTACTGCTGTAGTCATGAGCTTGGTTTTGTTTGTATTTGCCCATGAAATATACTTGTGAATGAACATAATATCCATGGATGAAAAACATGAATTCTTTCAAAAGACTCAGTGTTAATGATATTGTTGAAAGTATCATTCCCACATGGAAAACTATATATTCATATCACAGACATCAAACACTAGTGTACTGTGTAGTGGAAGTCATTGTAAATTGGGTTGGCAAAATTGTACCACATCAATAAATAGGTGTCATGGCCTAATATAAGAGATTAAAAAGTCAGCCCATTGAGATATTAAGTTGTCAATTTAGGACAGGAGATATATCAAAGGGTTATTTTGGTCTCAAGATTAACTCTTTCAAGACTGACCCTGTCTTATACTGTGACTTATCTTGTAAGGTCCCCTCCCATTTCCCCTGTACTAAAAATCTTCAAAAATGTATATTTTCCCTTAAGAAAATGTTCAATTATACGTCCACTCTAAATATGATCGACCCTTGCATATACGAAACAAATCTATTCCACCCTGTAACTCTTTATTTTTCTTTTTACTTCCAAGTGCCTCTCCTAGAGGTTTGCATTTTTACCCGTGCGTTATCTAACGTTCTTTACACCTTTCGTTTTCCCTCTTACATTTATATATATATATATATATATATTCTCTCTGTTTATTACGTCTTGTTTTCTTTATACATCTTTCTTTTTCCCTTTTTATGCCTTATTTCTCTTTCACTTTTTACTATGTGCACTTGCACTTTTTTTTATCAATATACTCTGTACATCTCTATATATTTTTATGTTCATGTCGTTCTGAGTGTGTCTGTGTGTGTGTTCTTGTATGTGAATGAATGTGATGGCTATCCGCAAACTGCTTTGTTTTATCTCTCTGTTTTGGTATTTGATATTTTTTATGACCGCTTCAGATCTGTTGTTTTTATATACTGTTTACATCTAATCTTTCCTCATGGATGATGATTTTGAAGATATTAATGATGCTGTTGTTAATGAGTGTAGCTATATCAACTGCAGCGATTTCCAGTTTAATGGCGATAAAAAACTTTCTCTGATGCATATTAACTCCAGAAGTCTTTTTAAAAACTTTGATGATCTGGTAGTATTACTATCCTGTATAGAACATAATTTCTCTGTTATTGGTATTTCAGAAACCTGGTTCAAACCATCTACAGATGTAGCTATGTTTGATATTCCAGGATATTCATTTGTTCAAGTCTGTCGATCAAATAAGAAAGGTGGTGGAGTAGCATGTTATGTCCGAGACGGGCTTGATTACAAGATACGTAATGATCTATCTATGGCTAATGCTTATTATGAATGTGTATTTTTAGAAATTAGTATTGCAAACAAAAAGTCGATTGTCGGATGCATTTATAGAGCACCTGGTAATGACATTAGATCATTTATTGATGGCTTTGATCATGAAATGCAAATACTGAGTAAAGAAAAGAATGACATTTATATTATGGGTGACTTTAATATCAATTTGTTAAATGTTGATGTAGATGAAAAGGTAAAAGATTTTGTTGACTTTATGTTTTCGTTTGGGTTGCTTTCCCTAATCACTAAACCGACTCGTATCACGTCATCTTCAGCAACCTTAATCGATAATATATTTACAAACTGTGTTCAAGACCATTTCTATTCTGGAATATTCTGTTCTGATTTCTCTGATCACATGCCAATTTGTAGCATTAACAAAGGCAATGCAGTCACTACAGGAAAGGTACACAATAAATTATTTAGACGTGTGATTACTGATGAAAGAATGAATAATTTCCAACGCGATCTTCTTCAAGTTGATTGGTCTAGTTTATATAGCTTGTTTGATGCAAATGTTTCTTATGACTATTTTAGTGATATTTTTTCCAACTTATATAATTTACATTTCCCTTTAGTTGAATTGAGTGTGAAGAAGAAATGCAGGAAACCATGGATTACTCCAAGTCTTCTGAAATCTATTAATCAGAAACATAAGCTTTATCATACATATATTAAGAACCAAAATGAGATTAATCGGAAAAGTTATGTTGACTATAAAAACTTGTTGACAAACCTTGTTCGTCAAAGTAAGAAGGATTATTATGATAATGTTTTTCGAACTACTCAGAATGATATTAGAAAGACTTGGTCTCATATTAATGGTTTGCTTGGGAGGGGGAAGAAGACGCCACTTCCAAATGATATGTATCATAATGATTTACTGTTAAAATCAGACTTACAAAAAGCAAAATATTTTAATGAATATTTCATTGATTTGCCCTCTAAAATAAACAAGGAAATTCCTCCTGTCCAAACATCATACAAACAATTTTTGTCAGTGCAGAATCACTCCTCGTCCTTGTACTTTAGACCAACGTCTGTTCATGAAATTTCTAACTTTGTTTTAACTCTAAAACCATCCAAGGCATGCGGTTCTGACGACATTTCCCCAAAAGTCATTAAAACTTGTATTCAATGCATTGTTGAACCCTTGTGTGATATTTTTAATAAGTCCTTGTTTCAGGGTATTGTCCCAAACAAATTGAAAATAGCTAAAGTAATCCCTGTATTCAAGAAGAATGATCGTAAGAACATTGAGAATTATAGACCAATTGCTTTGTTACCCATATTTTCAAAAATTCTAGAGAAAATAGTGTATAAAAGGTTGGATGACTTCCTTCGACTTCATGATATTCTGATCCCACAACAATTTGGCTTTCGAAAGAATTGCTCTACAAGTATGGGTGTCTTGAATTTGGTAAACACTATTATAAATGCAATTGATGCTGGGAAGTTTTGTCTTGGTGTGTTTTTGGATTTATCGAAAGCATTCGACACTATTGATCATGATATATTATTAAGCAAGCTTGAGCATTATGGCATTCGTGGGATAGCTTTGAAATGGTTTAAAAATTACTTACATAATCGATTACAGTATGTAGTGGTTAATGGAGTTAAATCACAATCTAGGAAGGTAAAATATGGCGTACCCCAAGGCTCAGTCCTGGGCCCCTTATTGTTCTTGATTTATATTAATGATATTATAAACTCATCTCAGTTGTTTACTTATTCACTTTTTGCTGATGATACTTGCTTGCTCTCTCACCACAAAGACATGCATAATCTGATTTTGTCTGCAAATAATGAAGTTCACAATATATTTAAGTGGTTTTGTTGCAACAAACTTTTGTTAAATGCTAGTAAGACTCAATATGTTGTTTTTAGATCAAGGGGCAAAAGAATCCCAGATAATATTGACCCCCTGACAATAGGTGGTCATCTGATCAACCGGAGTCAAAATGTAAGGTTTCTTGGAGTTACAGTTGATGATCATTTAACTTGGAAAGATCACCTCAGCAATGTTTGTACCAAGGTCTCGAGGAGTGTTGGTGTGATTTTTAAGTTACGCTTTTTTTTTACCAGAGCAAACTTTAGTAACTCTTTATAATGCTATCATTATGCCTCACTTAACTTATTGTAATGTTGCATGGGGAAATACGTATAGGAGCCATTTAAACAAGTTAATAGTCCTTCAGAAGAAAGCTATCAGGCTCATTACAAATTCAAATTACAGAAGTCCAAGTAATCCTTTATTTGTGCAACTTCAGATGTTGCCTCTTGATGAATTAGTCTCCATGAATTGTTTGATATTCATGTACAAATCTCAATCTGCTCAAAATAATTCATTTTTAAAAGATGCGTTTATTGTTAATTCGACTGTCCATTCGTACAACACACGTCAGAGAAATCTTATCCATCAGCCGTTTGCGAGAACACAAACTGCTTCGAACTCTTTTGTAATTAATTGTATCAAAGAATGGAATAAGTTGCCACAAAACATCAGATCCAGTCCAACATTACCTATGTTTAAACATACATGTCGAGAATATCTTTTTGAGAGATTACAAAATATGTTAAAGTAAATCCTGGAAAGCCATGTGTGTATGTGTGTATGTGGGTGTGTCTGTGTGTGTGTGCGTGGGTGTGTATGTGTATGTGTGTTATCTTTTTTTTCTGTTCCCATATTTACTCATTAGTTATCATTGTAAATATGTTTTTGTCATCGGTTATTCTAAATACTGTTATTTTGTTTTTGTTTATGTACCTTTTAAGGGGCCCCTTATCACAAGCTCTGCTTCTCCGGGGTCCCAAACCTATCATGTTTTTTATTTCTTTTGTGTCAATTGATTGTAAAATGTTGTGTTTGATTGGTTTGAATAAACTTGAACTTGAACTTGAACTATTCCACCCTCAATAACTAAGAAAATTAAAGTTTTAGAAATTTTCTGTACAGAGCAAATTGGAGAGGAGCTCTGAAACTTACATTGTATATCGGATACCAGGGAAAACTGTACTGCATACATAAATAGGTGTTATGACCTAATTTAAGAGATTAAAAAGGTCAGCCTTTAGAGATATTAAGTTCCCAATTTAGGGCAGAGGGATATATCAGGCAAGGGTATTGTGTTATTAAACCATTCCTAGCTGTCTTGTGCTAGGATGTGTGAATGTACTATACTGTACACGTAAGAAAGAAAATGTCCTGAAGAATATGTTTTGTAATGTATTTGTTTTTCTCTCTCTCTTTCATATAAATGTGTATGTAAATCATTCCTTTTGGTAGGTACCTCTGAATAGTTCAGTAGGTTGATAGCACATACTAAATGCTGTGTCTATTCTTTATTGTAAGCTATAAAAACATAAAACTCCTGGTCACTAAACATATTTCACTATAAAATCACACTTTATTCTAAAGTCTGTTTCCAGTTAGCAATACAAAAGTGATTAATTCATCTTAATTTCATACTCGACTGGGTTCGTTCGTTCGTGTCTCCTTAGATCAAGATTAATGTAATCTTGATCTTCGGAGTAGCTACAACCGGCCATGTCAGACACGTTGCCCCGGGGTGCGAGATAGGACTCTTGTAGCGTGCCCCCATTTAAAACAATTATACAATAGCAGTTAACATTACATTTAATTAATAGTATGAAACTATTAAAATTACTCTCATGTTACGGGAAAAAATTATGAATCAATTGATTTGGTCGATCCAGTTCGATGGCACAAACACGGCACTACTGGACAGAGATCCTAATAATTACAGAGCTTGGTCTTGTTGCTCTGTTCGCCAGCAGTTTGAGGATATGGAATCCCGCGGCACATTACTCACAAGAGTTCTAACAAGCCAAGATTATACAGAGCCTATAATAAGTAATGTTGTGCATGTACCACCCAACCGATCGATCAAAAACTCAGAACTCATAACTGAAGAAGAAAAAAAAAGAAGAAAGAAAAAAAAAAAAACACAAAATGGTAACCATCTAAAATTTCATAGTTGTGATAAATATCTATAAAGATTTATCAAACACCAAAAATAAATAATATCATGTTCAAGAAAAGGATATATACACTTTGTATTCTTCTTTCGTGTCCTCAAATGCTCTGCCAGGCCTTGGCACACTGAAGAGCCTTCTCATTTGCTGCCACCAGGTCTTCCAGGCAGCATTGGTCAATTAGGAGTGGACATCTTAATAGGTGTGATATGGATTACTGGATTACTGGGTACATGTATGTAATGTATAGAATAGTCTAGGCAGTGGCATGGGGGCATCCCCCCTCCCCATCGATTGATGAAGAAGGAGAGAAAGTAAACGAGGAGAAAGGAACATGAAAATAAGATGATAGGGCCTTTTTTCCTAATCGTTTCTGTTGTAGATTTGCACTTATTTTTTTCTGAGACCAGTACCACACCCCTTCATCCCTCCATCCATAATGCCAGTGCTCCATGAATAGCTGGAAATCATACTGCGTCCCCGAGTCTGGGAATTACATCTTCTCTTCATTAGTGAAACCTTATACAGATGATTATTGTCAACATGACTTTATCATAATAGTACTCTCCTCAGTAGTTGTCTTGTGAGCGGTAGGATTACATAGACAGAAACTCAAAACAGTAGTTGAAAGTGAAACTTTTCCTTAATGTTTTAATGTGAATGTATTTGTTTCCTGAAGATTGTGTTTTTAGAACATTAATTTTTATTCAATGTGTGATTTAGGCCTCTCAGCTGGTGGAATGGTGATGGTTTTAGTTTTCTTCCAAGTTGATCTTTATTTGAAATTCCTTATCTGGGACTGCATGTTTGCTGGTCAGATATTTCCTGGTTCATTTTTGTGCAGGGCTAGTGGCAGGCAATGTCTTTAATTGAAAAAGGATTGATTAGTACTGTACTGCAGCAAGATGAAAGACTTGAGATTCAGGCAAGAATAAAAATGGATGGCTTCAAGAAACGGACAGACTACTATTTGTGACCCCATCCCTTTTGTAGCAGAGAACAGGAATAGTGGAGTAGAAGAGACAGTTGGGAGCATGCTCTATGGTTTATGAGACATTCAGGAATCTGGGTCCTGTTTCATAAAACTATTTTATCAATTATAAGGGTCATATTTCTATGACGATTCTGTTCTCAGCCAATCAAGTACACTGATTTAACAAGCTTTGATTTTAACGTGTTTTTTTATTTCTTTAAAGGTTATAAAAAAGGGTCCTGGTCTACTTCTTAAAAAATAGCAACATGATCTTACAGTATATATGATCATGGTAAAATTAACTTTTATCCAACTCTCTCAAGAACAGAAACCTAAAATTAGGTCATAACTTTCTTTGAACATTATACATATGCCAGAGTTATCGTAAGGTTTGATTAATAGTTATTTTCACTTTATAAGTAGTCTTGTTAAGTAGGGTTATGTGAAGTCATTTTAGTGCTTATACTTTGTACTGCGTAGATAAGGGTTATTATGTGGTACTTATGTGTTGTGTTTTTACAGTTTAAGAGCAATACAACACATTTATAAAGAGTTTTGATTGATTGAATTGAATTGAAACTCAACTGGAGTGATTATCGTAATAAATTAACTTTTGAGAGCCATAAGGGTATTAATTCTGTGTTAAATTGTGTTAGTTTATGTTCTTCTGGCTTTAAGCAGACAAATCTAGTAATTTTAATCATCATTGTGAAAGGAATTGAGTATATTACATTTCTTTTTGAGAAAGAACCCAGAATCATACAGGTTTGAAGCCCAGCCAGGCTTTTAAAAAAGAATGAAATATTCAAAATGTTGTCCATATGCATTTCATCTCTTAATCCAGAAGGGTGTAACTATGTAAACTGATATAAGTTCAGTGGCGGATCCAGGGGGGGGGGGCACAGGGGGCACGTGCCCCCCCCCCCCCCCCCCCCCCCCCCCCCCCCCCCCCCCCCCCCGGCCAAAAAAAATATGTTAAAATCAGCCCTAAATTCGCCCAAAATATACTGAAAAACAGGGGCGTGCCCCCCCGGCCAAAAATAAAATAATAATTTTTTTTAATTTTATTAAAAAAAATTTAAAAAAATCTGCCAATGGCTGGGGGGGGGGGGGGGGCACCGTGCGGGAAAGAGAACATATATATATATATATATATATATATTTTTTTTTTTTTAGTCCAAGAAATTCCTGGATCCGCACCTGAAGTTATTGCCTTTCTGGCTCTCAGCAGACAATCATCACTATTAATTGTCCTCCTTACTTCATTTGTGATGGAGTACTCAGATACTTTCAACTAAAGATGTATAAACAGAACAAAAAATATGTCACTGACTGAGTATATTGTGTAAACTTTCAGAAATGCAGGCTTAGCAGAGAAAACGTCTAGGCATACTATACTTATTCAACTTATTCATCTTGAAGACAAAAAAGGGGGGGGGGAGTCGTTAGGCAAGAGTTGCATGGTAGTATATTATGTTTGAAAACTCAGACATTCCCATTTGAAGTTGTTAGGCAAGATTTGCATGGTAGTATATTATGTTTGAAAACTCAGACATTTCCATTTGAAGTTGTTAATGATTATCACATGGGGGAATGCATCCCACTTGACTGCATCTTCAGCAGTCATGTGGTCTAGTTATGTTGCTATTGTCTTGTCGGTGATAATTTCCTTGTTCGGAAAGGTTCATGAATTTCGTGTTTTTATTGCATATCATCTTGGTCACGGTATCTGTGTCACACAAATTCTCTAGGACTTCATAACCTCTCAGTGGTTATCCTTTTAGGACTTATTTGTTTGCTGTTATTCTGTTGACATGAGTGGTTTATGACATTTATCATTTTTTTTAAAGTGTTCGCAAACGTAACCACTTTGAAAAAAGTAACGTTGTTTTTGTGCAGTTGAGTCATTTAAGGAATAGTTGAATGCCTTGGAGGTAAGATTTTTAACATCCATAAATCTATTTATTTCCTGATAAATGTTAAGTTGAGATTGTTTATATCTATTCAACTGTTTAGATGTTAATTCAGTAAAGTGATTAGATTTGTTAGATAGTTTCTTAAGTAATACATGTTTTTGTTTTAGGTATCAATTTAGTACTTCTAAATATGCAAATGAGACATATCTCAGAATTGAACTAAAGTGTATAACTTCAATGCTAGCCGTCTATACAGTTGTTGATATTGAACGTATAAACCGACGTGGATATCTGTACATTAATGTGCAACTGTGAGGAGGAACAAATATTTGTATGTACTGTGTGCCATTGTTTTATCATTGATATGATCATATACATGTAGCTTGAAAATAACATATTTTAGAACCTTTTGCACATATGTAAATTTGTATGTAATTAATGTGTCTTTAATATACATAATTGATGTGATGTAATCATCTGCTAGAGCCAAAAGGACTTTACCCTCTCAGCATAGTATGATGTGAGTAAAACAAGTGTCGGTATACATCAAGTGCTATCCAATTTATATTTTCACCCACATCATATTCCATAAATCAAATTACTTATTGGTCTATGACTTCATTTCCACAGTATAGGCCTACGATTGCTCTGACGCAATCTGCAGCATTGATTCACTTTTACGTTGACCTCGGGTCGCATCATGCAAGGTTTCCTTCCCCCTTCTGTGACTCGTTAGGTGATTGCGTGAGCCAAATTCATTTGCTCTGACACACCCGTATGCGATTACCCTTCATTCTCAAAACCTGTACAAATGAGGTCATCCAAGGGAGCAAATTGACTGTAATTAAAGAATTTTCAAGAGGTTGTGTAAACTCATGTTTAACGGTTGTAGAGTTTGTGTGCTGCCCTAGGTCACAGAGGAAGCATTCATAAGAAATGATATGCTAGATTTATATTTCTGAACTGGGTTGTTTTTAATAATTATGTTGTTTTCTTCTTCTTCGCCTTCTTTACTTTAAGTACAGGCTCAGCAACTGGTATCCTTGTATGTTTTGTTCATCATCTTTTTGTTTCTTATTGTATACATTACCACAACAATTTTTGAACCCACAAAGGCTCATTGTGTAAAACTTAAATATTTGTAAGTGAAATATGATATCGTGAAGGAACATTTGCCACCTTGAAAACCGAGAAAACAGCTTTACGTTGTTTGATGATTCATACACCCTTGATTTCTCTCAATGTACAGCGTCCTTCAACTTCAGGGAGACAACTAGTTCATTTAGTCAAATTATTGGGCATGTTTGTATTATATGCAATAAAGTGTTGCATGTGAAGCTCCATGCCAACATTTGTTCTAAAAACCAATCCATTCACAAGAACAATGAAATCAGTTCCTCCAAAACTCGCAGCTGATGTTCAAACTTTAGAAATAGTGAGGACAACTGACATGAGGCTCAAATAGGTTTTTGTTGTTATAAGATAATTCTTGTATTTTTCAAGTTGTGTATACACGTACATATGGGTAGTACGTCACACGCTCCTGTGACAATTGCTCCACAGCAATCTCCTACATGTACACTCATCAAATTCCCCTAGACCCAACACTTTATACCTGACCCTTACCCTTAACCAAACCTAAAAACTAACCTAAACCCCAACCTAAAAACAAATTGTAATCCCAACCCTGCATTTATTTCAACACTTTTGATTAATTAAGCCCATAGCAAATGTGGATCACCAATTACATGTATTACATTGGAATATTAATTATCTGTCATAATGCTGTGCATGTGCCCTTAGGAGTTTATAGATACGATCATGACATAAAATATTCTTTTCAACAGAAACAATTTTCTAAGGAAAATATGCCCCCTTTTTTTAAAATGATTCATAGGTTGTCACTGTTCGACTCTCAATCATCCCCAAATTGGGCCAAAGAAGGGTAAATCTTGAGATTTGACAGAAAGGATTTTCCATTTTGCCGTTTATGTTAACATGACTAATATATGATAGCCGTACAGAATATCATACAGGTTTAAGTGAGGACCCCAGGAGGTACATTGAATGTCCATACATGAGCAATAAAGGTTATAATGCGATCATAAAAACTGTCAAAAATATCAACTTAAGGCACTTTCAATAGCCCTGTTTAATCATGTTTTGAAATGTGTGAACATTACAAAGATGTATCACATATAATACGAACATGATTTCTATGGATATACAATTGAAATTGCCCCCAGTTGATTTTTGACTGTAGTTGTGATTGAGATTAAATTGCTGTGCCAAATGTTGTATATCTCATTGGGTTGTTAAATAACTAAAGTCTCCTAGATTATTTGAACATTTACAGACTACAGTATACATGTAAACCTATTATATACTGATTACAAAATGATCATGTAACTGATAACGTCTTGAAATCACATATGTGACCCGGCACCACAAAACCAACAAAAAGTCGCAACCAGCGATTCTCCGTAATCAGCTAAAATGTCAATTTAGGTGAAAAAAATAGATTTTTGTTTTTTTGCATTTTCTGAAAGAGTGGTCTTTTCTGTACCTAGTATCAAAATTTGGAAGTCTAAAACATAGTAGAAGATGTGTTTTAAACGGTTTTTCTAGACCAGTTTTTTTCGCACAGCCTTCGGTCTCTTCCAAAATTTGATCACTTTTCCCGGACGAAATTATCGTAGTCCGGAAATGGTCGGTCGTTGCTAACGGGTCGTGCTACGCGGGCTGTGATTGGTCCGTTATAGCAATCAGTGCGGCGCGCCATTTTGTTTGTATCCGCTTTCACATCCGAGTTCCAGATTTCCGTTCGTCTTATATTCTCCGTTAACGACTTCGACTAGCTTGATTGTACATCACATATCCAGAATTTGTTGATCAAGAGTAGACCTAAGAACATTATTATATTTTATACATTTGAGAGTGACAAGTTGCGAAAAAGTCTACAACGTCGTTACAATGCCAGGTTTTGTACGTGAGCAGAGCCGTGGGATGGTACCGGGGTGCACCAACGCAGATGCCCGGGTAGCTCGGGCGGTCAACGAAGCGATGATGCGGGGGCTAGCTGCGGGGGATCAGGCCAACCTTACAGCTTTGCTTACTGAACACTTCGGGCAAGACAGAATTCCCGATAATGTGGTTACAAATAATTGCCCAGATGTATACAAAACAAGATAGGTGACAAGCAGTGTTATGTAAGGGGGAACAAAAAGACTCCGGGTCCACCATGAATAGGCATTGTCTAGTGCAGGTGTCTCGGCACTATGTTGCAGTTCACTTAATCTGTCCAATTACAACTCTATACATTTACAACATAATAACTTTTGAAAGACTTAAGTCCACACATTGAAACCTCATAATGAACAGACTATGTTTGACCATCAGGCCAAATTTCAGCCTAATCTGAAAATCTCTTCATAGTGGTTGCTATGGCCTTTTGATTCACCCTTCTATTGATTTCCCTGTGGTTTGCTTGCTCCGCATGCTTGAATAGCCCCAAACTTTAAAGCTCTCTTTCTCACAATTTAATACCAGTAACCTCCCTCACCAGCTCGTTTCATTCACTAAATTGAAAGGGTTAGGAAGCTTCAATTTGGACAAGTAATATACCATTTTAATGAGGAGAACTTCTCCTTTCATAATCAGATGAAATCAGGAAAATAATTTTTTGCGACTTTTTGGTGGTTTTGTGGTGCCGGGTCACATATATTACATTTAGCTTTTGTAATTCACAGGACAGCCCAGGTAATTGATGCCTATTGCTTATACTGATTGGCACGTTGTATAAGATGTACAAAGAAACTAGACCGTGGAAGATAATATAGTGTTTTGGGTCAGAAAATTGAACCAAAATTATGTTTAGACTATGATTGTAAATATGAAACATATGAAGTATCCATATAAATGTGCTTCTTTGTAATTCCCCATTTTGTTATTCTAGTTTATATAACCCACATTCATGTCATATTCATGAAGATTAAGGCATCCACAAAGTGCGTCATTCATGCTGCATTGGAAGGAAGCTATTAATAAATACTTCTTGCAATAGTAATCATCAAGGTCAAATAAACACAGGAGCTCAGCAAGGCACATTCCATATATTGGAGTTGTATCAAAATTCTATAAATAGTTATTAGTATGCATGGACACATGGATGGCTATGTAGTCTGTCAATGTGCTATACACCAAATGCTGTTAAAAGTTTTGTAACTGTGAGCAGGTAGAATAATTTTAGCTAAGAACCCTGCAATAGGATGTTTAACTTAATGACATGCTAAAGTAATTCCACTGTGGCATAACTTAATATGATATGTAAATGAACAGCAAGTGAAGATGAGAAAAAAAGCTGCACCTGACAAAGTGTACTCATTGTTCATTTATATGTGCTGTAAGATACAGATGTTAGGAGCATACCACACTGAAAAAGTCCTTTTTATTTAATCGCACTGGTACATTTTAGGTATTACCACCTCATGTGATGAAGGCTTTCTATCCCCATCACTTCGTGGCATTATCTGTAGCATCTTCTTGATCCATGATTGAGGTTACTGTTTTAATGAAGTGCCCTTAAAACCAAAATCTGGCTTAAAGGTATGTGGCAATTTGACAAAAAATCTTGAGGCTTTTGATCCGATCATCCCCTTCCTTCCTGTCTTTTCCCCCTCACGACAAAGTTTGGCCTCCCCCTGATGTTACTTATTAGTCGAGACAGTGACCTCACAGTTCAACTCATGAGGTGTCCAGCCGCAGCTTTCCCCCTGCTCTAGCTTTCAACAAACAAGTTGGCCCACATCCCTTGGTGTATCGTCATTCAACCCTTTGAACTTGTTTTAAAGGGATTTTCACTTCTGGTCAATTCTCTGTTTAATTCATCTTTACTGCATGAAAAGTGGTACTGAGTTATGTAGGCCTGTCAATAATGTATGGATGATGTGTTTTGTTTTATTGATGCCTAAATAATATTAAATGTATTTGTCCATATGACAACTATATTGAAGTACATGTTCTGTAGCATATATATTTGAGTTATTCATAGTGGTACATGTACCGGTAGGTCTTTACACATACCAAATTCATGCTTTTTTGCGTATCATTTGTTTGTCTTTAGAATTCCAGCTTGCTTTGATTAATGGGGTAAAACAGTTGCTTTCATGGATATCATTAGAAATGTTTGAGTTAAGATAGGGATGATAGACCAAATATTCTAATAAAGGAAGGTAAAGGAAGGTGAATATCCATTTATTATCTGCTGGGACCCAAAAAGGTAATTCAACACAAATTTCTGAGAATAATTATTTCATCTGCCCCTGGAAGTTGATAATGGTGTTAATTTGATATGAAATTTCTGAAGTACCAGATGGAAAGCCTTTATTTTGTTGTATAACTGTTCCAAACATAATGGCTATTATCCAAAGTAGATCTGAAAGAACTTTTTTGGCCATATTTTAAATCAGTCAATCTTGCTTTATTTCCTGTTATATCTTGTTAATAAACATCCCCAATATATGCGGGCAAATGATGAAGCTACTTAGCAACATATCGCACGGTAGGCTTTTATTAACTTGTTCTAAATATAATTCAAATATTCTTTTTCAAATTATTTCCTGATGTAGTTAGTAAATAAACATCCCTCTGGTTATGTTAGAAAACAAATAAGCCTCTCTAGCAACATACTAAAGCATTATATCTGAATGAAGTATTTCTCAATACAGTTGAAATCATCCTTTTCTGCTTATTTCCTGTTGTAGTTTGTTAATAAACACTCATGTCATTTGCTGGCAAACAAAACAGTCACTTTAGGGACACATCGTGACGTAGTTATCATGTTGAGGTAATGTTTTCTACGAGATATCAATCAAGCTGTCAGTAACATTTTGATGAGTCAGCCCATCGAACAATTGATGATATGTTTGGCATGGTCTCTAGAGGCAGTCCTGTAGAAGAAACCAGGGGAGGGTTGCACCGCATGAACCTTTTAAAGTTATGTTTCATCAGTTTAAGCATAAAGAAGCCCAATTGAAAAGAAATCTCACTCTACTCAACAACTTGTAATGTTTTCAGAAACTCCCTCAAAAAAGGATAGGTTTAACTTTAACAAAGATGAGAATTTTGTATGTGTTCTGCATTTTAAATGGTGTAATTTTGTTTACTGCATTGTTTATTTACTAAACCATTGCTTTAGAATATTGACCTGAATACAGGGTTAATGTCATGTCTGTCTTGATAAGCCAATAATGTCACTGAGTGATTAATTCAGAAAAAACTATGGATGCAAAGTTTCCCATTCCTACTACATCGGGTACAGAACCATATCATGTTTTTTTTCTAATGACATTTATCATATACAGTGTATAAGTTGGTCAGCCTTCACACTACTCATCCCGCATTGGAAGAAAGATGGTTTCAACAGCAAGTGTTAGTCTTTAACACTCCCTCGCTTGGGGAAATTCAGAATACTAGGTGTTGATGAATCTCCTCACTGATATCTTCTGCATGTTGTATTTTAAAGGTGAATAATGGTGTTGACGAACAACGTTGGGATTTGTCCAATTCCATGTCTCGGTTGGGAAATCCTGCCAGAGACATAGATTTTTTTTCTTTTTCTTAGAATGTCTTTTCATCCTGAATCAGGAACAGGTAACTTTATTCGGGAGTTGATATAAAAAGTGTATTTATAGATGCCCTATTTATCAACGAAAGTCATATTTCATGCTTGAAATTAATCTATGACAACAATTTTTTTGTTGATCCTTTTGTTTGATTTCTTCTATGTTCTCTCCTTTTCTAACCCTCTCTCTGATTAAAGCAATCCAATGTAAATATTTGATTAGAGATATTTCTAGAAAGCCTAAAGCCTAGAACTTTGTTTGTTGGCAAGGAGTTGGGATGAGTTGTTTCACATTTCGTTTGACTCCCCCATCTCTTTCTATTTCTCTCTCTTTCTCTTTCTCTTTCTCTTTCTTTCTTTCTTTCTCAAATCCTTCTTTTCCTTGTTTTATTTTCCAGGGTTCAATTAGACAATAATATAACTATCAGTTTACAATCTCCATCACAGCTACTTTCCTTCATATCACTTTACTAAGCTGTATTGTATTAGTCATAATCAGTGGCATCAACTCAGCAACAAACTGACATGGGACAGCCCCTATCATGTTCTCCATGCTGCCCAATCAACAACTGCTCATTAGAAATGTGATACAAACCACAAGAAGTGCTGTCCTAGGGGAAGGGGGTGTCTGAACCGATATTGTTTCATTCTTGTAGAAGAATCTGTACATACAGCAGTGGTTTAGGACATTATATTGGACCTGTAGTTTAGCCTGTATACTTTGTTGCCATAAGAGGTATGTAGTTTATGTGTTATATTCTTATTTGTGTGAAAGGTTTTAAGTCAAAAAGACAAATTGGTTTATCACATGGTTTGAGAAAAAGTACAGTGTTCCTGGATCAGCAAACAATATTGTTCTAATCTCGCATGGGTTTGCAACAGATAGTAGTAGAATATTATTTCAATAACCCATGTTTTGCTAACGTGACTTTGTAAATAAGTGAGTATTCATTTCAATGTCCAAAGGCTTTTAGACAACAACAACAGATTTGGTGTGTTGTGTCTTCACAAAGTGCATTGATAAGGGCAACTCATTGTTTTTTAACCTGTTAACAAAATGAGGTTAACTTAAAGTGTTGCATTGTAGGCGTTAAATTGCTGCGATTTTGTGGGACATCATCTACTGTAATGTTATGCATCTATATTTCTCTTTCATTATTGTTTGTGTCAGGAGTATGAAAAAGACAGATTCAATGCTTACTTTCCATTAATTCTATACTACTTATCTCTTTTTCACTCCCCTGTCTTGGCACCTTATCAACCTGTCAGAAGTTGTATGAATTTTTTTCCCCCATAAACTTTTCTTGCTTTCAGCTTGATCCTCCTCCTCCAACAGTGATGAAGATGCCATCCCAATTTAATGACTATTTGACATGAAATCAGTTGAATTTATAGTTAACTTTTTCTTGTTTTCTGTTTTTCTTAAAGATGTCGTCCCAATTTGATGACTCTGTGGTACTGGATCTCTTTCAGGATGATTTCATCCCGCCTCCATCCTTTGACCTGACTATGTGTGATGATGAGTTCAATCATGCTCTCCATGGTTACGCTCCAGAGGTGAGTCTTCAGTTCAATTAACTCCCTTGCTACCACAAGCCTGAAATCCACTCATAGATCAAAGGATGTGGCCCATATTCTCAAATGTGGCCAATGTTAATCATGGCTTGGATTGATAGTCCACTAAATTTCCTAAGCCAAGTTTCAGCCCTCCACAATCTGTTTTGAGTATTGTTATTATGTACGTACCTGCAATCTACAAACACCATTGTAGATGTATCATGGTCTAACTGACATGCCACATGTTCTCAAAGGCAGTTTTTAAATTAAATCTGGCTTAATTTAATACACTAATATATGAATGATGAAGTTGCAAAACTACAAAATCAAAAGAATTTTGGGCATGCAAAATGGTGAGAAATTTGTTTCAAAGAAAGTATTTATATCTTCATTTAGTTACATAATTATGGTATTGTGTAACGGATGAAGAGGTTGACTTTTGGGACTCCCCAAATCAGTGGATAACATCTAGGTATTGAGGCTAGGTTAAACCATGAGTCTAAAGTTAGGTAGCTTTTGAGAACACAGGCCTACGTCTCCAGATTATTGGTCGCAAGGAATGGGATTCGAATTTCTGCCATTGCATTAGTGTCTTTTGGCAAGACATTAATCTACATTTACCTCTCTATACCTAGACATTTGCTTGGAATTGTTAGAATCAAGCACTACATAATGTGAGTATTGTTATCATTTGCTGTAATTTAACTCCTATTTTCTTATTGAAGCGCATCCATTTTTGTTGTGAGTGACAACAATAAGAGCCTATGAACTTAGGCTATCTTTGCAATAACTTGTGAATTCACCTGTGCATCTATCCTGTGTGAATATTTAACTAGTCTACTGTTTATTATGTCACATAGAATATGATGTTATCAAATTTTGTCATGCTGTTGAAGCCCAATCCCCAGTATCAAACTCTACATTGAATATTTTCATCAGATCGGTATCTTATGGCTCAGTCTGTCTCTATCAGATAACAACCTTTTTTTAGCAGGAAAAGCACAGTGATCCTTATCATAGCTATATAAAAATATGGGGGTGAAAATGTCATAACTGTGAAATCCATCTCGGTGGAAATTACTTTCATAAGGTTGAATTTCATACAGTTTTAATGTTGATTCACTGATTTGAGACTAAATGACATCTTGGGTTGTCATATAAGTACATCCTGGCAACCTTGTTTTTAGTTTCAGTGAAGATGAGGTTGCATTTAAGTTCTTGACTCGAATGTGACCTTGATTTTCACAAAAAACAAATTAACATGGGTATACATGCACCGTCACAGTTATCTGCAATGAATTACTTATCTGCTATAACCTATTTGATGAGACACAAGGGTTGCAGACAAATTCCTCCAAAATCATCAAAACCTGGAAATTTCCTTTGCATTTCTAATGAGCATGTAGTCATAAATGCACTTCTGTAACAGATTTTCAAAATGGACCCTTAAAGTAATAGAAGTTTTCAATCAAGTCATTCTTGCTCTCAGCAGACAATCTGTAGCCAAGATATAGATTTCATGTTTTAAATGTAAAAATTGATGATGATATGTAGCCAACCTTTGTTGTTTATGTTATTTCCTTTCCATGTTTGTTTTAAATGTCAAGACATACTGTATTATAGCTGAATCATGAATGTTTACATCATTTCCTTTTATATATGGGGATCAGATTCTGTATGAGGTTCTGCCACAGTTTGACCCTCTGGTTGCATCAGAAGAGGAATTTAACACTACTATACAATGTCTAGGTCCACAGGTATAGAACCTTGGCTTGCATCCATTCTGCCCGGCTTCCACGTGCTTTCTTGATTCACTCATTCATTCATAAAAACATTGCTCATTTCATATCAAACTGAGATGAACATTTCTCACATGACATAATAAAACCAGGACAAAGTTGGAAATATTGTTTTGTGAAATCATTGTAAAGTGGCTAATGTTATAGCATGGCATAATGTGATTGCAAGTGGTATTTGCTGGGCTTAGATGTACCACTAATTGTTCATATTCTAAATAAATATTAAATATGTGATGTACACAATACTGTTGTAAACAAAATTGAATAAACATATGGATGAAAATTGCCCCCAAAATTCTATTTTAGAACATGAGTGGCTTGAGAACCTTTTTTTCAATATAAAACCTTTATCCAGGTTTTGTCTTTAATGATTAAGAAGTTGATTAACTCACTCACATCGGTTAGAAGAAGATTTCTGTCTTTTCTGTTTTCCATCTTTGTTTTGTGCCTGTGAAATCTTGTTGTTTGTCTATTGTCATGTGACTCTCATTTAGTCTTGAACAAAAAACATCTGATCACCTAATAGTTTTCACAACTCTATAAGATACATATTCTTTTTCATTTTCATTTTAATAATAATATTCATAATATTATTTATTGGTTTAGCACAAATTTGCTAGGTGATATTTTGAGCTGGTAAATACAAGGACAAATATATAAATAGATGTCAGATTTTGATACATGGTTACAAATGTTTTAGAAGGTTATGTATATGTACCGTAATAGTTATATCCATATAAAAGGTTATACATTGGAAAAAAATACATTGGACAATAAATAGGTATAAATAATTTAGTATAGATCGATTTCTATAGCAATCTTTTGGGGGGAAAATTGAAATCATTTCATGTCATTTCACATATCATCAAAATCTGGGTTGAAGCTCATTTTCATATTCACTGAATCCAACTTACTTCATGAAGCCTCCCTAATACACATTACTCATATGCCACTCATCAACATGCATCACAATATTTAATCAGCTATGATGAATAACGATGGCTAACGGAGATATAGAACTGCTATAAATAACCCTTCAAACTGCTCCTTTGCATGTTGGAATCACCCTGGCCTGAGCTGAAAAAAGTCTGCGATTTTTGCCAATTTTGTAATTCTGCCATTTCCGTTGCTGCCTAGCGAGTTAAGCCCACGTATCAAATTGATAGTTCGCTGTCAGTATTTGATATCGCCAGCTTGATTAAGTATATTATGCTTTGGAATGTAATGGCATATATTGCATAATAGCATTTAGGAATGAGATATGGAGATAGAAAGAAACTATAGTCTTGTGTTGCATGAAAGTGTCTGCTGATCTGTACCTTTAAAGGCAAAGTTTGTGTCGTCTGAAAATGGGGTTTAGAGAGGATTAGAGTTTCACCATAGAATTATTCGCAGTATTGGTTATTTGCAGTATCATTGTATGAATTTTGCTGACATTTTAATTCTGATTGTCCTTATCTTGAATATATTGCACATCATGTATATACATTGAACTGGCTATATTTTCCTGATAGGTCAATATGTAGCAGTGTGTGAACTATATGTTCTTCCAGCAAACCACACTTTAAAAAAAAATACAAATAATCTGTATGTGGTACATTTGTACTAACATTAAATGCCAGTTCTGAAACTGTATGATAAGAAAAATATAACCTGTATATTACATAGTTATTAAGGACTTGTACACACAACATCCATGTGCACCTGGGCACAACAGAACCAGATCTAGAGGCCTCAAACTCTAGCTATGAAAGCAGGATTTTACAAGTCACTCCATTGTCACAGGGATACTAATAGTTGCAAGAGACTGAGTTTCTAAAGTAATCTTCCACCAATATGACTTTGTCTTTTCAGGTTATGTTTTGCTGTTCATTATTGAAATGAGTTCTCACACAGAGTGAAGTGGCATTGGGGTATGGGGTTGGAGACATTGTAAACAACTTATACCCCCTCTCTCTCTGCCCCCCCCCCCCCCTCTCTCTCTCTCTCTCTCTCTCATTTTGATTTATGAAAGAATGGTAAATCTGGAACACAGTATAATAAACTTTATTTCAAGTGAATGTAATATATCTTAAACCTAAATGACTGAGTATCAACAAGCTATACTCACTACCGTGTGTCTCAAAAAAAACGTAACACTTTTGAAATGGTTGCCAAATTGAGCATATATAATTTTATGAAAAAATGTCTATATGTATGGAAAGCTAAAGGACCAACCTTTCATATGATATGAAAAAATTAAAAAAAAAATCATGCTTCGATGGACAGTGTTCACTTAAGTTAGAGGTATGAAAATGGGCCTGCGCAGGATTTTTCCTTCCAATTTTGGACAGGTAAATTACTTGTAACTTACAAAATAAGGTCGATATGAGATATTCATGATCGATGGATCAAAAGGATATTTTGAATCAAAAGGATATTTTGAATACCTCGAATACCATTCCTTTTTCAGTGTTATTTATCAATCCCGAAACACCACCGCCCACCCCCCCCCCCCACACACACACACACACACATACACACACGTGCACACACACACACACACACATTAGGGCAGACATGACAAAAAACAAGTTAAATCTTTTTTTAAAAGATTTTCATGTTTCTTTTATTTCTTTCTTATTTAAAACTGCTTTGTTCATCTTAAAATGAAAGATCTGACAAAAGTAATCAGTTCAGTAGTCCACATGGCTATCTTTTCTTCTTGATTGAATATCAAGGCTTTCAAAGTACCGACTGAGTAAGGGTACCGGTAAAGATAAAAGTCTTTCACATTAATGATTCAAAATATCCTTTTGATCCATCGATCATGAATATCTCATATCGACCTTATTTTGTAAGTTACAAGTAATTTACCTGTCCAAAATTGGAAGGAAAAATCCTGCGCAGGCCCATTTTCATACCTCTAACTTAAGTGAACACTGTCCATCGAAGCATGATTTTTTTTAATTTTTTCATATCATATGAAAGGTTGGTCCTTTAGCTTTCCATACATATAGACATTTTTTCATAAAATTATATATGCTCAATTTGGCAACCATTTCAAAAGTGTTACGTTTTTTTTGAGACACACGGTATACAACCAATCTTGAGAGAAACAAAATATCTGCAATTAAGTGAAGAAGTTTGTCAAAAGAGAAGGCCCTATTTGATACTCACAAACCAATGTTATCTGGTAATAGTTGGCAAAATGGAGACTTAATCATTAAAATGTGGAAATTATCAATAATCTGCAAAGGTAGATGTATAATCAGTGAAAGAAGTGTGGAAATCATTATTTGCAAAATGAGACATTAATTGAGAAAGCTCAGTGGAGATCATGGTTAGTCTGCTGAGTGAGACATAATCACCCTTTGAAATGTGTAAATCATTGTTGTGGACTTCAGAACAAAATATGTTTCATATTATTGGAAATGATTATCTCAGACCTGTATTGGTGAAGGCTCTATGTTGTGTGGTTTGTGGAGCCAGGCCTGGGAGTCGTTTCGTGGCAGACAGATAATCTTGGTGTGAAATCACATGCTCATCCTGGATTAACTCCTGGGATTCAGCTCTATAAATCAATATCACTTACTGCACTAAATCTATATGCTCTTCTTGTGTTTCTAAATGAATACAGCTCAAATGTGTGTTTTGAATTTAATGATGATTCAATTAAAAGAGATATAAGTGTGATATGATGATTAATGTCTATGCAAAGTGTAATATATTGCCATCACTTCAGACTCGCTCACCATGGCTGTGTGGTAATAGTGAGGTTCACCCGACAGTCCATTAACTTTAAGTTTAGGTTGTGGTAAACTTCAGAGTTATCTTGTAGATAGGGGCCATGCAGATGCACTCATGGTTAAGTTAACTCAAAGTTACAAATCACTACAGATATTAAGGTTAGCGCAATAACTACAAGCAGCAGCTGGTCCTTACTCAAAGTTATGTCCCATGCGTATGTAATTAACTTTGACGTTACGCCAGCTTGTAGTTTACTTTGAATACTCGTTGTGTTGGTCCTGTGTGAACCCCCATCATTGTTCAATAGTTGGTCCTTGTCTATAACTTAAAGTTTAAAACTATAATGGATCCATGTGTACCGAGTTAATGTTTGCAATGAGTTAAAATTGATATATCTTTTATTTAACTACTTTAGTAGCGTTAGAGAGAGAGAGAGAGTTATTGGTTTTACTCCTTCCCCAGCAACAAAATATCCATGTTCATGTAAACTTGAAATTTTTTCTTGAAAGACCAGTCAACAAAATAAAAGCAGGGATTGTGCATTTTTTTACAAAACAGAAGGAAATGTGTCTTGACAAGCAATAAGAAGTAACTGGGTCAGAGGATTCTTACAAGCAAATATCCTTTTTGTTTAACTGTCGGATTTATCGCTACTGTAATTGACCTTAATATGTTGCAAAAAATAGCATCTTTTCTTCCCTTTGTATTGAAACTGTAACTTAATTGTGTCTGCATGTGGAAGATAATGGCACACTGAAGATTATTTCAAGTAGTGAGTAAAGCAGAGTATACTTGTGACCAATGCTGAGTCTCGTGGGTCAAAAATGTGGTATGAAACAGGAGGCCATATTATGACAAATATGTGTCACTGTTCTAGTTTTTCTTCACCTTAAATGTCATCCTTTGAGAAAAAATATGCTGTTGTGGAAAATATGACTATTACATACAAGCCCACAAGGACCAAGCAATGATTCATTTGACGAGGTAACAAATTTGCAGTTATAGAGGGCAGCAAACCTATTATTGGTTGACTCTTCATCAATTAGGCTGATATCTTCTAATTTTGCTGTATGAAAGAACAGGAAATATGGGAAATGGAAAATAAAAACATGTTTAGAGTTTTCTTTTGTTTTTCATTGTATTAATAACATAGTGTTTGGACAAGTGAAATAGTAATCCATTGGTTGAAAAATCTTCTCTTTCACTGATGCTCTATAGATTGTTCTAATTGTGTTGATATGTTTCTTTTCCCATGTAGTAAAATAAAGAGACTTCATTGAGAATCAGAAGATGCATACTTGTAGGTTTTACACTCAAATATTTTTACTTAGTTTTTTAATAGATTAGAAGGTGAAAATCTTTATTGGCATAATCTCACTCTCCATCAAGGATCTCTTCTAAAATTAGCCATCCATATCAATCAGACACATCTCTAAAGTCACGAGGGGTATCACCGGTCCTTCTCACTAGGGGTGAGGGGGGGGGGGGATGTGTCATCAAGACCTGTACATCATCTCCAAACACAATTTATTTTTTTAATTGTTTGTTTTTTCATTACCAGGCGCGTAACAGGCGTATTGCATTCAGGATAACAGAAAAAGTCAGGAGAAATAATATCAAATTTTCACTGGTGATAAGAAGATACCACAAAAAGTAAGAAACAAGAAGAAGCAATCTTCGAGTAGGATGTAAAATACTACGCAAGATATAAGATCCATGTTACTCTTAGATGTGAGACAGGTTACCCTGTACAGGGTATCAAAAATTACTCAAGACTTTTCTATCCTTGTATACGGTGCTTTTCAGAAAGTGATTTACGAAGATAATGTACAGTACTCAATGTGACATCCCCCTCCCACGCCCTTGGGGGCCCTTACCCTCCCCCTCCTTGACCCATATCCTCATTCTCATTCACCACTTCCCCTGGGTAACAGAAGAAGACAGATGGGGGTAGGGAGGTGTGAGTACTTGTACTTGTTCAGTTAGTTTACCCCTAAATTGGCTCCAGCAGAGATCCCCTTCATGATTTTTCTTTAGATTAAATTCCTATTTTGAATATTAATTTTTTACAAAAATAGTTCCCATTATAATCAAACAGTCATTTTTTGGTAATTATCATGTTCTAAGGGTCTCATACATTAGATTGTGTTTGCGCACAACACCAAGAAGTATATGCAAGTCCTAAATTGATTCTTGTTGATTTATTTGATTGATTGATTTTCATTTATTTATTGTTTTATTATAAAGACAGACCAGCAGAATCTAATAAAGGATGAAGTCACAAAGAGACAAATCATGCACAAGGCCCTGGATGACTATTTTTGTCAAATGATAGTGTACATCTTTCAACAATGTTAGGTTTGGATTTTAGGTTTGGATAAACTTTTAGAAGTAATGGTGTTACTAAAGTTAAGTCATCAACAAAGTGTGTCAAATTATTATATTATTAACCCAATTTTTATATTTTCCTCCAATGAAATACATGAAACACTTGAAACTTGTAGAGATGAACTTTTGAGAAGGGGGGGGGGGGGTAAGTGTGCTTGGTCTACTCCTTGTAACCTTCCATGATGAGGAAAGTTCTTTCCCTCTCCTGTCTCCTTGATCTAAAGGCCAGTCTGGAGTGCATCCTGGGACGGCCGTATCTTGTCTCATCATCTCATGATGTGTTACCACGGCACCCTCCTATCTTTCCTTTTGATCTTAGCCGCGAGCGGGAACAAGATTGTCTAAAAAGGGGCACATGCAAGTCTGAAAAAATGTTGACTCCCGATAAAGAAGTTACTCACATTTTTCAGACGCCTTTTGGTATTATTATTTTTTTTGATGACACCACAGCAATCTGGAAAAGAGTTATCACACTTTTTAAGAGGTCTAAAAGGGGGCATATGGGCTGGTTTGGCCCTCTCTTTCCCCCTTAATCTGAACCTGATGTATTGTAGCATTCATACTATGTGAGATGTGCAGCTGATAACTGGCCTTATTCACATGAACAATCAGCGGGTGTTTATACTGTACAGGTTTACAATATTGTTTTAATTACAATTTTAGTCAAATGACTAACTGCTGCTTGTAGCTTTAATGCACACATATTGAATCTTTTTATTGCCCTCACCTCAGAGAAATAGGAATACCAATTTGCTTTTAATTGCTGCCCATACATATAGTCATGTATTGCTATTTCTCTAGGGATCTATACACATTTACTATCCATTGAAGTACTATCAAGATTGTTTTGATGATTGTTTCTATGTACTTTCAGATGATGGTAATTAATGACAGTGAAAGTAAAAAACTATTAAGTCATTAAAAGAGCAGAAAGTTATAGTTTTATAGCCTGTGGTACATGGTTGCTATGAAATACTGACTGGATGCTTGCAGTGTACTTTATAGGTGTCTCTGATTTAAATTACCCTTCCCAACAACCCTTAACCCCCTTTCCTCCAAAAAAAGACATGAAATGAGAGTTAGAAATAAATATAACCTCAAATTGTTCCTAAAGCTTTAAGAAACTTTGTCTCCTAAATTTTTGTTGAAAAGCAATAGATATTAGTTTTGTAGTTCGCATCTCACCAATATGCTTTTTAGACATTCTTCACTGACTTTCTTCTATAAGTGACACCCCAACACCAATATATAATATTTTTTTATTTGAAATATGCAGTGTGCAGGATTGGGATGTGGAATGCAGATACAAGGAAAATACTGGGGAATTGAGATCCTGGCTTTATTTCTTTCTTATTACATATATCAAACAGAATGAAAGAATTAAGATAACATTTCTGTTTTTAAATAAATATAATTTCTGGTTGAAGAAGAGAACTGAACCAGTTACTTGGCCTTATTAGTATATTATACCTGCTGAAAATAAATTTATATCTCAATTTTCCATATATATTTTTGTTGAGTTTCCTTAACATGTACTGTTCTGAAATGAAAATGATACAGTTTATTAAGCATTTGGGAGATTATCTAGAAAGAGAAGGAGTCTTTTTTGTAAAGTCTGTATTAAAATATGAAGGAATATATCTGAGTATTTGTCAAATTTAGAAAGTGTAAAGTCTTAGCATATTTAAAAAACCAAGCATTGAGACTTTTATTACAAGTAAAACATACTTTTAGGTTCATTCATAAGATGAGTATGGTCCCATGTGATGCATCTTTTTTGCTGATATTTTCATTCAATAATTTGTTTAGAAGGAATTGATTATTGCTATTAAATTTTTAATACCCATATTTGTATAGCTGAACCCATGGAGACCTGAATTTGAACTGGTGAATTTGATTATGTAGCATACACCCTCTACTGTTCAAACACTTTTAGCTGTGCTGTATGGAGCAAAAGTTTAGACCGTAAAACAGAACCTAAATGGATACTAATCAATGTGCTTGAGTCGATGACTAACAAAAAGCCCTCAACTGTTTGAAATAGGTGCATCTATAGAGGGTAAAAGTAATGTGCCAGAATCTAGATCATGAAATAAAAATATATGCCTGATAAACATACAAGTTTTATTTTCAACCATTTTAATCTTTATTACTACAAATGAGTTGTTTGTCTCATTAATCGTGCTTTCAAGCACTCAGGTTCTTAATCTTTAGGGATTACATCATAATCATATCCAGGTATTGGGGTGGCCTGTCAATCTCTTGAGGCATTCACAGAAGAGACATTTTACACCAATTTTTAGATAGAAATACCATATGAAGAATCATTTTAAAGTGAAATGGATGCATGTATTGGATTAGAATATTGTTTTAAGGAATGTCTTATTAAAAAAAAAAGAATTTTGGGGGCCAGCCTTTGACATCCACTTTGTCAGCTTACGTCATGAGCATCTAAGCCTAAAGAATCACAGCTGGCTGATCATACAACACACGCTTAAGATAACCCTTTCTATTTGAATACCATAATGCAGTATGAATATAAGATTGAGAAATTATTTTTTAAATACAATTTTAAAAAAGCACACAGTCAAGGGATCAGCCATTTACTTTGTATGACATCACAGTATGTAAGCACTTCATTTTGCCTATGCACCATAGAAACCCATAGGGGAATATCAACCGTGCATTGTCATATTGTCAGCCATGGGTCATCACTTTTTGATAGGATTTTTTTTTTTGGACAGTAGGCATGGTAGGACATTCAGAAGGATGCACGACGGTCAAGTAGTGTCATTTGACCAATTAGATTGCTTTCATTCTAGAAACAGATTTATGAAGAAAGAAAAATTACCTGTCATAACGCTATAATTTCATTAGTCTGAATTGGGTATATATTGACCCTCCTTTGGTAGTGGTACCCCCATGTATCATCAACATATGACACCAGTGGTCATCCAGGATGTCCTTGCATGGAGCCTTGTTAGACATGACAGGTGGTACCTTCTGGTGCATTTTTTCTCAGGAATTATTATCAAATATTGCCCAATGGCAGTCACTGTACATATACAAATTACACATTACCCTTCACCATCCCCCATACAATTGTACTACAGGGCCATTGAGTCGCATACAAGATAAACTGATGGAACACTTGCAGTAAAAAGCTGAACATCAATACTCCAATGAAGATATTGCTCTTGTGCTCCATAGCTGGAAATTAGGTGATTTTAATATTCCTCAGAGAAAAACAGGGAGAATGAATCATTATCTTGAAGAACGTTCTTCTATTTCAAAATGAAGATATAAATTTTAGAAGGAAATGCCAGTGATATAGACCATTATATTTGGGTAGCATTTCTGAAGGCTGACAAGGTTGAGACGGAGGAACAGAATGCCTAGGCTGCCTGGCGGAAAGGTATGTTTCACAATATCATTCTTGATTGTTTAGTTGAAAAGAACAGTTGTAGATTTTGAAACATATTTGAGGGTACTATAAATAATAAAGAAGATCCATTAGTTTGACAGCCATTTTTCGGCTGAGCAATACAGAAGCACAGGGAAATATGGTGACTGACATGAGAAATTTGGTATCAGAATATCTGTTCTATTTATAATTGAAGTTCCGAAAAGGCAGCTAAAATTGTATTCCCTGATATGAGTAAATGCTTGGAAAGAAAGGTATGAAGGAAAGAGGATACAACTCGATGGAGTTGTTTAACTACTTAGCTGCCTCATATAAAGGAAGGAAAGAGGAAGGACGATTTTGTGTTTTAAAAAAGGAATAGGACAGGGCGAATACCCTCAATGAAGGACGAGCAAAATCAAAAAATAAGAGAATCAAGCATCAAAAAGGGGTCGATTGACCCCTTCCCCCCCAAAAAAAAAATCTTACGAATAGGAGAAAAGTCACCTGATTGGCCGGGGGCAGGGGGAGGGGGTTGTTCTGCCAACCAAAAATAGGGGGTCTATGACTCCATAGATCTGCTCCATGAGAGGAAGACTGTATGATGCAGATCTGATGAGTGTCTGTTATTGGATCTATCAGAATGTCTGTGAAGCATGTATCACCTGGAAATGTTGTCTTCCTTCCATCCTGAAGTTAGTCATGTCTTCTCCATCATCAATTCTTGATTGATTCAGTTTCCATATCCAGTCAACAACTGGACAGTTTGTGTTTTCAGAGGTCTTTTTCATTTATTATATTTAATTTTTAATTTTATGTTTATTTTATAACCCCTTAAGGCTTTATATAAAACAAGGAAATAGTAAAAACATTACTATATAAAATTGAACGTTTCATACAAATAAAATTTCCTTTTTCCCACAGGTTTTTTTTTGTTTTTAATTAAATTTTCACATTTTTGTCAAATTGTTTGTTTATATTTGCTATTGAGCATTCATATAGTAAAATAAAGGTATTACAAACAAACATACCCCCAAAGTGTCATATGATTTAGTTTCCATATTCATTGAGGCCCTGGATACAGTTTGTGTTCTCATAGATGTGTTCTTTGCAGTTTGAGTCTCTTATTTCAAAAATAAGGAGAGTAGAAAAATGTCTGGAAAGTTGAACATGGTTTAGGATGAGAGATACATAGTAAATGCTTCAGTAGACATAACATCAGTATTTTCGTCTTCATCCAATTCCATATTTTGTAGGGAAAAACTAATAGCATCCTTTCCCTGCCTACTTGAAATAATTATTGGTATGTTCAAGTGCTTGCATGTTTGTTTGTTTTTAACAAAGAAATAAAACAATAGCAGTGATATCACATTCAAGCATTGGTTAAATAAATGCTTGATGATTAGTTTCTTCATGATTTGAGGAATTTTGGGAGCAGATTTATTCTCAGCTTCACATTGCAGTGTTAATTTCCACAAAAGTTGTTCCAATATTTCCCAGTTAGTATATCAAAGTGCACTTGAAAGTATACTAACCTATTCAGCAAATGCTGCTGCTGATTATTTTTGTGGAAGCTAGGTTACATTTTGTCTCCCTCTCTGGGCGATAGGATGAAATCAATTAAAAGAAGAAACTGGAGTAGAATGCGGCCTGCCAAGTGACAGCACAGAAGCTTATAAAAAGAAGACAGTTTGATGGGGGATAGAAAAGGGTTCTAAATGTAGTGCATGATAAATCTTTCTCATAAGCTATGCTCTACAATGCGGTAAGCAATTTGAAAGAGATCTGCTTTTATGTTAGATGTAATCTTCTGTTTGGGGGATGGGGCTGTGCCCCCCCCCCCCCCCCCAAGGGAGGGATACCATGCATGTTACCAAAATGTCTGGTAAAGGGGTACTTTTCACGCACCAAAGTCCGGCTCGTAGTACACAAAAATCTGGCCTTGATTGACTTTACACACCGGACGTAGGGGGGTGTTTTCAAAAGGAGGGAACATGCATATGCATACCATAAATAACACTGAGTGGGGGGGGGGGGGCTGTCTGGTTAATGTTCATATGGCATTCCACATTAGTGAAATTTGTTTTTCATTGATTTTCACTTTGATTGATTTAAATATTAATATGTCAAATTCTCATCACAACAATACCCAGTAGCAAAGAGAACAAAAGATTTTGCAACTTGAAATCAATTCCTGTTCATAATGCCACCTGCTCATTAGTGTGTTTTACATATATTGAGTGCCCTTCTTGCCCATATCAGTTAAGATGCACCATTGATTCATACAAATCGTAAAATGTGAAGTCTTTCAAAACAATATTAGGAGATCTGAATTATATCAACTGCTGAAAGCCAAAAGAGCATTAATCTGTATTTAATTGACTCTTTTGAGTCGATGCCTTTCTCTCAGCAGATTACCAAATTATTTGTTATCAATGTGTCACTTATTTTATGCATTTCCCCAAGATTCATATTTTTTACTAACTTAAATTGGTTCATTCTGCATTGAACTCTAGATCATACTCACACGTGACTCATAAGAATGTTTTACTCCACCCCACCTGGCCTTAGAGGACCTTGAATACACACCTGCCTTGGGGAGGGGGGAAGGGGAGGGGGGGGGGCTATTTTCAGAGAGGGTATACCTTTATAGGAGTAGGTGTTGTCCAGATACAGTATGAATGGTATTAATCTTAAAGGAGTGTTCATAAACTCATTTTTTATGATTTCACTGGCATATTTCAAAGAAAATGAAATATCTTTGTGGAAATTGATAATACAATCATATTTGAAATCATTTCTAGGTATTAAAATTGATCATCTTTGTGAAAAAGAATACTGTGCATATTTCAATACAGTTTTCCCCTATATACACTGCTCTTAGTTATGCTCAATTATATTATCTCATCATAGCCTGTCTAATGCTCCAGGAAACTGTTGAGGAAATTTGACTGCTGTAAATAGCTCAACATTTTATGATACAAACTACGAGGTGAACAGAAGTTGTTTATCTAATTATAGGTTGTGCAAAGTATTCCAATGCTAGCTGAATGCAGACAGACTAACATCATTAACTTGCTAGAGTTTTGCAGAAAGTGATTTATTCAGTTAACTCTGGTAATTGGCAACCAGGAAGATTGCTAATCCCAGCTAGATAAGAAAAGAGAGGAACGATGAATTAAAATGATTTCTCAATGAAATATGATACTGGTGTCTGCAATCTCATGGTTTGGTCTCAATTAAAAGTGACATCTAATGTGCAAGCAGGGCTTGAAAGGTTCATTAGGAACGAGGAAGCTTGAAACAGCATCATTTCCCCCGTCTTACTCAGACACTAAATTTAGTGAGGAAGATAAATGTGATGAGTGTTTGTAATATGTAAAGAGAGATTCAATTGAAAGAGTATTATCCTTACAGTTTGACAGGCTCTTGCATTTATCTGTGCACCAGCAGTCTAAATTTACAAAATTATGAAGATCATATTTTTAAATGATACGTATTTCATTACAGAGATTACAGAGGACTAATGCCCAACTTTGTGTTTAAAATATAAGTGAGCACTCCTCCAATGACTGTATATTATGGTACTTACATGAATGTTGCCTCTGTCCCCTAATTATAACTGGAAACCATCAGTGCCTCATAGATAGGGTAGGTAAATACTGGGGTTAGAATAACAGAGATGCTCTATTTTTATTCTTAAGAAGTGATGACCACACAAAGAGGTGGTTTACCATGTCATGTAGAAATAAAGCTTTTCTTGAGCACATTATAAGATGAGAAGGAAATGCTCAAGGTAACTGTCATTTTGGGTTCTATTTTAAGTGACTTGAGGAAATGCACCTTGGGCCTTTTTAGTGAAACATGAAAGACAAAGCATGTTTAAGACAAAATTTCATCAAGTTTTGTGGATAGGTTGTGAATCTGTTATCAAACCATGTTAAACCTTTCATAAATTTCATTTGCTCCATTATTCTACATTTAACACATAATGATAAGATGGCTTTGAAAAACCGTTATTATTGTTTTCTTTTTGGAAACATTGTCTTTGTGTTAAAACGCAACTTGTATTTGGATGAAAATGAAGTTCACTTAAAAGTTATATGTATAACTACTGTTAGTTATAGGGATGTCTTTATGGTCCTACTTCCCCCATTTTTCATAAAATTTGTTAGGATGGGAGTAGGGTAATTTTTGACATACTAATTGAAATAATTGGATAAACATGAGACATTTTCACTTTTAATTACAATGGCCCATGTTATAAGGGTATTATGAGGTTGATATGTGTTTGAGTGAGAATTAGGGCTAGGTTTGCTATGTTCAATGAGACGTAGGACTAGTAGGAAGTAAGACCAATGGGATGTGTGTCTGGGGGGCAATGCATATAGAGTGATGCATACAATGTATTCAAACAATGCTCAAGCCAGAAAAGAAATACGGTCGCCATAAGTTGGTGGTCTCTGCGTAAAGATTTGACTGTTTTTGGGGTACTTACAGGTTTCAATGAGGAATACTGTTCTACAGAAACAAAAAAGGGCTTTATATCGGCTACAAGTGGTCTTTTTGTACAAGTTCCAGTGACAAATTCCATGCTAGAGAAACGAAAAGGTCTTTATAGACAGGTGGTCTTTCTGTAGAGGTAGTTGCTTAAGCAGGTTTTTAATGTAGCTATACTAAATTCCCATCCTCATCCAATCATCATCTACTGTGAAATCGAGTCACATCCTTAATGCACTTAAGCCTCAAGCATGCTACTTATTATTGTAGTATGCATTAGTATCTTTTTATATTCAGATACCAAGTTTAGAATATGACAGATGGGTAGTGGCATAGATTTGGTAACCTCAACGATACAAATAGCATCTCTCATAGCCAGTGGCCATCATGATTTTTTTATGTGAGCATAATTCAAGAAACCCATCATTTGCTTGGCTGGATATTAATAATTATTAATAAATGAGAATGATAAAGTATTAGAGACTAAAGCTATGGTCACAAATCAGAGCAGCGACCGACCGATCAGTAGCCTGCTCGGTCGCTGCTTGAATTTAGGCATCGCCCAGCACCGAGCATATTTTGGGTTGTGAGTGAAAAGTGAGCAGGCGCCGCCCAAATATTAACTCCGCGCTAAAACTTCAGCGGCGACCGAGCGATGCCCTAAAAACGAGCAGTGTCTGGGCGGCGGCCGCCGGGCAGAACTGGTTAAAAACTCGCCGCTCGGCCGCCGAGCAGGCTACTTTTGGGTAATGTGACCATAGCATTAGTTAAAAGAGAATGGTGTCTTTGGAACTATATCTCCATTTGAAAACACCTAATTTTCATTAAGATGAGATACAAAATTAGAAACCAAAAACTTAAAATATTTTCTGTTATTTACATTTTATTGATACATAGGAACCTGATCATTTGAAAGATTAATGAATATGTTATCTAATTTATATGAGTTTTCCTGAATGAAACTAAACATTTTAGATTCATTTTCTTTCTTTATTCTTCTTACTCTCTACACTTTATTTTTCCAAGTCTTTTACAAAGAGTTACAACAGCGATGTCAATTTGTGAGTTTGACATCAACCAATTTTGAGAGGGGCATTCCAACCAATATGCCCTCCTCCCACCATGACACCCCTACCTGTCATATCCAGCAGTTGTAACACATATCTATCACCATGTCCCATGTCACTCCAAGTGAAATTTCACTCCGAGGTCCTTTCGTTCATCACAATCATACCCATTATCTATAGCATACTCATCCCAGACATAATTTCAAAATCGTTTACCCCATATTTTGTTGAGAAGAGCAGACAGCGACAGCAGCTCAACGGAAACATCATCGATGAGACCGTCTCATGCACAAAACAGAGCAACAGAGGTGATGACTCGACCAGGCATTGTTTCAACATCAGAAGGGAGTAGATATCTCTGGATTTTTGTGATTTCCTCATAATTCATGTCACCAGTGCATTATGTAACGTTATACTGTGAACAATGAATAATGAGAGTACTGTTGCTATTAATAGTAGTCTAGGATATGATCTGTTTTCATGCATTACATTATTCATGTACTAGTTTTTTGGGAAACCTGAATGTTGAGTGACGGCTAGACACTCTGGAAAATATATTCATGAGTACATGTAGATGTAGTGAGGGGCTGTGTTTTCCCCAGATGGGAAACCCTTTGACAACAGTAGAATATTTTTAAGAAAATGGATGGTTGGAATACATTGTTTTTTAAGATTTAGCAGAAAGGTGCACTGTCTGTGCACAGGTCCCTGCCACATGTATTTTAGTTATATTCAGCTCTTCAGGCCAACTCAGTTTAGAAGTAGACAAACTTTTGTTCCACACACGTAATGAATATGAACAGAAAATGAAATTGTGATGTTAGGCCTATATTTCTTTCAAAATAGGCTCAATTTGGAGAAAACAAAATATAGGGAAAATAGAAACTGTTATTGAACAGACTCCGTAATGAGTTCATATCTAAATGAGATTATGAAAGATTATCTCTTTAAAGTTTTGATTGATAAAATGGATTGCTGCTACAACAAATAATTTACTTCCTTTGTTGTTTAAAAGGATATGAATTGTCCAGTAAAAAGATAACCTGATGTGAAATATTTTATTGGAGATATTTTGATTCTTTCAATCAGGTTTTTGTGGGATAACTAACTTCAAAGGATTTTTCTGTGTCTGTCTTTCTCTCTCTCTCTCTCTCTCTCTCTCTCTCTCTCTCTCACTCTCTTTCCCTTTCTCTCTCTCTGTGGCAGCCATGACCAAACAATTTAGTAGTACAGTGGTTTTCTTTGAAATATCATCAATCATACAATTTTCAAAACAAGTTAGCTATATAGATTGGTATGGATTAAGAAGAAAAGCAGCTCAATTCCAACGCTCAGCTTTATTTCCAAACCACAAAATTTGAGATCTGTCTAATGGCTAAAGACCACATTTTCCTCTTCAACCACAGTATACTGCTATGTGGCAGTAGATGACAAAATAATTCCTGATCAAATTTCCTTATGTAATGTCATTATTCATGTGGCTGTATTGTTTTTTTTTACCCTTTTTTTTTTTTGGGGGGGGGGGGGTATTGGTGACTCCTTCTGGAGGGATTTAACAAGAGGGAAAACGGATGCAACAAAAAGGTAATTTAGGAGATTATGCTTTAATATTGTTACCATGACAGCACTTTGTGATGATGATGCAAAGTCTAGGATGTTTTTGCTTGGTTGGTGCAATCCATATACTTTTTTGTATAGAAATATAGATCGATTTCAGGTTCTGTATATTTTGTGGTATATATGCAGTGGTTTGTATGAGAACTTATGACATGAAATGTAAAGAATATTAAATATAACGTGACCCAATATTTGCTCTGGTAACAATTGCTCCAGGGTTTATTTCAGCATTAGAGTTTTTCTTCTTCTTTGGGTTAAGTCTACCTCCTTCACAGTTGAAGATTCTTGCAGACTGATGAGTGTGTGTGTGTGCTTACGAGAGCCAGGTGCATGGTGCAATGCTATTAACATGGTGCTAGTAAAAAGTAAGTTCCCGGACTTAGTTAGGTTTAGTGTTGAGGTAAAAGTTTGGCATTGCGTTTGGACCAGAGAGGGTTGACATCAGGAATCTGATTCGTGTAGGATATTCACTCTAAAACAATTGTTGTCAGAGTATGTGTCTTAATAGTACCTTAGTTTTATGAGTTGGATTATGCCTACCGGTAGTTTAAAAATCTACCAAAGCCATTTTCCTTTGGAAAATGAAGATTATTCAATGATTTTTGTTGTTGTTCCTCTATATGTCACTTTGAAAACATTAATCTTTTGCTCCTAAGCATTCTTTTGCTCCTAAGCATTCCTAAGCATTGTTTGCTGGCAATGAGCACTGGATTTTCATTAGTAATTAATTCATTGACTTCTCAGTTCTGCCATTCTCTTATATATGAATTCCGGAACTACTGATTGCTGTTGGCATCTGTGTTACTTGGTTTGAATTTAACTTATTGCTAGAAATCATTGAATAAAATGTTAAAATACAAGAATATGTATACCTAGTCAAACATAACCTGGTAACTTTCACATTATGATAAAGTGTGTTATTGTTTGATGAAGGAATTCTGAATTTTTCTGAAAACTTGCCTTGATGTCCATTAAAATTTTAATCAGCCTTTTCACACTCTTTTCACCATTTAAAAAAAATCTGTGCTCAGCAGATTTCTTGGCATACATGCAACAAAGCCTCATAAACACCAGAAGTGTATTAATAACTCAGTTGTTACTGAGGAGATTATTCAATTGGGTAATTTCTGGCTAATTCAATCCTAAACTCCCCCCAAATCATAAAACATATATTTTTCTCAATATGATTCAGAATTCATGATTATAGAAGATGCTTGTCTATTGTCACATGCTATTTTAAGCAACAAATGTTCTAAAATCAGATTGTCGGTACAATTTTCTTTGTCATCTTCTTATTTTTAGATAAAAGATTTCAAAACATAACATTGTTGGGTATGAGTTCCATGAGAGGAGCATCTTCAAGGAGCATTTGTGTTGATAATTGTAGTTTATTTTGATCAGTATGCTATTGGAGGAAAAAGAAGCTGTTTTTATATATGCGATTGAGAGGTACAGCTTTAGGATGATTACTAATGTCATAAAATTAAAAAAACACAGACCTGCAAAGCTACATGTATTTATTCATGTTATTATAAACATAATACTTATCAAGAAGACTATCCCAGTCTTCAGCCAGTTTCATATAAAATATTCTGAATTGATCTGCTTTTTGGGGTACAATTTGTGATTTGCTATATTACTTTGTCACGTACAGGCTAATATTATTTTCAATCATTTTTTAAATTTATTTTTCTATTTTTAGTTTCCACAGCTGTCATTCAACCACATTCAATAAGAACTTTGAAGGATGTTTAGCGCCCGTTGCTATTTATACTAGCAGTTTATGTTAGAGTAGTGCTATATACTAGCCAATAGATTAATTAAAGAAATTAACATTTACAGGATTCTCTTGCCTATTGATATTACAAATATAAAACTCCCCATTGCATGTCTTTTCTACTTATCTATCAATTATCAATGTTCTATGTTAGTTGCATCATGTGTTTCTAGAACGTGGTAATGTCACCTTCACTTTGGTCACAAGCAATTAAGTATCTAAATTGGAAAGCAATTTTCTTTAAATAACTCTGAGGTTTACTGGAAAATTTGTTTTGACAATGCACCCAACAGTTTTGATAACATACGTTATAACATACGTTATCCAAGAGGGAGAGAGGGAGTGTGTGCATGCATGAAAGAAAGAGAGAGAGAGAAAACAAAAAAAAAGAGAGAGGGGGCAGGGCAATAGAGAAAACTTGATAGTTGGAAAAAAGGGTAGAGACAGGCATATTAATATCTTTGAATACCAGAAAATCAAAGAAAACTTGTCATCACTTAATTAAATTTTATCTTTTTATTCTTCTAAGAGATGCAACTAATTTTAATTAATTTCTTACATACAGACCTCAGTTATATGAGATCATTGACCTTTATCTTTCATACTGTCTTCAAATTGGCAATAAAGTATTCAGCATATAGAATTGAACCAAAAGACATTTTGATGGTATACATGTTAATATATTTTAAGTTTATGTGCACTATCGCCTCTGTCAAAACTGATTATCTCAATGTAGTTAAGATATGTGTGACTCAATGTATGGTAGTTAAGATATGTGTGACTCAATTAAGCTTTAAAATCCTAATTCACTAATAAGACAGTAATATCGAAAATAATATCGCTAGTGATATTCGTTTGTCTCGCAATGTGGTCAATAAGGAATCTAAAAGTTCACGACGTTTCGTGCGCTACTGCAACACTTCGTCAGGTGATAAAAACTACTGTGAGCAAGGGTCTTTTATACTTTACGGGAGGACCGGCGGAGCGGTCTATAATAGACAGTAGTTTTTATCACCTGACGAAGTGTTGCAGTAGCGCACGAAACGTCGTGAACTTTTAGATTCCTTATTGACCACATTGCGAGACAAACGAATATCACTAGCGATATTATTTTCGATACTACATCCGCAATGAGTAATATATTTAGCATTAAGACAGTAATACATCACTAATATTGACCATGTTTGTAACACCACCCATGGATTGGATTAGGTTAAGTGACCGTAAGATTGAGCAATGCATTACCAAATAGTACCTTGAGCAAGAGTGACATTTACATCCTTAACTGTTTATTAGGAATCTATGATATTGTTGTTATCAATATTATTATCATCATCATTATTGAAATCATTATCAATATTATTGTTATCATTAGAAATCCAGAAGTTCTATATAACCTCTTAAATTTAGACAAGCAATGTATAGAATCATAGAGATGCGAACAAAATCAATCAATCTTTAAAGAAGATTGCCTCTTCCTAGGATTACCATCCTGTCACCTGGATTAGAGTTATCCCTACCCCCCAGGGAGGAGGATATAAATGGGTTCAGGTCCGGTCTCTTAATCCCAGGTAGTGGGCTTGGTTGGTACCAAAAAGCCAAATTGGGGGCTAAGATCGGATGATGTACTTTAGTCCTGTAAACATGAGGTAGGTTCACACGAGAGGACATAAACTTTTAGTTTAGCTCATGGTTTTAAACTTTGATTTTATCTTATAGGTAAGGATCATGTGGGAGCACTTGTTTCCAAACTTTAAATTTCTAATAGTTTCAAAACCAGTGCTTAGTCTTATGGTTGATGGGAAGTCTTCAAGCAGTAGGGTTCCTCACTTGAAGGTACCTGCCGTGTGGATTCAACATAGTTGGAGCTTTTGCTAGCTTACAGTGATGCAGTTTCAATGGCTGTTTGCTAGATTTCTAGTTTACAATTTACAAATACTGGTTGCTGTTCCCATGTGAACTCTCGTCATTCTCTGTGGATTGCTTCCGCTAACATAAAACTTAAAATTGCACATGTTTCATGCGAACATAGCTATGATTAGTTATAGCTGGGTTGGGTCTAATTGGGCTAATCTCTAAGATGATGAGAAATGGTTTAGTGTGTCATACGATCAGCCATTAAAGAGGTGTTGGACCGATAAGAGGGATTATGTCAGTGATCTCTGGATAAATGGATAATTGATATCATTTCTACAAATGTATCTAAAGCAGATAGAGCTGCTCGCCTCACCCAGACACAAAAGCATATAACATTACACATATCATTTACTATTTTTTCATTTTATTATCACTTTTTTTTAGGGGGGGAGAGGGGGCAATTAAAATGGCTTGTATTTGGAAGTCCATTGTCTGTTGAGAGACAGAAAGGCATAATCTGACATACTTTTACATGGAGTTAATGCCCTTCTGGTAATACATCCTCTGTTGAGGACTAAAAGAACATTCTTTAATTTTGCAATTGCTTTTAAATTAAGTAGAAAACTGATAATGACCTGTTGTATTTGTGTCAATATTACTTGAATTTTTCCTCCCAGCTCAAATGTCAGTGATACAAATATATTACCCTGCTATTGTATGATGGCCCATGTATGACTCACATAATAATAAGATTACTGGTATAAGTAAATGTTTCCAGAATCAGAGTGCTTGCCAATGTTTAGTCCTCCAGAAGATAATACATTAGAGTCAGGTGCATCTTGTAATTACAAAAAGCTATGATTCACAAGAGACTCTTAATCAGATGAACTTTTGATATCAGGATTATTCCACCGTTTTAGTTTCCTTAGGCTTTCATTTAGGGCCAAAACAGGTATTTTGTGACAGATAAGTGTATAATCAAGATATAACTGGATACTCACATATAGGTATTACGTGAATATATATGCATATTATACTCCTCTGAGTAGTGAGATAAAGTTTCATATCATATTCCCTTCTGTTATGTAGTAAACACATTTCAAACATGTACTTTATATTGTGGTTGACTAAGAAATTCAAGAAAGCAAAACTACATATGACAATTTGACTGTAATCTCTATCTTCATCAGTATGATATTACATACTTGGGTTGAACTAGAGATTCAAGAAATAACACTTGGATTGTGTGTCACTGACAGATAGTCTTAAAGAGGTCAAATCTTCATAATTTGATATGTCTAGAGGCAGATTGAGAGCAAGAGAATCCTGGGGCAATTCTGTGTCTTCCCCAGGAAACTGACCCTTGTTAGGGAAGGTAGGTCCTGGGTAGGTCCAGGGCATGCCTTATCCTGCTCCAAGGCTGCGTGCGCTCAACGTCTCGTTCCGTGACTTCATCATAATTGGGGATAACTCTGCTCTCAATTCGACGTTTAATATCCAGAGGACTTGCTACCCATGACAAGCAATCAGGGAAGTCGTTTGGAAGTTGGGTTAATTACTTGAACAACATGTGATTGCCAAGACCCTAACTTGTACGTGCCTTAGGAGAGGTTGACTTTCGTGAGACGTCAAGCTCTCTCTTTGAACTTGATGTTGGAGTGATAGATGTTTAACATGATGAGATTACAAGCTTATTTTAGAAGGTGTCCTACGGTGGGACTATTCTCTAATGTTTTAAAAGGAAACCTTCATCCATGTGCAGCCAGACAACAGCCAGGGCCAGGAACCTGACTTGGCAGTTTCATTGAACATGTCTGACGTCTTTTGTTGGTTTTCCTTGGAAAAAGATTGTTCATAATTAAGCAAACAGTCATGCAGTGTCAATGTAATAGCGAAACAAAAACATGGCATTAGCAACATCATTGAGACTATTTGATATTCACTATAAAAAATATCAATAAACTAACATTGATCAGTTCAATAGAGGTGCATTTGATTGACTACCGGTATTGTGATACCACCTGATAGGTAGCTAGAGCAAGGAGTTAGGGTAGAGCTGGCATGTGAGGTATTATGATTTGGCTTTCCCCTCCCCCCACCCCTTCACATCAGGCGACCTTCTTGTCACCCCCACCTGTTAAGCTGAGGACAGTACAAACCGCAATCGTGCTCCACTACCAGGAATGACACAGCAAACAGGCTCATTGTAACCACCCAAGCTCTAAGATTGTGTAAACCTTGCTAATCATCAGTAGATAGCTTTTTCATGGACTGCTTTTCAGCATTGTACTCCTTATATTCTTCTGTGGCATACGAGCAAAGAGGATTGTGTGTTGCATATGGTTTTTGTGAATGTTGTTTTTACTGCTGTGACAAGCGTTATCGTGCTGTGACTATGTTCCGTCAGAGATAACAATCATGCAGTCACAGGATTTACCTCATCACCTTACCTCTGCTTTAACGTGATGCAGCCTCTGTCATTCTATTCTCGTAGCATCAACTCTAGGACACTCTTTTGTATATATGCAGCATTGCTTTAAGAAATTACACAGAGACATTTTTGTTTTGTCAGTGCCTTAATTTTTAAACTTATTTTGGATTACTCATGCATGGGGGATTTTTGAGGAAGAAGAAGCGACATAAGTTCACCAAGTGTTCATTGTTTAGAAAAGTGCATGCAAAAGTCAATCTTACTTTGTCTACGTGTGGGACTGAGGCAAAGACGGGAACCATTTTGTGCACAACACTTGTATCCGTGCCAACTTTACCCTTTCCTCGTGTTGCTCACTTATTAATGTGAGAAAAAGATTGCCATGGTGTGATTACGCTAAATGTACTGGTAAATGTATTAGCAAAATTTCAGTTGCACTTCAATTGAATGTTGACAAATATTTGCCATAATTAAGTGGATGCAATGGATGGACATCAATAGTGGTGGAATCAGTACTGCAGCATCATCCTACAGGTCAATATACATAGCAACTTGTAAAGCTTTGCCATTTGTGGGAATGTGTTTTATTACTTCACCTGGAATTGAGAACCTTTGTGACAACCACATGTGTGAGGATCATTAAACTTACACTGATATCATGATGGGATTAACTTTGGATTAACCAGCTTGTACCTGAATGTATTATTTTCCAAGGCAGCAGGAGCACATCTCCATGCCCATAATGATCCCAAGACTGGGATTTATGATTGGGGTAAGTTGGTCATTTTTCGGTTTTCCTCCTGCTAATGTGTAAGCTACCAGCATAGTCAAATGTAGTATTGCTTTATAGCATGATATCAAATATACCTATACATTTAGCAACTATCATTACATTATTTCATTATCTATAGCACTTTGACATTTTGATGAATATTGCTTCAAAATACTTGAGCACTGTATGTCACTTGTCAACTCATTTTTTTTTCATAAGGTGAAATTCGCTCTCACTCTCTCTTTAAAGCTTCATAATCCTTTCTGTGCTTCTCTCTTCCTTTCTTTACTGTTAAAGTAATAGTGCTCATCAGGAATAAGTTCACTCAACAATATGAAGCTTTTCTGATCTTTGGCACATATTATGAATTGAATTATAATCTTGTATGCAAATGAGCAGCTCTGGATTTCCTGGGGGGTATTAGACCTATTTTGTTCCTACTATAATCTCTAGATAATCTCGATATTAATGTTGTGAGATGAAGGTCCTTTAAGAGGTCAACAGCAAGGATTTTGTAGGGATCACGAATATGCTAACAAATTATTTGAAAAAAATAGAATTAGAGACTCTTTGCAATCTCCACATTGCCAATGACACTTCCACAAGTTTGTGTGACCTCTTGGGAGGTCAATGGCAAAGAATTAGTGCGGATTGCAAAGAGGGCTTAATCAAATAATATTATTTTCTTCCCACTCACAGATGTGAGTTTCTTGATCCTCTTTCTACCTTGTCCTTGATCACATGACTGGATTAAGAATAGATTAAAGAGTGCAGTCATTGATAGGAAGTAAGCTTAAGTATCTAATTGCTTTCTAAACTTAGACCCAACACCTCCACTGTTTGCTCTTAACACTTTGGCAGCTATAAGGCACAAATTATGCATTCAACACATGGGCTTTCATATCCAATCTCTGTTGTTTAGACATTCACATTAAAGTTCACATTCGTTGACTGTTGCGAGGTATATTGGTTGACTCAGTTGGTTGATTTGTATGTTTTACCTGACTGCTAAGAAGTCATGTGTGTGCTTGTAAGTAAGCAACCAGAGTACGGCTATAGTAGAATTGTTGATGTAATATGGTCATCAGGTATACAAAATCTTGAACGCTGTAAGTAAGATATGGGACAAATTACATGAGACTTTCTCAAGGTCAAGGATGGAAATGATAAGAAGGTGCTCTGGACTATATATTAAATAAAGAGTCTGATTTGGACAGATATGTTGCACATTGTCAAAAATAAACTGTTTTCTTTAAGATTAAATTTAGTTTGTGAATAGAGGCTTGCACTTTTCAATAACACATGTAGCTTCCAACTTTAACAGATGAAACAGCATTTTTAAGCAGAGAAGAGTATTTCATTACATAGGATATTAAAGAAACCAAACCACTGAATGGTTTGTGGTCAGTTTGATTTTGATTAGTGATTAAATTGCTGTCTTTTTCTCAGTAACTAAAACCTACCCATAACGGTATGGTGATGTTTTGTCTTGTATTCCAATAGGCTAATTAGAACCAAGAGACTAGACTTTGTATCATCTGTGTGAGATCAAATAACACAATATTGAAAAGCTGAGATTTATGGCTTTTCTGGCAATTTTAACCACATATTGTTTAAGTGCAATAACATGGACCGGAATATATAATTAAAGAATGCTCAATCTTCTGAGAAATGATGTAAGAGTTTGGTAAGAGGCCTGAATGTACTTTTCCAGCAATCACAAACAATCAATTTTGCTGTACAATAACCTTTTACACCATTTGCTTTCTCTCATTACAAAGCGTAATTACCATCTTGACTATCTCTGTCTGCTATTTGCGTTGTTTGCGAAGTTACTGACTTCAACCATTAAATAGGAGTTCTGGCAATTGGCCAGCAGGGAAGGGGGTCAAAAAGGGACAGTTTATAATATTCTGTATCAAAGAGTACAGTTTTAGTTACAGCAATATTAAATTTCAGCTTAAACAGGATTCCATTAATCAGGATATATTGTCTATTTGGTGCCAGAAAGAAGTTAACTCATTTAGTCTTAACACAGAGTAGACACCTTTCTGGCTCTGAACAGATGATATGTTGTGCTCCTATATCCCTAATTCTTATTAATAATGCCCTTTTTTCCTAATGTTATATCACTCGTGCAGTATTTCTTATATATAAGTATATGATTCATCGTTGATCACCACATTAATGACCCATCTCATGTTTCTCTTTGTTCCAACCCTTTTCAATCTACGGTAGACATATTGATGTTTTCAATTGAATGTATGTTGGAGACAAGTAAAATGTGTATTTTCACTGCTCACTCAGAGCAGTTTTAATGCATTTTTATATATTTAACAGTTCAAATAACTGGAAGCAGGCTTACATTTTGTCTCTGTCTTCTCACATATCACTAAGCATGAAAGCAAAGGGCCAGCTGTTCCTTGATGAAGAAAGCAGCAGTACAGCCTGCTAAACTTGTTTTACCATGTTCCAATTCTCCTCATGTTCTGAGCCTCTCCACCTAATCTCTTTCAAACAAACCTTACTCCAATCTCCACTTGTAATGATCCACCTTCAGGATTTAAGGATTTGTACCTGTCTATTAATCTGACACGGGCAGTGTTTACAAAGTCCAATGGACTATTGTACACATTCAAATCTAACACAATCGCAAAGAATTTCCAGTAATGATCTCAGGCAATGTCCATACTGTATTGTATATTCCATAACAATCATGCTTGGATTAAGTAATGTTCTCGCATTTCAAAAGGTGGAGGACAAGAATTTGGAAATTGCCTCAGGTTGATTTTGTGAAAAGTCCTTGCAATCACATGATCTTCTTTTATGACCAGAATGTACCTGGTACACAACATGAATTTAATCCATAATTCACTCGGATAGCAAATATGATAAATAATCAGCACATACAATTAATTACTCTAAGAGGAAAACTTGGTAGCCAATTGAAAGAGTTTCCAAGCCTGGATGTATTGCCCAAACTTAAAAAAGAAGCTTATGATACATAATATGCAATATTGGACTAGGGGGGAAAAGAGTCATGAAGTTGATATGCTTGTCCAAAACAATTTGCAGCACCCTAATTTTATAAATACTGAAGTACCAGTACAAAATATAATAATGTTGCATACTATTCTAAATTCTTCCAGATGATAGAGATCACAATGTGAATGACATTTGTATCTAGAGGTGGCAAAGTTGGGAGGGGTACAATCAGCTTCCTTGAAACTAATGCCTTCCCCCATTATTTATGTAATTTTCAATATTGTGCCCCCTTCTTTAAAACAAATCTTGGATCTGTGCCTAGACTCAAGGTTTGTTTTGTTGTCTTCCAGATATTTGTTCATGGAGGAGATTAAGATGAGGAGGAGGAGGATAATTGATATGAGATTGAAGCAGGAAGAAGATAGTTCATTACAGGGTGACATTGAATTAACATCGAGAGAGGATACATGTCTTCAGATCATATTATATTAACATTTCAAAACATCAAGAAACATGTTGCAAAGATTTGATTAAAAGAGTTCACTCTATCATGAACAAAAAATATAAAGTTTGATGCTTGCTCTTTGCCAACAAATGCTCCAGGGAAACTGTATAGCTGCATCATTTTCCAAACCGGTCCTTGAACTTTCCTGAGGTTTACTTATGAAAAGTTCTAGCTAATACATCAAGCACCATATTGAACTAGCTTGGTGTAAGGGTTATTTGTTACAGGGCTGATTTTCTGAATGAGAAATAGGGCTAGTTTGACAATCTTATGAAAACATGCCTACCGATCATTACTTCTCATGATTTTTCCCCAATGAAGTCCACAGCTGAAATCTTAAAGTTGCTTACATTAAGTCAGGTTATCTAACTTTCATTTTACAGTGGTTGTTCTATATAAGTGTTAAGAAAGCAAGTTTATCCTGTAGAAGGTTAGAAAATACATTGTAGGGGAGCTACATATCGTTCCTATTTTCACGAAGTGCCGGTAGTGAGAAAAATCTGCACGCAAATTGTATGCGATTTTCTTTCACTACCGTCACTTCGTGAAAATAGGGACGATATCTACATCCTATCCATGGGTTTTAATGATCATAACCAGTCTGTTATCTGGCTTTGTTTTCCGGCCATGTTCCAAGACACACTTCTATCCACCCACTGAACCACTATTATCACTGAGCCACAATGCTAATAACAACCATGTATGCGTGTGTATACTTTAATCCCAGTACCTCTTATCTTAAGAAGATCTGAACGTATTATAAAGGGGGTGGGGTGTTCAGGGTTTGTATAAAAAAAGCAATGAAAGCAGTGCTTGGCAAATTTCACTTGGTTAAAGGCTTGGTCCTCATACCATTCTATGTAAGATGATCAACCAAGTACTTCAGCTCATTTTATTCACAAGCCCTATCATCAGCCAATTACTGTTTCTAAAAAATATAAAAATGTGTGAATTCAACATGGTACATGTTGTAGGCGTCTATTGTTCTCTTACTGTTTTTTTTCCTGTCGAGTGTGTTCTTGTGATACAAACAAAACCCAGGATAGAATGGCAAACATAAAAATAAAAATAAAAAATAATATGGGTCTGAAAACAGGGAAATCTATTTTGTTTAAATCTATTGCACAATATAGACCCAAATGACAATGTTTTATCAGGTAGATAAAATGCATGTTTTTGTATATATATTATTGAAAAAGGTTGAATCATGTAAATTAATATTCAATTGAAAGGGAAGAATAACGAGTAAAGGTCAACTTTTTATGTGCTCAGAAACATAACAAGTTTACCTTCACTCATAAATCTTCCCTTTCAATTGAATATTAATTTACATGATTCAATATTTTTCAATGATATATATACAAAAACATGCATTTTACCTACTTGATAAAATATTGTCAGAAAATCACATTTTAAGGACCTACCATACAGCCATGCCCTAATTTCAGTACAATGCACTGCCCTCATTGATCAACTTTGGCCACCTTACTGCACATGGGAAGTGTATGCTAAGATTGTGATGTCATCAATGACTCAGTCATGACATGAGAGGTATCAGGTCCCACATAGGATTGGCAGCGATAGGCTTTTGATACCTGACCTCATATCATAGTCTCCTCGGAACTCTTATTCACTCTCCTTCCTATCCAATCTTTAATCACATTTAATCAGTCATATCCTAATTGGTTTATTTTTCTACCTTTTGTCATATGAGTGTTAAAATCTTTGCATTCATATACCTTCTTCTCTTCAATCTCTAGTACATTTAGATTAGCTAGGCTTATTTTCCTTTGGATGCCTAGAAGGCCAGCAGGTCCCTCTTTCTTTTTTTGTATGAATAGATTCATTTTTGTCTTCTTCCCTTTTTCTCCTTTTCTTTTTTTCTTTTCCCAACTTCTATTTGCATGTCTACTTTTGATAAAGCCTTGTTGTGAGTGGCTTACATGGGCATCATACCAGAACCCACTACACCTATTATTGATATTTCTCTGTCCACCTGGCCTCAAATATTTGAAGCTTTTGTTAGAATTCTTGTTATGGTATGATGCATATAGGAATTCTTGCACCTTGTCATTAAATGCAGTAAAATAATATTTTCCCTTTGAGAATTCCTTTTCCTTTTCTCATCATGGCTCCTTCTTACTCCTTATTTGCAATTTGTTTTAATCTGTGGTTTTTATTTTCATTTGGCATGCATTTCCGATGCGTCTCACCAAGAGTGATCTTGGGCTTACAATTAGCTGCTTAAATGACAAATCAAATCAATTTATATTTATGCTTTGATTCACTGCATAACTTATTGGCCTCGTTGGATGAACTCTATTCTATTTATATATAGCACATGAATCATGTAATGTGGTCACGATATATATATTTCTTCAGTATGACAATATAAAATTTGGTGAACCATAAAACAAATCATATGAAATCAATTTCACACACTCCATATCTTTTTCTGGCAGGAAATGTTGCAAGCATAGTGCATGTTTCTCCATAACAGCACATCTATTTCAACATACAGCAGTTCTTTTGAAATGTCACATTACCGACTACAGATGGCAGAGTTTAACTTCACCAGAAGACAAGTCATTGAGCATCCTCATTCTGTGCCTCTATCTTTCTACAGTTCTTCCTGTCTTGTCAGCATTCAGTTATCCTTTCTTGCATGAGCCAAAATGTCTCCTTTTCATGGCCAATTTCTTCATTTTTTGTGAGAGCTTGAATTGATTTGTTATCTTAACAGCTTTTTTCAAATTAAATTCAAATCTTTTAAATTGGTAGAATATTATGCTAATATCCCACTGTAAATATGGACCTTAAACATGATTCTAGAAGCCTAAAACATATCTTAAATCACAATTTGCATCTTAATGTGAATTGGATTGGAATGTGAAGGTATGAGAGAAATGAAACAAAGTTACAGTTACTTGTTCCTTTCATTCTTTGATGTCCTTTATCAGTTCCATGTTTTCCTCTCCCACACTCGCTCCCTCCCTCCCTCCCTCTCTCTCTCTCCCTTTCTCTCTCTCTGCCCCCCTCCTCCCTTTCTATCACTCCTCCCTCTCTATCCCTCCTCCCTTCTCTATCTCTCTCCCACACACACACACACACACACACACACACAAACTTCCTCCATCTCTCTCTCTCTCTTTATCTCCCCTACCTCTTATTTTATATCCCTTTTCATCTCCCTCTCTTTCTCCTGCTGTTATTCCTCATTCACCCCTTTCGGTGAACTGTGTCCCCAACACAGTCAAACATTACCCAGGATATTGCACTAATTGCCCATTGCCACCCTGCAACAATCCTGACATGCCACCATGCATATCCTGTAGTGCTGACAGTGTTTTTAATCTTGTCTGTGCAGGATCTCAATGGTGCATGACTTCAGTGTGATATGTTGTATTTCCTGGAAACTTGTACAACAAAATAATGTGACAAATACCCTTCCAGACACTTGATACATTACTTATGTTTCATTTTACTGTCCATACTTCTTCTGGTCTCATGTCTATTCATCTTGATAGCCCTACAACATGATCCACCTGTTGTTTTTAATATAAATGGCAATGCTTGTAGAGGGTACATTTAAACATTCACAATGCTTTCCTGTTCATGTGCTGTGATTCAGTCACTCTTTCCCCCCTTAATGCTTGGCACATCAGCAATCTCTGACCTAGTTCTCAAAGACATTTGACTATTTCACATCTCATTCCATCATCCTCTTTGCCAATTTGCCAGAGATCGGCTGCAAAAGTACTTTTAGAGATTTCTACCAATTGAGATACCTGAGAATGATTATGGAAAATCTTAACTGAAAGTTGAAATGATTGGATACATTACATGTCTTGATTTAATTTTGCAGATGAGACCCTGCCAAGTTTATGATTCATCCACTCAGGGGGTGATTCCAAAATGAAATATAAAGATTTCTTGAGGTTCCAGACAGGGCTTTGAGTGTCTTAAGTTACTTATTTCCCTTAACCTGTTGGAAACAATTTGATTTTGGTATAACATGCTTGTTTAATAGACTATGATGGCTAACTATTCAAGAGATGTAAAAGCCCCTACCGATAAAAGGTGTTACTGTTAGATTCTTTTGGTTGGTTGTGTGTCTCCCACTGTATTTTGTTATGATTCTTATGCAATAGTTATTCCAGCGATAAACTTCATACTTAATTCCAGTATCTTTACAGTGCAATTTATTCATGTCTAAGATAATATTCAACCGGTCCAGGTAACATATGTAGATTGCTTGGCTGCCATACAAATTTGATTTTCATTTATTAATTCTCTAGATTAACCTTTGACTTAATGGAATGGATAAAATGGAAACCGTTATTACAGATTAAAAAAATTATTTTCCTCTCTGAATGGTGGTAAGTAATATTCACTGTATCATAAAGCATTTATGTTTGATGCTCACTGTCTACTTCCACCGCCCAAACCTAGATGAAGTGAGCATTACAGCTGATTCTGCTTTACACCTGCTCCTGAACAAACCTAGTCATAGACTCACCAGGAAAACAACCTGTTGGGTCAGGGCCCAACAATGATATGCAGTTTTGAAAGGCAATGAACTGAGGCTGAACATCCCCCCCCCCCCTTCTTCAAACTTGTATGCCTATGCTGTTAGGGGTTTGGATTAGGGTTAAGGATAGGGTTACGGTAAACATTTTATTTCAAACAGTTGTAAAAGGGGAAATAGTTATGTTAACCCTGTCTAGAAAGGTGGCATTGAGAACGGAGTACCACTGTAACGCACCCTTTCGGGATAAGCAGAGGGGCTTTTCTCGAAAGGGTGCATTGAACGTACCACACTGCACCGCACCCTTTCGACATAAGCCGTTAACAAAGGCCCAGAAATGTGTAATCTGTAAAAATCATTTATTGGAACAGAGGATAATAGGACAACTATGTGTAAAGTGCTACCAACAAGAATCTTATAACGTATAGTGTAGTATATCCATTTTGTGATCATTAATATTCTCTCTGAGAATATATCTTTGTGGTGGAGCAGACATTGACTTCCCTCAATGCTGTTAGTTAAGAACACAATGGGTAGTAAGGCAAATGTGGCTATTTTTTGTTATTACGTATTAAACTTGTGTAATTTTTTCCTTTCCTGAATTCCTGTGGAAGCTTTGCAGGTATGTATGATTACATAATCATGCAATAATACCCTCCTGGTACTGAGTAGGTCACATCTGGTATGTGATCTGGATATTATATCTGTAAAATATAGGTTATGTGAGAGAGGTGGGAGAGTGCCATATCTCTTCCCATGCATTCTGAGTCACCTATACAAATGAATTAGTCACAGTGGCACTGATGTAAAACCTCACTTGTGTTTGTGGTAATATCTAGTGACAATATAGTTATGAAGGCTTTCACAATGATTGCATTTTGTAGGTATTTCCTAATGGTGCTTTAATTTTTAGAATGACCAAACCAAGATGCTACTTGTGTAAGATGTTTATAGATGATAAAGGCTAATAAAGTATAAGTATATATGATTGTGTGTTTGGTCTTTGTAAAAATCTCTTCAAACTTAAAGATTCTATATCATTAGTAGTTACAATCATGTTTTATATAATAAAGTACTGTTCTTTACTTGCTATGAATGGCAGTACATTCATTGAAAGTCTCTTTGGGAACATAAAGGTTTATATGAATATGATATTGCGTTTTATTATATGTAAGCCTCATCCTCAGATTATATTAATCCATTTAAGAATAAAATACTTTGGAAAAAGAAAATAAGGTTACGTGCAAAAGAATGGAAAACATGTTAGAAATAAGCTGCATGCATCAAAGATACGTGCATGTCAGTGTACTCTTCTCTGTGTTAAATATGATTAAAAAATGTGAAGCACTTTGCGGTGACATTTTAAAGGGAAAGTCCACCCCCAAAATAAGTTTGTTTCGATAGAGGCAGAATAATAAGAAAATCAGGTGAGTGAAAGTTTGAGCAAATTCTAAATGAAAATAAGAAAGTTATGAATTATTGAAGTTGTGATCAATCAAATACAAATTGGCAACTCTGTGACTTATTATACGAGCTCTCCTTCATTTGCTTTGTGCATAATATTCCATAAAATCATGTTTTCTTCGTTATTGATGACGGAATATATATTTGTTCCTTGCAGGGGGAGTATAGAAACATATTTGCAATTATTATATTTAGGGTGCATGTATGGTTGAAATTTTTCTTGAGGGAAAATGAAAATTTTAGATTTTTATAGTACTAAGCAAATGGAAGTTGAGCTCGCATTTTACGTCATAGAGTTGCCAATTTGTGTTTGATTGATCACAACTTAAAAAATCCTAACTTCCTTATTTTTAATCGGAATTTGCTCAAACTTTCACTGACTTGTTTCTCTCATTTTTCTACTCCTATTAAAACTAACTTAATTTCAGGGTGGACTTCCCCTTTAAGTCATTCAATTTTACTGCAGCACGTTTTTAGTTTTTGTTATAGAGGCCTTGATGTTAATGTCAGGATATTGAATGATAGAGAGGAGAAGGGGGATATGGCATCGGCAGTTGAGGTGCAAGAGGATATTATTGTGTTCATAGGAACCCCTGACATTTCCATCTTCTCACTGTGATGTCATCGATAGGGAAACTCCTTTCCTCTATCTGTTTATTTGCATCTTTTCTCTCCTTCTCTCTTCTGATTCATCTATTGTCTCGTCTTTCTCAAAAAGTTTTGTCAAAAAGATTTGTCAGAATTATAGGGTTTTGCAATTTTATCCTTTTTACTTAATTGTATACATTTCTACCTAGTAAATATCTCTCCTCACAATATTTTGACTTTATGCTCTCTCACCTATCTTTCTCTGTCTGTCTGCCTATCCCACTCACACTCTCTCTCTCTCTCTCTCTCTCTCTCTCTCTCTCTCTCTCACTCTTTTATACTTTGACACATTACAATACTTTTTGAATCTGACTTCATGCATATCTTTGCTTTTCCTCTATCTCCATCTCTTTGACCATCTTTCTCTCAGTCAGTCAGCTCCAGTCCACTGTTCAGAAGTTTCCTTTTAATAGCAGTCTCCTATACATTCTTATGTTATAGCCATTTATTTTTTTCCTACCTGAATATTTTTTTCCATCCTTTCTAGATCTTTCCATCATAGTCTGAACACTATATATCATTGAGTGTGACGTCAGTCCTATTGCATCGCAGACAAGCTAGACATCTCACTGCAAACATTAAAGTCCTGTATCTTCCAAAAGAACATTTCCATTAGCCAAAACAAGCTCAAGATCGATCAGCAGGTCATTCTCTAGAAAATGTCCAGTTTGTAGTTCCTCATCTTCACTAGCCCAAGTCAAGCAACCCTGCTTACTCAAGAAATCAGTTTATCACATGTAGCATAGTTCAAGCACGTATCTGTTCTAGAGAATAAGCAGGTAATTGGTTAAATAGATTATATCTCAATAAAGCCCTAGATTGTGAGGTAAAATAGAACAAGCTAATATCCTCAGTGCAATTAAGGTTAAAGATATTGCTATTTGTGTCGTCACTGAGTATTTGCAATGGGGCAACTGCTAATTGTGATCATGCTAATTTACCCGGATCAGAATTAGCACATTATTTTGGAAAAACTTGGACTAGTGAGGACAGGCTGCTGCCGAGAGGGCAGAGATGCATCATACAAGTTATGCAAATGATAATACACAGCTGCTAGCCTGCCAAGCTTACCGATACCTCAACCCATTCTTTCTTATTACACATCCTGTATTTGATCAAATCACTTGTATTTCCCCTTCACCTCATCTGTACTATTCCACACCAACTGTTTCTGTTTAATTGTAGCAAAAGGGGAAAAACATCTTTGAATTGAAACTGTAGTTTTGATTAGAGCATATTCAAAATATTTGGGGGCTCATTATTTAATAATACTTTCAAAGAGGATGACATTGTATGATAATGAATTTGCCCTCAAATTTATTTCAGAACATCAAAGGGAAACAATTATCCATTTTGTGATAAAGGGGATCAATTTACCTGAACACAATGTGCACTCCTAGTATGTACAAAATAAAAACTACCTAGTATTCTCTGGATGAACATTTAAGAAAAAAACAAATAAAGCATGTAAAAGGATAGTATCTCCAAATTATCATCTTTTTTAATGAGTTTGTGAGTATTCTACTCAAAAATGTGGATGTATATTAAGTAGTTATTTCTCTTATTATATTTGATCTTGAGAGATGATTATTTTTGAGAATTTTGTGTACTCTTATGAAACCCATAATATCAAAGTACAATATTTGCTGGTGATTAGTACCTTTAATATTATATCATTTCCTGTAGCCCCTTTCCTATTGCAGCTATTGTATTTGACCTTTATAACTGGAGGCTTAGAAAAGTACTTCAGAATTTATACAAAGTCAAGAATCCACAGGTAATTTTTTTTTGTAACGGTGAGGGTACTTTTAGACCAAATAAATTTAAACCTTTACATATGAGATCACTTCATTTTCTTGCCAGGGAAAGACAATGAAAGGCAATTGTCCATATCTTGATTAGATTTGACTATATGACTTGAAACCTTGTCAATTTACTGAACCCGTTATATTTAATTGAAATTCAATTAAAAGTCTGTATTGGAAGTGTGGTTTAAAACCAACAAACAACACATAGGTATATTTTTTTCGCATTTCAAAATTATTCCTAAGTTTTATCAAATATCCTGAATAAACACAAACAAATTATTGAATTCTAGAAACATATATTTCATAAAAGCTTCTCTAATTTGCTTTTGATCTTATTTCCATTTTCATCTGATTGCCAAGGAAAGCCCCTTAAACTACCGGGTTAACTTGGCAGCTAGCGGACATATATACATAAATGTGAGTAGGTGTAGTCTGTGCTTTAGGCCCATCAAGTCATTTTCCATCACAAATATTGATAAATCCATGACAGTTGAATGAGGAACCATATATATCAGATTCTGCTTTATGAGCAACTGCAAAGCCACAAATTGCTGTCTAAGTTTTTAATTTTCTTGCAGAAGTTCTTCTTTTCAAAGAAAAGAAAATATCTTCTGTTGATAGTTAGAAGGATGTAAGTAATAGCACTGTATATAAAGTTACTGGCCTTATGGCTCTTAGCAGATGATATGCTTCTCCGCAGCTGGGGCTTTGTTTTAAAATTCTGAAAACCTGGAATAATGTATTATTAAAAACTAAAGTCAGTTTTAGTTTTGACAAGGGTGGCTACATAATTATCTATTAATCATTAGTTTTTAGAGCTATTTTTAAAAGTTTCGAGCCCTGTAAAGGAGCACCACACATGAGCTGCAAATTTAAAGTGAAATAGATTTCCTATTTTTTCCAAATTAATTTGCTGAGGCATTGGTAGAAGAAGAAAAAAGGCAGTTCTAATCACATTTTCAAAATTAATGCGAAACAGTAATAACAAAAATACCTAGTTTGAAGTATTAATTGATTTGATCAAGAATGAGTTGCTACAATAAGTAAGACAGGAAGGGAGTTCAATAAACCTCCCACTGCCCCTTTGAGAATTATTACATACAAAAACAGAATGAATCTGTGAGCTATTAATACCATGACATGCTAAATAGTGACAAAGTATTCTATAGCATGTAGGAAAATATGAGCCATGCCTGTGAAAGAGACTTGGCAAGGAGGAAGAAGTGCAAAGGTAGAGGGAAGGAAAATTGCCAATTTTTTCTCCCTATTAATCCCCGTACAGCTCACCCTAATCTGTTGCATTTTAAGGTCTGAGGATCGACTGGAGAGAAGCATATCACAGTCCAGCTTCCCTATGTCTGGGATCGATCCATGGTACATGCATGGAACATCTCTGCACCCTAATCCCAACCTCCCTCCCTCTATTCATTCCTCGTCTAGTTGGTTGTCTTCTGTATCAGTGAGAGGAAGAGAGAGCCTCCGCATGTCTCTCGGAGAGAACCGTCCATGGTGTTTAGACCTTCGCTCCCTCGGACAGAAATGCTTTGTTTGGCTCATGAGTAAGCAAAGCAAGGGAAGTGATATTTCAAGGTTTTTTTCTCTTTTGTACTTCGTGGGGATTTGAGCTGTGAATTGAATGATTACAATGCAATTCTAGAATTGTTCTAGTCACCAGACTTGCAATGTACATAACTGTGTGCTCTCAGATCCAGATTGAGAATGCCTTGCAGAGAACGGAAGTTTAGAAGTGGATTGATCAAACTTGCTTTTGTTGCTGTGCTTCTATGCTGAAATTGGAATATATTGTTGAATATATTATGAAAATATATATATACTTTCATGATAGAAATTTCCCAATCACTAACCTAATTGGACTTAAGCTACCTTATCCTCCTTTTCAACTTTGTGGTGACTAATTCCAAAGGGATTAAAGTGGATACAACTCGTACCCTATTCAATACTCTTGGATAAATTATGCAACCACCAATATGAAAATGTTCTTTGTATAGAACGTTTGTTTCATGACTACTGGAGTTTCTTCAGGATTGCTATTGGATTAATCCTTACCTGTACAAAGATCGCCACCACTTTAGATATCACCCTTTTCGTGGATATATTTCTGTGGTTTTAGCGGACCTATTATGGTTTTGAGGAAGCGATATTCGTGGGAGAGAGGCGAAAGGACCAGTCAGCGATGCAAGGTATTGCAGGATTGTGATTGCTTAAAAAGGGGGAATTAGACTATTTTGGTGGCTGGGATCGTGATGGATTAAGGATCGAGTAGAGGGATTAGTACAGGATATCTTTGATCCAGACATTTTCTTATTTCTTGCCATACATTGTTTGATGTCTCATGCACTAATTTTAGGAATAAGATTTTAGGAATAAGTGGGTACCTGGTGTCTGGTGATGTTGACTGTGCACTTTTTAAATTCAGGATTTCTTTCTTCTTCCCTTTATGTTTTACCTGCCCTTCAATTTTGTTTTACATTTCTTTTCTTTAACTTTATATACCTTTGCTTTCCCCCTGTTTATCTATTTCAATTTTCTCTCCTCTCTGTCCTATATGATTAATTATACTTTCTTTTATTTTTCTTTCCATACCGCCCCCTCCCCCTCCCCCTCTCTTTCTCTCTATCTACCTCCCTCCCTCTTTCCCTGTCACGGTTCTCCTCTTTTCTCTCTCTGTTTTTCCTCTATCACTCTCACATATTAATTTCTTCTCACACTCTCTTCTCCCTGTTTGTCCATAATCCTTTTTTAATATGTGGGAGAAAAGTTCAAATACTTTCACTTCCTTTTTTATTATAATAGTATACTTGTAATAGAACATCAAGAAGCATTGTACTAAATAAAAGCGCAAGATTTATTTCTTTCTAGAGGACTCACAGACTAATGACACTGGATGGTTTTGTTAATTCAACTCTAATACTTTGTAACAAATTAAACTGCGCTCTCAAAATGTAAACTTCACTTTAAGGTGATTTCTGTTTTTTGACATTTTGATTGCTGTTTCCTGCTGGAGTAAAAATAGTGTGTAAGATGCTTAGATGTTGCTAAATTTGGCTGACATAATTAGGCTTTGGCAGAATAAGCGAGTTAAAGCATGCTTGCCTATACAAACATTATCAAAGTCATCAATCAAATAGTGGTTATTAGAATTTCTGTTATCATGTTAAAATAGTGAACTGAGAATAGAGATTTTAATATAGAAACTCAAAGGTCCCTTCTGGGGGCCATAATCTGGTAACGTCTTAAAGTGCATGTAATCAATTACAGAGGCAAGTTTCCTTTTTCTTCTCATGGAAATAAAGAAGATACAGTAGTTTACCAGTAAGTAATGTAAGTGTTTGGATCTTTTTTATCATGGATAATTGACACACTAATTAAAAGTACTATCAACCATTTTGTCATTGTTGCAAAAGTAGTTGACTATTTTATAATTGTGGCTCCGAATGTTTAATGATTAATCAAAAGTAAAGCAGAATCTCATTTTCATTTTATGATAAGAATGTAAGAATTCTATGCAGACTGGTACATGTAACTCTTAATTCTTAGATATCATGCCCAGAGGAATAGCTCTCTACGTTGACTGAATTAGTTTCTGCATGTACTTTAACCAAGTACATTACACAAAATTTGAATGCTTTGCATGGGCAATATGAATTTTATGAGCATTATAATCTTGCTCCTAACAACTTTTGAACGCATTTTCAAAACAAATTTTAAAAAGTATTACTTTTCAATAAAGAGTAACACTGAACAGAGCTATGTCTTAGACAGGTCAAAGAGAAATGACAAATACCTGTTACTCAAACAATAACACTGAACCAGACCTGTCTAACATTCATCATGGGAATAATAAAAAAAAGTTCAAGTTACTCACACCTAGACTGTGCTATCCTGCATGGGCTGGGACAAAATTATGAAAAGGACAAGAGAAAACAAATAAATTCAATTTTGAGAATATATGAGTAAGAGTGACTTCATCAAATAGATTATCTTTCTGTTTGAACATGGTCCATTTCTCCTTTGTTTTTCCATGGATTGCTCTGTTTTTACACTTTGATTTCTGTATCATATGTTGTGTAGGGTTCAAAACATGTTTTCATAAATTGAAAGTGACAGGTCCATCTTGTGTCAAATGTGTGATGTATATCAAAGACGTTCCATCACCTTCAAGATTGAATGCAGACAACTCAAGATTTAATTCCTTAAATCAAAGAAGAAAATATATATTAATATAAATATTGAGATATTGATAAAATGATTCAAGTGAAAGTGACATTTGTAGATTTTTAAATTTTACTCAAAATAGTTTGACCAGTGAAATTGACATTGCTTTTAACTGGTTAAAGTTGGAATTACGATTTGAATTGTGTGGAGCACAGACTTGCTTGGATATGGAAAGCTGTTTTTTTTTTTCTTCTTGTGGTGCCAGCCATGTACAGAAATGAGCCAATATCTTTTCCTCATTGAGATTTGTTATTACTACTATTGTATCTTTCCCTACCATACTAATACTAATTTAACAGAATACTACCCCTGATCAGCACATGATCAGCAGGGTCCAACATGAAATTAGGAAGACCAAACTTTAATAATAGAATTATGAAGAAACAGTAAAAATAACAGTATGCTTCAGGCACATTTGTAACCATAGTGCTATGAACACTTGGAAAGACCTCATTAAAATGATACATTATCATTGCTTGATAAATGCATCTTTATTTTCAATTTTATGACAGGTCTATGAGGTATCTTGAAAGGAATAAATATAATACCTAATAAGGCAAAGTTTACCTCTTTTAAAACTTTTACAAATTCATGCCTTACATTTTTTCAATCAAAATATATGTACAGATGATTGTAATAACTTTTAAAGTCCTTTCAGAGAGTTTACTTTGAATTGTTTCAGGACATAAGAATGGGCCAAGTCATCTTTTAAAACATGCTATAATTTAACAAGAGACATTCTAATATGTATGTATTGTTTAACTTTCTTAAAGAAATGCACACACGATCAAACCATATACCAATTGGTGATGTGTTTGAAAGTGTCAAATGATATCTTTAAAACATAAACGATTATCATCATCACATCATTGGCTCACATCAATCTAAATTATAATCTGATACCTTATTGACCCAATTATCCTAATCCATTTAAAATCATATCCTTCCCAAAATCAGAGTAAAGAACGGATATAACGTATCAGTGTCATACATCTCTATTCAGATCGACCCAAATCGCTGCTGATTTATGAGGAATCAAAACATTCCTTTTCTGTGGCACACAAATACGTATGATTCACAGGGGCTGGGCATCCATGCTGTGAACTACTTTGTTTTCAGTTTCTGATATTTTTAACTTTTATGGTACTCTGTACTTCTCTGCAAACCTTTGCCTCCAGTGTTTCCTAAAACTCTAAAGTACTTTTGAAAAGAGGTCATGAGCTGTTTTTAAGTTATTGCTCGGATTTGAAATTTTTGTTGTTGTTGTTTTATCTGGTCACAGTTGCATTTTTGTTGTTGTTTTGTTTAGTTTTATTTCTTATTGCATTTTGTTGAAAATATAATAATGTCAAACAAGTATGTAAATAGATTGGATAAACTAGAAACAAACAAACTGAAACGCTTTTTAAAAATTTTCATTATCTTTAATTTTAAGGCTAAATTATCATACTTAAAAACATTTACATATTGAAAGTTTTGCACCACAGCTCAAAATGTTATTAAATGGATTGATAATTGATGATAATATTCCAAAGACAGTGTAAGCTCGTACTCACAGTGTAGTATATTCGAGTTAATCAACATTTTTCCTTAAAGAGGGGTGTGTGCAGTAAAAGCCCTGTAATTTGTTTCACATATTAATGGGATTATCAAGAGGTAATAGTTTCATACTTGAAAATAGTATGAGGGAGTATTTCAACATGACATGAAAGACAATGTATAAAAAGAATATAAATCCACTTTAATCCACAGATTTAGTGAGACTGCAACATTGTTTCCATTTTAAGACATTATGGCAACTTTCCAGGATTCATGAGTAGTCATGGTGATGAAACACATGTAAATGAATTCAAATACTTTTTTTATCGATGCCTTCCTTTTCTCTCCCGCAATTGGATTTCCTAAAATAGGATCTTAACCTGAATTTCCTGGGACAAAATGTTAATGAAGTGTAGAGAGATGTTGCAAGACACTCGGAATATGTATGTTGTGTGTGGTGGGAGATATTGCCAATGTTACTACTTGTCTATACGTTAAGGGCCAGTCACTTTTTCTCTGATCAGTGGTATTGCAGCACCAATATCTAATAGCATTTCCGCACATACATTTTTAGTAGTCCTATTTGGGAATGATTTATAGCTATAAGCGTATATTTAGTATGACCATTCAAATGGGCTAGTCTTTTAAACTTGTTTAGTTGTTTATTTGGATAGTTGCTAAGAGCACGGAAGAGTTCACTGTTTTTTATTTGATTTGACTGATTGGAGAGAGTGAACAAGATTGACAAGATAGCTTCTATGCTTCTAGTCTTTGTTGCGTTTCCCAGTGTAGGCTTCTGTGTGTATCTCTGTAGAACAATGAAACCAAGTTTTTTTTCCCTCCATTTTCAACATATCATTTTTACAATTATCTCTCATTTTCTTCCATCTCCTTCTGCACCTTGTGTACCTTTGCTCCATCTATCAGGGCTTTTTTTAGTGCTATCAATCTCCCTTTCATGATTTCATTATTGAATGCACTGTTTCTTTTTGTTTGCGCAATAAAGAACATAGTTAACAAAGTAAGTTCAAAATTATAAAATGAAACGGGAACCTACTGAAAAGCATAGCTTTTTTTTGTAGGTTCCCAAGAATAAATATAATATGAACATTGTTTTCATAAATCATTTTAAAGTGTCTTAATAATCACAGTACTGAAAATAAATATAATATAATAACATATTTTCATAAACTATTTTAAAGTATCTAAATAAACGAAAGAATGACAAGACGAGACACAAAGGACAGGAAGCTGACATATTAAGATAAGACAAGACATGACAAAACAATTTATAACAGGATAAGTTAAAATGTTTCTTTCTCTTTCTCTATGTATTTCACTTTTCTTAAAGTTGCCTCTTTATTTTTTGAGTGTGTTACATCATGGATGTAGTAGGTTCATAGTTACCGGTACATACACTACTCAGCCGCCTAACGATAAAACATTGAATGTACAAGTAGAGCTTAAGTGAAAAAAAATCTTTCCCGGAGTACTACATACAGAATACTCAACAGGTAATTAACATTTTCAATGGCATACTGTTTTTTCTTTTCCATGTTGTCAGCCTGCACACTTCCTTTCCATGTTCCTCCATATGGTTCTATCTATAGACTATTACCCCCTTGGTGGTTTTCTTACCCCTCACCCAATCCTTACATGGGTATACCTTTACCCCTGGGAGCCTCCACTACACTCCTGGGAGGGGTGCATTACCAAGGACCATGGGGGTAGATACCCCAGTCATTTTGTCCAGTAGAAAAATATATTTTTTCACTATTTTTCATATATTTTTTGGCTATTTCTTGATTTCTTGATGTATTTTTTGGCTATTTTTAAAGAAAATAGTCTAAAAACCTCACTATTTTTCTTATATTTTTTCCACTTTCTCAAACGAGATGGCTATTTTTTGACTATTTTCATTAAAAAGTAGTGAAAAAATAAACAATTTTTTAGCTATTTCTATTTTTTCACTATTTCCCCCCTGCTAAACAATTGTGTTACTTTTTTATGCACTATTTTTAAACTATTTTTTCTTCTTTAAAATGTTTTCACTATTTTCCTGCTATTTTTTGCACTTCTAAATTCAACATAACATAATGTTAACCTATTTTTGTACTATTTTCTCGTCTTAAGAAGTATTTCACTATTTTCCTGCTATTTTTTGTACTTGAAATAATTATATACGTTAATTTTTTATACTATTTTTCTGCTATTTTTTGTACTTAAAATAATCATATACGTTAACCTATTTTTCTGCTATTTTTTGTACTTGAAATAATTATATATGTTAACCTATTTTATACTATTTTTCTGCTATTTTTTGTACTTGAAATAATTATATACGTTAACCTATTTTATACTATTTTTCTGCTATTTTTTGTACTTGAAATAATTATATACGTTAACCTATTTTATACTATTTTTTGTACTTGAAATAATTATATACGTTAACCTATTTTTCTGCTATTTTTTGTACTTAAAATAATTATATACATTAACCTATTTTATACTATTTTTTGTACTTAAAATAATTACATATGCTATACCTATTTTATACTATTATCAAATTATATTTTCTGTTTTTAACCATTGAGTGTTATACTCTCTTGCTATTATACCTGGCTCCAGTAAAGCTTATTTGAGATATGGGAAAAACAACCAAACTGCATAATAATTGATTTGACAACACCAATTGGCATGGACACATTTCACTGGATGTTGAAAACAACTTTTGTTACAAGGTCTGCACAAAACAAACATAAATATATACAGTTAACTCTGCATAAGTCAAATCCGTTTGGACTGAAGGAATTGCTTAGACTTATGTCGTAGTAGGTACGAGACGATAAATGAAGCCCAAGAGAGACGTGTGTTAGCGTAACAGGTGCTTTATTCATTCACCGTTGATTCTCGGTGTTCGAGCAGAATAATGAAACAAAACATGTCTTAGTAATTCAAACAATTCCAAATGTCATCTTCACAAATACATGATTATCTTACTGAAAATAAAACAAAGCGATTACTAAACAGAGATATTGTTATCCTCTTGATTAAATACCATATACTGTAACGTAATTACAACTTGATCTCCAAATCAAATATGTTTCATCTTGATTCTCTTGTATAATCACTGAAATGAAATATAATAGTCATTTACATGTATTTGAATGACATAATTAAATATCAAATCAGCTGTAAGAATCTCATCGAACAGTAATATAAATCTAGCAATCAGAGCATCATACTCATGTCAGACAAACAAGAAATACATGCATTAATCGGTAAGTATTTATAATACGCTGGAACTATCTACCAAATTGTCCCATAACATCAGTATGTAAATCCACTTTATGTAAACTTGTTAAACACACTGCAATATTAGACTCGGTTAAGTTACACAAAGTCTGTTACAAACTTTAACAGAATGTCACCAAAACGTATCCAAGGTCTACAGCAATAAACACAATGAAGCTCTTAATTACAGTGGAGAAGGAAGAGAAGGAAGTGAAGGGAAAAAGAGAGACACCAAGAAGCTACCATCAATCAGCTCAGACAGCAGCATAAACCGCAACATGCAAGTTCTCTGATCTTGCCCCTAAAATAATGTAACAACAATAACAGTTGCAAGTATTTTCTCTCTAAATCACACTAATATATATATTCTCATATCATCTACAGCTAATTGTAAATACATGTAGCTAGACATAAAAATCACAGGAAAAATATCAACAATATTCTTCATGTCGTTCACCTAAGGAGTAAGGTGTATAAAACTATCTTCAACTCACATCTAGAAATCAACTATGGGCGCCCCCATCTTTCTAGCTTATTTACATCTTCTGCTGCACTCAATGCAAGATACATCTTTACTTCACATATGTGCGAAATACAAAAATGGGATAATTAATCTTTAAATTATCTTTGCAATCTCTCAAAATATCTTTTCTAACACATGTCGAAAGAAAATGTTGCATAACAATTTTAGCACAAATGTCTGCCTTTTTATCTAGATCAAGATCATAAATACTTCAAACAGACATCTATATCCACCTCAAACTATGCATTATCACTCACTGTGATACAGGATTAAACCAAATATCTATTTAAATAAGCATAACTTACTCAAAAATACTGCCAAACAGTTGAACCAAAACCCTCACTATAAAAGGTAACCGCATGTCTCTAATACAGGCACGGCAAAAACGTCTTCTCCGCCCTTGAACTTGACAAAATGTGATTCAATACAAACATGTATGTTAACACATTAACGTGGGCGGCGTCTTACACAACCACTAATTCATCCGCGAAACCATGTGCAACATGCGTAGCGAACTAATTTCCATAACCTGACAAGTCCGCGATCTACATAAAATATAAACTACTCCACATTCCCAAACTAAGAAAAAATTGCCTAATACAAGGTCAAAACAATAGAAAATAAAGAGAAAGGACTTATGCAAATCCGAATTAGGAAGAGTAGACAGTATAGACATAGCTTGCGGTATATAAATTTAATCTTTTTCAACATTATTGGGAAAGTGTGCGACAAATGCATCGTCTAACCCGACATCCATCCACACACATACCTCTACAATCTTTAATATATCAATGACACAGGTTTCTCGTCTCTCTTTCATTACCAATGAAATATTTGGGTTAGTTGCACCAGTAAAACGATCATTAGAGAGAATTGTATTGCTAAGGAAAAATTTAGAAATAACAGCATAGTAGTATGCTGTTTTACAAACACAATGATCATTACAAAACACCTCATTAGGACATTCTGTAAAACATTTCAAGAAGTACTCAATGTGACCATAATAAATGATATTATTGTATCTAAAACCAACAGTGTAACTATTTCTTTTTATACCTGGCCTGTACTTCCGAGAGGTGATCAGTACGCCGTTTAATTTTAATCTCAAAAACATATATAATTGTCTAATCTTACGACCATGAATATTTGGCAAATTTACATCATAATTAGAAAACTTTAAGCTACCAACAACAAAAATACCATCCCTAATTCTTTCACAAATCTTTCCTACTTGGCCCTTCTGTGTTAATGCAATAAAAAAGTCATGTAGGGGTGATCCACAAGGGAGAGAACATTCAAATTTGGGAATGACCTGTTGTAAACAGACTGTAGAAATAATTTGTGTAGCTATACTGCGTGTACCGTGGAACAATGAACCCAGGTCACTATTGAAATCCTCAAAGAAAAAACATGAATTTGCCCATAATGGCCCAAGGGCTTCAACTTTATGTACATAGTGCAATAAACCGTGAACATTAGAACTACAATATCTTTTACCATACAATTCCTCTATCCTTAAACAGAAGTGTTTAAGTAATCTATCTGCTTTCCTTAAAGATGTAGAGGATATAGAGTGAGAAAGAAGTATGAATGATGCCTCATTTAAGAGTAAAAAATGTTGAAAAAATTCATCTGGAAGGATCCCGATGAGGCATGGGATGCTATAGAAAAGAAGAAAAGATCGATACTCTGATGCCTTCCAGAACTTTAAGTGGCTCCCAATACATCTAGTCATCCTGGATATACAGTGCGGTGGTGCTATTTGTGCAATACGTTGATCAACTTTATTAATTTGTTTTGAAATGTTAAATACTTCCTTATGATGTGACGAGTCAAACCATAACGAAACCAGCATTTTAACTACACCTAGTACAAGGCCGTGCATGTAATCAATGGACACATGTTCTATAATATTAAACTTAGGGACGAAGAGAAACCAGCTATGGCCTTTCACACCATCAACTGGTTTCCCACTACGTTGGGCGTCAAATGCTGATTTTTTTGTGTCCTCGTGGGTTCTCACCTCATGATGTCCAGTGGGTGATGATGAATTATAGGGGTAAGATCGAACGTAGCCGCCCCCAGGAGTCCGTACAGTCTCTCCTGGAGCCTTACAGGAGGCGCATCCCATGAAGCCGTTAAATTGTGTGAATTCTTGAAATGCAGACCTTGCTGGCAAGTCCAGAACAGCACTCAGAACAACACCCCTCACAAGGAGCTCGCCACGCTCTGGAGTGTTGACTTTGACACCTGAAAGAACATGGAGAGTACAAAACTTGCATTTCAAGCCATTCACTATTTTTTTAGCTAGTTATGGTAATAAACGGCTCCTGTACATCATTATTTCTGCTCACTAAAACTAGTGTCAAAGATCCCCTGCAGTGGAAATGCATTTCTGTTTTGTTAATTTAGTCTTGATAATCGCTTATGTGAATAAAGGAATATCTAAATATGCCCCATATATTTTTACGATTTTCCAGTATTTCTTCTTCAGCCTACTGGAACCGCCCACAAAAAAAATCTTCCAGACAACTTTCCACTTGTGACATCACTTTTAATATTATTATTTCAATGGTCATTGCTATGCATGTCTACAATACACATTCACTACTTTTCTTTTGCTAGGAATGGTGTTACCTGTTGGCACAAACCTGCAAAGTTGAAAGGTTTTGCAGGCAATTGTATCATGCTCTTGTGAGAAAAAAAAAGACATTTAGCAATTTCCTTGAAAGAAAACATTTATGACAGCCTCTTTTATTTGCAAGCTTTTGGAATGGGAGTTTTAGGGAATCCTGAACAATGAGGTTTGAAAAGTCATAACACATATCTAATTATTTATCTTAAATCAGTTTCATTTATGAAAGAAATTTTCTGAAGGCATTTCTTGTAACACTTTCGAAGGAGGCACCATGCAAGATTAGTTATGAATAACAATGTTGGATGGCTCTACGATTGTCAATATCCAATCACTAAATTTGACTGAGCATAACATAACTAATAAGCTTCAGTTATTCAAATTCACTTTGAACAAAAAATACAACTTGCAGATATCTTACCTTTTGTGTACAGGCTTGTTAAGGCTTCAGCAAATGGCTTCAGGAAGGTTTTGAAGAATGGTTTGCTTCCACCATACCACACTCCAAGAATTATCCTCTCACTGCGACTAAACCTGCAAAAATAATATATATTTGAACGTCAGGTTACACAGTTCACCTTTACATATTAATGGGAAGGAAATTATCACTCTCCCGAGTCCTGATTTACATGTAACGGTATATGTAACGTGCATTTCACATTGTTTCTTAATTTGGGGTTCATTCCCAATTCCGTTACGATGTGAAAATCTGTGGTCCTGGTAGCATTTTAGTTTTGCTGTAGTGATTCCATTTACATCAATATCATAACAAATTGGTTGTATGTTTTAGCTCTCCTAAACCTAACTAAAGGTACCAGGTTTTTCAAATTCAAAGTCAAACTCATACACATGAAAAGGAAACTAGTAAGAGACAAACATTTACAGAAGGAACTGAAGCTGGTTGATAATTGTACAGGGGTCTACCGTCTACATCTATACAAAAAAAGTCCTTCAGTGGACAGTCTTATGCCGTGCTCAATGAAGTCTTGTGGTATTCTAGGTCAAAAGCAAGTTGAATCTGTTGGTTTCGCGCAAAAGCTGCAGAAAACTACCATAACTAGCCCCTTCGTTGGAAATATTTTCTCATTTAAATCATGATCTGCATCTACATGTACAATGTACACAGGTATGAGATAAAAAATTCTCTGGCACGAACCAGGTACAAGCTGATACAACATCACAGGCTCTATACTATCATGGGATAGTAAAAAAAAAAAAGTTTTAAAAAGATCATGGTTACTACATGTACAGTAACCTGCATAGGGATGGTGCAGTCTACTTCTAATCATGCAATGAATAATTAACCAATACGGTATCAAAACAAATCGTATGAGGGGTTAACTCCAAAATATAGTATACTAACTGCAATTGAAAATTACCTTTGCTTGGGATGCATCTCATTGATGACAAGGTAGATGGGCCACACAGAAGTTTTGTTTGATTTGAATGTTGCCACCCCGTCCGTGTTGAGCTGAAAGCTGATGTGGACCTCCTTAGATCGTTTATCTTGTGGTGTTCCATGGAAAAAGCCATCTTGATCAAACAGCTCTTTATACACCGTTCCATCCATTACATCTTCGATGTTCTTGTCATTGTGTTTGCGCCGTCCAGTGCGATACAGCAACTTATCCAAAAAGCCTTTGCCTGTAAGTATAAGCATAAAATAAGCCATATAAAAAGTATATATTTTTAGTCATTTACGGTACTAACGTCAGCAAAAGGCCGTTTTTCACTTAGTCCGTGCAGTAAAACAAATTTGATGAATAAATTACTTCACAATACACACTAAAAAAAAATACATTAAAGGTACTATGTCCCTTTTGCAGCCAATCTCAAATTCTGTAGAACTTTGCAGAAATTATGAATATATCATGTATGTCCTATCTGTGAAATTGGAACGTTAGCAGTGTCCTAATATTCAAATTATGCAAGGAAACCAGTTTGCTTGCTAGACCTCACTGTCAGACACTATTGAGTGACTGACTGGCTTTTTTCTTCTTTGGTAATAACATTCGTAAAATGAGCTGTAAAGGGTACATGAGCATTTGTCTACATCAGTAACCCACTTCTTGTGATGGCCAAAATTAAATTGATTGAATCTTTGCGCAGCATAAAATGTATGACCATTTGGTGCAATGGTCTGAAAATCAAGACTATTACTTATTGGCTCTATAGCTCCTAAGTCGATTCGTCCACTAATAGTCGTTATTTTCCCACTTAAAGACATTTTCAAGCCCCATCTTTTTTTGGGAAGTTCTAAATTAGTACTATCTTTCAAATGCCGTTGGAATTTAACCTTTTCATTTATTTTGGCCTGCAAATGGGACATAGTACCTTTAAAACTGCACATAGTTTTTATATTTTACTGGAGACCAGAGACTATTGATTAATAAGTTACATAAAGAAAGATGAAACATGAAAGTCAATGTAAATTAATATACTGTGTAAAACAAAACATTACAAAAACACACTACACATATATAGTGTGGAAACGTGACCAAAAAAATTGTGATAGTTAACTCACGATGTAAAATATGACCTTCACGATACTACAGGTGTATTACAAAACTGTTCAAAAATCATGAAAAGGCCTGAATGAAGGGTTAAAGACAAGTTTGATTTACATGTAGATCTGCCATCATTACAATTTACATAAATGTATGAATTTAGTGCATACCTCGGTTCAGACTTCAGGTACAACCTGTAGGCAGAATATATGTCTTTTTTTACAAAGAATAATTTGTTTTGTGATATTCGGGGATGATGCAATGATAATACATGTATGTGCAAACTGAAGCAACAAAAACATAATGATGAATAAATTAACTTACGTGTAAATGCTGCTTGAAGGACGCTCTCCAAAGGATTTACAATGAAGAAACTATCACCAGGAACTCCAGCTCTCCCACAGGCAGGACATACTTTAGTCTTCACTTCACCATGAAGTGAAGTTTTTTCCAGATACAACTAGATGGAATTCGACTGCGCGCAGTCGAAAATGATGCCTCCGTCATAGAGCAATTTTACAAACCAAAGCAGAAGATTTTTTTTTAATTCAAGTTTAATTGTAATCCATTAACATGCTCTCAGAATATCGTGATTACAAGCAATTTCTCATATACATACATGACCCTTTGATCTTTGACCTCATGACCCTAACATCTACTCAGTTCATTGGCTCTGCAAGATGTCCTGAGTTAAATAGTAATCCATCTGTCAGTTCTAATGAGAATGCGTTCACAAGCTATTTTTGCATACATAATGAGCCCATGACCTTTGACCTTATGAACCAAGAATCTACTCAGTTCATTGGCTCTGCAGGATACATAAATGATCTAAGTTTGGCAGGAATCCATCAATCTGTTCTAATGATAATACGATCACAAGCTATTTTTGCATACATAATGAGCCTCATGACCTTTGACCTTGACCTCATGACCCCAAAATCTAATCAGTTCATCAGCTCTGCAAGTAACATACATGACCTAAGTTTGGCAGGAATCCATCAATCGGTTCTTGAGATAACGCGATCACGAGCTGTTTTTGCATACATAATGAGCCCTCTGACCTTTGACCTTTGACCTTGTGACCCCAAAATTAATCAGTTCATTGGCTCTGCAAGATACATACATGACCAAAGTTTGGCAGGAATCCATCAATCGGTTCTACAGATAACGCGATCACAAGCTGTTTTTGCATACATAATGAGCCCTGTGACCTTTGACCTTTGACCTCGTGACCCCAAAATCTAATCAGTTCATTGGCTCTGCAAGATACATACATGACCAAAGTTTGGCAGGAATCCATCAATCGGTTCTTCAGATAACGCGATCACGAGAACGGGACGTACGTACGTACAGACGTACGTACGTACGTACGTACAGACGTACGGACGGACAACCCGAAAACATAATGCCTCCGGCTACTTCGTAACGGAGGCATAAAAAGCATTTGGCACAGTAGAAATGTTGTTCGATTTGTTCTTTCACACCTTCACTGAAGAATCTCTGAAATATCTTCAAGGAGGTGCAGCACAGATTGTCGGTCAAACAATGGAGTTCAATGAGCGTCAACAGGTCTTGAGCGCATTCCCCAGACAGTCTGTGGCGCATGACAAAGGTTGAGATGACAATCATACTCATGATCAAAGTCAATCGGCTTCCATTGTACAGCGGCTTGTCATTGTTTGCCTGGTTTGCCTGGTTCACTGGTTCATGATCAAGACCCTCCTGGTCATTTCCAATTTCAGCTTCAGGTTCTGACACCTCGTCAGCACTGTCACTGATCTCGGCTTGTTCAAATCCATCAGTCTCAGATGCAGAATCCCCAGTCTCTGACTCTAGCTGATGATCTTGAAACTCAGACTCATGCTCATCCCCAATGTCATCAATCTCTCTGTCCCCATCATTAGTTTGACTGGCACTGCTACTGACATCTGATACCGACTCTGATTCATCCTGATCAAAATGATATGCCCCATCATTTGCGAAGCTGCTTATTCCATGAGGCAGTGAAGGGCCTGCTTGGTCGGCTCCAACATCTCCAGATCCAGAAGCTGAAAAAAGAAATATCTAATTAGCTTCAGTCCAAATTTATATTTACTTTACACTCTCTCTTGAATGATAACGAAGGGGTGCGGGTGCGCGAAGATATAGACTGTATTAATTGACTTGAGAACGCACTCGCACCCTGGCCCTTCGTTAGTACGGTACAGTATGCAATTGTACTGTAACTGTGCAGCGGTTTGCTGTTAAACCTGTGAGAAAGTGAATATTATACTGTCTTCGTTTTTAGGAAAAGTACTCCAAAAAAGATAAAAATTGACACAAAAGTCAAAACGGTACAGGCACAGCGGAGCACCCCAATTTGCATATCATTAGCGGCCCGTTCTATTTGAATAACCAACGGACATCTGCGTGAATCCGAACATGTGTGTGCTAGAATGTCAAATCTTAAAATTCGCGTTGCGCCTTTATTACTGCCAATATCGCTATGAAACTTTCCATACTAACTAAAATTATTATGAATTTTATGTCAGTGAAATAAATACGAAATTCCATGGAATAAAACTCAAGATATTAATGTGTTTTGAGCTTCGCCCCTCGAAAAACACGACGTCTACTTTATAATGTGATGACCCTATCAAGCAATGCACGAAGTAGGGACTTGGTATGAATATTCATTAGGGTTAAATCCATACATGGGCGAAATTTTCGCTTCTCCGCTGTATTTTTTTTGGTTATAACGTTCTTTTTCATGGGGCTTCATTTTTAAAAGTTGTAGTCAGCGAACTCATTGAACATGACGTCATCGATCTCAGCGATGTACTGCGCATGCGTCTTAGGCCCGGTGCAGGCCAGATCGAAACAGCCGAGCCATTAGCGTGCACGTGTGCAGTCTGCTGGCAAGACATGTATAGCCAACGCACACGCGAGGTTCAGACATGACACACATTTGAATGTACTGTATGGGACTGGTCAAACAATTTTGCGACAACGAAGGATTATTTTTGTTCGATGAGATTCGGACATTGGGGTATGTTTTTCTCTGATACGACCCTATCAAGCAACTATGAAAAGAGATATTTCACAAGGATTGAGATTATTAAATTTTCTTTCTGTTCATACGAGGCAATTCTTTCTCACTCTAAAAGAAATGGTGAATTTTACGATGATTTTGTATCTCATTTTTTTCGTTTTTGTTCGTCAAAACTATCCCTTAAATTTCACATTTTCTGTGCATCAATAACTCTTTTTATACACATGAGTGTCTTGCAAATTTATTAAATACTCGATTTAGTAGCTTTGATTGGTGATATTCATCACATTAATGAAGAATTTGTCTTCGAAATTTGTTTACTTTTTTTCGCATCGATCGGTACCCAATTGTTGATTTTATGCAAATGATGTTTACTGGACGAGAGTCGATCGCACGGTAATTGGGGTGCTCCGCTGTGCCTGGGTACCCCGCCCAAAATTTTGAAGTCAAACCCGGGTTGAACAAAACCTGTGATGACTCGGGCTTAATTTTTGGTATGTTTTAGTAGGCTTGAGTTAGGGGTCAAAAATAATTATGAAAGCGCCCTTAATCTGTGAGTAGACTCTAGGTCTAGATCTATAGCGTGCCCGGTATTCGGTCACTTAAGGGGAAAACGCTCACATTTTGAATTTGTACCTCCTTTATTTGGCAATCTACACATCAAAAGAAAAGAAGATTAATCCTCTAAGTTCTAACAGGATTTTAAAGTCACTTAAAATATAGAATGATGCAAAGCAAAACATTTCCGAGAGAAGGAGCAGTTTTCTGCGCAGAATTCGGTCACGCGATTTGTGCGTGGTATCTCCGTTGCCAAGGAGGGAGCGTATTTGCGCACTATTTTCACACAATTGCGCGACAAAGCACTGAATGTTAACGCGTTGACCGAATACTGGACGAGCGCTACCGCATGGCAAGGATATCGTATAAAAAGCTCCTGCACATCGGCAAGGGCGTCATTTGCAAATTCGATGCGATGGAGCGAACACGGAAGAGCTCCTCTTCACACACAAACTAAATTCATTGCGACAGCACACGTAGTTGTTTCGCAATAGACTTCTACATATGGCTATGCATGTTAGCGCATGTGCTAACAGAACACTGAAGTGCATAAAGTTGGGCGCTAGTGTAGTTCCGTATCCATTTTTTTAGCAGCTTAATATCCATTCTTAGCAATATAGTTTTATCCCAATTTTTTACTCATTTTAATCATAATAGCATTTTCCACCTGAATTTGGATCACATCCGGCATCAGGAAGCCTCCATTTAGGGCTTCGATGTCGACGATTAGTACCGTCTCTACGCTATAGCTCCGCACCTCAAACTGAAGCTATCAGTCCAAAATTATGCAAACTTCTCGTATGGTTTATGGTATCGTGCATGCGCGTAATACCATAAACCATACAAGAAGTCTGCATAATTTTGGACTGATAGCTTCAGTTTGACGTGCAGGACTACACTACAGCGTAGAGACGGTACTGAGCGACGACGTCGACATCGAAGCCCTAAACGGAGGCTTCCTGATGTCGGATGTGATCCAAATTCAGGTGGAAAATGCTAATATGATTATGATTAAAATGAGTAAAAAATTGGGATAAAACTCCTTTGCAAAGAATGGATATTAAACTGCTAAACAAATGGCTGAGAAAAAGTATTTTGCCTAAAATTCCTCGCACAATAAACAAAAAAGTATGTATTGATAAACTATCACATTGTATGAGTGTTATTCAGCGCATTATACGGAAGCAGCACAATTTACCCACAATTACGGAAGTGCCAGTCAGAGGTCATCACAATTGTGTAGAGATCGTAAATTCCCACGGTACACGTGAAAAGGAAGCTAAGCTGATCGGTCTGGTAAGAAAATTGCTTTTAATTTTTTATTTTTACCTCTGATTATGATATTCTGGGATTAATTACGATCACAAGTCCCACACAATTTATCAAAGCCACTGTCCAATATTGGGCGGGTGCGGGAAAGTGTGATTTTGGACACATTTTTGATGTTGTTTACCTACCTCTCCGTGGGGCCCTATGGGAGCAAGTTAAGGCTCTCTCGAATACTATCATTAAAAAAACATTTCGAGAGAGCCCTTATTTAACTTCTTAAGGCTAGTAATATCAAGGTTTATCCCAAAAATACTCCAAAAATAACAAGAAATTTGACACGAAACAGGTAATGAACAAAGACTTTTAACTCATTTATTTGGATATTTAATGAACATTTACTTCATTTTTGGTATGTTTTAGTATAGTATCTCCATTTTGGATACCTTTCTGAACAAGCACACACACCTGCACACGTGGGACTATCCGACTATAGTTCAGCTCAGTAGACCTAGTTGGACAAAAATGTAAATTAGTCATAATGAGGATGCTTTCAGAACCAGAAATGTTGTTGTCTATTATTGATATATAGTCTACAGATGAGATGAGAAATATTTAAAACTAGATTAGATCCTCACCTGCTGGCTCATGATGATGATCCATGCGAGGGCGAGCACGAGCACTTCTGCCATTTCGGCGGCGATCTCTCCAAGATGATGTTCTAGGGACATTAGCTGAAGGATCAGCTCGGTACTGGAAATATGGACCTCGCGATCGGCTCACGGGAATATCACTATTACTGGAAGACATCATTCTATGCCCTCTTACAACTCTGGAAAACTATCTCAAATAATAAGCGTGACTTTCGGATGATTAAAAGAGGATATGTGCGAACTGTAGTAGCAAAGTATGGTATAGACTTAACACGTGCGCGTATGGAGTATGTGCTAACTCGGCCGGACCAGGGGACAACTACTCGGCCCCACAGCAAATACGGGGCCGAGTTTACCCAGCATACCGTAACTAACTCAATTTAATCCTAACCCAGGGGCGTCGCTAGACCATTTTCAGTAGGGGGTGGGGGCACTTGCCTCCCCCTAACCAATAAAGTGGGGGGGGGGGCAAACCCTTTTTTTGCCCCCCAAAAAACGCCCCCCCCCCCCAAAAAAAAAAAGAAGTAAAGATGGTTTGTATTTTAAACCAAAATGAACATAAAAATAATAAAAACCCGAATTGAATCATAAATAACTTATATTCCATTCAAAGAAAAGGAAAGTTAACAGGAATTAAATTTCCTAAACATTCCGCATGCCATCTATTTATCAATGAAGGTTTTTATAATAGCGATACGCGCATATCGTGAAAATATTGTGAGAGGATCGGAAAGCGCCGTGTGTTTTTTTTTTTTTCATTATAGGGGCGGGACGACATGAGCCCCTGAACGCTGACGTGCTGATAGGGGGGGGGGGGGTGGGGTTCTAATTCGATACTAATGATTTACAAATGTTGCTGAAATGACATGATTTGTTGATATTTTTTCTCAATTTGTTTGTAAGTCATACCAGGGATATATCCCTAGTCATACTTTTGTATGCGTTTTAATTGTTGTAAAACTAGAAACTCCCAAATTTACAGTCGGGTGAAAAAATATGCTTATTTAGAAGCCTTCATGTCAGAGCCTGCAGAGCGGCTGGGCTCGGGAGCTCAAGCCACCCTCACTTTTTGAAAAAATATGTTACAGAGAAAAAGAAAGAAAGAAGGAGAGTAAAAATAAGTGACCTGCCAATGTCACAAAATATGCTCATCTGACCGTAATCAAATGCCTAAAACCCATGAGCTTAGGGGGCTCCGCCCCCTGGACCCCACCAAGGGCTCAAGGGGGGCCTGGATGCTCATCTGACCGTAATTTAATACCTAATCCCAAATTGCTACCGGCGCGCCTGGGGTGGGGGGGGGGGGGTGTACAAGCCACTGGTCACCGACAAAACTAGCTACCAATTACCGACAAAATATATTAATTCCAATGTCTACAAAACTAACCCTGTAAAACATTATTTGTCAGTACCCTCTCCCGCACGAAGCGTGGAAGCTTTGACATTTCATTAAATTATTAGAGAAAGAAAACGATTCGTTGCACCGTTTTCTATTCTTAATCCTTGTCTGAATTCAGTTCCCCCGCCTCCCGCGCAAAGCGCGGAAGCTCTGCCGTTTCATTTAATTATTAGAGAAAGATAGACGATTATTTACCGTTCTCTACTCTTATCTTAATCCTTGTCTGAATTCAGTCCCCCCTCCCCCCCCCCCCCCCCCCGTGCGAATTAAGCGCGGCATAGCTTTGACGTTTCTTTGAATTATTATAGACAGAAGACGATTCGATGTAGCGACTCTTAATCATCGGCTGAATTTTCAAAAGATCGAGGTTTCTTTGTCCAATAAAAAGTCATAGTTCGGAGGGGAAAAAATTTGACGGCCGACCGACATATTACATCTCACCGACTCCAAACTTCTGCATTTACATATATCGGGCAAGAATACCGACACATCGGACCCGATACAGCAACATAATTATTTATGCGTATCTTTATTGCTCCCTTGACGTGGCGACTCCACCCAACACCCCTCTCTCTCACTTACTCCCACCCCTCTTCTCTTAGGCTCGAATTACCACCCCCCTCTCTCTCTCCTCTCTATCACTCCCCGTTTCTTTCGTTTCGTTTCCTTCTTTTCTCTCCTTTTTTTTCCTTTCTCCTTATCTTTCTTTTCTTTTTTCCCTTTCTTTCCCTCTCATTTTTCCCTCCCCCTCAAGTTCTCATTTTTCACGAAAGGAGCTCAATTTTACCGACAATATCCTGACAGGTGTGGGGGATGTTGCACCCCTACACCCCCTTTAGCTACGCCCCTGCCCTAACCCAAATGCTAAACCTTACCCTCTCCTTAATCCTCAGGGGCGGCGATTTCTTTTCATGCCCGGGGTGGGGGGGGGGGACGAAATGCGAGGGACAAGGGAGCAGTGGTGTAATGAGCAAACATGTTGTGTTTTTTTTTTGGGGGGGGGGGGAATCTGGATCACAACCGCTCTAACATGCAGGCCCCGAGGAACGGAACGATTTTCAAAGTGTGGGGGGGGGGCTTAATTATTTAAGATCAGGTAGAGCACAGCGTCCAAAACAAGTGGAGCATAAATTGACGTGTGGTCCAGGGGGTTTTAGGCATTAAATTACGGTATGATTAGCAACCAGGGGGCAGAGCCCCCGAAAGCTCATGGGGAAATCATGCCATTTCAACGACATTTGTAAATCACTGGTTACGAGTAAGAAATAAACCACGTTTGAATTGGATTCCACCCCCCCCCCCCCCCCCCCCACCACATCAGTACGCAAGTGCGAGGGAGCATAGTGAACGAGCCTCGGGGAATTCGTTCGTTCGTGTCTCCTTAGATCAAGATTAATGTATCTTGATCTTCAGAGTAGTTGCTAGCTGAGGGGTGAAGGTGACGGAAGTGACTACCCCTAGTTGCGGATCCAGGGGAAAGGATCCTGGGAAACAAAACGTGTAAAAACACGTTAAATTTTGGATATATCCCCCCCCCCCCTCTGTCGCTCAAGGGGGGGGGGGTGCAAATTTTCAAATTTTCGAGGGCCAAAAAAAAAATGAGTGATCACTGAGCAAATTATATGGGCCGCGGTCTCCCCACTAAATATTTTCTCACGAATTGGGCCCCTTCCCCTGCCGCCAGCTGGATCCGCCCCCTTGAAGTTTGTTTGTTTAAAAAAAATACATTCTTTAGCAAAAACTGTATGAAAACAGCTAAACAAGGGGTTCTTATATACTTTGTTCACACTTCACTTTTTTTTAACAATATCTACAAGGACCTTTTAAAGGATATGGGAGGGAGCGTAAAGCTACCGAGTGAGAAGATTATTGCATTTGTATTTGTCTAAAACCCTGCACTCTTGGGCCCCAAGAGCCTGAAAGTGTGTTGCAGCCTTTTAATCAGTAATTGCTATATGATTTTTTTGCGTGCACTTTTTCAAATTTCAGGGGGGGGACGACGATCCCCCTTAAAAAAATTGAGGGGGTGGACGTGTCCCCCCCCCCCGTCCCCCGGGATCGCCCATCCTGCTAATCCTGCTAATCCTAAACCCTAACCCCCACCCTAATCCTAAACCCTAACCCCTAAAACTGAACCGCCCTAAACACTAACCCGAAAAATGTCATTTATCATGCCGAGACAATTCGGTCCCGTATACCCAACGGGGCCGAGTTGTTCCCGGGTCTGAGTTAGCGCCCGACTCCGTATGGTCCCGTTGAAGTTTGACGTTCAACAATCTAGGCCTACAGAACAATCATTTAATTTATTGCAGCTAAAAAAAAAATTGTGTCGTTTATATAATTAAGTAATAAAAAAGAACTGTTAAAAAATTTAGAAATTTTGGAATTTATGTACGAAAATATAATAAATAAATACTTAACTGTGGTTTTGTTTAAGTGTTGATGAACAACGCATGCGCCATGTGTACATGTGCGCATATTTCTACACAATAACAGCGGGAAGTTCGTAAATCTATTCTAACAAGTTACGATATCCTCATTAAATTATCATCATTGAGATAGCTAAAGGTCAGTTTTCCCCAAGTTGTATAAAGAGGCGATAGCTATGTCTTCAAGTAGTGATATTCCTACGGTGAGCCGATCGCGAGCAAGCAAGATACCTTCCAGATACAACAATGATGAAGAATTACTAGGTGAGTGTACTGTGTACAGTGTTAGTGTGACTGCATAGATAGGCCCTATGAAGTATGACTATGACTGAGTATGATTCTGAGACGACCGCGTTGGTTATTATCAGTTATGGCTTATCTAGGCGGCCACATTTGCCATTAACATTTCAAACACCACTGTACAAAACTCAACTAATTTCACTCGAGTAGAGTAGAGTCTAGAAGTCTAGAGTCTAGGCCTAGATCTAAAATACAATTTTGGAAACTTAAACTTCGGCTGCCAACCTTTGGAAAGAGTTTGGACTTGGAGTGAGACATTGCGAGGGAGCGAAGCGACCAAGCCCAAGGGCGCAAAGCGCCCGAGGGGAGGATGGTGTGGAAGGGGGGTGTCTCCCCTTCCACGGTAACTCCGGGAAGCTCCAACACCGGCGCGCCGACGCTGCGCGCCGGTGTTGGAGCTTCCCGGAGTTACTTCCACGGTAGACCTAGGGAGCTTTTACAATTTTGCAATTGAAATGGTGCAATCTGGTGCATACTTTAACCAGTACGTGATTCCACAAATACATAAGGCAGGATTCAAATAGGTTAATTGATTTCATGAATGATGAAGTATATATAATCTAGGTCTAGAATCTACACTGACCTTGAAAAAATACAAACTTCCACATTTGTAAGTGCATTAGACCTATTCCAAATTAGCCTTAAGGGCTCTCTCGAAATGTTTTTTAATGATATTATTCGAGAGAGCCTTAACTGGCTCCCATACCCCTGCACGGACATGACGGAGAGGTATGTAAACAACATCAAAAATGTGTCCAAAATCACACTTTCCGGCACCCGACCAATATTGGACAGTGGCTTTGATAAATTTTGTCGTAGTTTTGGTCTTAATTTAATAATTACCGCCTTATTTTCAAAATCGGATCTGAAAATAACAAAATAAGAGCAATTTTCTTACCAGATCGATACAGCTCAACTTCCTTTTCACGTGTACCGTGTGAATTCACGATGTCTACACAATGGTGATGACCTCTGACTGGCACTTCCGTAATTGTGGGTAAATTGTGCTGCTTCCGTATAATGCGCTGTATGAGTGTTATTCAGCGCATTATACGGAAGCAGCACATTTACAAAGTGCCAGTCAGAGGTCATCACCATTGTGTAGAGATCTAAAGTCACACGCTACACGTGAAAAGGGAGCTAAGCCGCATCGTTCTGGTAAGATATTTGCTATTATTTCTTTATTTTTACCTCCGATTTTGAAATTCCGGTGGTAATTAGGAGTAAAAGTGCCATACAATTTATCGAGGTCACTGTCCAATATTGGTCGGGTGCGGGAAAGTGTGATTTGGGACACATTTTAGGTTTTGTTTACATACTGTATCTCTCCGTGGGTTCCTATGGGAGCCGTTTAAGGCTCTCTGGAATACAATATCATAAAAAACATTTCCAGAGAGCCCTTAAAGGTAATACAAAGTTTTGGGAAATTTTGAAAATTGGGTGGATAGTGATTCTTTAAAATTTTAATAGGTTTGGATGCCCCTGTGGATGTTTTATAAGCACTAGAAAATTTAGGCACTAAAACACTTCTGCTTTTGAGAAAAATTGAATAGAGTAAAGGACCCGGTTTTCGGCCACTTAAGACAAAATCCTATTTTTTGGACTCTTTACTTCCTACATTTATTTATTATCATTTCTTGTTCAAATCATGAAGTAAATATTATTATTATTTAAACAAAAAAAGAATCCCAGAAAAAAATCACGAATTGCCATGACAATATTCATTTCAATTTTCACTGTTTTGGAGCCGGTTATCGGCATAGCGAACCAGTTTTCGGACGCATGTACAAAGTCAATAGGAAGCGCTCGCGCGCCGTGCGTTTCCGCGCTGATGTATAGCACAAGCGGGCGGAGCAGGTATCCCACGCCGGAGCTCCCGGGTGCTCGCCTGGCCGAAGACAGGCACAGCGGTGATCGGAAGTTGGAATCTGAATTAGACGGACATATCGTGTGTGCGTGGCGGGGTCCGGCTGCATTGATTTAATACATGCGATGAGATACTTTTGAGCTTGCGACCAACACAAAAAACGGGCTCTAAATCTGAAAAATACTTGAAATAAAGCTCATTTTATGGTACCCATATTTCTTACATACACGCGTAAGAAACTCGATTTTTCAGATTTGGGTAGCGGGACCGCCGATTACATCGCTAAAATGTGATATTTTAGGATATATTTTCCATTGCAAATGTGGTTCTTTAGTGACTCTGGCATGGTATGGTATGTGTGGGATATGTGATATGCTATTATGCGATGTATTTTAAAGGGATTTTACCATGCATCCAATGGATCGGCCGAAAACTGGAGCTGTCCGATTACCGGCTCCTTTACTCTATAAAAATTTACCGGTGCTCCCGGTAAATGTTGATAAATTTCAAATAGAGCCTATGGCCATACAATGGTAGCTGCTAATGGAATGGCTAATCGGTCAATTTTAGTCAAGAAACATTGTTTTATAGCTTAATTAATATCTTGACCTTGAGAGGGAGCTATACAATATAAAGAGTTTATTATTTACAATTTCACAACTTTAAACTCGATTTCAACGGCGACAATGCTTCCAATGCTTCCAATATGTTCATTTGAACCAAATTCATGACACTACCAAAACTTTGTAATACCTTTAAGGCTAGCCTAGACCCTACTTACAATTTTGAATTAATAGGTTGCTCGACTCCTCTAGGCATCTGGCTGACCACTTGAAATTATAATTTGAAGAAGTCTTCGATGGGAAAAAGGGGTGATTCCTCGTTCTAAACCGAGCCATCCATGTTGTATTGTCGATTCAACATTTCAAAGAGAAAGTAGTACGCATGCATGCGCGGTATCGGCACAGCAAATATGAATATTCATGCTATAGTCTAGAGCGCAATTCGCTCTTAAATCCTGAAAATGCATGAGGTTGTGTAGGGCCACTCTGATGTTTCAAGTCGTGCATATTCAGCAATTTCATTTTCATTTTCACTTCAGTATCGATCTAGATCTAGACCCTACAAATAATGAGAAATCATGGATATGCAAACATCACATTCCTAACAATTTCTAAAATTTCCGCAAAGTTTGGACATGCATGCATTTATCAATCTGAATACCGGTAAATCATTGTTACTTGTTAAAAATAATAGAATATGAGAAATCATGGAGTGACATGGACCAAATGTTCACTAACTTATGATCACATCATGGCATGATAAATGGATCCTAATTCATATGGTACCTTTTTTTGACAATTTGTTCAAGCTCTCTAATTTCATATCCTACTTAGAATCGCTGGAAATAGATCTATTATTTTGTACCATTTTATGAAATTTAAATATTTTACCATTTTATGAAGTTGCATGTACCACATCAGCTTCGTGTGAACATTAAATTATGTTAAGAAGAATAAAATTGCATCGCTCAATAGATCATATCAGTGTGCATGCCCTATAGCTTTTTCCAGGATTTATTTGGTAAATGATGATTTAAATCATTTTTTTTCTTTTCTTTTCCAGAATATGCACTTGTCGTGTTCACACTGGATAGTGTGAAGAGGGTGGTTTTAGGAAGCGAAGTTCGGCAGGTGGAGGATGAGGATGGATGGGAGGCGTACGATAAGGTTAACAAGAAGTGGTACTCTGCTGTCGTGCTTGAAAGGACCTGTAAGTTATAGATTTTTATGCCTCGGCTTAGGCCACCGAATGTGGGTGCCAGAGGCAAATTATGTTTTTGGGCTGTCCGTCCATATACCTCTGTCTCATTTTCGTTCTTGCGATAACTTAGAAACCATTGATTTGACAAATCAATTTAATTTGCGTATATATGCAAGTGACGTTCTAATTTTTTGATCAAGAGGTCCAAGGTACATGTAAAAGTTCACAGAAATCATTTTTTAAAGTTCTCATTCTTTCATAAATTACAATTTCACTTCTCAAATTCAAACTTGACACAAATACTAAAGTAACAAATTATCTAAAAACATTTAAAATCCATTAACTCTGTATGCGCTCTTTTCTCACCAGTGCACTGTCGGCCCTGCGTTTCGTTTGCATCTGTGTACAAATCACACTACATGCTAGTACGTGCAAATTAATGCAAGGCACAGGAGGTTTATGGGCGAACACAAAAAGAGTTGACCTAAATATCACAAAAGTCATATCTTTAAAAATGTTATAAATTTTGAGATAGTAATCTCAGTGCATTGACAATAGTGCATACATGTGCCTTGCCCATAAGTGCCAACCTAAATTCTTCAATCAATTCCATAATGCAATATACTGTATTTCTTATCTAGTAAGGGTGGATGCATTAATTCTGACTGCGCGCAGTAGAGAATCTGTCTAGTTTATTACAGTTTGTCAGCATTTACCCCAAAAAGCAATATCATAATTAACTAATTATCTACAATGCAACCCAATTTATAGGTGCTGCAGGCTCTGCCGAGTGCAAACAGTTTGAAAATAGAACTTGGTAGAGGCATGGTACCAAACGTCTTATCAATCTTAAATTCTTAACACCATGCAATTCAGAACCAAAGTTGTGTATTAATGTTTTTCAATGAAGGTGAGTATAGGCCATTATGTGAATGCTTTTTTCAAATACACCTTGTAACATTGTTATTCACAAAAAAAATGATTTTCCTGATAATGTGACTGATGTTATTTTAGAAAACAATATTGTTCAACTATACATGCTATAGCCATAGCAATTTGCTACATGCATGGATGCTAGTGGTATTATTATTTTTTTGTCAACCTTTTCCTTTTGGTCCTCAGGTAACAAAGATCAACTTAACAAAAAAATGGCTTTGTTAGGGGGGATGAAGAGGAAGAAGATGGCAAAAACTCCACGAGCTGCGGAAAGCAACAAAGACAAGAAGAGGGAAGAGATGGAAGAGAGGAGGGAGGCGAAGGAGAGGAAGAGGGAAGAAATGGAAGAGAGGAGAGAGGCGAAGGAGAGGAAGAGGGAAGAAATGGAAGAGAGGAGGGAGGCAAAGGAGAGGAAGAAGGAAGAGATGGAGAAGATGAGGGAGGAGAAGGAAAGGGAAAAACGCATCTTGGCCAAGAGGGATGAGCATATCCTGGAGAGCATGACGGCATTGTGTCCAGAACCAATGGAGGTATTCTTTAGTTTTATTGTTTGAATTTAATTCTCTCCCTTTTTTTCAGACAGTGAGACATGCATGCTTTAAACAGTATATATATAAAAAAAAAAAAAATTGTGTGTGTGTGTGTAAAACAAAATTTCTTTTGAAAACATATGATGGATATACTGTTAATTCCACGATCGAAAGAACAAATACGAATTTAACACCACAAAAAATATCCTTACAAGATATGATACTTTATAGTTGAGGGAACGTTTCATGTATTTGTTAGTTAAAGATAAACTTGAGTTCTGGTAAAAAAAAAAAAAATCTCACAGAATCATACAAAACTTACACTGAATGTTCAAGATTACAAATAAATGACATGTGCCAAACAATTTTGGAAGAAAATGTATACTGGCTGAGTAATGAGCATAGAAAGACAAGGAAATCAAGGTAGTACTAGCCCCGACACCATATGTGTTGTCCCATATATAGCTTTCTGTGTACAGTGCTTGTTACTTTACCAAGACTCTGTCAAATTTATTATGATTTTGATGACTCCAGAACCTTGCAGTGCACACCAATACTTACATGCTACATGATCAACTGTTTCTGATCCTTTCCACACCTTTTCTTTCACAATGCAATCGCATTACCAGTACTAAAGTTTATCTTTAATGTTTTGTGTTTTGTCTGCAGTGTGACAGTGACCCTGACGAGTTCCAAACTTTTAACCTACCAGCCAGTTTCAACCAGACTACGCCTCAGCCATTCCGCCGCACCAACACCCCACCAGCCAGTTTCACCCAGACTACGCCTCAGTCAGCCAGCCGCACCAACACCCCACCAGCCAGCCTCACCCAGACTACGCCTCAGTCAGCCAGCCGCACCAACACCCCACCAGCCAGCCTCACCCAGACTACGCCTCAGTCAGCCAGTCGCACCAACACCCCACCAGCCAGCCACACCCAGACTACGCCTCATCCACCCCGCCGCACCAACACCCCACCAGCCAGCCGCACCAACACCCCACCAGCCAGCCTCACCCAGACTACGCCTCATTCATCCCGCCGCACCAACACCCCACCAACCAGCCTCACCCAGACTACGCCTCAGCCATACCGCCGCACCAACACCCCACCAGCCAGCCTCACCAAGACTACGCCAGCCTGCACCACCCAGTCCCATTCCCAGCCATCCCGCCCCACCAAGACCAAGTCTGCACCAATCACCCCTGCCTGCAGGAATTGCCAAACCCTTCATCAGCGGCTGGCTGAGGCAGAAAAAGAGCTGGCTGAGCTGAAGCAGCATCATCTCGTCAGCATCGAGAGTATGTCACAATGATTGAAAAAATAAAAATCAATCTTTTGTTTTTAAAAGGATTCTAAAGTGATCTTGAAGTTTTCACTGCATGCCATTCCATAGATCTGTTAAAGAATTTTCATTCCGTATTCGATGTTGAGGTATAACAAGGGAATTGTACTACCATGAATGCTACTATGTTATAGTCACAAGCTCATGCAACCTAATTGTGAAATTATGTTTCATTATTTTTCTTGACCTTAAAATGAATACATACTGTACTTTGATTTCTGCCATTGTATATCAGGATAAACATCAATTCGTTTATATTTTTATTTTTTGCAGATGAAGACAGGCCTAGACCAGGACTGATGACTCCAGCCCTCGCAGAACTGCATAATGTGAGTAATACAATGTCTGATTACTGTTGCCTCCCTACCCATGCCCTCTTCTTAATCTCAATTATAATTTGGTCTGCAATGAAACTAATGAAGTGCTAGATTACCAGCAATGATATGAATGGCATTTATTTCAAATTATTCCACTCTGAGAATTAATTAATGCTTATTCAGGCAATTAAACCTCAATATAAGTAGCAATCAGACTACCAATATACCAATGAATTAAACCACTTTTTTAGGTAAACATTAGGCGTCTCAAGTAGGTATATACCGTATTTAAGGCTGACCTAAATTATGAATAACATTAATGTATCTTTATATAACAGCCAAATGTATTGCCCTTTTAAAGAAACAAGTATTAATAGATATATATATATATATCAATGTTTTTAAATCGAATTTAAAAACTTATTTGTTCAACTGAGAGATCTTATTTAATTTGTAGAATTTAGTAAAAAGGAGCTCTTAATCAGCGCAGCTGAATATATTTTGTATAAAAGCTGCGCTATATAAATTTATTATTATTATTATTATTATTATATGCGATTCCATGACAGATGACAGAAGTGTCCCCAGGAACGGGTGTTTATGCGTTCGAGCATACGCTGCAGGAGGCAGCAACCAAAAAAACCGGCACTGGGGTGGCGCTGTTCCTCCTCAGTGTGTTTTACCCACACAGTGAGCTGTTAGAGGCTGGGACCCTGCTACGCCTGGATGCAGCTGTAGTCACAGCCATAGTTGGTAAGAATTGATTCATTAATACTAGTAGTTCAGATTATTTCATGCTAGGCAATGATTTGTTAACAATTTTCTTTAATCATACCAAGCTCTTCGTGGGCTTATAGGTACATGCATTCTAAATGCCTCTGACCTTTATCAACAATAGCTTACTAGTAACTAACTTGCACACTTAAATGACCTTCATTATACAGTCGTGTGCTACTCAAAGTCAGATATGTTGAATAATCGCCTATCCTTTTCAAAAAGCTCTCCTTTTGGGGCTTTTTTATAGGCAGCATCCAGTGAACTTTACTATCATTCCATTTCTGAGCATCGTGTTGTTTGAGCTAACATGTCACGCCACTCTTGGCAATTCTGATATGCATCACTCGTACTTCTAAATATTTTTGTTCTGTTTATATCTTTCAGCATTTGCAGGAAGAGCGAAAGGGGCCGGATCGCATACTTCGGCTCAACTTAGGCAGGCTCTTAGAGTAAAAATTGAGGGGATAAAATATAGGGCCAAAAAACATCTTCAAAAGTAGATAGGGGATCTTAATTTGTTCAAGTGGGGAGGGGGGGGGGGGCACCTGACCCACAGGTCTCTTTTCTTTTGATTTTCATCTTTAAGTGTTTGTTTTATTTGTTTGGGGGGGGGGGGGGTTCACTATAGTTTCCATCAATGTTATTTAGTGTTTTTTTGTATATCAACTGCCAAACAAAAAGCTGCCTTCTACCTCAGTGTGTGATAATACATGTACATTATAAGATAGTAGATGTACTTTTCATGTACATTTTATATGTTCATAACCTTTTATTATATTAGTTTTTTATAGTCAGTATAAATATTTTCCTTGCCTTTCAGTAGCTTGCCATAACATGTATAGGGATGCATATATATATGCACAATACTGAAAACTTTTCTATTTTATTACCTGGTATGTATTAAAGGTGTTTGTGTATTGGAGAAGGGGGGGGGGGGTACACTATAGTTTCCACCAATGTTATTTTGTATATCAACTGCCAAACAAAAGCTGCCTTCTACCTCAGTGTGTGATAATACATGTACATTATAAGATAGTAGATGTACTTTTCATGTACATTTTATATGTTTCATAACCTTTTATTATATTAGTTTATTATATTCAGTGCAAATATTTTCCTTGTATTTCAGTAGCTTGCCATAACATGTACAGGGATGCAAATATATGCACAATACTGGAAAGTTTTCTATTTTATTATGTCAATGTTTGGTGTTCATGATACATTTCATTTGTATGTATATTTATTTTATTTTACAGAAACCTATCTATCACATACAGTCAACTCTGCCAAAGTCAAATTTGCATGAGATGAATGGTGGCCCAAGTCGAAGGTCTTATATTGGTCTTTTCTCTTTAATTTTCATTGTTTTGACCTTGCATAAGGCAATTTTGGTTGCTTTTGTTGTTGCTTAGTCAAAGCAATTCTCTTAGATTTGACTTCGGTAGAGTTGAATGTACATACCCATATATTAGAACAATGTTATTATTATTATATCAACTGCCAAACAATAGCTGCCTTCTACCTCAGTGTGTGATAATACATGTACATTATAAAATAGTAGATGTACACTATAGTTTCCATCAATATTATTTAGTGTTTTTTGTATATCAACTGCCAAACAAAAGCTGCCTTCTACCTCAGAGTGTGATAATACATGTACATTATAAGATAGTAGATGTACTTTTCTTGTATGTTTACCGTATAACATTTTATTATAGTTTATTAGAATTATTCAGTGCAAATATTTTTCTTGCCTTTCAGTAGCTGTATCGGGATGCATATATATGCACAATACTGGAAAGTTTTCTATTTTATTATGTGCCAAAGAGATTGGAGGAATGTCATCTATCTTTTTATATACATTATGTGCTACAATTCCCTTGCTTTTCACTGTACTTGCCAAAAAGGTTATTAGGATGCATATTTTTTTTCTACATTGTCCTTTTTTATTTTTTTGTATCCATCTTGTAGGAAAAAATAGACCTCTATATAACAAGCCAAATGTTGAGGCATCTTTTCCATGCATGCTTTTCCATTATCATCTGTACAAATTCATTGATGTTTATACCATTAAATTCATATTCCAGATAATACATTTGAACAATTTTTTTTCTTCTTCAAATCTTGTGGCTTTCTCTATAAATTCCACTAATCTGAAATGTAAGTGTGTATAGTGAAAGCTCTTTTTAGCGGTGATGTGATTGTGAGAGGGTTGGCTGATGACATAGAGTGTGTATTAATGGTGACTGCAGTATTCCGACACTGTTACAAGACATTTTAAAAATATGTATGTTGTATTTTTCTGCTATTTTAAGCGGATCCCATAACATCTAAGCTGGATATATTTTTAAGATATTTTTTTTCTATTTCCCATATATTTTTTTCCTATTTTCTTGCTAATTTTTGGGGTAACAAAATAGTGAGAAAATATATTTTTCATATATTTTTATACAGGTTTAGACTTTTATTTTGTATATTTTCTGTATATTTTACTATTTCTTCGCTATTTTTGAAGCGTTCCAAAACATATAGGCTAAAAATATATTTTTTTGCTATTTTTTTGCTATTTTTAATCTATTTCTGTACTATTTTCCATCTATTTTTTTAGAGAGAAGAAATAGTGAGAAAATATATTTTTCATATATTTTTTCTACAGTTATCGACAAATTTATTTCATATATTTTCTGTATATTTTTCTATTTTTACGCTATTTCTAAAGCGTTCCAAAACTGTGTGCTAAAAATATATTTTTTTGCTATTTTTCCTTCTATTTTCAATCTATTTCTGGACTATTTTCCATCTATTTTGGGGGAGAAGAAATAGTGAGAAAATATATTTTCTTGGTCTATTTTTCATATATTTTTTATATAGTTTTAGACTATTTTATTTCGACTGGGGTAGGTGTCGATAGATGAAAGTGCCATGAAACTCATGGCATCCTCCACAGAATGTCAAATGTCACTCACACTTTACAGTATTAGAGTGCACTCTTAGGCATACTGCAATGTCCACAAGTACCCATAGGGGAAAAAACCAATCAATATCTAGACATTTTAGCAGTTACGTTCAGCTTAACCTGTTGAATGCAACTTGATTGTGGTTGGATTTTTAAAGTATTTAATGTTTTAAATGTTGTTAAGTGAAAGGGATTAAGATACACAGCTTTATTTTTCATTAGATTTCTCCATCAAATATCTGTTTAATTATATTTTATGACAAATTCTCTAAGATCTTATTGATAATTGTAATTTGTATTATGTATTATGGGTTGCAAATATTTATAATTGTTCCACAGTGAAATATATATTTTGCTGTTACTGCGCATGAAACATTACTTGCACATGTATTCTACTTGGATGTGTTGCATCATGCTGTGTTAGTTTGTGTCTGTTCAACCCTTTGATCTAATAATCTGTCTTGTTTACCCAGGGTAGCCTCATCAGCATTGATACTGTACTTCCTGAGGGACCTGAAATCATAATTCAAACCATCATTCCCAGGTGTAACAATATAATACACCTGGGACAAATGAGGGTAAAATTACACACTGTCAAAGGATGTAGATACCCAGCAAGGATCAAACCGGGGACTTAATCTTGTCTGAAAGTCAGTCGGGAGCCTTAATTAACCAAGATACCACAATAATACACCCCGAGTCAAAAGAGACACATCTTGCTCAAGGGTTTACTGTAAGCACTGGGAAAGGATTGAATCCAGGACTAGGTATACCAAAGTTCTTCCACAAATGAAAATTTACCAAGCCACTGTTTTCTTTTCTTTGTTGCAGGAGCTGAAGGCAACAGCCACTGCCTTGCAAGATGCTATCAACAAGCTCCAACATGAGTACAAACGTCTGAGCCAGATCACCATCAGCTCTGGGGATGAGGAACAGGATCCTAACAAACTCTCCACCTCGGAGCAAAAGCTGGTTCGCCTCTGCTCCAGGAATAGGAGGTGCCTTTCTAGGGTGAGTCATTCAATCTCTCTCTGCATTCAATCTGTGTCTGTCTCTCTCTCATTCTCTCTCTCTCTCTCACTCTCTCTCTATCTCTCTCTTTCTCTCACTCTCTCTCTCGCATTATGATCTTTGTCTGCTGGAGGCAATCCTCACGATATTGTTTTATTAGGAAGCTTTTTTCCCCAACCTATCCTACAGGAACACTTGTCTCACAAAATAGGTAGTACCGGTATATGATATGTTCAGAGCCTGAGTTTCCGCCATTATGTGTTCCAGGAGATGATTAATATCTGGGACAAAGTAGAATACAAAGAGGGCTACAAGGGAAATGTCAGTTCCTTTGAGGAATGAATTTCTTGTAAGCATCTTTTATTTGAGTACTGGCGGGAGATAGAGATTGACACCAGAATCTTAACTCTTTGTCAAAAGCTACACACCTTTTATCTTGATTGTATTTCTAATGGACCTTGTTGCAAATTAGCATTTTGATAAACAGGTTGTTTTATAAAGTATCCAACTACAACTACCTTAATTTTGCCATCGTAAGCAAGTGGGGAGTATTGTGTAGGCAGGGCAAAGCTGACCTTTAGACTATGATGAGTCAAATAAATTCCATATAATGTGTAATTATGCCTCCAGTTATAAATTCTAGTGAAAAGATAACTCTATGACTTCCTCTTCAAAGGTGATTCCCTCCATGTTAGTCATAAAAGATGACAAAGTCAGTGCCCCTAAAGAGTACAAGTTTTTCTTCTGTTGTTTATATTTCCTGTGTTACATTTGTAGAACTATGTACAAAGAATTACAGAGTATTCATCGATTTATGTCTCCTTTTTAAAATTCTCAGTAAATGTATATATGAAGTACCCTTAAGCCGAATATTTAACAAATTGTTTTACTTGAATCTACCACAGAAACAAAATGATTATTCTCTTCCTGTCTCTCTTTCCTAATAAATCTCAGTAAAAGTGTAAGGAGCCTAATATTTAAAGTTAATGTTTTACTACAATCTAGAAAAGCTAGGTTGATTAGTTCAAAGGAAAATGCTGTGATTCATATTTTGTTATATGAAACCGAATTGGGTTAAGATATATGAATAAGTCTGTGTATTGATTTGGAGAAGCATAGAGGCATTATGTTTCATACAATGGAGCCTTGTTAACATGATTTATAGCACATCAAGCCACCTTTTAAAAAAATCCACCGTAGCAATATGAATTGACATGCTAAAAAGTGCAGTCTGCTTCACATACAGACCAAACATACAGATAAGAGATCTAGGCGTCGTTTCACGAAACCGTCCAAAGTATAATTTCACCAACATGTAATTGTAAATGACAAAATTGTATTTCAATGGGATGTCGGTGAACATGCAGTTTTGTAAAATGCTGCCTAGGTGTACAAGCCCATGTCTGCTCAGCTGGACAGCTACCCTCTTTCCAACCCTACCTGCTATATATATATATATATATATATATATATATATATATATATATACATGGTCAATGGCTTATGTTTTGCCAAAAAATAGTTTGAAAGGCACAATTTGCTACTTAGAGGTCTTGGCCTATCATGTATTCTGTATTTATGATTTTTACTTGATTTTTTATGATGCCAAATAAATTGAATTGAATCACATCAGATTTTAATAGACCTTTATTGGATGATTCAAACAGTGTGATTGTCTTGAACATTGGAATGACAAGGAAAGGGAAAAAGATAAGGCAAATGTACAATTCTCTAGAAAGTAATTTGAACGTGTCTGAGCCGGAAATACAGGTCGACCGTGTCTCTAAAAACCTCTAGAATTGCAGACTTCCTGTTCATATTAGGCAGTTGGAATCCCCGCACATTTCCACACTTGCCAGATATCTTCATGGAGGGGTGCATCTGTTAACCCATGTTGTACTTTCTAGAAACAAAGCAGCTGCATTGGAAAGAAACTTTAAACTTCTTTTAATGGCAAGAAAGTAAGGATTTATTAATCCGTTGACTACTGAATTGTATAAGTCCCATAGGCTTAACACAGGGACCACCAGGTTCCGGTAAGCAAAGGGTTAAAACATGTACCCTAGACAGAATCTCTTTCCAACTGCTACCCATCTATGAAAATCGCTCCCTGCCCATGTTAATGTAGGACACATTTCAGTTAAAGGACTTCAAGCTTTTAAATGGATACCTCTTTGGTGCGATGTAATTTTGTTTACAATTGGCCTAACATCCTGGTGCTCCCTTTCTCAAATTGGGTTCAAAGACATTGTATTTGTAAAAAAAAAGTTAACTACAGCATTCTAATGCCTGTTCAGGAAATCATTAAAGTAAGAGTAGAATTAATGTGTGTTGTCATTGCATATATCAAAGGGAACTGTTTCTCAATCAAGATTTAAAAACTATAAAAAAGAAGTGAGATTGTAATTTTGGACATATGGAAACAAGATCTTTTGTTACAATCTGATTGGTCTGTAATCCAGGCACTCCTGTTTTCAAATGGGTCATGCCGTGACAGAGTTGGTTTATTTTTAACTTCTTATTCACCCTGGGATCATTCCAGGGATTGGGAAAGAAAGAAAGTGATGTATTCCTAGATAAAACTAGATGATTGATAGTGAACTGAGCCATGTGAATACATGGAGACAGGGCTAGATATCACTTACAAAGAGACTTCTATAAATATTTGTTTTATATTTCAACCATAAGATTTTTCGAATTTGCTAAGGGAAGAAAAGTAATGATAACATTGCAGTGTCTACTTATTTTTGTTCCACTTCTTAACTTATATATCATATTAGTAGGTCAGCGATAAATTGGGCTGGTGTCCACTGAAACTACCCCCAAGGACAACCTCTCCCCCCAGAACAATTACCCCCCTCCCCCCCCCCCCCCCCCCCCGACCGGAAATTTACTCCCCAGGGTTATATAATGATAGTTATCTTCTTTAGATATGAATGTAGGTCAGAGGTTAATTAACATCAACATACACAAGTGCATAGTTGCTAAAATCAAGTATGTGTTGTTGAAGGTCATGTAAGATGTTCTCCATCTGTAATTTCTTCTTTTCCTATCCTTCCACCTATAAGTCTTACATTGTATGTGAATTCCCTTATCCCCCTCTCTCTCTCTCTCTCTCTCTCTCTCTTTCTCTTTCTTTATATTTTTAATGTATTTGAATTTGTGCAGCTGAAGATGATGTGAGCTGACGTTACTGTTGCATAGAATAAGAATAATTTTTCCTTCATTATCTGGTTTTAGTATACTATTCTCATTATACTGTTACTTTTGACAGTGGCAATGCTTTCTACAAAGGTGACTTTGATATTAATGACTAATAACTCTCAGTCAAGTTCATATATAAGCTCCATTACATCAAACATCCACTCACATTATTCACTGTTTTAATATTTGTCTTGTTCTCCGAATCAGAGAGAATTGATTGTGACACTTTTCTCTAATAGCTGTGGGTTCAAGGCAGGTGAGCTGTGGCCAGTAAACAAACATTTCAAACGGCAATCAATTAAAAATGCCAAGTCAGCACTGTTACCTGTGTTATCTTAGAGTGCAGGTCCAAACAGGAATTTTGGTCTGGTGATGTAGGACGTAAACAACAGGTGAAGCCAAGAACCAAGCCCTCTTAACTAATATTATTTTGGAGAAATTACTTAACTTTTGAAAGGTCTTACATTTTTTAAGAAGGCTATTTTTTAACAACAGTTTAATTTTTGGTGGCTTTATTGAAAATCAATCAAAATTTGTTTAAGACAGCAAGATAAAAAAGAAAAAGGAATTCAGGTATTTCTTTATCATATGGAATGCAATTTTAAAGTAAATATGGCAAGGTTCTGCCTAATTCAGTATGTTCACAAACAAAATAATGACATAAATACAAACAGATTGTCTTTTTTAACACATGAAACAAACAAAGCTCTTCTTGAAACTAGCTTATCAGAGTATAATGTTTTCAAAGCTTGCGAAATCAATCACTTCTAAGTTCACTCTAAAATGTTTTATTGATTTCTTTAAATCACATTCGTGTAGAGTGAGAGTACAGTATAGTATTCAACGTTTACATGTATTAGGGGGCAAATTTTGAAGGTATGGCTTGCCAGTGCTCTGTCGGATATTAACGTTAGCCTACTAACGTACTGCCAAGAGTGACCAAGAGAGGGAGGACTCATACATTGAGTGCCAGGGTGGTTTTACAATAATTGTTTCGGTGACAACTAACTGCTGTGCAGTCACCATCCTCTATTCGACCGATTTCTTAACTTCAATGTTTGACCAAACAACTCTTGCCCTATCATCTTTGTTCAAATAAAGTACCGGGTATTGAGCAAATGTTGCTGGGGCATATGTTGGGGCATTGCAGGTCTCAACATCTTAATTCTCTGAAGTTTTCATATCATCATCGCTACCACTTCAGAATGCCTACCTTTTGAGAAATTTAGGATATGCTTTACTTTTTTCTGTCTTCTAATTTAATAATTCATGATTCACCAATGATGCACGTTTTAGTAAGGTTGTTTGTACGCTCTTTAAGCTTAATATAATTGCTGCTTTCATCTTAGAATATAACTTGTTTCAGGACATATAAGGATATCTTTCTTAGCATGTTAAATCAAGATATATTTCTGGACCCCAATTAATTACAGCTGTAAGTTCAACTTCAAGTTCACTTTGTTCAATACTTTCATTAAAAATTTACTAAAGTAAACAAACATATAACATTTAAGAATGATGTCAATATATAACATGAGAATAAAAACAAGCAGAGAAAATCAAGAAGAACAAGGGGAAAACATTAAACTGAAAGTATTTGGAGACAAGACAGGAAGGCCTTATGTAAAAGTCTGTCTCCAGTGATTGTATCAGTATAAAAAATAGCTATGTACATTTTTTTATTTTTTTTAATGCTCATTCTCTGAATCATTTCATAATCAGAATCTTCTTGATAAATCATACTTCTTGGCAAGAGTGTGGTAACCATGGGTATTTGTTGTTAATATGTGAAATCTGTTCCATATCTGTAAGAAACCTTGGCATATGCCAAATGGACCCCATTTGTTTAGATAAGAATATGAATCCAGCCAACTAATTTTTATTGAAAGACTAGTGGTAAAAAATAAAGTTATGACGTCTGCCCATCCTAAATTTAGCCTAGATTAATCTTTAACCAAAATAGACAATACATGTATATTATGTTAGACCTGTTCTTTAAAAGGAAATGAATTTCTTCTATTGTTTTTTGGTTTGTGGACTGATTTTAGTGCAGCTGCCAACCGTTGTGCCCAGAGGTATTACACATAATGTGTATGAACAAATCAGGAAATGTGTGTTCAAAGTAACATGAATATGAGTCATTATCTTGAAATATCATTTTTCATTTGCCAGCTTGGGAAGAAAGAGTAACAAAATTATCAAAGCACGAGCCAAATAATCACAGCATCAGTAATTAATATTTTTGAAACCTCGTTAAGATGATTTTGTTGGTGCCACTTGTAATCCATAGACTTGGGGTGGATCTGAACTGGACTTATTCAGCAACCATTATCCTATTACCTAGGTTTCTAATGTTAGTTATCTGTATACTATAATTTAAGATTCAAATGTGTTTTCTTTTTCACCCAATTAGTGTATGTATTCTTGACTCCTACATATATTGCTTCTTCTTCAAAAAGATTGGGATGTTAAGAGATTTTTGGTTTCTATTGGCTAGCACACAACTTCTTGCAAGACGGCATGTAGAACTCTCAATGATTCATTTCCCCTTATCTGACAAACGCCATCTATGGTCACAGCTGAGTCAGTAAATTCTTACATGGCCATGGGTCGTTACATGTTGCTATGTGTTTAACAGTGTGCTAGATATCTATGTGATTGATATTTACTTCTTTGATAGGCTTTCAGGTTGTTGAGTGATGCTTAATACTATACTCAATATGTATTAAATGAACTGATTATACATGTTGAAAAGTTGGTTTTATGAATTCTTTTAGCAAAGGTAGTAGAAATGTGTGTACTTATTGTTGTCTAATCCTAAACCTTTAATGGCTGTTATGAAGAGAGAGATTTATAAAGAGAGATGTACTTGTTTTTCAGATGTGATTCGATATTGGGTTTCACATTAAGAATAATATGAAGTTGAGTAGACCCTAGACTTTACTTGTCTATACATCTAAAAGCTTATTATGTAAATGAATAAACCTCAGATCAAACTTGATTATAGAATTTGTTTACTGACATGAAATATAAAAAACAGATTATTGTATTTTCTTAATCGCCCAAGCTCTTCAAACTGGGGCAAAGATTTAATGATTAGTCCTAGGCATGTTGGTCTTTTGCACAGGTCATTGTTGATTCATTTGTATTCTTTGTTTCTATGGTAAATTGAAAATTCCAGTGTACTTCCCGTCCCTTCCTGGTCTCTTAGACAGAGAAAAAGAGGTCATTCTATTCGCTGACATTGACGTCATGAGGGCAATGGTAGTGTTCCCCTTCTTATCCCCCCTCGTTCTCCCTTTTCCTGATTCCTGTCTTACCCCCTTCCCTACACTTATCAGAGCTCATCAGGTATGTGTCAGGAAATGTGACTTGCTATACACACTCTTTCTCTCTCACTTGCTTTCCCTCTTTGCCCCCCCCCCCACTCTCTCTCTCCCTCTCCCTCTCTTTCTCTTTCTCACCCTCTCTTTCTCTCTTTCCCTCTTTCCCCTTTCCCTCTCCCTTACTCTTTTTAGTTGTTTTAATTCCCTTCTCATAGTTTTCTTCCTCTACCACTTTTTATCACTATTATTCCACTTACTCTCTCACTTTCTCTTTCTCTCCAAGTCTGTCTCTCTCTCTCTCTCTGTGTGTCTCTCTCTGTCTCTCTCTCTCTCTCTCCCTCTCCTTCTCTCTCTCTCTCTCTCTCTCTCTCTCTCTTATTCTTTATATCCATTACTGTATCTCAGTTTAATTCAAGTTTGTTGAATCGGTCTAAAACAACTTTTAATGAAAAAAAACTATACAAAATGATGGATATATTTGTGAAATAAGTAAGACAACAAAAAGAGAATCTACAGTAGGCTTGCGGGTGCACTATGTGAGAGAGAGAGGGTTGAGGAGTACTGAAAAAAGAGAATCTTTTAAATAATTGTATTTCATTGTCCACTGCAAAATATCCAGATGAGTTGATACTTATATACCGACTTGGAAGAGAGGAAGAACACTTTATACTGCAATGAACTTGACCTTAATCAAATATCCCCACCCTAGTGAAAAACATCTGTCAGCACCCCTCCCTAACAACCCCTTAGGGTGGGGCTGTATACCTTGAGCTATTGTGGGGCTGTATACCTTGAGCTATTAAAAGTCTGTGTCAGGTAAAACAATGATATCCATAAAAAGTCATATGTGAAAAGTATTTAAACTTAGGCTAATAAAATCTTTAGCAAAATCAGAAACAGAGCAAAGTCATAGATACAGATCATTACAAATTAATAAGTGTTGCCGGCTAATTTATGGAAAAATCACAATGGAACATTTTAAACTTTAGACTTTATCCTTCCATTAAAGCAATGTCTCTATTTGCACATAGTTCAACGTCATTATGTTGATAAAGTTCTGTCGGTATTTTAGAATTAACATTTGAAGAAAATTTGGACAGTTCTAACAATTTTCTGTGGAAATAGCACTAGAAATTTCAATGTAAGTATGAATTATACATTTCCAGTTCTTGAAATTGTTGTTCTACTTTTTAATATAGAAATCTAAATTGCATTTTATACGATAATGAGGATGAATAAACCTGTCATTTAAAATGTCCCGTATATAGTGATGACCTATCTTTTTGATTGCCGGGTTGGTGACTGACAGAATAAAAAGCAATTTCAGAGCAATTCAACAAGTGTGAAGGGGAATTCCATGGGCTGAGACGATGGCGTGTGACTTTGACAGAAAAGGGAAATCCCTTTATTTAGATGGAAAGGTGAAGGTTACATGAGGCTTACCTGATCGGAGAGATACTCACACCACTAGCCCAGAATGAACAACCTGCAAGTAGACACCTAGGAATAGAAGGACTAAACTTTGAGAGAAAAAATGGATACAGTCAAGAAAAATGTACAGTTGTTGAGAGCTTGAAGGTTTTGATTTGATTTGATTTGATGGATCAATCATAATATACCCAGTGTGTTGATCACTAGGTCTGGGCTTCCAATCCCAGCCCAGCATGAATGTCCTTTGAAAGACTTAATCTGCATTTGCCACTCTCCGCCCAGGTGTGAATGAATACTTTTTTTAGTGCTAGGTACTTTGGAAGCTAAGCTGTAGTGAACTGTTTATCATGAAATTTAGTGTCTTCCTATCACCTAACAGTGATTCAAGAGAGCACATAATTTATGAAGTTAAATGAAATTATTTTCTAGTTTTTTACTTACGTGGAATAATCATGTTTGTGTTTAGGCAATTTTAATGCTTACAAAAATACTCATCAGTTTACCCATTATCCAATGGAACTCTCTTTTATTGTTCAACGCTTATTATTAACAAAATCACAAATCATGCAAAATTATATAGAATATCAGGGGGATGAAAACTTTCAGTGATCCTTTGAAGGTCTATTTCCAAGTTGTACTTGGAAAATAAGTGCAAGACTGTTTAAAATCTTAAGCTAGCTCTCAAGAACTGTCTCCTCCGCATCTTGTACGCTTCCTTCCCTCCAAGGTATTCTTGATGGCCACACAAGCATCCCATCAAATCACTTAATCTCAGTCATTAGGAGGGCCGGAATCCTGCCTTAATTCAAGGAGTGACTCCTGTTTCCCCCTGACCAAATCATCCTAGACGGGCCATTTTCATTAGCTTAAACAAACTTGACGCTTGTCAAGACCATAGTCCCAGTTTAGAGATCCTGTGTCCATTAGCCCAAGTCAAGCTATACCATCTTGCTTGAGGAGTAGTTCATGAAACAGAGCATGTCAGAGTCCAGTTGAATGAGACCACTAAGTAATCAAATAGTGGGCTATTTCACAAACTAGCCAAAGCTTCTGTAGAATAATAGAATATGAAGAAGCCCACTATTTACATCTTAATTCACTGTCATATACTTTGCAAACATAATTTGATTGGGCTCATTTTCCTGATCAGAATTATCAAGCTAAACTAGGTCTTATGAAAACAGGCCTTAAAATATGATTTTCTTTTGATGAATTTTACCCCCCTAGGGACATTACAGGTCCCATATGATGTTCTGTTTCTTTGGAAGTTTCTTCATCTGGGAAACTGACGTTGTTGTTCTTGTTGACTTTAGGTATCAGTATATGGACCAGAGCATCACACATGTCTTTGACCTAATATTGAGAAGTTGTCTGAAGCATCTGGACTTTCATATTTTGTTATCTATCCAGACAAGAAAGGCAGATGGCTTAAATCGTTACATGCAAGGAAACTTTTTCCCAGCACAGTCAAATTGTTATTTACAAATTGGGAGGGGTACTATTACATCCCGCTCAGTTGTTTTCCTGAATATCCTATAAGAGCTATATATTGCCATAGGCAGTAACTGTCTTTTTGTGGGCAGCTGACAATTTCAAGTTTCATTCTAGGAAAAATCTTTACCGACAGCCTAATAACATGTTTGTTGTGTCATCGAGGTTCAAAACAGTTCGGTCTACACTCTCAAGGTCAGAACTTCAGGAAACACTACTTTGTTGGACAGCATATGGAAATTGAGACAGGCCTAGGAAAAAATGATATCCTTGTGATGAATTTTAACCCCCTTAAGGATGGGACGTTTCTTTCGAAATTTCTGGGAAACTGACGTTTTGGTCCTTGTTGACTTCAGGTCCAGGATATGGACTGTAGCATCATACATGTCTTTAACCTAATATTGAGTAATCGCCTGAAGCAGCTGGTCATTCTTAATTATTTCTCCAGACAGTTAAGGCCAATGGCTTAACTTGTTACATGCAAAGGAAACTTGTTCCCAACAATGTTAACATTTTATTTTCAATACAGTATGGTAATCAGGAGAGGGGACAACCTATAAAATCTAGTTCAGATGTTTCCTTGAATTACAATGCAACAAAACAATAAAATCCATTCTAGGAAACATCTATACTAAGAGCCCCAAAACATGTTTGTTGTTTTCTTGAGGTTCAAAGTAGTTCAGTCTGTAATGCTCTCAAGGTCAAGAACTTCAGGAAACTTATTTTGTTTTGTTAGAAATGGAAATAAACGACACAAAACTTTGTTACAGAATATGGAAATTACGATTAAGGGAACCAAATAATTCCTGAGCTGTCTGTTCTTTGAATGATTGCATCTTCATTAATGAAGGATACAAACAGAATGTACAGAAAATATGGGGCTTCTTTGTGTATTTCCACATGGGGTAGCAGGTTTGCACTTTACATGGCCAATAATAAAAATTGATCTTGATAATCTTTAGATTCCATACCAAAGAAACATGAGACAGCTTACATTGTTCAATAAATTGTCACCTTGGTGTTTTGACAGTAAGAAAAATAATGTAATCTTCAGATTTCATACATTTGAAGCCTGAAACGCTAGCTAGACCTCACCGATAATGACAACTATAACTATAATGACCAAGACTTAATTGCTCTTGGTTAGCTGTAGATTCCATAAAGAAGCCTGAGATAGCATAGAACAGAAGTCATACCGGTAATGCCTCATTATAGGAAATGGAAGGCATCCAATGAAGAAGATTTAACAATGCCTTCAGGATTCACCGTCTGGTTTATTTTTGGAACATGCTTCTGCGGTCCTTTCTGTAAGTCCTGATGGTTACTAGAAGTGACAGAAGAAGACCCAAAATGGAAGGAGGCCAAGTCCAAGGGGTAGGATACCGGTAGCAAAACCATTTGCTCTTGTTCAAAGGCAGACAACATGCATCTAATGGATGATCGGTGACTTCATGTTTAGTAATAATTATATTAAAGGCTATGTAATTTTATTATAGTGAAGATATACATAAAATCTTTGTCAAAAGAAGATATGAAGTCATTCAAAGACTTGGTTCTAAACAAACCAATTTGAAATTTTGAACTCATTATTATTTAACTGACTCAAAAAAAAAAGCATTTTGCAAACAAACTGAATTTCTCTCTGAATTAATATATTTCTATTTGACAATTTTGTTCCTCTATCTTATTATTATGCTTTCTCATAGGTTTAATCATAGGTTTATTTCACAACTTCTTTATTTCAAGGTTTCTTCATCTAAACATTTATCAGAATATCTAACATTTGAAACAACAAACCTCTTTAATGTCAACTCTTTGTTCAAGTGCCAAGGTGTGAATTAATTTTGTCTATCTTCTAGTGTGTAACACCTGTATAACACTTACACAGCGTACATGCTCTTATTATTTGGTTTACAATTATCAGACATCCTGTGAATGTCTGACAAGTAATTAGTGAGAAAGGCTGTACATGTAGGCTTAATAAGAATCAAATAATCAAAGTAATAGTTATATAATAAAAGAAATTATATACCTCACTTAAGAAATCCAGCCATCTGATTGGTCGAATTGCATTCATAAACTTCAACTGTTCCTGTAAAATTCTCGGTAACCATGCATAAAACATTTCACTATTTTTAATAACCATGGTTACTCCATGGTTACCCCATAGGTTTACATGTTAAAAAATGGTTTGAGCGATGGAGAATACCGTATGTGTGCGAAGGATTGGTCTACAATTGAATCTCGATCGATCTTACCGACAATTTTATCTTGCATTGTTGACATGAAGACGAAAATAAACTCTCAAAAACAAAAAAACAACATCTGCCGATAGATCTTGATCTAAGTTCGTGCCAATATGCATTGCAAAAGTAAAAGAAGGGCCCGTTTCATGGAGCTTTTGCGAGGCCCTCACGCAGAGCCGTTTTCAATCCATTTTAATGTATGGCTGTGTGACCAAAGTTCGCGCGTGACCAAAGTTCGCTTTCTCAAAAAATCGGTAAGATTTCGAAAATCTGATATCACCAATGGAAAGAGGATCATAAAATTACCCAGAAACGAAATTTTCTTTGGAATTGGGTGCGAAATTGTGAAAATATTGACAAAAGATCGGCACATTTTGCAGTTATTTGCGTCCGTTCCGAAAAATTACCAACTTACCGATAAGGGTCTGGAAATCTTCATTTTGAGAGCAGATATCCTCAAAATTGTAAGTAATAAGTGGTACCGTCTGGTTGTATGATATTTTGCCTTGCAAATTATCAAATTACCTTATTTTTGATGGATCGTATTTTTGTATAAATCAGCTGTTAACCCCCGTGCGTGAACTTAGGTCTCGTTGTTTTTATGACTTTTTTAGATGCAGCGCGCATGCACGATCGGACATCGAATTTTTAGATCGCGATATCTCCGAAATCCTTCGACGATAAATGTTGTAGTTGAACCAATTGGTAGTAAAATACTTTGCCGTCCATTTGGTAGTAATTAAAATAAATAAATTTGTGTAGAATATGAGAAAACATGGATCGAATATCACATTTTCTAATTTGTTCTAAAATCTGCGCGAACTTTGGTCACCCCTTCATATATATTGGAGAAAACTGCCAAGCATGTTAACGACGCGCAATAGCCTAGTGGTCTAAGCGTTGGTTTTCGATACACCTCTTGTTGTACGCAAGAGTTTGAATCCCGTCTTCGACAAAAATGAAAAATATTTTTTTATTTTTATTTTTTAGTCTATTTTTTTTCGGCATATAAAAGTATTAATGACTGCTTTAATATTCGAGAAATAGTTGTTTTATTACGCTCTCGGGAAGGTTACAATTGGGCTATTCCCCTCGGCAAGCCTCGGGGAATAGCACAATTCTAACCTTCCCTTGAGCGTAATAAAACAACTATTTCTCTCAAAGCAGTCATTAATACTATATAATATTACTGAGCTTCTGATGTACCTCCCCCTAATGACCACTAAGTAATGTATTTGATAACATGTCTATCAGTTTCATACCAAGCTAGCTCGATATCCAGGGCCCCCTTATGTAGGTAAACTGTTCTATAAAAACCCTGAAATGATGCTGTTGCTATTATTATACTGCAGGAAATCATTTCCGGATGAAGTGTAGAGAGTGCAATTTTCATCACATCCCTGCATCACCCTACTCTATCAAAGCTATTGTGTTGTTTAACCAAACATTCAGACTAGAAGGATTCAGTGTAAAGCTATACAAGAATCATATAGCTATGATATAGATAAAGAATCCAGGTCATGTTCTAATCTACATGTCGTATAGTACAACAACTGTATTTAACTGGGCAGGGCTTATTGGGAGACAGTTCTGCTGATGGGCAGCTGTCCTGTCAACTGACCTCTTCAAATCTAGTTTCTTTATACGTTTCTTTAAACAATATTGTTATCCAGTCTGTATGTCCCTATCAATATACAATGATTCTTTTTACGTTTCTTTGTACAAGTTTCATATAAATGTCCTATAGTCTGAACTGGCTACAACTTTGGTTTGAATTTGATGACTCTTGTCAGAAAGTTTGGAGGTGGGTCATAGGAGATGGTGATACAGTTCCAGAAGGAAAGCAGATGGGAAGCCAGAGATGAGGCCGTCGAGAGGGGGGCCGGAAGTGTGTAGCTAACATGGAAAGTCGATTTGAAACCTCGATGTTGCCACAGTCCATCTGCAGCCTGGAATAGCTTGTGTGCTGTTGAACTCATGTTTGCAGCTCTTAAAATGTAATTGATATATATCAGATTGATGATTGCAGTGAGTACTTTCATGTTAGGTATTGATTTTGGGAGGAAGCATACTGTATCAATATTATAAGTATTTGTAGCATTTTGTGACACTTGTCATATGAAATCTGTCATTATAACCCACTTGCCATAACCTTCACTCTGAAGCTGGGAAATATAGACTGAATCAGAATAATCCAAAAGACACAGTTTTATTCACTTATTTGATATTGACACGCTAAAGTAATTATGTTAACCTTTTCATATCAGACAAGTTTTAAAAGCTTTTTACTTTAATTCAACTTTTGGTAGGTCGTACAATTACTTAAAAGATTTTCTGTCATGCTTCTATCATCAAGTTTCATGGAATAATTACTGTCAATGCATCTTAAAATAACAAAGGAATTTATCACACTCTGTGGAATTATTGATTTTTGTACATTTAGAAGAAAGGATGTAGAAGAAAAGAGTGCTAATGGTTTTATAACACATAGAGCAATTTTGCTCAGGCAAACATCCAGGACACTGGTGCTAATTAATGGCTTTTAAAAGCAGGCATCTAAACTTAAAACGAAACTGCAACTGTAACCCTTCATCTATTGCAAAATAAAGCAAAGAGCAAAGTTACTAGTTCTATTGACCCTCCAAGGCATGCCTCTTGGCACTAATCAGCCAGGCAGGAGATTAATGAACCAAGGTGATTACTTGAGAAACGGAAGAAGAATACCTGAAGTTCATGGGCGCTACCTCCGAGGAGGAAGCCAGGAAATGGCTACTAACAGTGCCTCTTACAGCTTCATTAATTACATCCTTCTTCAAAAATCTGATTAACTTCATGTATGATAGATAGTTCCATGTTGTAGGGAGTGCCACAAAGGGAAACATTACAGGCTTTGTTATATTTGCCTGATAAAAAGGCCAATGGTAAAGTATTTTACTTAGTTGAGGTATCTCAAATACTGGTCTTAACGAACTTTGTTTTCAGTAATCATATCAGTGTGGTATATTGCTTTGTTACTCGAGACTGAATTGTGTATATTTATGGTTCATTTTTATTCATGAAAGTGTTTTCATCAGAGTACATTTGCCATCAGGAAATATAATTTGACAAAATCATTTTTTCAAATATTTAGCTAATTTCCAATGACATGTTCTGTGTATTTACAACTTTCTTGTGCAAAGAATATTTATGATATACCTGTTCTTAACAGCTGTCTTTACAAAGTACAATATATTTTTTGTTTGGAGCCAGAAGGGCATTCACTCATCTTAAACATAAAGGTAACGCCACTCTGGCTCCAAACAGACAATATGATAATTAAAACAATTCACTCTACATAGTATATTCATGGGAGCATTCATGAGGGCAACAAGAAATTAGTATATCCCGCGCATAATACAAACAGAATTGGGGAGAGGGGTGTATGTTATTATGTATATAAATCATCCCTTCTGAGCCAGAAGGGTGTAACGTCATATACATTAACACAGAGCTAATGCCCTTCTGTCTCCAAACAAGCAAAAGAGTTTCTTGGGGGCCAGACGGGTTTAACTCTGTGTAAAAGTAATGAGTTTATATCCTTCTGGCTCTCACATATGAAATGATCTGTTATGACATCTGATTCGACTCACTCTGGTCATAATTGAGACAACAACATCAGAGTTACAATGTTTGACATGGTCAGATGGAATTACATGGAACATCAAGCAAATTGGAAGGAAGGGGGTAAATTTGTGCGACAGGACAAGGGGAAATTGTTCCTTATGAATTGAATTAGGACAAGATGAAGAGGATGAAGCTCATAGATCAGTAAACAAAATATTCTGTATTTATAGAGATTGGTGGGGGTAGTTGATAGATTGGACAAGTCAGATGAATACAGTGAGGCCCAAGTATTTTTGGTATCTTCCTACTCTTTTCCTTTTTTTCGATGTTGTTAGCTATCATTTAATAACAACTCCTTGAAAATCACTTTCAAATCAAGCATGTTATTCATATCTACTTTGCCTGACCCCCCTCCCCCCCAAAAATAAAAATAAGATAATAATAATGATAATAATGATAACTTTCAATGAATAAATAAAAATAAATAAATAAAATAAATAAATGGATACAAATAAATTTGTATTGTCCTGAAACAAAGTATTAAAAATGATATTTTTACAATTTGTGTGTCACTTTCAATAATAGTGAAATAATAGGAGTGTTACGAAACTAAGCTTGGCATGTAACTAAGAATAGCAGATAAGAGACATACCAAAAAGGTTTAGTGTACATTACACATATTACAGATTTACCCAAGGCAATAGGGAGTTTTGTTTTACTTACGTACTTCAGACTTGGAATGTCCCAGTTCAAAGAGCACTAAGTTACCCATTAAAGTCATTGTGCTTCTATTTACTCTTTACACTGAAAACCAACAATGAAATAATGATATGTAGATATGATTACTGTGACATGACAATTAGCTATTATGTTGAATCATCTTTCAGAAAATGATGGCTGAATTTTTTATTCCCATTACCCGGTAGATGTTTCTCACGATGCACATAATTTTCCAGAGATCCAGAACCAAGTTCTGTATTTCTTAGGTAGTAGCCAAGTGAATAAAGAATCAAGTAGATCTTTTTCTTTGAATTGCAAAATCAGTTACTCTCCCCAGGATTACTCATAATACTTTCTGATCACACCCCTCCTCCCACACCCATACTAATATTTACCCACTCAGTCTAACTTTTACACTCTCTAACAGCCCAAAGCATAGCAGGAACTTGAAACTTCTAGAAGAACATTATGTTGCTTCTTACAGAAGTCAGCACACATGGCATGGACAGAGATACACAAACTCATGCACTTGCCCACTCATCAGGCACACTCACTCACTCACGCGCTCACCCACACACACTCATTGGGGCCGGCTCACTTGCGTATTTCCCCACGAGGTTGGAGCATTGTCATATCAGAAGCCAGTGAGAGTTTGCCAATGTGTGATGGTGATGACATCATACACCTGAGATTTGCTTGTGATTCGCTTGATGTCTTGCAATGTGATTTTCACACAAGTCTCCATTTTTATGAAGGTTTAGGGGATAATCTGCTCTAAGACATTTCTACTTCATGAAAAAGGCTCTTCAATGTATGCCTGTTTCAAACAGTGGAATATGAATGGATTTTTAAAGGCTTATACGCATAATCATTATTCATCAAGTCAGACAACTTTCAGGATAATTGCGGACAGATGAAGTGTGTGCTTCATATACTTTTACTGGAGTCATCTTGATTTTGATCTCTTTACTTGATTTTGTGTGCTTTTACTTGGATATTGTAGCCTTCACACCGCATTATGGTTTATTTGGATATGTACTTACCCCCTGCACAGGGATATGTCAAGGTAGGTTGCTGAAGAATCCAATTTATGTCTGATTGACATTTTTCTATGAAATCAACAAATGCAATTTGCAATTGTTGAGAAGGAATTCAATTAATTAAAAATAATATTAACTTCAATTTTTAGTTACTTTAGAAAGTACTGAAGCATTAAGAAAATGTTTCATATTTCATAATGATAAAAATAGTTAACTTTGTAACTTCGCCTTGATTCATGTGGCACCCTTTATTTGCTTGGGAAAGCATTTCCCAAGCGGTTACAGGGTTAATTTCATGATTAAAAAAAAGTTTCAGGAGAGTTTTGTATTATTATCAAGATCTGTGGATTATGTTGATACTCAGTTTGTTTTAAAGAGTTGGAGAAACAATTGTTTTTCCTCCTATGTCAAGAATTGCATTAAGAGTTTAACTAATTTTCACATAACATCAATATAACTTTTTACAAACTTTACAAGGACATTCTATTAATTCAGTGTCATATTTATCTGCAAAGGGTTGACAAATTTCAATGATGGGTTACTTTCCATTTGAATTCTTACCTTCCAGACATTCATATTAATCAGCTAGAGAAATTAAATAAAGAGTGGTTACTTATCATTTTTATTATATATGTCTCATCAACAGAAGACTGGCCATCAAAGTAATGACACATACCAGTGAGGCTTCCACCAGTCTCTTCCTATTTCCTGTCTGCACAAAAATGATTAATATTGATCCATTTCCTAGTGGAAATTAGAGGAGATCAGCTATAAAATATTTGTTTGTTCCCATGGAAATCATGGAAAACATTAAGATTTTAATAAAACTTTTCACACAAACTTTTCAGAACTTTTTGTAGGTGTATTCCCTCTTGTTACTGTCATCCTTTGGTATACAGTTAAAAGTACACATATCTTTCTATCAATCACATTTATCTTCCTTTTAAAGGATTGAAACCAAAGGAACACTAGCAGCATCTTTGCATACCACTCATTACTTTTCATGTATTTTTGTAGGGTTCAAATGTGTACCCTTCAGGGCTTTTACCCATTTTACTGATAAAGATAAAACAATATTTATTGTTTCTACATCATTCTCCTGAAGATGTATGGACAAATATATTGGGTGCTAAGAACTTCAGATGCCATCAATATATGAACATTGATGCTTAAAGCTTATTAGCATAAATCAATAACATGGAACTAGCACATTGATTTTGACAACCAGATAGAGATTGAATTTTGGAAGATATATGGATACAGCTCTCCTTATCGTTATCGGATATTAAAAAGTACAAGACTAAACTAATAAGAGGGTCTGATGATTGCACTGGTTAAGTAGTTAAATTCATGTTCAAATCACAAGTATGCAAGTCAATTACTGTAAAATTTTAGAATGACATCGCAAACATAAGTTTTTTTTTAAAGTTTTGTGTCAGATTTCAAATTGCATGTTTTGAAGTTCTTTATAAAATGATGGTAGCTCAAGTACATTTGTCAGTCACATTGCAGTCACTATTAAAGTGCAATCGTTATTATCTATTATTGCAAAAATGACAAATGTCAGTGGTTTCTTTGTAGTGGAAACGGGTATTCCCCTAATCCGCAACCTGATTTGTCAAGATCATGTGAAGTTCTTGTCAGGGATCTAATCCCTAATATCTTAATAAACTAGGGTAGAGTTTAATCCGGTTCATGCATCAGAATCATATGACAATCTTTGTTAATCCTTCCTTGTTATTTTCGGAAGTCAATTGTGAAATTCATCACAGAATGTTACCTTTCCCACCTCCAACCTTCTCTTTCACTCTCTTCCTTTATCCTACCCCTACCCCTTCTCTCCCCTCCTCTCTCTCTATATATATATCTCTCTCTCTCTTTATCTCTCTATCTCTCCCCTCTATCTCCTCCCCTCTATTTTATATTGCTTTCTCTGTCTCCATCTCCCTATTTCTTTCTTCATCTCTCTATCTCTTTCTATGAATTTCTCTCTTTCTTTCCCGTCTCTTCTTTGTTCTCTTTATTTTCTTTATTCCTGTTTTGTATGCTACTGGATTGATCATATCATACATCTGGGCAAACGGGCAGAGATTGGTTGTTAGAAATATACAGATTCTGTCTCTTTTGAGACTGCAATAAAATGAAAGGTATTAAGAAGCTCTCTTTATATTTTCTCAATTATGACCGTGGTCGAAAGTCCTTAAGCTACCTCTGCAAATGTCCCGTTGACCAAGCCTTTGCCATGTGCCTCCTTTCCCTCTCTTTGTAATCTCACTTCTGTTTTATTAAGTCTATGCTTTAATCCAGCATTAATCAGTGTTAGTCAGCCTTTTTTATTCAAGTTTCCTCCCTTCATCCTTTAGCAGACTTAAATATAGCCAAGGCAATTCACTAGAATTTGATTTATTAAAAACATCTGTCTTGTACCCCTGGTCACTCTCAACTGAAGAAGTGTGTGAGCTTACTTATCAAAAACATTGTTTATAAATGTTAAAAGTGAACCTATCATAAATGTGCATCGATGCACAGAGGAAGTTTTTCCCCCGAGTTTGTCTTGGTAAGTTAAAGTTAAAGTGAAGGTATTATTCAACTTAAATCAGATGTGATTTTAAAAACACTTATTAGGACTCCCAATAGTCTACCAAGAATCAATGTAAAAGAATAATTGGAATAACAATGTGTGGTGTAGTTGCTTCTTTAGATGAGGGGGTTGTGTACACATCAAATCTATATTCAACTCCTACAAAGAACGTTGGTAGCTTTTGGGTTAAATTTGATGGTAGGAGGAGGAGGGGGAGGAAGGAAGGAAGGACATCTAGACAGACCTGATCTAGTAAGATTAGGGGTGAGGGGAGTCTTTAAGATGGAGGACTCTTAAGAGGGGGAATCGATGTGGAGATCTAAGGCAAGGGCATTAATAGTTACCCTCTGTAAATCATCCCTCGCTGGGTATATTTTAGGGTATGGGACTCCACCTAGTAAGCTTGGGAAGCTACACTGATTTGTAGTATTTGTGTGGTGACGGTCATTTTAAAGCTGATGAAAGCTTGTGATTCAAAAGTCCAATAAAGTTATACTCAAGTCACACTGAATGAAATAATACTGATGGACAAACTAAATATTACATAGCTATAAATGGCTATGGTTCTTATGTACGGTCTATAGTTTAGGACTCATTCATCTTGCCTTCTTCTTATTTAATTTTTTTAATTATTATTTGTTTATAGGAGAGCATCTAACAATACCATTCATACATATTTCTACAGACCCTCTTTTCACTGAAGCCTTTCACACAAAAAAGTTATTAATCAACATTTAGTCACCTAAATCTCATATTTTGTTTTTCAGTAGATACATTCATCAAGACATCTAAATCAAACTACATCAAATAAAATGTGCAATATAAAGTCCTGTTCTATAACCTCTTGATGAACTTCATCTATGTTATTCTCCTTGGATTAATTATTGTCTCTCTCTTATCACCGGGTCAAACCTTGAGGGTCCAATTTAACGCATGACCTTAAGCGCTTGGTTTTGTGATTCATCCGGACCGTGTCTAGGCTACCTTGCAAAATATCCGATCCCTAATCGTTAAACTTCAAGAAATGTGTCAAAATCAATTTCATCTGAATTCACAATTTGCCAAACAACAGTTCAATCTGAAACTCCTCTAAATGGGCTTTGGCTACAATAGCTTTCTCTCGCGCCATGTGTCTGGAATTCGCGTGCCATGTCTGCCACTCTGGAGTAGGAATGGCAGCCCTACTTGTGCGTAAACAGGAAGCTCTCCGTACGTTTTACGTCTGTGGAGGACCACACAGGGGTGCGGAGCTTACCCCTGGCCCTGTTGTTCCTACGCAAGGGGTCCCCAGATATGGAAGGGGGTGGGGTGGATTTAGGGAGTAGCAGTGGTATACCTTAGAGGTGTTATGGGGTATAGTAATAATGTAATAATGAAATTGAAAACTACATTGAAGGGAAGTGATATGCATTTTCTTTCCCCTTATGTGCACCTATTTGATTGATATTATCCTCTCTTTTCTCAACCTTCATTTTACCCTTAGATGAGCTCAATTCTTTACGCTGTAAATGCACATAGTTTATTAAACTTTTCACAAATTTGTTTGAGAGGTTCACATCTGTAGATGATAAGGCTGGTAAACTAAGCTATGATACATGTATATCTTATCTTTACATTTAAAATCATATACAAATTAGGGGATACATTATTGCAGTAATTGCAAAAAATCATATGTGAATATAAATAGTTTTACTTGGGGCTAGCTCTTAGCAGACAGTATGTTTCTTTAGCAGTTTTCTTTTTGCTATTTTCCTAGTTTTCATAGTTATAGCATTATACATCTTTTTAAGTTTTGTATTCATAGCATTGGCATTATGTGATTGAATGAGTAATTCTGCTAAATGTATCCACCAAGTCAATCATGTGAGTCCACAATGACTGTTACTTGGCTACCAGACAGACCAACCTTATCATACTGCAGTGTTTAGAGTGTAGGAGTCGTAGTAACCAGCTTGGGTTATCAAATGACACCAACCATGGTTCCTCATAGACCCTCCTTCCGCACCCTTTGGGCTGGAGAATTGACCGACTTGTTGGGTCTTTAAATGTCATTGGCCTCATGTCTGTCTTATTTGGAATTGAGAGGAGTGTCTAATAGAATATCTCCTAAAGCTGTTATTATAATGACCATGGTTTGTTTTTGATCAGTCTGTTTTTTTAAGTCTGTTTCCACGTACTGTATGGTGTAGAGACAGCAATTTCACATTTGATCTGGTGACATTCCCTCCAGTCTTTATTTCATCAAAGTGTAGGATTAGATTCGGGGTTGAAATTGGGTTTTTGGATATGATTAGGGTTAGGGTTTAGTGTTTAGTCTTTTTAAGAATTTTGTTAGTGCAGGAAACTACATAGCAACTATGGCAGGAGGATGTGTCGTAAAATAAAGAAAGTCAGTTTTAAGAAAAGTGTGTACAGAGGGACCCGTTTCTTACAGTAATTGAATTATATATGTGTACACTGTACTAATTATCTTTATAATTATGTGCTAATGACGGATAAGAAGCAACTAGTTAACCACAGACAATTTTAGTTTGATGCAAAGTTTGGGTACCTTTAGCACATTGATCACTGTTCTCCAAAATTTGACTGTTAGCTTTAATATTGCCCTGTTTTTCATCTCCCCGTAGGAAGTGATTGTACCTTGCAGCCCCACATTAATATGACAGGGAAGTAGAGTGTCTAGCAGCCCTTTCCTGAAGCAGTATCCTCATCCCTTCCCCATTAACCTTCTTATTCTGCCCTCCTTGCTGCCCCCCTCTCCGTCCTTCCCCTCTCTCTGTCTCCATCTGTCTCTCTGTATATCTCTCTATGACCCTCTCTCTCTCTATGACCCCCCCCCCCCTCTCTCTTTCTCTCTCTTCTCTTCTCTTCTCTTCTTTCCCCTCCCCTGCTCTCTCTCTCTCTCTCTCTTTCCATCTCTCTCTCTCTTTCCACCTCCCTCTCCCACCTACTCCTTCTATATCTCTCTCTTCATTGCCTCTGAAACTGAAAGGCATATTCCACTGATATTTATAATTGATTTATGTATTGATTGTTTTATAATGTTTTTATTATTTGGTTTATTATTTTGTTATCTCTAAGTTCCCAGTTCAAGGAACGACTTTGAATTTCAAGAAGAAAGACAACATGCTCTTTATCGATAGTATTACATACAACATGACCACATATTGGATGATTTAAACTACATACAGAACTGAGAGGACTGATTATCTGATTAACACAGTTGCCATCATTATAAAAGTGCTGGAAAAGTGAAGCTATGTTCTTGAATAATTGCATTTTGACATGTATCCAAATGATATAAGTTTAATTGTATCGATTGTCCAGGATAGCCTAGTGTTAATGAACTACCTAAGAGTGAGATGGTGCTGTAGTGGGTTTGGAGATTAAAAACATGGATTAAATGTTTCTAGAATACCATCCTACTCACTCTGATATCATGTGAGCCAAGCTTAAATGTTGCATGATTCACAAGCAATCCCTAAAACATGTTTGAATGGTCACTTAGCTTTGCGATCATCAAAACACCATTCACCTGTATGATCTCTAATGTAACATGTTGCCAAATGCTTCAGAACCTTGTATTCATCTACAAGTATGGCACATGTATGACACTTCCACATCTTGGCCAGATAGCGCTAATGTTTTCAACCACGTTATGTTGAACATTCTGAGCTACTGGAATGTGTATTTTGTTTACGTTGGTCTATCAGCCCTTTGGGATTTTCTACTGATGGTACTTTTTCTCTCCATATTTTATATCCTCGGTTTAGAGCCTGATGGATGTTAAGTGTGTGATGGAATATATGAGCTAATGCCTCTTTAGTACTCAGATGATATGATTTTCTTGTGTAAACTTCACTATAGAAAACTTGCATCGTCAGCTGTAACTTCTTATGAATAATGTTCGTTGTATGTACAGTTTTGTTTCAGATTGTTGAATATTGACGGAAATGATAACACAATTTGTCACTTTTTATCTTTGTGTTTATCTTGACAGTTAATGGCAGTGGAATGGGATGCAGACAAGAAGTCAGAGTCCAGCTCCATCGTATCCTCGGAGTTGAGCTCGGAGGATATATCACCATCATCGGACCCGCTGGACTCTGACGAATCAAGTGACTCACCTCCTAATGGCCCAACCAGGAGAGAGTACTCCAGAGAATACAGTCTCAGGGACTCTGGCAATGGCGATTCTGGAGACTCTGGGATCTACCGTCGGGATTCCGACAGGTCGTCTCACAAATTGGACACCTCAAATTGCGGTGACTTGGACACAATCAACGAGGAAGATTTGTCATCAATTTTGAGGCCAAAGACTATTGTAACCGACCTGGAAACATGTAAGGATTTTGTGCAGAGCTTGGCAGAGCAGGTGCAGGCCATGCAGGAGGCATTGAGGAAGAGCAAAGATGATTTGTTAGAAGTGGATGAGGACGAGTTAGAGGAAGATAGAGATATGGGTGTAGAAGATATGGTAGTGCAGCATGATAGGGAGAGGGTGCCTGAGGTAGAAGATATCTACGAGACGACACCATTGGTTGAGGTTAGGGTCAACTCTGAGATGGATGAAGAACATCAAAGTGATGGACATCAGAATGGAGGAAATATTTTCTGGGAAAACGAACCACTCTCAGTCAGAGAGCGTGTCATGCAGATTGACAGGGCTACGCTCGGACGGGAACACCGGTTATCGTATAGAGGGCACTCTCCAATAGAACGTGATTCCTATGCCAGTCGCGAGTCCCACTTCAGCCTTCTCAGTCATGAATCACACAGTAGTCACCTGTCACGAGGCAGTCAAGAATCGCATCAAAGTCTGAAATCATCACTTGATTCCCATGCTAGCCATGCTTCCTTTGGCCATCATGAACTGCACGGAACCTTTGACTTACCTGGTATGAGGGAGTCATACAGCAGTCATGGGTCAAATAACACCTATGATTCTAAGACCAGTAGTCTTGTCAATGGGGATCACAGTCCAATCCCAAAACGTATTTCAAATGAGAGCCAACCCAGGGAGAGGTCACGTGGTACCCCTAGCCCTCCACCATCAAAGTTCACCAATGGGCCATTGAGGTCGAGCAACCCTATAAATAATGTGCAAAAGATCAACAATGGTACAAACAATGGTACAACCAGTCAGTCCAATATGAATGGTACTTCAAGTAAACCTAGACCACCTGCCCGACAGAACATCCCACCAACAAAACCTATTCCTCCTGCAAGACCAAACGGGATTACTAAAATGAATGGACAGCCACTCCCTAATGGAGTTGTGAAGCCTGCCAGGGATGGTAGAACAAGTGGCCCACTTATTAGGAGTATACCAACCAATCAGGTTATAGATGATGGAGGGTATGAGACGCCAATCCAGTGCAAGCCTATTCCACCTGCACGCAACATGGCTGGCCCAAAACAAAGATCGTCACATGTGCAGGCAGACTACGAGGAAGTTATCCAATTACCCGGGAATGTCTGCGATAATCAAACTACCGGTCTGTGTGTACGGACCTCTAAGAAAGACGACTATATTCATGTGTCGTCGACCTACGAAGTAACCGATATTCAGGCCAATGGAAGTCAACCCAGCCGTAACGATAGTGACAAGAGCACAAACGGCAATGGTGTCCAGAGGACTGTGACGGAAGAGGGCGCAATTTATGAGTTCCCTCCCGACACATGTCATCCGGAAGAAGTGCCTCAGCCTGTGTCTGCCATGGAGGAGGAGCCCCCTAAAGAGTGCTTTGAGGAGCATCCTCTACCAGAACCTGTTATATACAAGTATGATGGACCTGAGGTGTTTGGAGAGAATATCAAAACAGAACCTGTCAGGTTCGAGGAGAGAGATGCTATCAAGAAATGGGACCCGGTAAGAGCTGGTCTTCTTATTGAACTTTTTTGTTTGTTTTGTATTAGTGATGACAGTGTAATAGTGAGATTTGAGTGTGATACTTTAACAACTTTATCTGACATATAATGCATGTTCAATTAGCTTTTGTGTTCCTGTTTTAACAGACTCCCTTGATAGTAAATTCTATATATACCTAGAATGCTACTCCTCAGCATTTTGTTGTTCTATATTGCCATCAAACCTGCTTAATCATGGCCTTTTTTTATTTGTCCTGTACATTGCCCGCCTGCCTATAAAATCCATATTTCTGGTATCCTTTGAGTGGCCTTTATATACAGCTGTAACGGTTTTAAAATCTGGTCTTGCCTGCATGCCCTTCCATAGACCATTTTCTGTCTGGCAACTTTCAAGATAATTCCTTATGAGTTTTTTACTCAGGAAACTTACCCGAGACATTATTACTAGACAATTGGAGGTACAGCCTAAGTTTTGCAAATCATTCTTTTTGTTTAATTTCAATATTTTACACTGAAATTGGCACCAGAAGTAAGTGTGAGAGCAGCGGGATATGCTTTTATCAATTTGCGCTGACTATGACGTTAGTCTTACAACCACTCTTGGCTAGAGTTCCCTTTTAAATGATCTAAAAGAATGTAATATAAGGTGGATATTGTTTTAAGAAGCAGTTTTTATATTTCCGTGTCCTGAGGCTATCATACTATTTTTATGTCATCATGACCTAAATTGATAAAGGTAACTTAATTTACTCTCAATGTTTGTTTGCTAGGTGACCTGTCTGTTCCAGACATTAGCAATTAAGGTTGTCCATTTACTTTTATTTCTGGTTTTATTATCAATACTTTAATTTAATAATAGCTTAAAATTGTCTTTAACTCGGGATGTTATGCATTATGATTACATGATCTGTTAAAGATATCCCTAAAGTTAAGAAGTCCATACAAATCCCAAGCTCTAGAAAGAAAAACTATTATACTTGGTTGATGAAATACCCCCATACAGAAAAAGTTTATAATCAGAATTCTTGAAGGTAATTAACAATGGTTTACATGGCCTTCATAAACATATTACACATATGTTCTTGTGTCCAGTGCACAAGTGATCTGCTTGTATATGCTCATTTACGGTCATTTTTGTCAATGAGGTTGGTTCAAACAATTTGAGAGCATGGTTGGAATTCAACCCTCCCTTCGTGCATTTTGGCCTGTAAGTCATTTTTTGGAGCTTCAAGGAGGGTTTATACAAAGTATAAATCTAGCAGGCACACTTTCTTAACACTTTCTTAACAAGCATCTATATCCTCTGATGACATCATCACTTAGAATGGGAGTTGATTAGATGTAGGAATCACTCACTAACCAGTCCTTGAAGTAATAAGATTCCTACCTAACCTTCAAGCTATAATACACATGCCCCATTCCGCACCAGCGCTGGCTCAATCCTCAGCTCACTGCAAGAGCAATTATCACGCAATTTTGAGCTTTGAACCGATTTAGCGACAAGCTGATTTAGTGACGAGCTATGGCTGATGGAATTAGGAGGACGAGAGGTGGGACGAACACGCCCATGACAAGAATAGACCGGCTGGAGGTCAGGGTTGATGGGTCTGAGAGTGTTTGGACAGCAGGAGGGTGAAAAAGAGTGCTCCCGACAAAAAAGTTTTATTCAATCTATAAAGACATTAAAATTAAGGAACATTTCCAGCCAGGTTATCAAATAATGTTACATATATATAATTTTGCTGAGCAATAGTCTTTGCAGCTAGACTCAGAAACCTGAAAAATTAGGGATAGGCTAAACTTTATTTGTGTCCACTTATAGGGGTTGTGAATCCAAAATGGAGGTAAGAAACACCAAGACGGCTTAAGCTTGTGCCTTTTGAATTGTATGTGTTTAAAAAATACCCTTTATTGAAAATATTTGAATCATCATGCCTTTAAAATAATAACATGGTCATGTAATGGAATATTTGCTAATTGTCACAACTGCATCACTATTGACTTTATCAATTTGTGAAACGTTTGTGATTCTGTGACCGACATAAATCTTTAAAACTGTGGCAATAAATCATTCGTAACAGATTTCAAAGGTCACTTACATTGCAAAAACTAGTACCAAAAATCTGTCTCTAATCTTTGGACAATGCTACATATCTAGGCTGTTGAGTGCTTACATATGTTGTAGTTTAGTCCATTGATATATTAAGCTGCTTACTCACCTATATTGTCATCAGTTTAGAGCCAAAAGGTTGTTAACTCTGTGTACTATCATACAAATTAATGCCATTTAATGCCCTTCTGGCTCCAAAAGGACATCACATGTGATTTATCATTCATTACTAGGTCGTGCTAGATCTGGGTCTGATTCAAGTCTTTTAAAGGAATAACTACGTAAGACTGAGATATAAATAGCTAGAATGCTACACCCTGGCAACAGTGATAAATTTCAAACTACAAACATTTGCTGTAATTACGATTTGTGACAGGTTATTTGTAGTTTGAAGATAGCAAGGTTGATTTCAAGACGTTTATGCTTAATTTGTGTGTATGCCTAAATGACTTTACTTAGAGAGAGAGAGAGAGTGTGTGTGTATGTGTGCGTGTATGAGAGAGAGAGAGTGTGTGTGTATGTGTGCGTGTATGAGAGAGAGAGAGAGAGAGAGGAAGATATATAGAATTAGAAAGAGATGATGAGATTAAGAAACGATGAGAGAGGGAAAAGAGAAGGAGAGTGGGAAAGGAGGGAGAGAGAAAGAGCCAGATGGAAACAGAGAGGAAAAACAGTCAGAGAGGGAGAGAGAGACAAAAAGGGGAATGCTCTTAGTCATAGCCTAATAACTTATAATTTCAGATTATACACAGGATACTCCAATTTCTCATAATTATATACATTTGAGGAAGCTAGAAGTTGAGCATCTGTGACTGACAAATCCATCTAAGTTATGTGTATTTCTGTTAAACCTTAGGAAACCCATTTCATTTCTATTGGTTTTCAATGGCTTAGTAAAGCAAAAGGTTAACGTTTTTCTTACATATTCTCAAAGGCCCTTTGTAATATATCATTTGCCTCTCATTAATGTATCTTCCTTCATTGTTCACATATTTGTATTGATGTATTGATATATTAGGATTAAGCAAAGTACTAATTATGTTCCAAGATTCATTATATCATTTTGCTTCATCTCTCCATTTGGAAATACGTCACTATAAGTTTTAAAAGAACAAGCAATGGATTATGCACTTTTTATTTATGTCAAAGCCATGAAATAATTACCCCAATTTCAGATTTGAGCATTTATTTCACAAGAAAGATTGAGACATCCTCTCTTGTGTAACAATGTGTGGTGTGCTTTATGGTGAAGTAAGAAAGGGGTTGTATTAGAGATGAAGAGAAAAAAAAAAAAAAAAAACAAACTAGGCAGAATCCAGGCATGTATGTTGTCATCAGTGATTCATGAAACAGAAAGGAAGTAGAGACACATAATATTCAGAAAGATGCACTTCAACAACAACACATAAAGTATCACTTCACATAGAATTAAAGGTATGTATTCTACTAATAGAGTTAAAGTAACCCAACCCTTGGCTGTAAAGTTCATCAAATTGACAATTTAGACCTCAGACCAACTTCAGGTGTTAAACCCAATTTGAACACATTGAAGCCTGAATCAGCATCTGGTCTAAGTTTGATCAGAATACAGGCCAAACTTATATCAACTAAAAATGAATATAAAACAAAAAGCAATGATTTGAAACTTCTAAGAATCAGACAGAAGCTTAGGTATTGATGACATGAAGATTCTTTGTTGGGGGAGTGGGAGGTCCTCATTTTCATGACCCCAGTGAGCAACAACTTCCTCATCTTTTAGGGATCTCTTTTAAAGAGCAGAGAAAAGGAACCAAGATAATACGATGAGTAACAATGATAATGCAGAATGTGTCAATTATCCAGGTATCTAGAATTAAATGTAGTCTCATCTACTGGCTTATTTAAAATCGTCGGGCCATCTCAGATGGTCGGGTTATACAAGCTCTTGAGGGGGGAAGAGGATGTGACCTTTCGTAGATTTGCCGTAGGGTGTTCACAAAGTTCCAGATAAACTGGACTAGGCCATTTGTAGATGAGAGGGGTTAATTTCACAAACATTGCCCCGATATATACTTAAATCATGTAATTGTAATGATCTTTACATGTCATTTTTCATTATGAGAACTAATTATCTTACTCTGAACTCGATTTGGTTATTAATTTGTAGCTGTGTTTTTTTGCATTTTGACATCTTCCTAAGAAAAGTTTTGGAACATAATGTACCCTTGGTTTATTAGTCTATCATTCAAACTCTTACTTTGATTAAATGTAGTCTGTTATTATTCACCTTTAAGAACAAATAATTTAATAAGCCATGTGTCATCTTCGAATCTTTACACACGAAGCTAGGGAAAGATATATAACCTTCTGGTTCCAAGCATTATAACTCCACCTGTTGATTTTAAAGACAATCTTAACCGTGACCTTTCTCAGCGACCTTTCTCAGCAAGACTCATGAACAAATTATTGTAATGGCATTCCTATAACCCTCTAATTTTACAACATCAAAAAACACTCAAACCTTCTTATTTGGGTTCAGCTGTCCAGTTTTGTAACTGGTAAACAGGAATCTGTCCAATTGTGTGACTTTGTAAACGGGATTCGTCAAGTCCCTCAGCAGCCACATATGGCAGGTAACCATTAGCAGCTAGACAACCTTCCAGGAACCCTAACCCCATCCAGTAGCGGGCTCTTAACTAACCTGTCAGTTTACACCTGGGAAGAGCTTCCTGTGCAAATCTTGCCATTCCGGGAAAGAAATTTGGGAGGGGGACTTGAGGAGGATTGCCATGGTAACTTGATAGTCAAGGGCAATCCTTATCTTTGTGCTTAAAAAGTCAAACTTCTCATCTGCGTTTGACATATCTCTTTCAAACCAGTTATATTTCTCTAACACTTACCGATAGAAAGGAGTGTTATTTTGATAGATATATTATTTTTAATGGGTTGAAAGCAATGCATAAAGTCTTTGCATGGTTTTGAAATATATCTTCGAAGTCCACTTCTGGTGAAAAACTAAATAATCTTTGTTGTTACCCAGGACACGTACATCCTTATAAAACCCACTCGGAGGAACTATAAAAAATGGTTTCTATAAGCAGGTGATCTTGTGGACAGGTTCTTTTGATAAATGGTTTAATTGACAACACTGTTCAGGGATAAAAAAAAAAAATGATGACAGGAGGTCCTTCTACATAGGCGGTTGGGGAAAACCATCGAGACGGCTGGCTGTGAGTTTACATGGATGTGGTTTGTTGTACATGCACGGAGGTCCTGATGATGAAGCACTATATGTTGTGGCTTGGAGGGACTGCCATTATCTCTAGCACACCATAAGCTCTTACTAATGAGTGCATCCCTCCTCAACCTCCACGTTAAAGAGTTTACCTGACACAGAGGCATGGCATCCTATAACAGTAGGGCAGTATTTGTTTCATGTTGGTGTAGGTTTTAAGATAAGTTTGATACCCCAGTCATCTAGATGAGACTGGCAACAGACAGATAATAAATAAGTAACAAATAAGTACATTACAGTGGATGGTAAAGATTTTGTTAAGTAGCAGTTTGTTTAGATTCATTTTGGCGATTTGATGGGGGTATAAGGGGTTTCTGAATAGCTGTATTACTTTAATATCAAAATATTAGTTGAGTGCATTCTGTATTTTTTTAGGTACTTGTGTTAGTACAAAATCTAAGGACTCCTTCTTAAAATTGTAGGAGATATGAGTGTCATGTTGGTGAAAGTTTTAGGATCAGTGTAGTGAACTGATGAATGAGGTTATTACATAAATTTCACAAATTTGTGTTCCTTCTTTGTGTAGGTGTTAAGTGTTGAGAGCCTCATGTAAACCAATCTAAGATTGCTTTACAAAACATTGGAAAATTTTACGCCTAGCCTCTGTATTTCGTAGATTAGTTTTGGTCCTTGGACCTTTGAACCATGTATATATATGCCTTTTTAAACCAAATAGATAAATAGTAATAAATAAAAATAAATAAATAGCTTTGCAACATAGACCATATTTTGGTTCTTTGGAGGATCAATGGTTTCATATCTTATGATGATCATTATTATTCTGTTAACTTTAAATCCTTTGTATCTTCTCTAAATATATAGCAATCAACTCCAAAACCAACTCCAAAACAGAAAGATATATCTGTAGGTAATTCTTGCTAAATAGTACAAGAACTGGAAACTGTGGTTTATAAAATAATACAGGTGTAACTCTGATAGGAGACATATTTTGCACTTATAAGAATGATACCCTCAAGTGTAATCCTTCAAAACTCGCTGTCTACTGAAAGAGATATTACGCAATCACACTAAAACATTAGAGCATTTTAAGATGACGTTGAACCTCTATTTTCCATAGATGTAGCTGTGACGTCACAGGTAGGAGCAGGAAATGATGCCTCAGTTCAGTCAAGGAAGTGAGCGATTAAGTTGTACGTACAAGTCTAGAGTTTATGCAATGATTGTCCAGCCATAAAGCCACAAAGTGACCATCAGAAAACCCCTAGGAAGAAATGAAAATGATTCATTGTTGATTGGTATCTAGGAAAACACAATTCCAGTGAAATTTATTAGTCACGTGACACCCTTTTCCGTCCCCCAAGATGAGATATTAACTTTTGTCCAGGTGATTTGTGAAACGTCCCTTCCATATCACTTTAAAACATTTCAAAGGCAAAATTGGTTTGGCAGACCATCAGAATACGAGTTGTTAAAGTTGCATTGGATATCTTCAAAGATAAAGGGTTAGAGCGAATTGAGCCTTAGTTAGGTTTAGGATAGGATATAGTTATAGTTTTTGGTCCTGGTGTGGATTAGGAATGGTAATGTTGTTAAAAATTGACTGTTGATCAATCATTACCGAAGAATGTGTTCTTGCAACTGGGAATGGAAACGTGCAAACTTACAAGTTTGACTTCTTTGTCTGATGACTCATATGTTTTGCAGATGCATGGTTAGAGATCATGTTTGCCCTTGCCAAGGAATCAATATATCACACAAAGGGTAGAACACAGGTGTAGTGTAAGAAACAGGCACTACGTGTACCCTGGTACAGATATATGGGGGACATCCCTTCCCCTTTAGGCCAGAAAAGCACTGAAACATGTTTTTTTTTTAATGGGGGGGGTATTTCAAGGTTCTTTTCTTTTCTAAAAAATTATAACTGAAAATTCTAAAAAATTGTCAGGGATTTTCTGGACCATTTCCTGCCCTACTGAAAAATCCTGAATCTGTCCTTGCATGTTCATAACCTTTTATTAGTGGTCCCCCCCCCCCCATACCCACCACCCACCCGCAGTGTGGCTGAGGGTAATCATTTGTTGGCCAAACGTCCTTTTGTGATGGCCCAAACATAAGTAATGGATCACATATTCTGAATACATGGTGTGAAGTCTGGAAGAAAAGCTGACAATGCGATGAAATCTGTGAATTACCGGCAACCATGAGTAACAAAGCTGTTATATAAGAGTGGTAAAATAAGGGAAACTGTAATTTGTTGGCCCAACTTTCCATTGTGGTTTCTCAAATACTGTTTCCTTGACTTGATACAAAAGCTGACAATGTGATGACACCTGCAATTTAACCATAAGTCACTTCATTGGATCATTAAATCTAAGAATGCAAAGTCACCGGGTAGTGAAATCAGGGAAAAATCTAAATTTTTGGCCAGACATCCCATTTTCATTGCCCAAACATAATTGATGGATTATATATTATGTTAACTTGACAAAGATTGATACAAAGGCAGACAATGTGATGAAATATATGATTTTTATGAAGTAAATCTTTTGATTGGATCAGTTTTCTCTGTTTTTCTGTTGTCAATTTTTTTTTTCTGGGGGGGGGGGGTAGTTAAAAATAGAATATGTCAAAAAGGAGTGGCTACTTATTCACTTCCAGGTACTAGATGTTGTTGGATGTGTTAATTGTGTACACTGCAGATCTTAGATATCAATAGGATACAGTCCCAATGATGACTGTACATGGATAGTTCACTTTCACATTTTAGCTGTAATGGAAAATCAAGGCATATTTGCCAGAGCGCCATACCTCAAAGGCTTCACATTTTCTATGTTTTCTGAAAATTGTCAATGTTTCTGCAGGAGAAAATTGTTTGTTGGTTACACCTGAAAATCTTCAGAAGTATTCAATTCAATTACCAGCACAATAGCCTTTGAATCTGGAAGTTGTCCAGGTTTTCATCCAACGGGGTTCCATTGTTATGTTGGTAGGAAGCCAAGGGCTCTCCTAGCTCAGTCCCATCTGTGGCTTAGTAGACCAAGGTGTGAAAAGATGAGAGCATTAGCCTCTGGCACTGATCAGATCATGATTAAAACATGGAAACCTGATATTGTTTTTCATCATTCCTTTATTAAAGTATATGACAATGAATCAAGTTTGACAGAAGTTGTTCTTCTCTTATTCTTCCCAGTGAACATTAAAAGATGGACCCATGATACTCTGTGGCATCATTTTATTGTTAAGATATGTAACAATAAATCAAGTTTGACTGTATTGCAACAGGTGCTATGAGAGTAAGACGTAAGAATGCTATTTTTTCTTCAAATGTAAAACAGAGAAAAACCATACTGCATTGGAGCGTGATAACAATAGATAATGAATAAATTTTGAAAAGCATGAAGCTTGTGTAGTAGAAGGCACCTGAAAATGGTTAATGTTCAGTCCTTTGATTTGTAGCATTTTCCTTCAAGGAGAGCCCATTGTCCCCAACTCTGAAAATCACATCCTATTCCAACCCCTCAATTAAAGACATGTATTTCAACATCTATTACCAGAACAAACTTTAGAATACAATGTCCTCTAGAATTAATACTTTGTAGCAAGTTTATTCAATGAAAGACCCTTGTCATCAACTCTATAAAAAAAAAACACAATGTAATTCCAGTCACTTCACGTTTCTGTATTTCAACAGCTATTATAAGACAAGGCTCTTTTGCAGAGAAAGGATATTGATATGAGTCATTGTCACCCATCTTAATTCTTAATTTGTCGCTATCAATCGACTCTTATTAACTCTGGCCTAGGTAACCGGGGATGATTTCAAGCTTATTTTGTGAGCTCAGGGATGATTTAGCAGAATCTTGATAATTTCTCATGATTCCTTCCTGAAAAAGAGAATCTAGACAATTGTAGTCTATAAATATAAAGGATTCTCTGCAAATAATGAAGGTTATGGAGTACTAAGGGGCTGTCCTACAAAAGTAATACTATCAGTATGCTGAAATATTCTTGTATTACATATAGAAAATGTATCAGAAAATTGGTACTGAAGGCTAATTAGCATAAATTAATGAGCAAAACAATATATAATGCCTTTTCTGCATAAGGAGACCAAATTTCTTATTATAGTTACCATTGTTATTGGTGACATATAGGACTGGCCCCATTTCATGATAAACAACTAACAAAGCCAATTACGATAATAATGATGATTTGTTTCTTTTAATAGTTCTGATATTTTGTAATGCCTTTGAAAGTGAGCTGTGTTATTAATGTGAATAGGATTATATTATTCTGAACAAGATTTACCAACATTTATCAAAAGCAGATGAACTGTTAATGAAAACCAGCTGGAGGTGCAGAGATTGGATGAAAGTTGTCCATGATTACTTTATAATGCATGGAATTTGTTATCATCATAGAAAATGACACAGGAAAAGAAATTTAATCTAGCTTAATAGGTCAATTATGGTATTCAGACCTGATTGACTTGATGGTTTATATACACCACTGGTGTTGATTAATTAATATTTGCTAAATATTGTGTATATATATAGAGAGTTGATAGTTCCCCTTGTCTGTCACAAAATCATGTAATTTATATCCATGCAATATTTAAATCGGTAATAAGGTAGGGGAAAAGTTATTGACCTTTCTAAAGATGTATAGACAGAGGTCTTATAATGATAGTTTTTTTTTAGAATCTTATTGAATTTGTATTATTATGGCACACATTTATTTGGAGTAATTACTCCATATCAGCCACATGTTTTTTTTTTAGAAAAAATATAAATCTTTACCAAAGCTTCATGATCGCGTTATTCTGTTGTTATAACTACATAGTTTTTTCACTCACTTTTATATCATCATGTGAACTTTTAAAATACAAAGACCATAGCAATTGTTTTCAGTCATGCCCCTAAATACTGCAATCTTCTTTTTTCTTTTATATATATAATGTATGCGTTTCAGATGCTATAGTACTATGAAAATCTCTCTTTCTGTTTGGTGGAAAGCTAGATTGACATTGTCCCAATCATGTTACCCTTGGTACATAGATGTGAGCCACAGGGATTAAGTGGTCATGAATGCTTCATTGTCACTCTAAACCCACCAGAAATAGAAAGAAAAAAGGTCTATTCTTATCTTCTCCCCATGAATGCTTTGTCTTTCACATTTCATCTGCCGAGTTCTTGTCAATTTTCAGGAAGCGATCATGATTTGCTCAATTTGGGATGGAGATGAAAATAGATTTCTCCCCAACTTTATCGGCACATATTCCTTGGGTTCCTAAAGTGAGTCAGACAGAGTGAAATAAAAAGAGGAAGGAATATGTAATTAGACCAAAGCAAAATATTTCAGGCTTTTAGAGAAAAACAGGCATGATTTTCTAGAATTATTTGACGAGTGCTGAGTTTTAGCTCAAAAGTGAACTCTGAAAATCTAGGGGAAACATAAAGTAGAGAAGTATTTTTTATTCCTCTGTTCCCTTACTTCTGTCTCTTCCATTTTCCTAGCTTTCTCTTAATCTTTTTATAGAATTTTCCTTTGTATTTCTCAGCTCCTTTTCTTCAATCTCATTCACATTTTGCCTTTCATTTCCCCTTTTGGAGTAATGGGAAGAATCTAGCTGTCATGTATGTCATCATACATTTTTTTTAAACATCATGTATAGGAATTGTTACTAGGCTGGTACCAGGAAATCAATTGACCATCTCCCTCTGAAATGCATACTGTATGGAATATGACACTAGCTGAGACATGTTAAGATGGCATATATGAAATAGTTCTTTGAAATTATTTCAACTGACTTTGAAGTTATATCAATTATTTTTAAACCAAATAAATATTGGGTTCATCAAGACCATGAGTTAAAAACCAATACTGGTTGGTGCATCTTACTTCAATATTTCTCAGAAATTAGTATGTCTAATAGTCAACCTTGTTATAGGGAAGTGGGCAGCAAGGCTCTTATCAAGGGTCTGTCTAAACTCTTCATCAATATTCATACCAATGCTGGCTTCATGTACTAAGTCACAGAACCTGTTCTGTGAGCTCAATAGTTAGTCCAAGTCATCAGTAATGACATTGTGTAGGATAGAGAGCTCAACCATTTCCAATGACACCAATTTCCTATCGCATCTAGGTTAATGAATAGGGCTTGAGGTCCCACAAATAGAAATCCTCGTCCCCTGTTTCCCTTCACTCTATTTTCCTTGTAGATCATTTTAGTGCTTATGTGGGGGCTGTTTTGAGATGGTTACCTCTATATGCATCCCTGATTTACCTTTTTATCGAGAGTAAGGACTTGTCTGCTTGTAATTTACCCATATGAACAAATTTCGGGCATCTGCTCACGCGGTCTCGCTCCGCGGTCTACAACACGTGAAATCGTCTTTGAAAATGCGCTAAGTGTGCAAAGAAATGCTCCTACAAGGAAAACAAACTTTGATTTCACACCAGATCGGGTGGAAATCACATATTCAAGTACTGTTCTTTCCACTGATACTAATTTCGAACTGATTTGTATCCTGGAAAATAGGGCCTTTTCATCTTAAAAAATGGACAACAATCATTCAATTTGTGATTTCTCTATGGAGGTCACAGGAAAATTCACCTTTTTCACTGGGGTTGTGTACTTCAAGGAGATAATGCTCGTAACTACTACTTGTTATTGGGCCAGGTCGGACGCCACAACATAGGGTATATAATCCCCTGTCGTCTGATGTAACACATAATTTGATTGGTTGTCGAGAAATTAGGGCCAATTTCAATCCAATAAAAAGAAGCTTTCTGAAATTTACGTATCGACCTCCGTAATTTATGCATTGTGCGTAAGCGAAGTTTTTACACAGCGGACAATGAGGCTTACACACCGTGCTCGCAGCCGTGCGTATTTCGACCACCACATTTGACTCGGCTCCGCGGCGATGGAAAGACACATTTTATGTTGATTTCAGCAATTTACTGAAGGGAATTTAGATATTATGGACGATCTTTTACAAAAAAGGTGTGTAGGGATTAGATTATATCTTTCACGAGACACTGAATTCTCTAGTTTTCCTGAAATTTAGCAAATTAATGGCACTCTGACTCGCTTTATGAGCAGATCTAAATATTCATGGTCGATCTGCTAGTGAAGGAATCGCGTATTCATATTGCAGGGTGATCCCGCCCATCTTAGACGGAGGGATTACAATGGACTTATGCATTGTGATGTGCATCTGCATCTGCATCTACTAGACTAACATATATAATTTCCTGATTTGTTTTCTTTTTTTCGGGAGAAGAAGAGGGAAGAGAGAGACAGAGCATGGACATGGACAGAGAGAGAGAGTTGACAAGTCACGCTCGCACATTCACACTCTCACCAGTTTTCTACGATAAACCCCCATTTCATAAAAATCGACGAGTCCGGCACCTTGGTGTTACGCTCTAGTGCACTCGATTGTTCGTCGTCTGGTGGGAGGTACACAAAATGCCTCATTGATCTTTTGGCCGAATGTGGGTCAAATTTGTTCATATGTGTCCTTTATGTTTGAAATTTTGAATTTGATTCAAGTTGAACAAATCAAATAGGATAATGGAATACATCATGCAGCCAAATTAAATGATTAAGTTATATTTCATTCAGTCTCAGTTTTTAGAAATTTATTGTGTCTTAATTTGTGAGAAAACAATGTCACTTCCACTTAATACGTAAATGTAGGTCAATTACAATTTGTTTGGCTATAATTGATGATTTATATGATTGTAATAATGAATGAGTGGACATTCAGCTATAAGTCGTTTTCAAGGGATTCAGTATTAATGCCTTATGTACGGCCAATGAATAATAATAGTGCATTAACTTGCTTTGTTATTGACCAGTCATCTTCTGGTTACAAGACCACTGCTCTTCAACTAAGCCTATCCTTTCTTAGAAAATGTACAAGCTTATGAGCTCATTGACTTAGAATTTTTATTCCTATGCATCATTTTAAATTCAAGATATATTTCTTTTACCACTTCTGTCTCCCACTCCAGGTACCACTACTGCGAGAGCTGTACTCCAATGTCCAGCGACACAAGGACCAGACCACTGGTCAGCGCTACTCCAGGAATGATTCCAGCCCCAGGTCAAACAGGGCGGGGGAGATCAGCATGGAGGGGTACATGGAGAAACTCCCCATGGGTAGGAGGAGAGCATCTCTCATCAAGAAGTGGAAGAAGAGATACTTCAGGGCCAAGAACGGGAACCTCTTCTATTATGAGGTGAGAAAAAAAGGGCCCCATCAAGTCTTTCTGCTTCTCATTTTTTTCTTTTTTTCTTGTAATGTAACTTCTTCTAAAATTTGGAAAAATGTTCCAGTCTAACATTGAACTTTATAAACATCTATCCACATTTAAAAGATGCCTGAAGACTTATCTTTTTCCACAAAGCTAGTTGTGTTTTATTTTCTTGAATGTGCTATATATGCTATCAATAAAGCACTATGATACATCATAGTGTGCAGCGCAATTTATAGTATTGGTATTACTAAACAATATTTTTGTTACTAAATTGAATATTCAAGTCAGAAATATTAGTATTTCATTTAGATTATGGCTAACAATCAACCCCAAAACTTTCACATGTTGTAAAGACAGCCATTTTTTGGAGAATCGTATTTAACAGTTTTTGCAAGTCTGAACCATTTACGCATTGTGAAAATCCTTGATTTACAATTTATCTGTCTGCATAGGATTAAATTTGTAGATAGAATGGTTAACATTTTTTTCTTCTCCATTTTACGATTATTGTGTTTCAGGATCACAAGGCCAAGAAGTCATTGGGATACATTCATCTGATAGGAGGCAAGGTGACTGAGATTAGTAATAAGGTCTTAGAAGTGACAGACATGGTAAGGACAATATTCTCTCTTCTACTCTTTTCATTATATCTTCTTTGTATCTGTTTAGTGCTAAGTATGTCCCTCATATATAGAGAACTTGTTGTCCATTTATTGATCAGGAGCACTTCACATAATTAAACATATTCTACTAGAAGAGTAACCCCTGATTATTATACTCTGGTATCAGAGTATGGTCATTTATACATTGACTTTGTATATCTGTAAAAAACTGTTTCTCTAAACGTAGCAATCTAAATAAGTCATAGATCAAATCATTCTTACTTATACAAAGCATCTTAAAGTTAAAGACATTTTGATGCCGTAACCTTTTCCTTCTTAGACTGATTAATCTTATAAACTGACAAAAATTTGAAAAATATTCCTTTCCAAATGGGCTTAGCAATTTTTAAGGTATCTTAACGTCACTGTACATTCATCTTAAGGATTAAGCTTATATGCTGACCAATCTAAGCTTGGCCGTGACACATGAGAGAGCAGCTTGAAGATGAGCATTATCACCTCATCTTCTATCACTCACTGACCCACACCAGGCGTACCACCTGTCCTGCCCCTAAGCTCTTACTCATTAAACACTCCATTCCTCATGTAACCTGCTACTTCCTTCACATATGGAGGTAGAAAAGGAACGGTTAAATCCCCCTTTCCTTGACCGAAGCGATTACCGTGAGACTGCATGTCCATGGGTGGCAGCAGCATCCCTTCTTAATCCCTAGTAATATTACACAGCAGGAATTTTGTTGAAGGAACCCAAGGAATAGTCTTTCTGAGTATCCAAATATCCATTCAAGATATCCAGAGGATGAACTGAAAGATATCTGATGGATGGACGGAGAGGGAGATGTCCTCATGGTCATAATAATTTGTTAGCCTTGAAGTTGAAGAATATATCCTTTTGTTTGCTGAAATTTATAAGGATGCTAAATTTAGGTAGTTTTACATTCTTCTCCCTTTTAGCAGACTTCCTGTACTTTGCTACTAATTGTGGTACCCTCTTTGAAAGCAAAAAAATTAATGGAAAAAAAGGATGACCAATCATTAATTGTAGAATGACATTGATCTACATTTGCCACACTCAACCCAGGTGATGTAAATGGTTACCTGGCAGGAATAAATTCCTTGAAATGCTAGAGCGCCACAGTGGCTGCCTTGCTAAAGCCAGGGTAATAATCGGGGCAGGGCCAGGAGCGTCACAATGATGTGACAGACATGTGCGCTATATAAGAAGCCACCATTATTATTTTTATTATTATTAAGAAGTTAAGGGGATGATGATTGTCTGAAACAAGACATTGAGGTGACCGTTCAATTAGGTGCTGTGTAAGGTATGTCCTGTTGGACAAGGTAACCAATCACTAACATTATCTGCAATAAAAATGGTAGAGAGACATCTCAACTCTTGCATCCAAGAATCATACACTTGTCTTAATATACATTTTGGTACAAACAAGTAGTGATGTTATTCTATTTCATTTAGAATCCTAGTTTCCACAAAATTACTGAATTTCTACACAGTTTTCCAATGAGAATAAACAATCACTGCATATTTATTGGAAATGTCTTGTGCTTGGCATGCTCGCAGTAGGTGACTGCATCACGGATGACTATATATTTCAGATGTCTAGTGTTTTTCAATATACACCATTTGCATTTTGTATTTAAAAAAAAAACTTGTTTTTAATGTAATACAAATTTGAAGCTGCCTAAGCTAACAAAAGCATTTAATATGAAATACCAGTTGAATATTATTGTGCTTCTTTATCCAATGGAACATTTTGTATTTGATTTCCAGAGGGGGAGAGTACTGCTGCTGCGAGGTAATAGTAAGATGGAGTTTGAAGACTGGAAGAACATCTTAACAGCAGAGACAGGTGCATTTGTGCCCAAGTCTACCATTGCCCCACCCATTAGCAAGGTAACATCTTGGGTAGATGGTAACGTAGTAACTTTCTTATGCTCTATGCACATTACTGTAAAAAAAAAAGTTTTGAGGACTGAAATGTTTGCAAATTTTGAAGGCAGTTTGGATTTGGGAAAGCTTCATGCCACAAAATTTGAATCACAGCTGACATAACATTGAATTTTGCAATGCACCAAAGTTTCTTGCCATGAAAATATCTGTAATTTACAATTTTTTGAAGCTTTTAGTTTTAAAGTATATAATGCAACTGCAATCTGAAGTATATATATTTCATATCAGCAGGTTTGGATCCAGGTTTGTCTGAAGGAGTGGGTATAAATGTGCCTCCCTCCTCGATCCTTGTCTATGTTTTATGTTCCTTTTCAAATTGCCCTCCTACAGAGGTCTACATCCAACTGCTTTGTGGTAAAGCTTAAATACATGGTCTCACATAGATATGATATAAGAAATTCATAAAACCTGGCTGTGTGCCATTTATCATAACGTGATAAGCTTGCAATAAAATATTCCTGTCATAAACAATTTACATCCTGAAAAGAATGCCAGAAATTTTATAATTTCAGAGCCCATATCATTTCCACGTAATCTCCTTAAATCTCTATTGGTTCACCGTCGCCAACGTATGTTATCTCATTTGAGGGCAAACACGCATCCATTGTTTATCATACCTTTAGGACCAAATATCTTACTGGTAAAAACAGTCGCCTTAGGGTTTTCATAAGGGTGTGGTTTTAAAGATTGATCCTTTAGTTGTCATCCTATAATCCTTTGTTTCCCAAGCGTAATGATCAACTTTGTGGTAGAAAAGTAAATGACGTCATTACTATGTTGTAAATCAATTTGACAGAACATAGCAATGAATATGAGTCATTAGAACTTTGTTTTGCTTTGGTTGCCAAAATTTGAGCAAAGGGTCTCTGGTCCAGAATTCTATTAAGCATATATGTTTATGTATTTGTCTTTTCTCTTTATGACATACATGTAGTTAAATGTCTACAGTCCATTTATCATACCAATATTTTTAACCATTATTTTTCATTCACTAAGATATATTTGTTAAGAATATTCATGATTATTATTAATGTGAAAGAATTTTGAGCCAATGAGAAAATATTACTATACCTCATGCTTTGTGATTGAGTTTGTGGATGGTCTTAACATAAATGCATGTTATGCAGGAATTGTTAGTTTCTTTTTTTTAAAGCAGATGATGAGCTGCTAGTATCCATGAAAATGAAAATACTTTCTTACAATTTAAATACATGTCCTTTCTGTGTCCCATCAGAGGGTGCTGGTAGTGGATCTGGGTGGTTCCTCCGTCAGGGCGGGGGTGCTGTCAGAGTCTGAGACCCCCTACCCACAGGTGTTCTTCCCCTGCGTGGCCGCCACCCATGGGAGGAGTAAGGACAAGACCGCTTACGGGTTTAACGCTCTTGCCCCTGACTGCAGGGCTAGCTCCAAGCTGCATTTCCCATTCAGGAAACAGGCCAAACTAGAACAGGTGAGTAGAGGAGGGGCGGGGCAGGATAGGGCAGGGTAGGGCAACAACAACAAATAGAACAACAACAAATAGGACTATTAATTATGAATGTGATACTACAGGTGAGAGAGGAGGGAGCAGCAATAAGAATTAGAAAATAGGTTATTAATCTAATTGATACTACAGGTGCGAAAAGAGGGGCCGTGCAACAAGAAATATAGTAAATGATTATGACTTTGATTAATATTAAAAGTGGGAAAGGAGGGATAGGGGAACAAGAAATTGAATATTTCATCTGTTTGCTGCAGGAAGGGCTTTATCTTGCATTTAACATAAAGCCCTTCCAACTCCAGATAATTTAATTAAGAATCTATTTACATGGGAGAAAGGAGAGGTGGGAGCAAAAAATAGAGACATTTCATTACTACCTGATTTATATTACAACTATGAAAGAATGGGTGGGGTAACAAGAAATAGGACGTTTGATAATCTGATTAATACTTCCAACTGAGAAAGGAGGGGCTGGGCGACAAGAAATAAACAGATTTGTATGAGCCTGATTGATGAGAAAAGAGGGAGGGGCATTGAACAATCGATTTTGAACCTGATTATTATTACAGTTGAGAAGTGAGGGGTGGGGTCAGAAAAAATAGAACAGTTGGCTATGACTCTGATTATCATTTCATGAAGGGCAGGGCATCTAGATATAGAACAAATATCTGTGAATATGATTAATATTTCAGAAATTGTTCTGTGATTCAAAGAGCCTACTATTCTTTCAACCACTCCTTCTAAAGATTGTATTCATTTTTTAATTTTCATAAGTTTTAAATGAATTTTTAATGTATAGATATATTGTAAAACACGTAATTCAAGAAACAAGTTGTCAGAATTCTAAACAGGATGAGTCTTTGAAATTTTGTGATTCTTGAATCGTGAAACAAGTTGAGTGAAACTCCCTTTGCCTTTGAACGTATTTGTTTAAATGCTAGGACTTCAAGATTACATTGAACTGTATATTTTATGGAATTATACAGACAGCCATTTGAACTCATTTTTATTCACCCTAAGGATATGAAAGCAATTTCAGAAAACTCAAGTAAATCCTACCAGGCATTATTCTCCTTGTAGACTGATTCAATTTCCATGATGACATGAAGGTAATGAGGTCTAGACTTTCAGTAAACATCGTTGATGACTTTCATAAAAGATATTGTTCACTTGCAACCTTCATGTCTTGACATACATGTGTACGTGAGGATTTAGTGTCTATCATCTTATGAAAAGAAAAGGTCATTTGATATTCCATGACTAATTTTATTGTCATATTGAAGTTAGCTTGGGGTAATGCTATGCCCTCTTAAGTTTTTGTCTCAGTTGCTTTATTTTCTATAAAATAGATGGTTTCTGCAAGTTGGTTTCAGTAGCAAAAGACGAAAGTATTAGATTTCTCCAGAGTAATTCTAAAAAAGGGTGTATTCATTTTACTGAAACTTGGAAACGTTCAGAAGGTGTTAAGTTTGAATTCACCTGGTAAAAACCCTCCTCACTTTGAAAAGCAGTCTATATTTAATGAGCTGATCTTCAACTCTTCCAGAATCTAAGATAATACGCCATTAAAGAAAGTTTATTGATTTCGAAATGTTTGGAAAATTCAGACTCCTTTTCATGCTCAAATAATCCAAAGTTTTGTAGAATGTTATGTCCTAAAAAAGGTGTTTGTGTCATTCTAAAGCACAGACACAGCCCTAATGTGTATGTAATATGCATGTTTTAAATCTTAAGTAAGCAACAGCCTGTGAACATTATCATAATTTAAAAAAAAATTATCTTAGATTTCATTCCTTTAACTCCATATTACCTTTAATAATTGTGGTGACAGGATATGATTCAAGTAGGTACACTCCAGACGAGAGGGGGATAGCAAGATACTAATCCAAGAACAAGCATTGCCAAATGGCATGTGAGAAACCTTTTGCTAAGGCCAAGTGGAAAGTCCCAAATATAAGCCTCATCTCTGCTTCTTCTAAAATAACTCGGGCTCATGCCACCCAACAGGAAGGGTGCCTAGAAATTTCACATCTCTGAGGGAATTTGGGCAAAGAGACAAAACACGAAACCTCAGGAACATCAGAACTCAAAGAACATTTGTATCCTAGCTGCAAAAGAAAGATGTGTGTACAGTTGCACTTTTGATAATGGATTAGTGATGTACATTTTTATTACATTAATGAGCATCTCTTAGTTTATCTGTGAAACTCTCATCCTACTGACATTTTTTGAAAGAAACTTACACTATTAACTTCTAACCTCCATCATCTTTAGTATCATGACATGAGCATAGCTGTTCTTTTGATAATATAATGGATTGTGATGCAAAGTGTATTATTCAATGTGCCTAGAAATTGAAAATCTTAAAGAGAAGTTTTGAAAGAGAAAAACTTTTAAACATTCAAAGCTTTAATATCATATAACTTTATTTAATAAAAATAGATGTCTACGCAGCAATGTGTGTGTAGTAGTTTGTGTGGCATCAGAAGCATACATATTATACACTGTCATATTTTCTCTGCATACAGTAAAAGCTATCACAAGTTGATATTGACTTGGAGGTGAACTTTTGAAAGAAACAAAACTCTGAACTTCTAACCTTTATAATCTATGATATGAGGGCCGTGAATTCGTTTTTGGACAATGGAAATTTGTCCTTGCCTCTTAATAAGCAATAAAACTTTATAAGTTAATCCAATCACACAGTTTGTGACTCAGTTTTATATCTCTGTTTCTCTCTTTTCCCTTCTAGTTCAAGCTGAACATGTCCGTCACAGAAGGCCTGCTGGAAACGGCTTTCTCCGAGCTATGTGTAGATCCCATTGCATATACTGTGCTTGTCATTGTACCATTCAACATGGGACCAAAGATGACTGTAAGTAGAATAAATACTCACCAATACAACATTCTAAAAATATTGAAACAATACTAAGTGATGGTATTCAAACAAAATAGAATTAAATCCTATCCAAGCATATATCCCTTCTACGCTCAACAGTGATGCCCCAGTCACACTGTATGGCCACCACTATGCCAACAGCAGATTGCAAAGAACCTTGCATTACCCTGAATGGTCATGGAGAGGTTGGTTTGGATTTGGTGTTGTTTAGAGTTGCAGTGTGAATGAGGTATTAGAGCTTGATTATAGTAACGTGTCATTAAACAGAAAAATGTGTAATCAGTGATATATACTGAAAGATCTTAAGATATATTAAAGAGTGAAGGTCTTGCTTGCCTTTTATAGTTAATCCTTCAGAAATCATTTAGTTCTAATATGATTTTCGTCTATTCAACCCATAAGTAGTATTATGTATCATTGTGTTTTGATTACTAGCCTTTGCCCTTTAATTATGTCATGAATCATTGTCCTTTAATAAGCTTCCAAGGTTAGTTTCCACATTCATTCTTCATCATCATATCAATCATCACGTTGCCTATATCCCAAGCTGTCACTCTAAGTTTGCAGTGTTTTACCAGCTTTACACCATCATGTAAGAATACACAGTAATTTGGCCAGAGGACCCTACCATTTTGGAATTGGAAATCTTGAACAAATTAGTGACCTTCCCCATATACTAGTAGTCACAATTACTTTTTAATCACTTGATCCTAATGTGGGGTTCATCAACTCCTTCACACGCATTCAGGTATGACTGTATTTGTTAAAGAGGTCTTTTCCCACTATCTCAACTTTTTGGGTGTAGACAATCTGCTGTTGTTCTATGCCCAACCTCGTTTTATACTCCTTTTAATAATATATTTCTTATCACCTGAATGAGGAAATATACTCTTGAATTCCTGATTAAACAGGGATTGATTGAAGGATTGAGATTTGTCCATGTCCAAGATCAATATTAAATTTATATTAGATCAAGTATTTCTCATAGGTAACAGGCTTTACCAGAATAGTAAACAGATATTGGCGTTGACCTCTGCATCTGAGTATCACCCCAATTATCAATGGCTGTAGGAACACCCCCTGAGTTGGTTTGTTGTTATTGACATTGGCTCATCAGTGCTGTCGCCACTCAATTACAGAACTCCGTAAAATGACAACTGTACGGCCATCTCACCGGTGACTCCATGCATGCGAGCTGTTCAGTACCGCATGTGGTTTCAGTTTGGCCATTATTATAATTTCCTGTTGTGATCCGGCCTACCCCTCTCCGCTCCTACCCCTCTCTGCTTAGCTTTATGAAAGGGGGTGGGCTTTCGATTACTTGAATGTGAGAAAATGAAACTGATAGCGATATTTGATATTATCTAGTTTGCAGTCATCGCTTTCCTAAGCATAAATGTATGGCAATGTTTTTGCCCATTTGATTATTTACAGATGGCATGATTGCAATGGATAATCACCCTCATTAAGATCTTCCATACTTACCTATATATTCATGATATGGGCATCAACATTTATTGTATTAATTGTTAGTAACTTCAGTTCCCTTAACTGTGATATATCACTGATCATGTACATTGCTTTCATATGAGTTTGTTTGGTGAGAGTCACAAGGGCATAAAACACTTCACAAGTTCAGAAATGCACTTCTAACTCTAAGCAGACAAGATAATTCCTTCTCGTACCTTTTCAATACTCTTTCTTCAATAAACCCATACTCTTGTTCATACTATAGGAGAAGCTGGTTGAAATGATCTTTGAACGATTCAATGTGGAGGGCATCCTGGTTCAAGAACAGGCTTTGATGGCACTCTACTCATACAAAGCTACCTCAGGCATAGTGGGTAAGAATCAGCACACTTATTACAAGTTGTCTTATTTTCTTCCTCCTCCTCCATCTTCTCCTCCTCCTTCTTCTTCCTTTCGTTGTTGTTGTTGTTATTGTTGTTGTTGTTGTTCTTCTTCTTCTTCTTCTGTTTCTTCTTCTTTTTCTTCTCTTCTTCTTCTCCTTTTTCTTCTTTTATATATTTTTTTAAGTGATCTGCTCCCTTCTCTATTTCTGTTGAAAACTTTACCAATGACAATGTTAAATGTAACAAACTTTGAAAAGCGATCAGATAGTAAGAAATGTTGAAGTTAATGTATCTGCAAGCTCTTCAAATCATTCATGTGTGTTGATATACATGTATAAGTACATTTTCTGATGAAATGTTATTGATATATCCGGAGCATAAATCTTCCCCAGCCATGTTTTCTTGGCACGAGTAGAGTTTTGATATAGGTCTTCCTCAGTTCTTGGTCATGCAGAATTTAACTAAGTTTGATCGGAAACCTTTTCTCTGACCTAAGTTGTCTCAAAGAAACCAGATACAATTTCAAAAGGAATAATGTTGTCAGAACTGGGCATTGAATATATCCTAGATCCATGTATTCAAGCAAGTAGTATTGCTGATCCCTTCAGTGTACAACTCAAAAATAACCAAAAGGACAAATCTTAAGAAGTTTCTAATATTACACTGAATATTACCTTGTATACATGTATATATATATATATATATATATATGTCCTGTGCTTTGTATTTATTTATTATAGTTTATTTGATTGTACTGGTAAAATGATTCTATATTCTATAGCATACTTGACATATTTATGATAGACATATCATGTTTCAGCAAAAACAGATCCAAAGTAGTGCCAACAATGTGGTCAGCCATAATTAGTTCAGGCACCTTATGGAAATTGTCAACAACAACAAAAAATCGATTTGTGAATTCCTAATCTTTATTGACATCATATTTTTATTTTTGGTACTTTTTTTTACTCATACAGTCAACATTGGTGAAAGGGTAGACATTGTGCCTATCGTGGATGGTTACATTGTGGAGAAGGGGGTGTACAGGTTACCATTTGGAGGGAGGCAGATCACAGAGCATCTCACCAGGCTTCTAACAGAGACAGGCCACAGGTAAGCAAATATATCTTCCAAATAAATTATTAAACAATTTAAATGATATTTAATCAAAAGGAAATAGGAAAACCAGTGTCTTTGTACTTGTTCCTTGTATTTCTAGCAATATTCAACTGCCTGTAAAAACATTGTAGAACACATGCCCTTGCAATGATTGATCTGGGATTAATATATTACAACTTGAATGCTAGACCTAATATTTCATCTACACATTATACATCTATATCAATAACTTCAATCGTATTGAAGTACATGTAATTACAGAGGTTTGTGTGCATGCTTATTAATTTAACATTAATTACTTCCATTGTCTAAAAAACAACTAATTCCAACTGTATGCTGTGTCCTATAGCCTGCCAATCAAGTATAATCACTCACATCTGGGACCCCTGCTATATGTTGGTTAAAGCCATTTTAGTCCATACCTGTACTAGATGGGATACACCCACTAAAATTTGAAGTTCAGCAATCTATTTATAAAATCAACTGCTTATCCACATGATGGCTTCATTCCCAGCATAATTAGCTCAAAATTGAGATCTGCCCATGTCACAGTGTAGATTGTGACGTCTTTCATTTGGTTGATGGAATTGACAAAGCTGGATGGAAATTGAATATTTGAGATGTCATAATTGACTAACTGTACCCTTCCAGCTAGAGCAGTTAAAAAGTTGGACACGCTCCCATCAGGAGCTGGATGACTTGATTTGTTGTGGAAACTGCTCATTTGTAGCTTCCGTGTTTGATAGAAGAGTAGGGGCGGGCCCCCTAGCTTGGAGCAAGTGAGAAAGCTGTTACAGAAATAACAACAAAAACATCATCATACCTTTTCTGGAGAAAAAATGTTCAGTTTCTAAGGCCCTAAATTAATTTTTTTCACCGGGAAGAGCATTTGAATGGCATGAGATGATCTGTCAGCACCCCCTGGAATTTTCAAGCAAAATGGACAATTGTTCAGAATTACAATAATGAAAATGAAGTGTTTTAAGAATGTTTAAGGTGCATTTTATCTAGTTCTTATGTTACAATTATTTGTAATGCTCTAAGGAATGATATAATTAGATCATCTTTCATAAGTGATTAAACCAGTTTTACAATTGTTTGTGTATCTGTTTAATCTTCTTTGATTACACAAAATAGTCTATGTATAATGTACAATATATCTCCTTTGTCTCATTTCAATGACCAAACATTGATTACATGTAGATATTGTTATAAACTTTTGAAGACGTGGACAATGCCTGATAAATTTATGTGTCTTATTAATCTAAGATATACATCTACCACATCGTTAAATCATAATCTCAATCGTTAGGTTTTCACAACAACTCTTTGCAAAATCTAAATCCCTTTAATATCCTCACAGGAATCATAAAGCATGAAGAAAGACATAGATGAAAACTTGATTGGCTCCTGTTAATCAGGTCCAGCTGGACATGATATGCACCTAATTTACAGTAATTTACTAACTGGTCTCCCCACAGCTGATCTGAAATTCATTATTTCCTGCCTCAATTTAGAAGTCTTTTCCTCCATGCCTCCAGGCGTCACAATCTCGTGTCTCAGCACTCCTCTGGGGCTCCTTTCCTTGCCTTATCGGACTTTCTGACAATCAACTTTGACATTCTAGAGTTTAAGGCCTATCATGAGACTAGAGAGTATAAAACATGTAAACGGTGATGCCTTCTGGTTGTAGTAGCGTAATTATTGATAATAGAAAAGGTTCCACACACATTTATAGCACGATAAGCTGAGAATGTTTTGCTATACAAGTGCTTGAAATTTGTATGATCACTCATAAACATGATAGGAAAGACATGAAATAAGCTCAAGTTCAGTTAAAACACCATTGTATTGCCTGTAGAAATCACATCCAGGTTATCTTATCTATCATTGTAAACTTCAAAATGTGATGCATTAAGCCATTAATATTGTCAATATATTCTCTTTTCCAATTAACATTAAACTTATTAAATTAAATTTATTTCTTAGACAGGTTCCTTACATGATGACATTGATTGTAGATGTGTGCAAGGATATAAAACAGTGGTTTTATGAAGAATGTTTAATGAATTAATGGTATATTTCTATTATGCAGGTTATTCTCTGAGGTGGAGAAGTACATTGGAAGACTGTTGAAAGAAAAGGTATGCATATCTTTACATATATATCATGTATAGACTTACCAGCAGTCCATAAGAGTAAACAAGTCATTAATTTCAAAGGTCAGACATTTTGTTGGAATAATTCATTTATTAGAAAGCTATATATTTCGAATTGTCATACATACATTTTTATCAGAATATAATGACAAGAATGGTAGCTAGCTCGTCTAATACTCAAGGTTGGTCGAGAACAGATGCAGACAAATATTGATCAAATTATAGGGAGATATTATGATAACTGAGGAAGATATAGATCAACAGTTAGGTGCAAGGGGGAGAGAGAGGGAGGAAGAGAGAGAGAGAGAGAGGGGGAGGGAGATAATGATCAGATGAAATACAAACATATCAACAACCAAAAAAAAAAAAAAACTGTGAGTAGTATAGTATTTGATTGACAAGTGACAAAGGGCTAAATTGTAATGGATTTTCTACTATTCACTCTACAGGCCTGTTTTGTAGCCCAGGACTACCATGCAGAGCTCAAATTTTGCTCCCTGGACCCAGAACTCTGCAGCACGTACCTGGACCTGGATAAATATGACGTACCAAATGGAACAGGGTAAGTCTAGAAACCTTACCATTGTGATTGCCACAATTTAGTCTATGGATATTGAGGGTGACAGTGCAGTTTCACCACAGAAATAAAGGAAAAGTATGCTTGTCACATTGGAGTGACAAAAGGAATCCACATTTTCTGATTATAATTTTCTAAAGCTTTTTAGAATTTGTATTGTAAGAGGAAATGTCTGTTTTCTCCATTTGAGTGACAGTGCACATCTTTGCCCCTACAGCAATGGAGAGACTTTTACAAAAGTAGCTCACAATGTTGAGCACTTCAAAAAATTGAGGAAATATTATTGTTTTTGTTGTTTCTGTTGTTATTGCTTTGAAGTACCCTTCAAGTACCCTTGGTTGGAAATTAATCAAATTTAATATCGAGCTATGTCTGTCACTTAATTAGTTGTAATGAATAACACTCTCCCAAAATATAGTCATAGTATTCAACATAAAGAAGGGACCTCTGTAATAAGAAAGGTTACAGCTCATTTAATCATTATTTTATTTTTGAAGAAATCTAGTCTTCATAATTTCCTTTAGCCTTAATTCAAAATGTCATTTAATCTACTGGAAGGTTATTTAAGATACAAAACAAGTTCCAGGGCGAATTCTCTTGATTTATCAAGAATCCGGAAGCCTAGGGGCTTCCCCAAACCTTGCTGGCAGCATCATGTCCCTCGGCTAGATGAGGTCATCTATTTGTCTATAAATCTCTCCATGATATTGTCCAACAAGATAGCTGCACTGGCCCAAAGCCAGACATCTAGTTTCCCTCCTCCATCACAGGCTGACAAATAAAAAGAGAAGTAGATTTGTGAGAACAAGGGTTAACCTAAAACCATACTACCACCCGAGGGACTTTGAGAACGGAAGAGGAAGAGGGGTCAAAATGGGTTGCATAATTGGATGATGAAGCGGAAGTCTGAATAAAACAATTGAACAGAGCCAGGTGAAGGCCTGGTCTGAGACAAAAGGGTAACATAGGAAATTATCTGATTGTTACAGCTTGATGTTCATCAGAGTGATTCAATAGTAGGTGTTGTGAAAAACATCATTCAATGCTTCCAGCTACTTACCTGCAAAATTTGTTTTTGAAGTATCTAGCATTGTCTCTGCCATGATGAAACAATAATGTCTTCTGAAGCTTAGAAATGATTAAAAGTTTGGCTTTGAAATCAATAATTTAAGTTTTAGAGTTGGAAGGAATCCCTAATTCTTTGAGGAAGAAGTTTGATAACTGTTTATTTAATCCTCAATTCCATTCTTCATGATTAGTGTATTTCATGTAGCCATTAACTTTAGTCAGTTACACCACCAAACTGATTTCACACTAACTTTCATGAGCTTTTCCTTACTCTATGGGTAAATTATTTAGTTTGCAGATTAAATAGATTAATTAAACTCATTCACTACTAAGTCATGGGGTATGATATATGGTAATTTGTACAGCTGCCACTGACAATAATGGTGAAAATTCACTATCTTACTTTACTTTGATATAATGTGTGCCATTCAATTGTATTACCTCTTTACAGAACTATCAAGTTGGACTACTCCAGATTCCGCTGCACCGAGGGCCTGTTCCACCCTGAGGTTTGGGGCAAGGACCATCCTGGTCTACATACACTGGTCTACAATGCCATCCAGGCATGCAACATGGAACAGAGGAAAACAATGGCCAAGTATGTCAATTGTCTCATCCCACTTATTTTATTATCATTCTAATTTTGTATTTATTTGATTATCAGTGTTTTGTTTAGTTTACACAAATTTCACAACAAAGATAGTAATAATATTAAGATGACAGAGTTATTTGAATTGTTCTTTGTATCCCAATAAACAATTTATTTACAAAGAGGAGGAACTAGAAATGTTCTTATGTCTCTTTAATACTGAAAGGCACTTTAAGGATTAAAGACATAAATTGTATTGTAACTTATGTGTGATTGAATTTGATTTCTCCTGTATATTAGGAGCATCTACCTGTGTGGAGGTACAACTTTGCTACCAGGCATTGCAGAGAGATTGAGAACAGAACTCACCAAAATGCTACCAAAGAGTACACTGGTCAAGGTAATTACATATTTGACATTTCTAGTGCCTTAAATAATTCCAACCACCAAATTAGATCTTGTGAAAAAATATAACAATATTTTTTGACCAACAAAACAATATCATTTTCATTCAGGTCTATGAACTATGGAGTGGGATATTATTTGAAATTTTATGTATCAGGGAGAAAAAGGTATTATGTTGTGAAAACCTTGCCTCATGCATTGACTGTTCTACATGGCCTGATGGTCTATCTGCTACATATATGAAACATTTTGTGGTGTTTTCTTTTAGTCAGAATGGTGTTAGCTCTGTGTTGAAGTATATGAGTTAATCCCCGTCTGGCTCCAAACAAACAATTCATCAAATAAGATATGGGTCTGCAAATACAAGTACAAGTACACTGCAGAAATGACATGAAAAGGAATGAAGTTGGTGGTACATCTGTACATTTTTATTTGTGTGGTTCCTTGCATAGGGATCTGGTTGGATTGAGCTATCTACATCTATCCTTGGCTTTAAATATCAAAGTATAAAAATGAATGTGTTGGATTCTTGTATCCCCTATACAGGTCCATGCTGCACCAGAGCGCTACCATGCAGCCTACAATGGAGCTAACGTCCTGGCACCTCTCTCAGCATTTGATAACATGTGTATCACCAAGGAAGAATGGAGGCAACTAGGACCTACAAGTCTCACAAAGTGGACAACCTCGTAAATTTGCTCGCTCAGATGCTCTGGTGACAATTGCTCTTTGGCTGGTTTTCTGTACTTGGTGAATTTCAAACTTTATTCTCGGACCAAACACTACTTCTAGCCAGAACCCTTAACACCAAACCTGAAATTAAACCATAATGCAACGTTAACCCTTTGACAAAATAAAGCCAAGAGCAATTGTTGCCCTAGCTAGCATATGTTGGATCACAAGGAAGTCATTTCCTGACTGGATCTCAAAGTTGAACTGTTATCAAGTAGCCATTTTGGATTAATTTATTAGATTACAAGCTTTTTTCGTTCTTCACTCATGCAAGATTTTTTTTTCTCTCCAAAATAAATGTAAGCTAGATGATGAGGAGAGTAAGTATTTTTGACAGATTCAACTTGTTGGTGATTGTGAACAAATAATGGGGAGTTAAAGCTTACAATCTTTTAGAAATGTAATTTTAGAGATTGCACTCTTTTAATGGTATACACGAGTTCAAGACATCTTGTTCGTGACAAAATTCTTATATGTAAAGAGGATTAAATTGTTGACATTGACTTTGTATATAAAAGTTTGAACTACACGTTTGGTAGTGTTTTTTTCTTTTTGTCAATATTTTTAATGCTAAAGAGAAGCAAACTAGGTGGATTACCTACTTTTGTCTAGATTTGTCAAATAAATTTCAACTACAATTTCCTTTGTCTTGTTGTCATTTTATGTTAAGAATAGAACCAGGATTTGTCCCTATTCTTTTGAAATAAAAACAGAATTGATATTTCCATTTTATAATGTATGTCATCAAATAATGAGCCTATATTCAGTTTGTAAATATTACAAATATTGAGCTCGCTTTAAGGGAAACCCAACTTATAAAAATTCAATTCAAAACAAATACAATATTTTTCTTTATCAGTGACTTTAATGACTGGTTGTAATGAAGTTTTGTAAATAGAGAGACAGGATTACTGTATAGTGAGGAGACACATATATTCCCATATTCTATTTTGTATACAAATTGTCCATCATGTATATAGATGTATATAGTTGATAGAATGAACGCCAGCCAGTATATAGATACGTGTACCTGTATGTGCCTTCCCAAACTCTTTTTTGAAGATGCTCTTGTAGAAGACCCATTTTAATGTTGTTTTTTTTACTTCGACCTGTGTTTTCAAGTAGTTTGTAAATCACAGATTGCATCAAGAATATCTGAGAGATAATATTTAGTACTGAGTTTAAATTTTGTGTTCATAATTGATTGTCTGTGAATAAAACAAAGTTGTATGAAGTCTTTTAGATGGAATATTGTGAATGTTATGTGTATCAAGTAAAAACATGTAGTTTTGTACAAATAATAGATAAAAACATGCACTCTGCTTGAGTATTGTATTCCAGCTGCATACAGGTTTATTGCAAACTTTTTGGGGTAGTATTTGAGCATTCAAAATGCATCTTTTTAACTCTTTGTTATCACCATGTAGAGGAGTATTGTATGAACACATATATCTAGCTTCCAAAATCTCTAAGCATGTCTTTCATTATTTAGAGTCAGAATGTTAGAGACTATGTTATTATTATCCATGAAACATTTATATTGAAAGCTCTTTCATCAGCATGCATATTTCATTATTATTTTGGCCATTCCTTTTCATTGCATATTATGTTTATCAATATCTCAATACAGCTATCTACGAGTTATCTCTACTTATTTTTTTCTGTCTGTTTTTATTTGTTAGAATGTATTCACTCTTTCAAAAATTGCTATTTTTATACCCTAAAGTATAGGATGTACAACCTAAATTTGGGGTTTAAACCAAAATACAGAAATAAAATCCTTGCATCTATGTTGATTTTGTATTCTCTTATACTTGTTTCATATTTTTATTTTCACAAAATAATTTTGTAGCATTTTCACACATGGGCTTTCTTGCGAATAAAGAAAATACAATTTTCATTTTTCTACTTTCCATGAACCGTATTATATGCTTATGTGAAGTTCATTGATCTGCTTTGAAAGCAATTGTAGTAGGTGAATTACAATAAACGAAAGTAGTTTTTATTACAGATAATCACCATGTGCAATTATATTCATTTTGATAGATATTTTGATATGTATTCAATTTTACTTTAACTTTAAATCATTCTTTGCTTTTATATAACAATTTAAGCAATAAATTTGCCATAAAGCTGGACTTTTCTATATATTTGTTCATGTGAGCAATTTTAAGAGAATGGTAAAAACTAGCTGATGTTTATATAACTCTTATGTGATAGTATCATTATTCCAGAGTGTTTACCAATGTATTAAATCAAAGTCTATTATGGAATATGAATGTATTGATAGTAAAATTCATGATCACTGCAATAACAATATGACAAAAACAAATTTGTCTCTTGTGTGAATTCCTTTATCAGCTGAAGTGTAATGTCTCATTTAGAAGGAACCAACCCATGAATATGACTGAGGATTTTAAATATTTTGTTTGGTAAAATGCAATGAAAATTGTACATGTACAGAAGGTGCATTCGTCATGTGGTAACTATGTGTGAGTAAAGTCCAGGAAAGAGAGAATGTGTAATGCTATGATAGAAAGAAAGGAAGAAGGACGTGAAGGAAAGAAACAGAAAGAGATAGCAACACCAACAAAACAAATCAATGAAAGGGCAGAAACTAGAGAAAAATGATCTCAACAATTAAGGTTGATACCACATTCCTCCTTGTTTACAGATTTTGGCCAAGAAATGATATAGATTTCTTAATTCCTATTGAGTTCATGTACATTTCTGCATTATACTATTGTAAATATCACCAAACTTGTATGTTACACACCTGCAAGTGTAAATTTCACCTCAAGTATTTCCTGTGCAATGTACTACCTGTCAATCAATAATAATTTACCCCAGAATTTATGGCCTACTTTTCTTTTGAACCCCATTAAAGTTCACTGATGATGTAAAAAGTCTTAAAATTGTGAATGCTACATATATAGCCACATATATTGTATTTTCCAAAGGCTGCTTAAAAGGAGAAAATATAATTTATGAGCAACTAAGATTGTAATATTAGATGTAAAGTTGGCATTATGTACTACTGCCCATTACTGCATATCCTGGTAAAAACTTGTTTCATGGACCATAAAAGTATGAAATAAACTTTGGAATATCTTTTAAATTATTTAAAGAAAAGTAAATGCATGGCCAGACAATGACAACAAAATAATTTCTCCTTAAGAACTGCATTTCACATAATTTTCTTGATGACAAAGACTAAAGTATGAAATTCCAATAGAAGTTGTTTCTGTTCAGTTTTAATGAAATAGATGTATAAAATCTGTATACAAAACTTGATACACTAATATTTCATAGCATATGACAATACAAAGTAAGAATATCAAAATAAAATCTATGAAATACAGTTAATAGGTATATTAAAAAAGATGACCTGCGTATATAACAAAATACCATCCAGTCAACTGCATAGACATAATGATATACGTTACTGGAAGCATTTGCATTGTAACATAAGTCGTATTACAATAATTGTTATTCTTTTAACAATATATCATCTCAGTACATTTGTGCGTGTCTCACAGATTGATAAGTTTTAATTGCACTAATACATATTTAATCATTGCACTCGATCATACAATTTTAACAATAGGAAAACTTGTTCTTTAAAAAGCACACCTGCTTTATTGCATGGATTGGCAATCTGAGATTAGACAAGAATTAAGGTTAAATTCAACTTCAGAATATTACTACAGAAAAAAAATGAATGACACAAGTTTGGTCCTATAAAATGTCAGCGATTTATAATCCTCTGATTTAGAAATTCTTCACTAAAGATTATCATATTCTTTTTTATTAAGATTGAAATTCTCTATCACCAGTATATCTTAATAATTCCATTCCATCAGAAGTCTACATACAATTTGGTGAATATATTTGTCAATGAGGTAATTTTCTTTTTTTTTACCTAATCCTTAGTCCATATATCCCAGCCATAAAAAACATCAAAAGTCAATTAAAAATTTGATCACAGCCAATCAAATACTGTCATTTCAAAAGCCTATTTACATCTACCATAACATGTTATTAATAATTATAAGACAGGTTCTAGAATCTAAGCAATCCAATTGGTCAATTGACAGCCATTTTTGTCGAAGTCTTAAGTTTTGTGCAGCATCTCTGTTCTGTCATACCCAATAGTCACCACATATCACACAGAACACTGGCAAATATATTGAAATAACATAGTATTCCTCAAGGTTCATATTTGCTATACGACTTCAGCAGCAAAATGTGACTGGGTTCTATACCTATGAATGTGAGAACCTACAGTATATCCCCAGGTGTATAGGTGGATCCTATGTAGCATAGGAGCTGCATGAGGGGCCAAAGGGAGAGGTGCGACCCAACTCCATTAAAAAACATGAACAAACGAGCATTATTTAATCGTAAAAAAAGGCCAACAGCTCCCCTTTTGGATTCTCAGAAAGCCTGTCAGAATGAAATTCTAGGGTTAAAAATAGCCCTGAAAAGTTGTGAATATTTTGTCGCTGATCAAAGATTTTTTCTTTCCTGTGACAAGCTGGAGATCATCTGCAGGAATTTCCCAAATCGTGTTCTCAGGCAAACTTAATATAAGAAAATATTTTGCCCCTCCCTCCCTCCCCCCCCCCCCCCCCCCCCCAATTTCGAAAATCCTGGATCTACTCCTGCCTAGTAGGCATAAAAGAGTTCTTCAGAGTGGCTGTATTCCGGCACGACGTCTGAGCTGCTCAAAGATCAAGAGTGATATACATGTATGAGGTCCTAGTCTGAGCCAGTTTGAGAAGAAGCCCTTATAGAGACCATACAAACCCTCGCTTCGTAGTGTCTTAAGGAGGCAGTCTAGGGAACCTCGATACAGTATCTGGTCCTTTGGAATACCTGCATGTAAAGATGGTTAAGACATCATCATGTCATCAAAGTCAAATCAGCAGAGCATGCTGTGTTCTTCTCATACTTTAATTTAACCCATTTGATATGATTTTATATTTTCAAGAGACTCCAGCCTTAGTTATTCCCGGCTTAGCATCCAACAGGTTAATTACCGTACTTCACAAAAACAACTGCAACAAATCCCAGTATTTAATACTTGTATTTTTATGTAGACTGTACATCACTTCTATGCGTGGTGAAAGTCAGAAAAAATATAAAAGGACCATCTCGATCGTTACACCCATGAATACTTGAATATGGTCGTCGGTGAAAAAGGCTTTCCTAAGATGGTGGTTCCATGCCACATGCTCTTTCTACAATGGCTCCCCAGACATTTCCCACAATAACCAAAGTCCTATAACTTCCCTTCTGGACACTATAACCTAACCTTGATCATATAAGCCTTAACATAGTAACCTAAAACCCGATTGCCATAAGCAACTGTCACTGGACCAACATTCAGATCACATTGTTAGTACATTGGGTTTACACCAGCACCCCTTCCCCAATGTAAGGAAATTAGGTTCCTTGGCAAATCATTTTACCCTCCATAAAATGATCATATTAATTACTATCATAAAAATTCATAAGAATACAATGTGATATTGCCTCAAGGAGGGTCCTTTAAAGATTCTATAGAACTTGGCAGGAATTATTAATATGTCATGTATGTCCTATCTGTGAAATTTAAACATTAACAGTGTCTTAGTATTCAAATTGTGCAAGGAAACCCGTTTATCTTCTAGACTTCACCGTCAGACACTATTGAGTGACTGACTGACATCTTTTTTCTTATAATAACATACATAAACTGAGCTGTAACAAGTCATGAGCATATGTCTACATCAATAATTTGATACTTGTAATGGTCAAAATTAAACTGATTGAATCTTTGTGCAGCACAAAACGTATAATGTTTTGGTGAGAGGGTCTGGAAATCAGACTATTACTGAGGTGATTGCAATCTCTTTAGTCGATTCGACAACTAAAGGTTGTTATTTTCCCACCAAAAGCCATTTTCAAACCCTTTGGCCCAAATTCACAAAGCAAGGTTTGAGCTCAAACCTCCTTTTGTTTCGCCAAACCTCCTTTTGTTATTTACAAACCAGGTCTGAGCTCAAACCTTGCTTTGTGAATTTGGGCCTTTTGGTTTGAGAGAAGTTCTAAATTAGTATTGTCCTTCAAATGCCATTGGGATTTAACCTTTTCATTTTTTTGGCCTGCAAATGGGACATAGTACCTTTGAGATCTGCTCTTGTTGATTTCTCACCTTTGATTTTCTGATTCATAATTCTTGTTTTAATCACATCTACTGGTGAGGTAGCGAACGCAGTGGTGAAGCCTGCCCCCATTGATGAAACAAAGTGCAGCTTTGCCCCTTCTGTCATCCAGCCTTGGTTGAGTATAGAGTGCTTTGTGTGATCATAGGTGGGTACCTGGAGAGAACAAATGAGAAAACAAGAGTCAAACTAGCATGATCAGAGGGGATCGCTGTAATTGACTTTCAAGAGGTGATAACCATAAAATAGAATAACAAAAAGGCTATTCCAATTTTTGTTTCCATTTATCAAGATATTCCTATTTATCATGATTTTGCGGTACTCTTTATTTACAGGTTCAGTATGATAAAAAAGATCAATATGGAATTTGAAATTGTTTTAATTTAGACACACGGCAGACCTTTCAGCTGTTGCCCTTTGCATAACAATCCTCATAAGACATTATGTGAAACATTATAACAACAGGTCTGGATATGCAGGACTCCAGGTGATCACTTAAGCGACTGATTAATTAGATACCAGGAGAAATCTCAATAATGTTTTGAGATCATCAATCCGTTCACTTCTATATTGTCTATTGAGAGCTAGTAGTGTATTAACTTATAACACTTTAACCTAACAGCCTCCTGGGTCTCAACAGATAATATGCTTGTACCTGAGCAGCGGTAAGAATCATGGCCCTCTGCACTGTGGGGATGGTACCCCTGTAGAGACCTCTCAGACCTTCAGCTTTAGCTATATCAGTGAAAGCATGCAGGAAGCCCCTGTACCTTGGCTGCTGTCCTGGCAGTGGTTGTCCATCTCCCTGGAGTCTAATCCTGACGATGTCCATAGGGTTGGCAAACCAGCTACCAAGGGCACCTCAAGAAGAGAGAGGAAGGGTCTATAATCATCAAATATTCATCAGATTTAAAAATAAGTCCCTGAAAATCCAATTTACCAACTAATTACACTCCTTTGGAAGGGTCTTCTTTTTTTTCTTTAAGAAGAGGGTATAATTTTTGAAAAATTGGTGACATAACGAACAAGGAAAAAGAGATATAATAATTTTTAGGTGCCTTCTGGGTGAATACAGTTGAAAGGGGTGGGGCATATTCCTTTGTGTACTCAATTGAGGTATGCAACAATTGATTTGAGGCAGATGCACAGGCCAGATGTACCCCCTAAATCCACTATCAAATTTGTACCTAAATTATCTTGTCCTTTGTTCATTTATTCACTTTAAAACTGAGGGCTAAAGACAACAGGAAATGTGCCATTTGCATCCATATAAATCTCTTTCTTTGATTCATCTATCCTCTATCTCCTTCAACTCTCCTTTGTCATGTCTACTTGTGCCTAACTAATACAAAATCTTTTCCCTGATCTCTAGGCTGGAAAGCAACCAAAGCTAAAATGTCTAAATGCCTTACCTGATGTAGCACCAGCAGCAAGCTTTATACTGAGGGGAGTTCTAGTTGGATCATTGGCTCCATATAGTTTCTTGATAGGCTCGTAAGAACCAAAACGTAATGTGCTATAAATGGCTTCCCGAATCAATGAAGGGGTGAGTCTGCAAATATAAAGGGTTCAAGATTGTTTTTCAGCTATGGTAGATGTTATCACAGGGAGGATGGCAAGTTTTCTCATTATTGTTAAGTTTAACACAGGTACATTATCAAGGAGTATACATAAATCCTGAATCTGTAAGTTCAGCCTAGACAGGCAAGATCTTTATGGGAATGCAAAGAAAATAAATTACAGATGTTTTGTGTTTTGATATTAGTTTTTGTTTTCTTGGTATTGGTTTACTACATAGAGTGAACAAGGAGATAAGACGCTCATCATTTTTTACTTTGAAAAAGCTAACCAATGAAAAGTGCTAAAAGCTATAGCCTCTGCGGCGAGCAAAAATATTTTATTCATAAAAAAGAATGTATATTATGTCAACTTTATCTACATAAAACACTGTGAACAATGTCAACCAATCAAACAAAATGCAAAAATTATGATGAACCAACCCCTTATAAAGTCCTCTGATGCCTTCATCCCTAGCAACCGTTACCAAGCCCCTGAGGAGTCCCTTATAGTATCGCTGTCTGTACGCTGTAACTGCAGACTGTTGTATCAGCTCACCTTCTAACTGGATGCGTACCTTTGTCACCTCAATCGGGTTGGTACCTGGGATTTACAGCAGGGCCGGGTAGATCCAGGATTTTGTTAAAGAGGGGGAGGGGGTACAATGGAGAGATCAAAAATCCAGTTTAATTCTTTTTTGAAAAGTAGAAATATAAGAGGCTCATCACACTTTTTTCCTTTTTGGTCAAATATTGGAAACGAGAATACAATAAAAGGAAATATTTGGGGGTTTACCAAATTTTTGCCAGATTGCATCAGTAAATGTGGATGAAAGTACAAATGGGAAAAGTTACCAAAAAGAGTAAAAAGACATGATCATAGAGATGGGTCCACTGGCCCACTAGCCAAAATACATTAATAGTTTTCTGCTAGGAGCCAGGCAGTGGTACAAAAGCTTTTTAATGTTTATACATGTAGTGGAGTAGCACTGTCAAGATTTATTTAAACACCTAGCTACACCTACCACATTCCCTCTTAGCGCTACAGTCCCTTACTACCTTTTGCATTTTTACTTTTGGAATTTGACCTCTGACATATTCACCTCTGGTACTGTTACCTACAGGTATGCCAATTTTACCTCTGCCAATTTTACCTCTGACATATTTACTTCTTGCGTTTTAATCTCCAGACATTTTTATACCAAACCCCCCTTCCGGCCTTCCTCCCTCCCTACCTCTCTTCTTCTCTCTCTCTTCTCTCTCTCTTCTTCTCTCTCTCTTCTTCTCTCTCTCTTTCTCTCTCTCTCTCTCTCTCTCTCTCTCTCTCTCTGTTTCTAGCTCTTTCTCTCACATTTTCTCTCTACCTTTGAAGCTGCTCTGTAAAGTACTGTTACAAATTTCATACACATTTCACAATAGATATGTGAAACTTGCAAAGTTAAAATTAATTGGTCAAAGCTAGGCCAATGTACAAAACTACATATGTAACTAATATGCCCTCCTTTCTCCAAACATACACAAATATATATTCAGTTAACATATTTCATTGGCTTCATGTACCTCAATATATTAATTTGTAGGGGGTTTCCCGGCAAAATTTTTATCATCACGTATTAGTCAAAATATTTTCTTTCACATGATTGGTATATAGAGATTCCATTTCATTTTTTGAGAGGGGGGCGTTTCCCAAACTGGTTGTGGTGCATGACCAGAACTGATCTTTATCTTTAAGAATTATCCAGGAGGCTATAATAGGCTAGCTCTCATACATGTACTACAGCACGGATCTGCATGCTTACTTATGACCGCTTGGATATACACATGTGTTTTGTAATTGTACACAATTATAGTTGAAGTTCTACTACTGTGTACATATATCACAATAGTTGCATATATATATATATATATATAGTCCATAAACATATACTCACAGCAAGAGGCACACATGCAAGAAGTACCTGCAGCAGCATATCTTAGTCCAGTTTCCTTCCAATCTGTCATGTTCAGCTAATATAACAGAACATGGAGCCATAAACCCAGACAGACCTTCATCAATACCCTCGGCTCAGAAATGGAGCTACATTTATACAGAACTCCATAGCTATAGTACAATACAGCGCAGCTCACTGCACTGCAACATGTCATGACCTCTCTGTAAAGCACTATAGTTACACTATGCAGATATCTATAGCAAACAGCGAAACTCAAATAGTCTGTGTGGTCTTTTCTTTTACAAGGGGGTATCATTATGAGGCTAGGCCACTTCAAAATTATGTTGAAAGTACAGTATTTTTATATTTTGGTAATTTAATTTATGTTTGGGTTAAATTTCTGCGAGTATTATATATACGGTACATGCTTACATGTGTACAGAAACCAGAATTACTTTACATAGCAAACTGAACTGACATAGGAATGACCTTTGTGAGCACACAAATGAATTAGACAGTTTTCAATGTAAATCAGTGATTGGGAGCCAGGGGGAGGGGTCAACCTAGCTGGAAAGGAAATCAATTTGTATGTGCACGGATCGCATAGCCCCATATAACGTATTGACCGTCTGGCATGTACTAAGTGGTGGGTGTGGCCAGGGGGAGATCGTGGTGGAAGCGGGTGGAAGATGCCCGACGGACGCCCCAAAGCTATGATAAAAAAAAAAGGTGGGATAGATCAGGTGAAAAGGAAAACCCAAATGGAATTTATATGAAAAGATTCACCACACTCCAATGAAAAGTTATTATTTGAATACATATTGTCATTCCTGATTCCTGATGAGTAACTATAAACGTATGAACATAATTATACCAACTATGTTTATAATATACTCATATCGAGAACACTGAACTATATTGTAATATTGTTTCAATAAGCTGCAAATATATTCCCTTCCCTTTTCCTTGTCTTTTGTAGTTAATTGTGAGTATCGGTTCATGTATCCCTGTAATCTCCCTTTCCCTGTTTTAGCGTGTATTTGTATTTTATAAACTTTACTTTAGTTAGTTATGTCATGTTGGTTTAAGGAGCCTATCCACAACAAGCTCTGCTTTTCCATAGGTTCCGCCACTTTATCTCTTAAGTTAAACTTAATGGACAATATTCTGAATATTGTGTACCGGTATTGTATGTACATGTATAAAATAATCATTTTCAATATGTTGTTACACTCTTTGTAAAATGAGATATTGTGGAAACCAATAAACTATCTATCTATCTATACATAAATGGCCATTGCCAGACGATTTAAAGGGTCGGGAGTGACGGCCCGACGCCCTTTGAAGCTAAAAAAAACTCTCATCAGACCTCATCTGGAGTATATGGGAATAGTGCCTGGCATCCTAGATTCATTGCAGATATCGACAAACTTGAAAGGGTCCAGAGACTAAGCTACTGCCTAACTAATTAGCCAACAAATCATATGAAGACAGACTCAAGCATCTAAAATTACATTCACTTGTATGTAGACGAAAAGGCGATATGATTCAATTCTATAAATTTCTGCATGGTATTGACTTTTGCCCATTAGACAAGTTTTTCACGATGCATCCATCCCGCGAAACTAGAGGTCACTCGTTGAAAATTTTCAAGCAACATTTCAGACTCAATCTCAGAGGTCACTTCTTCAGCCAAAGAGTTATCACCGACTGGAACAATCTTCCTCAGTCTGCGGTCACAGCGCCAAGTTTTAATATTTTCAAAAGATTACTTGATAATTATTGGTCAAAATTCCAGTATGTTGCGCGTGATCCATCTATCTAGTGTGCCCTCAAAGTTGTATTCGTCTGTTAATCAGAACCACACAGAAGTAGCGACCGGAAAACCAACAGGACTGCCTTTTCTTCCGTATATTGTTGATGTTGATGTAAAAGTTATATAGATTATCGAGAGAAACCTTGCGGAACTATAAATGTGAACGGCATATTGCAAGGTTTAAACGTCCCTTTCCTGCCCTTCTTCCCGATATGAAGACGATTTTTAAAAAAATAAGAGCTACCCTAGCCTATAGGATTTAACTTAAAGGTATAGACCAGTTTTGGAAACGCCCCGGCCTCTCAAAAAATGAAATGGAAGCTCTTCTTACCAATCATGTGAAAGAATATGTTTTGACTCGTATCCCGACACCTACCCCTGGACATCCACCCCCGGATAACCACCCCAGTCAACTACCCCCTTGGACAACTACCCCCTAGGGCGACCACCCTCTAGGACGACTACCCCCAGGACAACTACCCCCTAGGGCAACCACCCTCTAGGGCGACTACCCCCCAGGACAACTACCCCCAGGACAACTACCCCGGACAACTACCCCCAGACAACTACCCCGTATGACGACCATCCTCTAGGACAACTACCCTCTGACAACTATCCTAGGGGGTAGTTGTCCTGGAGTTAGTTGTCCTGGGGGTAGTTATCCGGGTTAGTTGTCCAGGGGTAGTTGTCCAAGGGGGTAGTTGTCCAAGGGGGTAGTTGTCCAGGGGGTAGTTGTCCGGGGCGTAGTCCTAGGGGATAGTTATCATAGGGGGTAGTTGTCTGGGGGTAGTTGTCCGGGGGTAGTTGTCCCGAGGGGTAGTCGTCCTAGAGAGTGGTTGCCCTAGGGGTAGTTGACTGGGGGTGGTTGTCCAGGGGGTAGTTGTCCGGGGCGTAGTCCTAGGGGATAGTTATCATAGGGGATAGTTGTCTGGGGGTAGTTGTCTGGGGGTAGTTGTCCGGGGGTAGTTGTCCTAGGCGGTAGTTGTCCGGGGGTAGTTGTCCCGAGGGGTAGTCGTCCTAGAGGGTGGTTGTCCTAGGGGTAGTTGTCCTAAGGGGTAGTTGACTGGGGGTGGTTATCCGGGGGTGGCTGTCCAGGGGGTAGGTGTCCTAGAACCGTTTTGACTAATTCGTGAGTATACAAATTCTGCCGAGAAACCGCCTACTAATTGATATGTTTGGTAAATCATCATATTGATCCGGCCTAGATAGATATCGCGAATGCACTTCAACATTGAACATTTGGGCCTATACTTCTGCTTTGTGGCTTTGTTTTCGTGTGATACAAGAATATATTGCTCTCGCTAAGACAATAATAGACTCGTCTTTGACTCGTCCAATATTGTCATAGCTCGAGCAATATATTCTTGTATCACACTCAAAGCCATCCAATATTATACAAATAATCAATGGTTAGGAGTTCAATAGTGCGAATATGTTCATGAGTTGAAAGATTAACATTCTATTCAACGAGGCGTCAGCCGAGTTGAATAGAATTAACGTTAATCTTTCAACGAATAAGGACCACTTTTCATAATTTGAGAAGAGGGTTATTATTCATAAGGACTGCTATTCATAATCAAAGAAGAGCGTCGGTATTCATTATATGAAAAGAGGGTCGCTTTTCAAAATACGAAATCGGGTTCGTTAAGGGTCCCTATTCATAATACTAGAAAAAGGTCGCTATTCATAACACGAGAAGAGGGTCACTATTCATAATTGAGAATGAGGTTCGCTAATTATACGGGTCATTATTCATAATACGAAATGAGGGTCGCTATTCATAATACGAAATGAGGATCGCTATTCATAATAGGAGCAGAGGACCGCTATTCATAATAGGAGCAGAGGGCCGCTATTCATAATAAGAAATGAGGGTCGCTATTCATAATAAGGGATGAGGATCGCTATTCATAATACGAAATGAGGGTCGCTATTCATAATACGAAATGAGGCTCACTATTCGTAATACAAAATGAGGGTCGCTATTCATAATAAGAAATGAGGGTCGCTATTCATAATATGAAATGAGGGTCGCTATTCATAATACTGGGTGAGGGTCGCTATTAATAATACGAAATGAGGGTCGCTATTCATAAAAATGACATAAGCAATAACAAAATGATAAGAAAGCGAAATAATGGATAGGGGACACCCCACGGCAGTGGTGTTGGCGCGGGGGGAGGAGACGTCACATGCCCCCAAATATTTGTAGAAAACAATCATTGAAAACATATTGAAAACATACATTACTGAAAAAAGAGGGAACAAAAGGCGTGTCCCAATAGTGTACGTGACCTATCATCCCGGGCCCCAGCCCCCCCCCCCATCAGTCTTACCATTCTGCGCCATTCGGCCCACCCTCCCCGAAGTATATCCTTGGTACAAGTGCATATTGAATTCTCGTCCAAGTAGTTCATAGATGGCGTATCCTGTGTGTGTTTCACGAGGGGGCAGTGAAGGGGGCGGTGAAGGGGCGTGAAATGGCAGTAAAGGGGGGGGGGGGTAGCAGCGTTGCCATCAAGGGGCTGATCTGCCATGACCCTAACCTCAGCAAAGGAAGGAAGCGACAGAGAGGGGGTTGTAGGGACTTTCGTAAATATACAATATTGCACGATATAGTTTTGATTATAAGTAAGGAAGTGATAATTCCAAGATTTTAAGCCAAATAAGATACGATTTTATGACCGTAAGGCATTATGCGAACGATGGCGTAAACGTATATTTTTCATGATTCAAATTCAAATTTGATTGATTGATTGATTTATTTTTAATTTTTTTTTTTTTTTTTTTTTTTTTTGGGGGGGGGGGGGTATAACATTGGATAACAAATTTAAAAATATATAGAGTAACATAGATATGCTATCAATTGAGTATAAGAGTAAAGATGACAATAACCAGGATTGACAAAAATTAACATACTACTGCAGAATGTCTCTTCTGGAATATAATACAGGGATAAGAATAAATTATTTTACTGGTAATACTTTTTACACTTTGTTTTTCTTTCTTTCTCTTTTTTTCAAACAAAAAAGAAAAAGAAAAAAGAAAGATTTACAACATGACAGTAAGACAATATATAGCCTATATGATTACCAACTTCTCCTACGAGATGACCCAGACAACAAGACCCTATTTCAAACTGGTGGGAGACAGTGAGCATGGGATGATAAATAATGCTTTTTTACAATACTAAATTCCATCAAGATTAATTATATGGTTAAACAAAAACAAAAAAACAAATAATCTATTCCTGTTTTCAATATGTATGGTGAAATGACAGGTGCAGGCCCCACCGGGAGTGGGGGGGGGAATGAATTCAGACAAGTAAGCCTATTAAGCCCGTCTGCACTAGTTTGTCTAGGGGGGATTACACCTCCCTGCAAGGTCACTGGCACAGGGGCACTGATATGTGGTTATCTCATCAAATCAGCCCTCAAATAACAGAAGAAAAGGGGGATCATGGGGGACCAACAGGCACAACTTAGGCATTGTTTGCTATATAGAGGGCGCAAGTAGCTATAAGTAGTGCATTGGGGCTTTAAGAGTCGAGAACGGTACAACGAATCGCCTTCTTTCTCTAATATTTAACGTCAAAAGCTCCCACGCTTTCTTCACCCACCCCCCTATAGGGAGCGCTTTTTAAGTGATTCTCATGTATCGCGTGCTCACTACCGCCCCCTATAGGCCTAGACTTGAATAACTATTACATTTATCATGTCTCGAATTAATTAATGTTTAACTTTTTCTGAACCTGCATGCATATTTATGTTTACATTCTTTTTGTATTCCTGTGTTTGTTCTGTATTTATCATTATATCCTACCCCCTTGTTGCTACGAGGGCTAGATATCCCATTGTTGATGCACTATATATACCTTAGCAGACCTCCTTACCCATCACAACCACCATCATCCTCATCCTCAACAGAAAAAAGACAATAAATGTTTGGTACATATTCGGATTTCATTACCTCTTTGTACGATTTACATGACGCGAAAACCTTCCAAGGTCCGAAAGTGTTCAAGCCCCCTACGCCCCCTAAACTAAACATAATTCTCAAGTATTTTAAATAATTACTAGTTTCTTTAATAGCAAAGTCAGTCGTTAAAACTATGATGATGGGCCTGCTTGGTCTACTTAATGTCTCGGTGGCGTAGCCTGGATGAAATCAGTCGGGGGCAGGGGTGAGGCAAGATTTCCAACAAGGATGATATATAGGATTATATGTGTGTTATGTTTCATTTCAAGTTTTCGTCACCACAAGAGCGGCGATAAAATTATATAATATAAAAGGTAAAAATTGACCTACTTAAAAAAAAATATATATATTCAGGGGCATGTGTCGCCCTCTTACATCTACACCACAGTCGTTGGGGTGTCCATTTGTTATGAACATTTTGTGTATTGCTTAGGCCTATTTAATTTGTTCGTATTATGAATAGCGACCCTCATTTTGTATTATGTATAGCGACCCTCATTTTGTATTACGAATAGCAACCCTCTTCTCCTGTTATGAATAGCGACCCTCATTTCAGATTATGAATAGCGACCCGCATTTTGTATTATGAAAAGTGACCCCTACTTCTATTATAAATAGCGACCCTCTTTTCATATTATGAATGGCGATCCTCATTTCTCATTATGAGTAGCGACCCTCTTCTCCTGTTATGAATAGCGACCCTCTTCTCCTATTATGAATAGCGACCGTCATTTTGTATTATGAATAGCGACCCTCTGCTCCTATTATGAATAGCGACCCTCTGCTACTAATATGAATAGCGACCCTCTGCTCCTAATATGAATAGCGACCCTCATTTCGTATTATGAATAGCAACCTTCTACTCCTATTATGAATAGCAACCTTCTACTCCTATTATGAATAGCGACCCTCATTCCGTATTATGAATAGCGACCCTCGTTTCGTATTATGAATAGTGACCCTAATTTCGTATTATGAATAGCAATCTTCTAGTCCTGTTATGAATAGCGAACCTCATTTCGTATTATGAATAGCGACCCTCATTTCGTATTATGAATAGCGACCCTCACTTCGTATTATGAATAACGACCCTCTTCTCCTATTATGAATAGCGACCCTCTGCTCCTATTATGAAAAGCGACCCTCTGCTCCTAATATAAATAGCGACCCTCTGCTCCTAATATGAATAGTGCCCCTCATTTCGTATTATGAATAGCGACCTTCTACTCCTATTATGAATAGCGACCCTCATTTTGTATTATGAATAGCGACCCTCATTTGGTGTTATGAATAGCGACCCTCATTTTGTATTATGAATAGCGACCCTCATTTTGTATTAGGAATAGCGACCCTCATTTTGTATTTGATAGCAACCCTCTGCTCCTATTATGAAAAGCGACCCTCTGCTCCTCTCTGCTCCTAATATGAATAGCGACCCCCTACTCCTATTTTGAATAGCGACTCTCGTTTTTTAATATGAATAGCGACCCTCTTCTCCTATTATGAATAGCGACCCTCATTTTGTTTTATGAATAGCGACCCTCACTTCGTATTATGAATAACGACCCTCTTCTCCTATTATGAATAGCGACCCTCTGCTCCTATTATGAATAGCGACCCTCTGCTCCTAATATAAATAGCGACCCTCTGCTCCTAATATGAATAGTGCCCCTCATTTTGTATTATGAATAGCGACCCTCATTTGGTGTTATGAATAGCGACCCTCATTTTGTATTATGAATAGCGACCCTCATTTTGTATTAGGAATAGCGACCCTCATTTTGTATTTGATAGCAACCCTCTGCTCCTATTATGAAAAGCGACCCTCTGCACCTCTCTGCTCCTAATATGAATAGCGACCCCCTACTCCTATTTTGAATAGCGACTCTCGTTTTTTAATATGAATAGCGACCCTCTTCTCCTATTATGAATAGCGACCCTCATTTTGTTTTATGAATAGCGACCCGCTTCTCGTGTTATGAATAGCGACCCTTATAATTAATGAACCTCATTTCGTATTATGAATAGCGACCCTCTTACCGACGCTGATTTTATATTATGAATAGTGGTCCTTATGATAATGACCCTTTGTATGAATTATGAATAGCGACCCTCATCTCACGTTATGAATAGCGGTCCTTATGATTAACGAACCTTATTTCTTTATGAATAGTGAGCCTCTTTTACAATTATGAATAGCGGACCTGCAGGTATGGGAAGTTCCACGTTATGAATAGCGGTCCTTATGAATAACGGTCCTTATGACTAGCGAATAGACCCCTTAGAGGTAGGGTAGGAAAAAGGTAGGGGGTAGATGTAGGATGGTAGTAGAGGTATGATGGTAGAATATGTAGGGTGGGGGTAGACGTAGGGTGGTAGTAGAGGTAGAATTGAAGAACGGGTAGGGTGGGGTGGATATGTAGGATGGTATGTAGAGGTAGGATAGTATGTAGAGGTAGGACGGAAGAACGGGTCGGGTAGGGATAGACGTAGGGTGGGGATAGACGTAGGGTGGCGATAGACATAGGATGGGGGTACAGGTAAGATGAAAGAATGGGTAGGGTGGTGTTAGTAGACGAAGGATGGTAGTAGAGGTAGGATAGAAGAATGGGTAATGTTGGGGTTGACGAAGGATGGTAGTAGAGATAGGATTGAAGAATAGGTAGGGTGGTGGGTGGCGTAGGATGGCAGTAGAGGTAGGATTAAAGAAGGGGTAATGTTGGGGTTGAAGAAAGATTGTAGTAGAGATAAGATTGAAGAACAGGTAGGGTGGGGGTGGACGTAGGATGGCAGTAGAGGTAGGATAGAAAAATGGATAATGTTGGGGGCGGACGTTGGATGGTATGTCGAGATAGGATTGAAGAATGGGTAGGGTGGGGTAGACGTAGGGTAGGGGTAGGGTGTGGTAGACGTAGGATGGGGGTAGACATAGGATGAAAGAAAGGGTAGGGTGGTAGTACACGAAATATGGTAGTAGAGGTAGGATAGAAGAAAGGGTAGGGTGGTGGTAGATGTAGGATGGTAGTAGACGTAGGATTGAAGAATGGGTAGGATGGGGGTAGACGTAGGATGGAAGAAAGTGTAGGGTGATAGTAGACGAAGGATAGTAGTAGAGGTAGGATAGAAGAAAGGGTAGGATGGGGTAGACGTAGGATGGGGGTAGACATAGGATGAAAGAAAGGGTAGGGTGGTAGTACACGAAATATGGTAGTAGAGGTAGGATAGAAGAAAGGGTAGGGTGGTGGTAGATGTAGGATGGTAGTAGACGTAGGATTGAAGAATGGGTAGGATGGGGGTAGACGTAGGATGGAAGAAAGGGTAGGGTGGTAGTAGACGAAGGATAGTAGTAGAGGTAGGATAGAAGAAAGGGTAGGGTGGTGGTAGGTGTAGGATGGAAGACAGGGTAGGGTTGTAGTTGACGAAGGATGGTAGTACAGGTAGGATAGAAGAAAGAGTAGGGTGGGCGGACGTTGGATGGTATGTAGCAGTAAGATTGAAGAATGGGTAGGGTGGGGTAGACGTAGGATGGAAGAAAGGGTATAGGGTGGTAGTAGACGAAAGATGGTTGTAGAGGTAGGATAGAAGAAAGGGTAGGGTGGTGGTAGGTGTAGGATAGAAGAAGGGGTAGGGTGGTAGTAGACGAAAGATGGTTGTAGAGGTAGGATAGAAGAAAGGGTAGGGTGGTGGTAGGCAAAGGATGGTAGTAGAGGTAGGATTGAAGAATGAGTAGGGTGGGGTAGACGTAATGAGGGGTTAGGGTGGGGTAGACGTAGGATGAAAAAAAAAAGGGTAGGGTGGTAGTAGACGAAGGATGGTAGTAGAGGTAGGATTGAAGAATGGGTAGGGTGGGGTAGACGTAGGGTGGGGGTAGGGTGGGGTAGGCGTAGGATTGGGGTAGAACCACTTGGCCTAGCATGGAAGAACAGGTAGGGTGGGGTTGATGTTAGATGGTATGTAGAGGTAGGATTGAAGAATGGGTAGGGTGGGGTAGACGTAGGATGGGGGTAGACGTAGGATGGAAGAAAGGCTAGGGTGGTAGTAGATGAAGGATGGTGGTACAGGTAGGATAGAAGAAAGGGTAGGATGATAGTAGAGGTAGGATTGAAGAATGGGTAGGGAGGGGGTAGGATGGGGTAGACGTAGGATAGGGGTAGACGTAGGATGGAAAGATGGGTAGGGTTGTGGTTGACGAAGGATGGTAGTAGAGGTAGGATAGAAGAAAGGGTAAGGTGGTGGTAGGCGTAGGATGAAAGAACAGGTAGGGTTGTAGTTGACGAAGGATGGTAGTAGAGGTAGGATAGAAGAAAGGGTAGGGTGGTGGTATGCGTAGGATGATAGTAGAGGTAGGATAGAAGAAAGGGTAGGGTGGTGGTATGCGTAGGATGATAGTAGAGGTAGGATAGAAGAAAGGGTAGGGTGGGGTAGACTTAGGATGGGGGTAGACATAGGATGAAAGAAAGGGTAGGGTGGAAGTACACGAAATATGGTAGTAGAGGTAGGATAGAAGAAAGGGTAGGGTGGTGGTAGATGTAGGATGGTAGTAGACCTAGGATTGAAGAATGGGTAGGATAGGGGTAGACGTAGGATGGAAGAAAGGGTAGGGTGGTAGTAGACGAAGGATAGTAGTAGAGGTAGGATAGAAGAAAGGGTAGGGTGGTGGTAGGTGTAGGATGGAAGACAGGGTAGGGTTGTAGTTGACGAAGGATGGTAGTACAGGTAGGATAGAAGAAAGGGTAGGGTGGGGCGGACGTTGGATGGTATGTAGCAGTAAGATTGAAGAATGGGTAGGGTGGGGTAGACGTAGGATGGAAGAAAGGGTAGGGTGGTAGTAGACGAAAGATGGTTGTAGAGGTAGGATAGAAGAAAGGGTAGGGTGGTGGTAGGTGTAGGATAGAAGAAGGGGTAGGGTTGTAGTAGACGAAGGATGGTAGTAGAGGTAGGATAGAAGAAAGGGTAGGGTGGTGGTATGCGTAGGATGATAGTAGAGGTAGGATTGAAGAATGGGTAGGTTGGTGGTAGGCGAAGGATGGAAGAATGGGTAGGGTTGTAGTTGACGAAGGATGGTAGTAGACGTAGGATAGAAGAATGGGTAGGGTGGTGGTAGGCGTAGGATGGAAGAATGGGTAGGGTTGTAGTTGACGAAGGATCGTAGTAGAGGTAGGATAGAAGAATGGGTAATGTTGGGGTTGACGAGGGATGGTAGCAGAGATAGGATTGAGGAACAGGTAGGGTGGGGTTGGACGTAGAGTGGTAGTAAAAGTTGGATGGAAGAATGGGTAGGGTGGTAATAGACGTAGGGTGGTAGTAGAGGTAGGATTGAAGAATGGGTAGGGTGGGGTAGACGTAGGGTAGGGTAGGGGTAGGGTGGGGTAGGCGTAGGATTGGGGTAGAACCATTTGGCATAGGATGGAAGAACAGGTAGGGTGGGGCGGACGTTGGATGGTATGTAGAGGTAGGATTGAAGAATGGTTAGGGTGGGGTAGACGTAGGTTGGGGGTAGACGTACGATGGAAGAAAGGGTAGGGTGGTAGTACACGAAGGATAGTAGTGGAGGTAGGATAGAAGAAAGGGTAGGGTGGTGGTAGGCGTAGGAAGGAAGTAGAGGTAGGATGGAAGAAAGGGTAGGGTGGTGGTAGGCGTAGGATGGTAGTAGAGGTAGGCTTGAAGAATGGGTAGGGTGGGGTAGAGGTAGGGAGGGGGTAGGGGTAGGATGGTAGTAGGGGGAGGATAGTGTTAGAGGGAAGAAAGTGGTAGAGGTAGGATTTTCATGATCGTATAGAATGTATATTGACTGGAAGAACGAGATAGGTGGTGTTAGTAGACGTAGGATGGTAGTAGAGGTAGGATTAAAGAATGGGTAGGGTGGTCGTAGGGAAAGGATCGTAGTAGAGGCTAGGATACCGTTAGATTGAGGATAGTCGTAGAGATAGGATGTTCACGATCGTATAGGAGGTAGATGAGTGTTAGACAAGTAGGATGGTAGAAGAGGCAAGATGGAAGAACAGGAAGGGTGGTAGTAAACATAATAATAATAATTACAGTGCTTATATAGCGCCTAACACTTACTTTGTCAGAAGTCTCTAAGCGCTCTACAATAATGCAGCATAATTACATAGGGAGGTAGAACGGGTAGGGTGGGGGTAGAGTGGGGGTGGACGTAGGATGGTGGTAGAGGTTGGAAAAAATGGGTAGGGTGGTAGCAGACGATGGTAGTAGAGGTAGGCTTGAAGAACACGTAGGGTTGGGGTAGGGGTAGGATGGGGGTAGACGTAGGGTGGTATTAGACGTAGGATGGAAAATATGTAGGATGGTAGAAACAGGATGGTTGTAGGTAGAACAATAGTTGAATTCAAAGTATGACTGTAGTGGGAAAAGGGTATGAGATGTAGGAAGGTAGCAGAAGGACTAACGCATACACAGACACATACACACACTCATTATAAATATCTTTAAAATATTTGAAAAGCTCATTTCATTGGAGAAAAAACAACATGACAGCAGAAAGTATATCGGAATTTCATTTTATCTTTCAGCAGTACTTTATGTATTACATCACGAAGTGTATAATAGTTCCAAAACATTATCTTTATTTGTGAAATACATTTATATTTGTTGGTCTCATAAAATCAGTAATTCAATCATAGGAGTTGTACAAATTTTTACACTATTGCAATATGTCAGTTGAAAATAACACAATATTCTACTAATTATGCATATATTATATTTGCATTTTCTGGAGTTTCAATGACATTGACATTGTTCACAAACAAATAGAGCCAGTAAATAGTATATATATATATATATGCTTCAATAAAGCAGCTATGAGTATTGTATTGAAACACAAACAATGATATTACCCAGGGGCATCAATCCTAAGGGTTGCAACTAATTTTAGAAGTGGCTGTCTATAGAACATAATAATGCAATGTTTTCCCCAATAATGGATTGACGCCCCTACCCACATCGATGTGACTGTAGATGTCATGAAGACATTTCTTGAATGTCTCCTCTTGCCATCAACCCTGTCATGTGGGTCCTACATAGCACAGGACGTGCAGTTACCATGGTTACAGGTGGCAAGTAGATTTACCTTGATCACGCAATAGTACAGATATTGGATGAATGTTGGACAAAATGAACTTCATTATGCCCAATGGAAATAATCATCCTAGTACCAATTGGAAATTATCCTTAGATTGTGGAACTCAAAATCTAATTCTTGTATCGTCAACCAACTTTGATAGGATGAGGATTTAACTATTGATGAAATTAGAAGGGGGTATATGATGGGGGAAATTCCTCATGTGATTCTTTGCCCCTCCCATATGAGTCGAAGGTTTGGGATGAGGAACTTTATTGCCCCTCCCCTATAGTATAATAATGGGAGGAGCCCATCAATGTAGGAGCACTGCTTATATATGCCACTAGCTAGGCTCCTCCCTGTCACTGTATATATGCATTGGTATGCAGGGGAGGGACCCATTTGAAGATGGTATTCTGAGTTTCTCTTCCCCTTCTAGCTTACAACAGGCAATGAGAGGAGCAATTGATTGAAGCTCCTCCCTGTCACTGTATATGCATGGGTATGCAGGGGAGGGACCCATTTGAAGATGGTGTCCTGCGTTTCCCCTCCCCTTCTAGCTTACAACAGATAATGAGAGGAGCAATTGATTGAAGCTCCTCCCTATCTGTTGTGTTTAAGGATAGTTATATCAGGGAGGGGTACATTCTGACCGGCACATTTTGCCTTTTTTTATCATCCATTGGCCCATGCAGGCTTGGGGTATTCCCTACCACTGTCCTGTAATTCCTGTTGTTTAGCTCAACTAGGAGGGGCTCCATCCTCCCATCCTCACCCCCTTCAAAAAAATATTTGTTATGACCAGACGCCCCAGCCCTCTAAGGGCAAAGGTACTATAGAGTTCCAAAAGAGAATCTCAGTAAAGCTTACTTGCCACCTGAAGTAAAAAAAAAAAAAAAAAGGGTGCAGGTATTTCAATGCTAAACCATCCACTGTATGAAAACGATAAGGATATGTCTATCCTAAAACCATACAAAAATACCAGTTCAGGGAAAAGGTGCAGAAGAACAGGCTACATACTTGCCTGGCTACACCAAACTGATATGTACTACAAAATGTACGTATCTTCATCGTTATGTAAAAAGCAGCAGTTTAAATGACAAGTAAAGAGAGAGAGGGTATGCACTGACGTGACACAAACATATAAGACAATGGGAGGAAACATACTATGAATTCCTCCTATTTCCCTCTTTCACATATTCTGCTAACATCTTATAATCAAACCTTGAACATAAAGGTATGTTGTTCTAGTGGAACATTGATTATCAATTCAACAAACAATGTTGTATGGTAGGAAACTGTCTACCAATAAAGCTATACACTCTCCTATAAATATACAGTGGATGGCACTATACCAGTCATACATTCTTTTAACCGTGTAACCATGTTTCCCATATAGAGACATCACAGATGTATAGGCACTATAGTATCCTACCATCCAATGACCACCATTTTACGAGGCCATTTGAACATCTAAATAGTGTAAACATTTGTTTTCAGAAGGGAAAAAAAAGACAAATTTATTCTCAAACATTGCTTTAACATGAACAGGCACCTTGCCTAAGCTAGTACACATACAAGGGACATATCCCTGTATAAACAACAAGATGAAGCAGATAATACTGCTTAGTGGGAACATACACTTGCATGACATGGTTAAAAGAATGAATGCAATTTGTGGTATAGCTACACTTGTGACAGTTCCTAACTCACCAGTGGTACACACGTATGCATCCATGAATATGGTACATACATGCACACCAAACCAAGCTAACAAGCAAGCTTATGCCAGGCTTCAGGAGGACTACAGCCTCCACCCTCATCAAAATGAGAGCTCCTGGATATGTTAACAGGAGATTATGGGGGTTCTACAATCAAATTAGTATGGCCGTTACTAACAAATATATACCAGTAATTATATGTGATATAAGAATTTCAAACATACTATGGCAAATTAGAAGTGTTGTTAACACAGCATCAGGTATTGCAATCATCCCTTCAATAACATAAACGCATGAATATATAAACAGCAAACTTGTGTTGCATTTAAATCATTTCACAATCAACAACGATAAATCTCTTTTTCACAATAAAAGAATCCATCTTTTTTTAATATCAAATCTATGTTATGATAAAAACTAAAGCATGATAACTAGTATGATAACCAGTGCAGAACAGAATGTTTGATAACAACTACAATAAGATAACAAAGTATATAGTGCTCTAACTTGGTTCATAATATAAATTATCAAAATATCAATATTAATATTGATACAAAAGCAAACTTGTACAACATTTTGTGTACAGGCAAAAAAAAAGGTCTCACAGAAATACTTGGAATGTATGATTTACAATTACCAATTGATAATAAAAAAAAAATGTCATGTTATATTTCTATATTTCTGAATTGTAACAGGGTATGAACATTTCCCACTTGCAAGGTACAAATAAACTTTAGATGCCAGGAATATATTGAGTCGTAATTTTTTCTCATGCTCTCACAATACTAGGAATTAAAGCATGGCACAATGATGCACAACTTTATTAATTTATTAGTCAACTTAATTAACACTTTCACGTCTGGAAATGAAAACAAAGTTGCTGATGCAAAAAGAGTTTACTCACCCACGTCTGGGTTAATAAACCCTATTGCATATTCAGGATAAGTTTACATATGCACGTCTGCATGTGCAAACTTTACCTGCTGAACCAAAGTAATATTAAGAGCCATTTTGAAATTGCTTTTTGTGTTCAATTTAACAAATGGTTCTTTATCATGTATAATTCCATATTGTTGTGCAGAGACTGATAAGCAACACGTGACTCAGACTAAATTCCATCTTCAGTCCCGAGATCTCAAATTTCTTTTTTTTCTTTCTCTAAATTTCTCTATCTGGAATTTTCTGCTTAAACAATGCAAGTGGGATGCCTAACAAAATAAACAATTTTTGTTTAAAGATCAAGCTTTAGATGCAAGACAAAAAGACAATTCAGATAATAAGCAAATTTGAAGATTAATATACAAAATTAAACATTTTCATGTACTTTGCAAAGTCTTAAATAAAATGAAAAACAATTCATAAATATATAATTCATTTCTAGACTTTTGTATTACTGCTTAAATAGTAATAAATACTGTTGAATAATATAATGGCACTGATACTAATTACCATACATTAAAAATATTACACAATAGAACTTGAAGAATAAATGGGAAACATAAGCCAGTTTGACTTTTCGTTTACCTTAAATTATCAAGATGATCATGAACAAAATATTGCACATACAAAACAATCACATTAATCTGGTTTAAATCATTTCATGATTTATTTACACTAATTCATGAATTAATTATTTCAAAACAGTTTATTAAACAATCAATGTCACAGCCATGTGGCTGAATTGCACAATCAAGGTCAGAGCAAGAGATTATCGTAAGATGTGGTGATTATATGGCAGGAGTTGTCCTCTAATGCTATTAATAATACGAGGTGTATTGTAGACAAAATGGTACTTCTTTCAATAGGAATGTGCACGTTGCTCTATTTAATTACTGATTTTAAAGTCTTCCGTTTATCATTAATTTATTGAAGCGCTTTAGGCAATAATATATAAGATACATTTTATGTCATTGTAAAGGTTATACTGCATCAAAAGTTGTCCAGATATATTGGATCTAGTATCTATGAGCAATACATACCGTCCCAATATAAAGAAAATATGTATTAAATGAATAAAAATGTATAACATTCTCTGAGCAACTCTGAATTTGATAACTTATAGTTACATAGAAATAGAAGATTTTTTTTTGGCAAGTCTTTGTTAAAAACGTTTCTGTTCTCAACATATTAGTTTGTTTAATTATGTCTTACATTGTACTACCCTTATATAATGTATTACTGTAATATGCATTGTATTGTATTGTATTATTGCAAATTATGTCCTGAAGTATGTTAAACTGTAACTTATATGTATTTTACTTTCTTTCTTGAATTACTTGCCCACAATTATACAACTTCCACACAACTGCACCAGGAGTGTCATTTTTGACAGACATGGCGCATTATAAATGTTCACTATTATTATTATTATTATAATTGTGATAAAATCTTTAGGAAAGTATTAAATATAATATCTAGATTTAACAGTCATAGATTACAATAAGAGAGGGGGAAGGGGGGGGGGGGCTATTATTTAATCTGAAACCCATAATAGCAGTATATAAAATGTATTATTTATATTAAGTGTAATTATAGTGTAATGGACAAAGAGAGAGGGAGAGAGAGAGGGAGAGAGAGAGAGAGAGAGAGAGGAGGGGCATCTCTTGATTTGAATATGATGTGTAATAAACATGAAAATCTTACATTCAAAAGTCTCACTACATAAAGATGGTTGTTCCTCTCAATATGTTGTACAGGGTGATATCGAGGTGTCGTCCGGACGTTGTCCGGACGACATCCTGATAAACGGCCTATTAAGACGCTCACGGAACTCTACCCGGGTAATTTACGTCATCACCGTGAAAAAATGTATACATGTACATAGCGCGCGCCAGCTGAATCGTGATAAGACAGGTGCGGTTGTTATGGTAACCTACCCAGGTGAGGGTTTTGCGGATGGCTGATTAAGACGGTGTCCAAAAGCTCACCCGTATTTTACGATCAGACCCCCCATTGTTTCTCATCCACATATCGCTCGGGTGAGATGGAAAAAATTCTATTAAGACGGGGCTTAAGACAAAAATTGTACAATTAATAGAACATGAGAATAGAGCTCGCTGTGAATTTGCTGGAATGTACTATTAACAAAATATATTCAAATGAGTAAATCAAGATTCAAAATCATGAAGACTAATGTAATATAATTAAAACATTAGACATTTTCTTATGTCTACTTCTTAATGTCTTAAATGGATAATGGGAATAATTTTTGAAAATAAATCGGACATGGAATATCCACAAAAGTAAAGCAATTTCAGAAATAAGAACTACACAAGGTTTTATATAGAGGGAGGTAATGGGGACACACTGTATTTCCTGAAATTCAATTTACATCTCCTGGGCTTTTCCAGGTGTTGGTTATCAATAGATCATGTTTCTTACAGAACTGAACAAGTCGATCACCCCGTTCATTTCGATGGCCTAGCTAGTCCATATTGTCCAACAATCTTTCCATCCTTACCTTTTACGACTTTAGCATTCCAATCACCTATCACGATAACAATTTCTGTTGATTTACAATGCTTTAACATTTCATCTATTTGATCGTAATATTTTTCTACTTGTCCATCACTGTAATCACTGGTTGGGGCATACACTTGAATTACTGCTAGGTTAAATGGTTTAGCGTTTAGCTTCATTAACATCATTCTCTCATTTAATGTCCAGTAACCTAGAATGTGTTTCTCAGGATTTTTCTTGATTAACATTCCAACACCATGTTGGTGTTTTTCTACTCCAGAGTATATGAAGGTGTAATCATGTCTCTTCACGCATCCCTTATCATGCAGTCCACCTAGTTTCCGCAATACCTATAATATCTAGTTTCATCTTATTAGCCTCCTGAATGAGGTTATCTAATTTCCCTGCCTTATACAACGTCCTAACATTCCATGTCGCAATGCACAGTCACTTTCCTCTTGTTTTCATGGACAGAGCATCACAACCTAATCTTCCTAAAGGCTTTGATCTAGGTTCGTCATTATAATGTACCTTATTTGCAAAAGACAGCAACTCTTCCCGAAGGCTATTTACAGCAGGACTAATTGTTCAGGGACCAGTCAGGCTTGCACCTCGTTTTTCTTTCTGTTTGTACTTATTCATGATGTTGCAGACAATGGTAATATACATGGTGAGTTACAAAACTCTTCCACGGTAGCTGGCCGTTGGCTCCATGTGAGCTTATCCGCCCTTAAGTTCTATGTTATAGATCTGAAGGATGGCTACACACCCTATGTTATTTGAGCTGTCACGAGCATGAAGAGAATGGCATGATGACACATAGCAGGCACCTTAAACTACGAACTAGCCCTACCAGAAAGAAAAAAAAGGAAAAAAAGCCTGATCTTGCTGCACCGTTCTCCAGCAATTTAAGGTACAAGACCAGCTAGAACATCATTCACAGGTGCTCTAGTAAGACAGGTTATACCCTACTTACTATAGTTACAGATTGGTTGAAATTGCAGACGTGATTTTAGCCATTCCCGTAAAGAAACAAAAAATGCCAAAAAAACGAGGTAATAGTGCTAGAGTAAAATCCCGGCAAAATTCCAGTTACCGGCAAAATAATAAAATCTTGCTGAAATACCCATTGGTTTACGTGTTAAAATGTTTTTTGAGCGAGCGCGGATATCATACATTGTGTGCGTGCGAATTGATTGCTAAATTTTTAGACTTTTTAATAAGACGACCGGCGGACTTGATTGTACTACTATAATAATAATAATAGCTCGATCTTAAAGCGCTTTCAGGACCGAAGGCCCTCTCAAAGCACTTTAGATTCTGCTGACAGCAAGAACACCAAAAATTCTGTTAAATTGTCCAGAAAAATATTTGAAGATTCGGTCTAGATTTAGATCAAGTCTACCTGCAATTTATCAACACAGACCTTGATAACGTAAATAAACTTCCAAATTCGGAGCTGGACAACGTAGGCCCAGGCCATCCAAAATTTTTAGAATGGTGCTTATAGACGGAAGAACGGTTCTTCATACATGAAGAAGTCAATGTTAGCTATAAGATTCGGACTTCAGCGTCATTTCCTCAATTCTAACAATGTCAACATCATAAGCAAGAAGATTTTTCCAATTCGACAAGAGTTTTTAAGTATTTTTCAGCAATGCTTAAACACGAAGGAAAGGGAGTTGTGACTCACAAACAGCTATCTCAGCAGAAGACATGGACAAAATCCAAGGTTCGCTTGATTTGGATGATCCTGTAGGTCTTCAGGACAATATTTATTGATGTTATGACACCCGACAGCTTTGAAATTTGTGTGGAATTAGGAGGAAAATGCTACAGATCTAGACTAGTCCAACTCTCACAGATACACTCACAAAAACAACCATGCAGATAAACTAGAGAAAAGCCAAGGTGCATGGTGTCATAAGTTGACTCTTTTTCAGTATATAAAGGTAATAATGACTGCTTTAATATTCAAGACATATACATACGCTCTCTGGGAGCTTACATTGTGCTATTACCCTTGGCACGCCTCGGGCATTAGCACGATTGTAACCTCCCCTTGAGCTTATAAAAACAACTATGTCTCTCAAAGCAGTCATTATTACTATACTATGTATCTACCTATTATTCCTTAGTCCTCCAGACAAAGCAGTCATCGAAATAAAAAAAGTCACAATTGTGCATACCCCACCCCAAGACCCTGCTATACCACCAGAGTATATGAAGGTGTAATCATCTCTCTTCACGCATCCATTATCAGTCCACCTAGTTTCCACAATACCTATAATATCTAGTTTCATCCTAGCTCCTGATGAGGTTATCTAATTTTCCTGCCTTATACAACGTCCTAACATTCCATGTCGTAATGCGCAGTCGCTTTCCTCTTGTTTTCAGGGACAGAGCATCACAACCTAATCTTCCTGAAGGCTCTGAACTAGGTTGGTCATTATAATGTACCTTATTTGCAAAAGGCAGCAACTCTTCCCAAAGGCTTTTTACAGCAGGACTAATTTCAGGGACCAGTCAGGCTTGCATCTTGTTTTTCTTTCTGTTTGTACTTATTCATGATGTTGCAGACAATGGTAATATACATACGTGAGGTACCAAACTCTTCCATGGTAGCTGACCGTTGGCTCCATGTGAGCTCATCCGCCCTTAAGTTCTATATGTTATATATCTATAGGATGGCTACACACCCTATGTTATTCGGGTGATAATTCAGTTGAGCTGTCACGAGCATGAAGAGAATGGCATGATGACACATAGCAAGCACCCTAAACTACGAACTAGCCCTACCAGAAAAAAAAAAGCCTGAACTTGCTGCACCGTTCTCAAGCAATTTAAGGTACAAGACCAGCTAGAACATCATTCACAGGTGCTCTAGCAAGACAGGTTATACCCTACTTACTAGTTACAGCTAGCCCATGTATCATCCAACTTGATCTCCCATAACTCTCAAGGCATCTACAACTATCCATCACCCTGCATGCGCTGGCTGTACTGTCTACGGTATTACAGTAGCGATTGTGAGACAAGAAGTACTAAAAATTGGCCAGACCAATTTATATGGTAAATAATAAAATCAGTTCTGATTTAACTAATTTACCATAATAAATCATATGTATCTACCTATTATTGCTTAGACCAACACAGATGAAAGCGGGGGGCATGTCCCAAACAAAAGTTAGCGGGCGACTGGGCAAGACACTCCTCACTCGCAGCAATGTCCTTCAGAGTAGTAGAGTTGTTGTAGTCGAGTGGATACGTTGCTGGAGTGTCTGTCACAAGGTCCGTGGTTCGAGTCCCACCGCCGCACTAATGTACTTTGGCAAGACATTGATCTACATTTGCCACACTCCACCCAGGTGAAGTAAATGGGTACCTGGCAGGAATTTCTTCCTTGAAATGCTAGAGCGCCATATGGCAGCCTTGCTAAAGCCAGGGTAATAATCGGGAGCGCCAGGGGGGTCATATCTGACTGACATGAGCGCTATACAAAACCCATTATTATATTATTATAACATGAAACGAAGGTGTTGGTGAAAGCCAGAAGGCAGCCTTCATCATTTCATGAAGCACTACCCCATGGAAAGGAGCCTAGGAGGTACCAACACCCCTGGTACCATGCGCACGAGGACGCACACCATCCGAGAGAACCCCGGGACCCGCCGTTTGAACCGCCTCAACAAACCATTTAGAGATAGATTCCTTCGAGGCAGATGAGACAGGCTCTCGCGTGATAAGAAACGGCTGAACGCTATCAAGGAAAACCAAAACCCCAGAGAGGAAAGGAGAAACCGATCCACCTACCGACTCCTCTCACGGAGGAGTAGCAAGGGTAGTGGACAGTGGGAGTCTAGCCACCAACAAACGGGCAAAGACCCCCAAAAAGACTAACAACAGCACAGAGCTTCTCAGAAGCCGAGCTTAGCAAGACGGGTCCCGAAACAAAAAGGGAACTGAAACACCAGAAAAGTGCAACTGATTCCAGTCAAGACACCCCTAGGTCAGGGGCACAGCCTCCACCAGCTCCCTGGGTGGCCTATGGACTTCACAGTTGAAGTCACAATCGGAAACTTCAGCAAACGCTTCCTACCCTACGCCATGCAAAACGTTGGAAGATGAAGCCTGCTCAAAGGCCTTACTAAAGCTGGTAGGTCAAGCTACAGGCCTGGCATGGTCATCACTACCACGCTACACCACACCTTAGGCTGAGAAGCTTGGTGCTAGAAGCCACCGTGTGACCGAGGGCTCTCTGTAACGGGGGCAACTCAACTGAGAACCCGAGGCATATCTGAAGAAAACCGCAAGACCTCAGGCAAACCAACGGACTGGGGGCACCAATCCCCAAAGATGGGGTAGGGTGCCGATAGTAGCTGCCCCTGGCGGAGTACTAATAGCAGCAGGAGCTGGAGGCTTAACCCCAAACAAGGGCTGACGGCACATGATGGCAAGCCAACAGCAGCACCAGGCGATCCGGAGAAGCAACACCCGAGAATCAAAAATCAAACCCGAACCAAAGTCGGGTGTGACCAGGGCCGGCTCAAATGCCAGCCGAAGCACGAGCAAGGATAGAGGATCAAACCTCCGCCTGAAACAGTGGCGCCTGTCGGTCTACTGACAAGTTCAGGAGGCGAAACAATAACTCCCATAAACATGGTGACAACTTGGACGCCAAAGAACTTAGAGAATACATCTGAAACCGAGTACGGTGTGAACGGGTCCGGTTCAAAGCCAGCCGGGGCACGGGCAGAGATAGGCGCCAAGCCACCGCCCAAACGAGGTGATAAATTTGACCCCAAACTTTGGCGTCTGCCGGAACCACTGGTAACTCCAGTTGCCCGAGCGTAAAAAATTATAAAACCCCAAAACAAAGCCACCTGAGCGGACACAGAAACGGCTGACTGAACCGTTTGACACCAAACCCTGGCCGTCAGATTACCACTTCGCCTCCTCAGCTTCATGGCTGGTGGGACCAGGGTAGTACCGTTTCACCAAAAGACTAAGCGAGCGGGGAGCCATAGTGCTCCACGTCGGTGAATGGAACCACCTCGCTTGAGATACCGGGTCACTCCCGAACTCAATGTTGGTTGTGCGCCTGACGGCACAGATTGTTGCAAACAACTACGCACAGTCTGCGAGGACTGCGCCTCCGACAAAGCTGGCCTTTCCGGACAAGTCAGCACGGCTTGTAGCCATCTTTGTATTCACGGCGACAGCTCTATAAAAACTGAAAACCACTCATGGTGGATGGACATAGCCTGACACGAACTGGACCCGGTGGAACAGTAGCCGTTTGTGAAAAAGCCCAGAAGCTCCGCCTGAGCAGTAGCAGAAAAGGCTGACATTGGCAAAGATTTCTCCTTCGCCTTCTTAGCTCCTGTCCCAGCCGAAACTTGGGTGGAAAAGCCCTTCCGCTTCTTACCCGTAGAAATTGGGGACGAATCAAACTTCACGGCCTAAATAAGCTTAGGCTTACGGCAGTGTGACTGCGGCCTGCTCGTTTCAATGCTTCGTGAGAAGCCTCAGCGAGCTTGTGACCTTTGCGTTCCACTTGGGTGATTTCAGGCACCTCAAATGTGGAAGCAGGAATACTGCCGAAATGAATCGGGTGCATAAACCAGGTCAACCTTTGTGCTTGAGTGCACGCTCGTGCTTTGCACGGCTGTTGTATCGCAACAGAGCCAGGGGACTTGAAGCCCAGGGCCTCTAACAGACTAACTAACCCCTGCGGGGAAAAGCCGCTTATTAGGAGTCTCTATATTCGGTGTAATTGAATCACTTGGGTCGACGAGCCCTTCCGCTTCTTAAACGTAGAAACGGGGAACGAAACAAACCTCACGGCCTTGCTAGAGCCTTAGCTCTAGCTTATGGGCGATGTAACAAGGGCCACGAGCTCCACCGCTTCTCACCCCTAAATACGGGGGACGAAGCAAGCTTCATGGCCATGCTAGAGCTTCAGCCTCGGCTTTACGGCCCGTGTGACCCGCGCCGACTCACTACAACGCTTCACGGCAGTGATTAGAGGTACCTCGCTAGTGAAAACAGGGTCCCTCCCGACAAAGTCGGTTGTGAAACCTGGGTCATCTTCCCGGCTGACAGCACGACTTATTTCCAGACCCAGCCGAAGCTCGGGTGAACAAGCTCTTCCGCTTCTTACCCCTAGATACGGGGGACGAAGCGAGCTACACTGCCGTACTAGAGCTTAAACTTTAGCATTACGGGCAGTGTGAACAGGGCTTCGAGCTCTTCTGCTTCTTACCTCTAGATACAGGTGGCGAAGCGAGCTACACGCGGCACTAGAGCCTAAACTTAACTTTACGGCCGAAGTGAACAGGGCCTTGAGCCCCTCCGCTTCTCACTCGTAGAAACAGGTTGCTTGGGATTCAATTTTCTCTCCCCAGTTACGGCTGTCGTTACCGCCTCACTAGCAGGGGGGTGGGTAAGGGCGTCTTGAGTACATGCTCAAGACAGGTTGCTCCCCGCACCAGGTTTTTTTTGCCTGCTGTGACTGGAGCTTTGCCCTGTAGTAAGTTGCCGGCGGTACTGCGTCCGGGCCAGCCAGCGGGCTACACCCCAGCGCCAGTACGCCGTGGACTAGAGATTCAATTACACCGAATATAGAGACTCCTAATAAGCGGCTTTCCCCCGCAGGGGTTAGTCAGTCTGTTAGAGGCCCTGGGCTTCACGGCCCCTGGCTCTGTTGCAATACAACAGTCGTGCAAAGCACGAGCGTACACTCAAGCACGAAGGTTGACCTGGTTTATGCACCCGATTCATTTCGGCAGTATTCCTGCTTCCACATTTGAGGTGCCTGAAATCACCCCAGTGAAACGCAGAGGTCACGAGCTCGCTGAGGCTTCTCACGAAGCATTGAAACAAGCAGGCCCCGGTCACACTGCCGTAAGCTTAAGCTTAGGCTCTAGTGAGGCCGTGAAGTGTGATTCGTCCCCCGTTTCTACGGGTAAGGAGCTAAAGGGCTCGTCCACCCAAGTTTCGGCTGGGACAGGAGCTAAGAAGACGAAGGAGAAATCTTTGCCAATGTCAGCCTTTTCTGGTACTGCTCAGGCGGAGCTTCTGGGCTTTTTCACAAACGGCTACTGTTCCACCGGGTCCAGTCCGTGTCAGGCTATGTCCATCCACCACGAGTGGTTTTCAGTTTTTATATAGCTGTCGCCGTGAATACAAAGATGGCTACAAGCCATGCTGACTTGTCCGGAAAGGCCAGCTTTGTCGGAGGCGCAGGCCTCGCAGACTGTGCATAGTTGTTTGCAACAATCTTGTGCCGTCAGGCGCGGAGGTGACCCTGGTTTCACAACCAACATTATGTTCGGGAGTGACCCGGTATCTCAAGCGAGGTGGTTCCATTCACCGCCGTGGAGCACTAAGGCTCCCCGCTCGCTTAGTCTTTCGGTGAAGCGGTACTACCCTGGTCCCACCAGCCATGAAGCTGAGGAGGCGAAGTGGTAATCTGACGGCCAGGGTTTGGTGTCAAACGGTTCAGTCAGCCGTTTCTGTGTCCGCTCAGGTGGCTTTGTTTTGGGGTTTTATAATTTTTTACGCTCGGGCAACTGGAGTTACCAGTGGTTCCGGCAGACGCCAAAGTTTGGGGTCAAATTTATCACCTCGTTTGGGCGGTGGCTTGGCGCCTATCTCTGCCCGTGCCCCGGCTGGCTTTGAACCGGACCCGTTCACACCGTACTCGGTTTCAGATGTATTCTCTAAGTTCTTTGGCGTCCAAGTTGTCACCATGTTTATGGGAGTTATTGTTTCGCCTCCTGAACTTGTCAGTAGACCGACAGGCGCCACTGTTTCAGGCGGAGGTTTGATCCTCTATCCTTGCTCGTGCTTCGGCTGGCATTTGAGCCGGCACTGGTCACACCCGACTTTGGTTCGGGTTTGATTTTTGATTCTCGGGTGTTGCTTCTCCGGATCGCCTGGTGCTGCTGTTGGCTTGCCATCATGTGCCGTCAGCCCTTGTTTGGGGTTAAGCCTCCAGCTCCTGCTGCTATTAGTACTCCGCCAGGGGCAGCTACTATCGGCACCCTACCCCATCTTTGGGGATTGGTGCCCCCAGTCCGTTGGTTTGCCTGGGGTCTTGCGGTTTTCTTCGGATATGCCTCGGGTTCTCAGTTGAGTTGCCCCCGTTACAGAGAGCCCTCGGTCACACGGTGGCTTCTAGCACCAAGCTTCTCAGCCTAAGGTGTGGTGTAGCGTGGTAGTGATGACCATGCCAGGCCTGTAGCTTGACCTACCAGCTTTAGTAAGGCCTTTGAGCAGGCTTCATCTTCCAACGTTTTGCATGGCGTAGGGTAGGAAGCGTTTGCTGAAGTTTCCGATTGTGACTTCAACTGTGAAGTCCATAGGCCACCCAGGGAGCTGGTGGAGGCTGTGCCCCTGCCCTAGGGGTGTCTTGACTGGACTCAGTTGTACTTTTCTGGTGTTCCAGTTCCCTTTTTGTTTCGGGACCCGTCTTGCTAAGCTCGGCTTCTGAGAAGCTCTGTGTTGTTGTTAGTCTTTTTGGGGGTCTTTGCCCGTTTGTTGGTGGCTAGACTCCCACTGTCCACTACCCTTGCTACTCCTCCGTGAGAGGAGTCGGTAGGTGGATCGGTTTCTCCTTTCCCCTCTGGGGTTTTGGTTTTCCTTGATAGCGTTCAGCCCTTTCTTATCACGCGAGAGCCCGTCTCATCTGCCTCGAAGGAATCTATCTCTAGATGGTTTGTTGAGGCGGTTCAAACGGCAGGTCCCGGGGTTCTCTCGGATGGTGTGCGTCCTCGTGCGCATGATACCAGGGGTGTTGGTACCTCCTGAGCTCCTTTCCATGGGGTAGTGCTTCATGAAATGATGAAGGCTGCCTTCTGGCTTTCACCTAACACCTTCGTTTTGTGTTATAATAATATAATAATGGGTTCTTGTATAGCGCTCATGTCAGTCAGATATGACCCTCCTGGCGCTCCTGATTATTACCCTGGCTTTAGCAAGGCTGCCATACGGCGCTCTAGCATTTCAAGGAAGAAATTCCTACCAGGTACCCATTTACTTCACCTGGGTGGAGTGTGGCAAATGTAGATCAATGTCTTGCCAAAGTACATTAGCGCGGCGGCGGGACTCGAACCGTCTGAAGCTGGTTCTTGATCTTATGTCTTGGGTATTTGTTGATGGTAGTTAGGGCTGTGGTGACATGCTGGATTTCCTGGTCTAGATGGTCGGCATCGCTGAGTTGATGGGCTCGGCGGATGAGGGCGTTGGGGACCGTTTGTAGTACGGATGGATGGTAGAAGGATCTGTAGTGAAGATATCTATCGGTGTGTGTGGGTTTCCTGTAGACTTGGTGAGCGGGCTTGCCGGATGACGAATTGTGTAAAGAGGACGTCTAGGAAGGGGATGCTGTTGTTTTGCTTGGTCTCCATGGTGAATTTAATGCTCGGGTGATGCTGGTTGATGTGGGCGAGGAAGTGGTCTAAGTCACGTCTGCTATGCGGCCAAATGACGAATGTGTCGTCGACATATCGGAGCCAGAGAGAAGGGCGTTGTGAGATAGTCTGGAGTGCCGTTGTTTCGAAGTGCTCCATGAAGATGTTGGCTATAACCGGTGAAAGAGGCGATCCCATGGCTGCACCTTGAAGTTACTTGTAGTAATTGTCTCGCCATTTGAAGGAAGTTGAGTTGAGGCAGAAGTACATGAGGTCATGTTTTTCATCCAGTGTCAGGGGAGTTCTGTCGGGGAGGGTGACGTCAGCTTCAAGGCGTTCTTTGATGATTCGGTGACATGAACATTGGTGAAGAGAGATGCAACATCGAAACTGGCAATGATGTCTGTATCGTGGTCTTGGAGAGAATGTTGATGAAATGCTTGGAGTTATTGATGTGGTGCTACGATTGTCCTATGAGTGGTTGGAGAATCAAGGTCAGGTGTTTGGATGTGTCATAGCAAGGCGATCCTTGGGTTGAAATGATGGGGCAAAGTGGAATGGTAGGTTTGTGTATCTTCAGCTGGCCAAACAGGATGGGGCAGGTAGCTGAAGATGAGCGAGGTTTGAAGTAGAGTGGCTTGGATATGACTTCTGTTCTGTGAAGAGAGAGGAGTCGCTGGTTGAGTTTCATTCCGTTGCTAGTGCGTAGATCTTTGATAGCGGCTCGTTCTGGTTTGCTAATGTTGGGTTGTGGTGGCTTAGCTGTGGATAGGGCTTGGGTGACTTGGAAACTGATTTTTTCAGCTGCCGTTCGGCTCAGGAATCTCAGTTTTGGTTCTACTTGTTGGATGACTTCTGAGAACGGGATCTTCTTGGGTGACACAGCGAAGTTGAGACCTAATAATCGGACTTTGTGTTTGGTTTCCGTGAGTGGATGGTTGCTGAGGTTGATAACGATGTCCTTGGTGCCGGTTGGTGTAGTCTGGTTGGTTGATTTCTGGCTGTTGGCTAGAAGTTTGTTGAATTTGACGATCTGCTTCTGTCGGGTTGACTGGAAAGTTTTCCCAGCTGTAGAGGTGTTGAAGGCCTGGTATTTCTGAAGATCAGCCAGTTCCAGTATTTGTTAGAGGTTTACTTCTGATGTTTGGATGTCTTGCTCCATGGTATGGAGTTGATGGCGGTGTTGGAGATGCGCTCTCTGACAAGGGCTTGTCCTGCCTTGTGTAAGATCAGTTTTGCTCGTGGAATGCTGATTGAAGACTTGAGTTGTAGTCCGGTTGGGGTGATGCTTGAGTCACGGCAACGCTTGAGGAAGGTTAGGTGATTCTGGAGTTTGGCCTTTTTAACGTAGTTACGCTGCAGTTGCCGGGATGATACTTGGGTCGGCTCCCCGTAGAGCTGGGTTAGATGCTGCTTGTAAGTGATGTAGATATACAGTAGGCTTGCGGGTGCACCATGTGAGAGAGAGGGAGGATTGAGCAGTCCTGAAAAGGACTCGCGGTAATCTTTCTTGAGGGTGTGTAGTCCTGAAAAGAACTGTTGGTGTAGTCTCGAAAAATACTGGTTATCTTGCTTAGCTTATAGTTCTAAGGGGAACTATAGCGCTTGGAGAGGATGGGTGGTGGGAGTGGCTCGACGTTTCAAACAGGTCGACTATCCGTCATCAGGAGTGGAGAATAGCTGGCATGTCTGAGCTTAAGTCAACGGGGTGCGGACGTGGGAGAAATATACATGACCGTGTGGGCTTGAGTCATCGGGGAGTAGACATGGGTGGTCTGCTTATCCATCTGCTTGTCCTTCGGGGCTGGAGTCTCCGGGTTGCGGACTTGGTGGAGTTTTGAATCCATGAGTGGGGTGTGCTGTCGGCTAGACGCTGTGTGTGTCCCATACTTTCGCATATATAATTAGGTATTTACACATATTTAAAGAGCTTTGACCTACATACTCCAAAGTTGAACTTAGGCTGTATTTTGAAACCATGTACCTTCATATCAAATTCATTCAAATCCGTCAAACATTATTAAAATTATTGAACAGAAACCAAATTTTCGAATAATTAGGGGGGGGGGTTGATCCAATGACGATGCGGATACTGTCTGGGTCTGGACACATGATGGCGTTTTTCTTTGCAATCGCCTCCGTGAGCACTATGAGGGAGGCGATTATGTAGCTCACGGGGGCGAATCGCCCATCACCCCCGTGTAATTTGAGCACTGGCTATGACCTTTGACGTACTTACTCTGTATTTTGATACCGTGTACCTTCATATCAAGTTTCATTGAAATCCGTCGAATATTACTAAAGTTATAGAGCGAAAACCAGATTTGGGTATTTTGCATATTTAATAAGCTATAACCTTTGACCTTTGATCTACATACTTTGAAATCAAACTTAGGCTGTATTTTGATACCATGTACCTTCATATCAATTTTCATTGAAATCCATCAAATTTAATTAAAAGTTATAGAGCGGAAACCAGATTTGGGTATTTTTCATATTTAATAAGCTATAACCTTTGACCTTTGAAATCAAATTTAGGCTGTATTTTGATACCATGAACCTTCATAACAGATTTCATTAAAATCCGCCAAACATTACTAAAGTCATCGAACGGAAATCAGATTTGTTACAAACGGACTGACAGCAGAGTTAGATCCCCTCCGAATTTTGTCAGCGAGGGGATGATAAAAGACTAAAATATACATGTAAGAGAAAGTAAAAAAGAGAAAAGGGGAGATAGATACCGATACAGAAAAAGAAAAGTAAAGACATTAACAAGAACACAAACAATAGAAAGAGGAAAGATAGGTAGAAAAATAAAAGGAACTGCTTTTGTTTTCTTTTCTAAATTACAACCCTTTGCGATCTCCTCACAACCTTCTCAATCTCGATCACCCTTTCTTTCCTTTCCTTTTCTACTTCCATATGACCTAATTCTTGGTGTACAAACCACAAAGTGTTACCGAAAGCCTTGAATTGTGAATGAAATACGATATTCCCCTATGGAAAGAAAGATTCAATACTCTTAGAAGATGTAAAGAGCTATTAGGAGAATTCTACAATATCGAGAAACATCCCTGCTGCAATGGAGAGAAGGGTAAATCAAAGAGAGCATTGGACGGGATAAACAGCTGCTAAACAATACTGAGAGTGATTGGGTATGACAAATTTGAAGTAGGGCCTACTGTATTAAAATATTAATTTGTATTAGTGGAGACTTGAGAAGAAAAGCAGAAAAAACTATATATTACATATTTTAAAGACATGTAGTAAAAGGAGTCCTATCCTACTAAAAGAAAAATCAAAACATCCCACAATAAAAGCAATTATATATGATTAAGATACAAACTGGAAAGATAAGAGAAGGAAAAAAATTGTACATTTCACAGAGAGTCTAACAAATCCTATTAGAGAACACACATGCGATTTACAGGGGCCGTATACCTGAAAATAGTGAACACGATGAATTTTTTGTCTGATATAATGCTTAGTATGTCCTCTGGTAAATATGAATAATAAACTAAATTAATACAAAAATATCAGCCATTTTCAACTTCAAATGGACAACTCATTTGACCCCAGCCACATAAAGGTGTGAGGTGACTTAGATTTTTTTCTTCATATGTGATTTTGTGGTTCTTCTTTGAATTGGTAACATGTCAGGAATATGCACTCCTTTAAAAGATAGGATTGAGAATAATCCATGACAAATAGAGAAACAAAAGGGGATGAGCTTTATATGAGTAGAACCTATATATGCATAACATGGATATAATGTATAAGAAAATAGGATTGAATAAAAGAAATTGCAAATGGGAGAAGATGAGATTTCATTTGTTTCTTCTAAGGGACTGTAAAACTGTACCAAGAATTTTATGATCACTAATGCTTATAAACGATTATAGTGGTTTTACTGGTTTCCCTTGTAACTCATCTCGACTTTGAACAGAACACACATACACTTTTAAACTTCATTTTTAAACCTTTTTTTATAAAAAGAATGTATACTATTCAATGTAATTATTTGTCCATTTTATTTTGTTTTTTATTTTACTTCCCTTTTTAAATTTCATTTTTTTAAAAATTGTATTTCATCATTAGTTTGCAACCATTTTTGTAAGTTCATCATTAATTGTTTACATCTTCTTTTCTTATTCTTTTGTGCATTCCACATGAAAGAACATTCATTCTGTCTACAAGTACCTTATCAGTACACATCCTATAATAGGCCAGTTTGTAATTGCAGTTTAAAATTTGGTTTTAAAAAATGTGCAAAATGAGAAAAATACTGGATACATGTTCAAACATTCATTTTATTTTATGCACCAGTATGATATTTCATGATACACAGGTAAAGTTTTGCACCTCTAAATGGAGATAAATGGCATTCATGATATAAATTTAGTGGATATTTGGTGCTAATTACAAACTGGGTAATTGGACAGCTCCTGTCAAGTCTAGCTCTTACAAGATACACAATGAAATATCAGTACAACTGCTTTTATGAGATGGATGATTGCAAAACCCATAACTAAACTTACAAAAAAAAAGACGACTTCTGAACCCTTATAACAATATAACGTATATAGATTTTCGGCCGAATATTCACAAGTTCTCAATGTAGTAACCAACATGTCAAACCTAAGAGGTATACATGACTTCTACTAGGAGGTATTGGGTAAACTGATCTGGTGAGTAGGAATAAATTATCACAAGGTAGACATTGAAATACCTGCATACTTACGACGTGTGTGCGCGTCCCACGGTGAGGCCTGATCTGTGGAATAAAGAGGTTTAAAAAATGTTGTATTAGGCATCGCAACGGAAATATGATGGGCAGATAAAATCGTAAAAATAAAATAACACAAATTAAACAATTTTTTTAGGTAAAGATTATACCAAGTTTATACATTCATTTCAAAATAGATTTATTTCTGAGTATGTTGACAAAATATTAAGACGTTTTTCACCTTTCAGCCCTACATTTTACTGCATATAAAATTTTCCACGTAGAGGATACATAGAAATGGTATACACTCCAAAATGATGACATGTGCAAACAAAAAACAAAGATGAAGACTCCCTATGTTTTGGCATGTACTGCTATAATGCTATAAAAAACTAATACTATTTCAAACATATGAAGCCAAAATAATGAACAGTAGACATACCTTCTTGGAAATATCTACAGGCGGTCAAAGAAAGGGAATGGCCTCCGGCGTCTACCTCGACTGACCACACCCAGTCTTTCTTGACCACGATAGTGCAGCGGGTCTGGTTTTGAGTGACCATGCACTACCCGTCTCGGCTTCCTCCCTACTACTCCTATAGCAAGGCGTTTACGTCCCGAGAACCTCAGCAGTGTTCGACCCAGTATCCCCCCTCGGTCTCCCCCCTGCTGCTTCTGCGAATCAGTCTGTAGGAAAGGAGAATGAAGTGAGTTTAAAAAATCATTCATACTAAAAGGGGAAGGTCCACCCTTGTATTAAGTTGACTGTAATAAAAGCATGAAAATAAAAATATGAAAGTTACAAATTTTAAACCTGTCATCAGTGAAACAAATGTGACATCATGTGAGCTCATCTCCAATTTGCTCTGTAGGCTACAGACAATTTCATAAATTTTAATTTTCTTAGATATTGATGACGGAATAGATACGTATCATACAGGGGTTGCTTAAAACCATACTTTCAATGATAATACTAAGGGTGTTATTTGATTGAAACATTAATTGATTGCACCTTTAAAAATTCATCACTTAATATCATGGTGGGCTTCCCCTTTAATTTCATTATGAGCAAGATGGTTCTTTTTCAAACTTTTTTTTAAATAAATGAAAAAAAATTATGTTTTCAGATAAATTAATTTTGAAAACCCCTATATCATTGTGACAAATAACGGTCATATTATTTAGAAACCTTGGATGCATTTCAGTTCATTTTGATTCGCCGATCATTAATTGCTGCTATGTTGTAAAGTTTTGGCACATTGTCAAGTAGCTTAATTAAAAATTTGTGTTTGGTACATATATATTTAGATTGCTCATCTGTTTAGTTATTTTTTGTTATGGGGGTGGGAATTGTTAGAATACTAAAAATAGGAAAGCATAGAAATAAATTAACTTACCCAGGCTATAATCACACATTGCCTCGCCTCGCGGCAATCCGGGCCGACCTCCGCAGGTTCTGGTTTGCCCGATTGGCGGCACGACGTTGCTCCCTCTCTGCGGCGAGTTGAACAGCGGCGGCAGCTGCGATCTCTCGCTCTACCAGACGCGGTGACCTACGTCTCGGGTGGAGTTGCTCACGCTCCTCCGCCCTCCTACGCTGTTCATCCTGCTGTTGGCGATTAGCAGGAACGACCTCCGCACGACCGTTCTCGCGATGCAACTTGTTGACTGTATAAACCAAACGAAAACATAAATGGGGACATGCTACATGCATGGCATTTCACAGATCACATTCAAATAGACGATTCTCCATTAACACTTTAATATACCCCCTGTCAATGCACCAACGTACACATTCAATGATCCCATATTACAGCTATATAGGGTTGGACGTACCGCGTTTGTGTTCCCAAAATCTCCGGTAAAGGGGTAGGCTACTTTTCACGCAACAAAGTAAGGCCCGTACATACACAAAAATCCGGCCCGTATTGACTATACACCGGAGATAGGGGGTGCTTTCAAAGGGAGGGAACATGCATATACGCCTATCCTAAATAACACTGAGAGAAGGGGGAGGGGGAGGGGGAGGGGGAGGGGGAGGGGGAGGCGGGGGACAGTGTAATTAGTATCAAAATATTTTCGTCATGAATCAATATTTACTCTTCCATTTTTACTATTTTTACAAATGGCAATGCGGCCCTATAGCTCCCCTGAAAAATTCCGGATCGCTAATGGTCTGGGCAAATACTTGTAGTCTATGGTCCACAAGATGCCATTTTAAAATGTAAGTTAATTGTGACGGATTTACTTTGAATAAATGCATACCGTGTTGCGTGCAGTAGAGTTCAACAGCGTTTTCGTCTAGCGAGTGACGTCCACGCCGGCTGCAACGTCTGCCATTCCCATGAAGCCCAATATGTGCTGAGCACTGGACCTCGGCTGGCTGTCTGTAATAAAGTAAACATAAAACAGGACATTACTACTACTACTAGATTGCCAATAAATAGAATGCGAATGTTAAGTGCACATGTTGCAATTTTGGTTACACATTCGAGGATCCGGGCATTCGATAGGGTAATTACAAAGAATGACCCTAAACAAATCACTTTTAACTCACTGAAGGGTCAATATACTGCGTGTATTAATCAATCGATGGTTGTTAAATTCATTTTTAATTTAGAAAATAACTCTGTACATACTGTCGGTGCTGCCAGCACTCTTCACCTTCTTCCATAGGCAGGGGTGCCTTCCTCCCACAACGCTTACCCTCCTGGGTAAACATCACACAGTTCCAGCTGAACTTGTTGCCGTAAAAGACCATTATTACACAAGTGAAATAACAGTGGTTTAAGCAAGGTGACGACGACGAATTCACGAACGAAGCAAAAGCTAAGTAAATATCTCAAAACGACTTGTCTAGGACAGAATCTAGCAGAGAATGGCATATTTCTCGGTTCTCATCTTACACGAAACCTATTGTTTGGATAATGGCGTTTCCATCGCCATCGCGCGCGCGGTCTCTTTGATGTGCAATTGACATCACGTGATTCGAGCAGACGAACGAATCACATTTGAGATTTTCAGTGCATTCACTCATGCAAAGCATGGACCTATTACGGATGGACATTCATCGAATTCATTGTGATTGTCTCCGTCAATCAGGGGCGGATCTAGCCCCGGCAGGGGAGGGGGTCCAATTGGTGAGAAAATATTTAGCGGGGAAAATTTAAAATTCGCTCAGTTGGGGGGGGGGGGGGGGGGGGGGCGGGGTAGTGAGAAACATTTTTTTATTTTTGGCCCTCGAAAATTTGAAAATCGCATCCCCCCCCCCCCTCTCTTGAGCGTCAGAGGGGGGGGGGGCATCTCAGGTAAAATTAACGTTTTTTTGTACACATTTTTTTTCCCAGGGGGTGGGGCGCCCCCCCCCCCCCTGGATCCGCCACTGTTAATCAACTATACAATGATGAAATGATACTATGATTACCATGTATACATAGTCTCTTTTCAGGCAGGACAGTAGTTTTTTGACATATTTACTTCCATCAAAAGTGATCATTCAGGTTAATCACATAGAACAAGTGGGTAATCATTGTTGCTGTTATACAAGTGGGTGTGTGGGGATGCTTTGTCCTAGTCCTCATACACCACCAAAGCCCATAACCCGTAGACATTACCGCTTCAATGACAATTTTATGCTGCAGTTCAGCAAGTGTTCAAGAGCTTGAAGCCCGGCTTCAAGTTGATTTACCTACGTTCACTATAATGAAGATACATGTAGTAGTTTTCATCTGTTGCAGTACAAGAATGTTCTTGATACATAATCATAATGAGATTGCTTAGGTTCTCACTAGTTGTGTTTTAATGTATTATCCTAAAAGTTAGGTACCTTCTAAGGTAGTATTGTTAACATTCTGTCGTATGTTAAATTTGATTGATATAGCATTGAATGATGCATTGTTGTTTTGTTACAGCTGGTTTGTCATGAGTAAAATCACTGCCCCATGCAAAAGTCTTACCACTCCAATGCACTTTACCAAAGCTAAAACTTCATTAGCTTCAACAGGTATAAAGAAAGAGGCCTGTAAAATCATTTGTAATATAGCTCTCGAGCTGCGATGATGATTATTGAATAAATACCATTATTATTAAAACATGCGAGCAGCCATCTTGGATTATGATGTAGGCATGCATTTTTTGTCCATTGTCATTTTCATTTTACCTTCTCGGGTATGGTCTTCCCTCATTGAAAAGTAAATGTTTTGTTATTGAATTAAAGAGTCTCTCCAATTAAAGCTTGATGCATGATGCATGATGCCTGGTATGTCACATCTTCAAGAAAATGGCTGCGCCCATGTCATATACTAAAAGGCATTACATCATGCCAATAAATCTTCTATCTCTTGTACAATGTAAAAAAAGTTGGGCAGATGTTACTGGGTAAAACGAACTTGGGCAAATTTTGTCCGATAATTGGGTTATTTTCTCCCAACCATTTACTATATTAAGTTACCTAATGAAAGGTAACAAAAAATTGTTGGTTGGGTAGATCAGGGGCGGCGCCAGGTTATATTGTTAGGAGGGCGAATGGGCGCACCACGCAGAGTGGTGTCTGAGGGGGACGTGCCCCCTCAGATGTTAAGATTTGTTTGAAATTTATGCATAAATGGCTCGATTTGGTGCATACTTTTTGCCAAATTAAAAAGAAAATAGTCTTAAGTTCAACTAACAGGAACAAGAACGCAGAGGGTGTCTGACGGGGGGTGTGCTTTTTCTCTCTTTTTCTTTTTCAATTATGGAACATAATGGGGTCTTTTTCTCATATTAGAGGTGTCTTGGTCGAGTGGATATGTCACAGGACTATCACAAGGTCCGCGGTTCGACTCCCGCCGCGGCGCTAATGTCCTTTTATATATAACATTTTATACAACTCATTTGACCAACTAGTGTCTAATATGCTACACTTTATGATGAAAATTAGCTGAATTTCTGATTGGTTAAAAGTCGGTTATATTTTTCTTTTTATCCAACACTGGGTAAATCATGCAAAATCTGTCGAAATATTAAGACTCTTTGAAGCTGTTTTCACCAGATGAAGGAAAATATTTGGATATCAATCTTAATTCCTTACACATATCACTCTAAAAATATTGGGCAAAAAAATTGCCAATTTTTTACCAAACATGAGGGCGATTATGTGTACAACCAATTGTTGGGTAAATTAAAGATATTGCATGATTTACCCAGTGTTGGATAAAAAAGAAAATATCAAACTTCTAACCAACAAAAATCTACCCAATCAGAAATTCACCCAACTTTCACCCTAATGTGTAGCTTATGAGGACCTATTACGGATGGACATTCGTCGTTTAGTTAACGAATTCATTGTGATTGTCTCCGTCAATGTCGTCTCAATAACATTCCGTACAATTTTCTTCACTTTGATCTCATGAGGTCAGTAGCGGATCCAGGGGGGGGGGGGCGGCCCCCGGCCCCCCCCCCCCCCTTGAGAAAAAAATCATGTAAAAACGCGTGATTTTTACTTTTTTGGGGGGTTGGCCCCCCCCCCCCTGACGCTCAAGGGGGGGGGGTGCAAATTTTTAAATTTTCGGGAGCAAAATAAAAAAAAGTTGGGCCCCTTCCCCTAAGAAATCCTGGATCCGCGCCTGCATGAGGTTCATCGCCAATAAGCCGGGACGGAAACAAGATAGTGATTTTACACATGTTAATCTACATGCGCAGAATTAGATAATAAATTGCTTAAATCAATGTGCAGTTCTGGTTTATAATCGGAAATCGCTGTACCGTGTACTGTATTTTATTTTGAAAAACATGTTGATATTACCAGACAGAGGTTATATTTGGATTGGTTTTGATTTAAAATCCTGTTTCCCCCAATTTCCTCATAATATTCCAAAGTTACAGCGCCGCTGCTTATACAGATCATGGCCTTCTAATTGTTTTATAAGGTCACGGGTGTGTGCGAAAGTGAGCGAACCAGTAAAAATACATTTCATATCACCAAAATCGTCTACTTTTCAACTTTGCTGCTCCCCATTGGGCATGTTTTTTTTATTTAAGACACACCATCCAAACAAAACCCAAGAGAGGGAAACTGCTCCTTTGTCAATGACCGAAAATGCCGTCAGTCGTTATTGTTAAAACAGCTGAATGTTCTCCCATAATCAGAAGGCGATGACTCTCATTGGATCAAAGAAAGACTCGCGTTGAATGTCCATCCGTAATAGGCCAATGAGTAGACACTAGTTGAGCAAATAAGTTGGATAAAATATTACATATATATTTTACTAAAGGCGCCATTGGAGGGACATTTGGAGTGAAAAAGTGAGTCATTAAGTAGACATTGTCACTAGGAGGACAATTTGGTGTCATCTTAACGTTTTTTACGTTTTATTTCTCATAGAAGGCCCAATTTTTTTAAATATATAACTCTCTCTATAACTATGTAATATTACTAAAGGCGTCATTGGAGGGACATTTGGAGTGAAAAAAATGAGTCATTAAGTAGACATTAGGGTTAGGGTTAGGATTTGTATGATGTCCACTTAATGTATAAAAGGACATTAGTGGTTAGAAGCCAGAGCATATAACACTGAGCTCCTATGGGGAGTATATTTATTCAGATGGTCATATCTCAGACAATACTTAACATATTCAATTGGCTTTCAACATTTGGACATTATTTTTGATGCTCTTCCGGAAAATGAAGAAAAAATTGAGAAAATTAGATTTTTGATGACGTCACACTTCACCACTCTATACAATATATAATAGCCTATGTGCTAATTACTCAGTACATTAAAAATATAACAACATAATGTAATAAGAAAATAAAATAATAAAAAGCAACAACAATGATAAATAATAATGATATTTATATAATATTTATAATAATAATAACAATAATAATAATAATAATAATGAATAAAATATATAATATGAGTAATGTAACAATCCCAACATGAATATTCAAAATTCCAAAAGGTCTAACAAAAGAAGTGAACATTGGAAGCTGTACAATTACGTATTTTAACAAAATACTGATCTTTAACAAAAAATCCTTTATTTTGGACAAGCCCGCATGGTAGTTTATGTATAGATTATTGAATATAGATGCTTGTGTAGGTATGTAATATACATATTTATATATGGTGTGTATTGTGTCAATGTGAATTAACCAAGCCCATGAATGTTTTGATTTCCTTTTGTCTTATTCAGGCAGTTATTGTCAAATTTGAGATTGATTATTTGTTAGATATTATCAAAGGTAATACAAAGTTTTGGTATGGGATCATGAATTTGGTTCAAATGAACATATTGGACGCATATGCGGTCTTACAATATTCAGTGATCGTTGTCGCGGTTGAAATCGAGGTTAAAGTTATGAAATTGTAAATAATAAACTCTTTATGTTGTATAGCTCCCTCTCAAGGTCAAGATATAAATTAAGCTCTAACTAGGCGTTGTGGCGTGCGCCTGTAATCCAGCTAAAAAGTGGAAGTTACAAACTGATTCAGCCGAGGACGCAGGTTCGAAACTGAGTCACGTCTTTCGGATGGTGACGTTTAAAGGTCGGTCCCCAGACGTAAATAATCATATATGATTGATACACGTCTGTAAAAACCCAATACACACACACACACACACACTATAACACAATGTTTCTTGACTAAAATTTACCGATTAGTTGTTCCCGTTCGGAAATTATATATCACAACTACAGATTCTGAGATTTTCATGGTCACAGCTACCATTCTATGGCCATAGGCGCTATTTGAAAGTTACCAAAATTTACCGGGAGCACCGGTAAATTTTTATATTCAATTTTTCTCGAAAGCAGAAGTAGTTTAGGGGCTAAATTTTCTTGTGCTTATAATACATCTACAGGGGCATCCAAATATATCAAAATTGTAAAGAATCACTTTCCACCCAATTTTCAAAATCTTCAAAATTTCCCAAAACTTTGTATTACCTAGATAGATAAATATAAAACGAAAAAAATAAAATAAATTATAATACTATATACTAGATCTAGGTCTACTACAAAAAGGAGAGATATAATCACGTGACGCAAAGTATTTTGGTGACAATAGTCACAGCTAGTAGCGTACGCATGATTTTTTCAAGGGGGGGGTTAACATTTTTAAATCGGGTCGAAGGGGGGGGGGGTTCCTCCAAAATACACACATAAACAAATTTTAAAAAAGGGGGGGAGGTAATTCCCCCCCCCCCCCCCCCCCCCCCCCCCCCCCCCCCCCCCCCCCCTGCGTACGCGCCTGGTCACAGCTGATTGGTCAATTAGCAATTTAGCAGACGTGTGCCGCGTTCCATACGTCTGGGGCTTGGATTTCGATGGAATAAAGTCACCAACGGTTTTCCATAGTCGTCCACATGCACACACACGTGTGCGAGAACATTTTCTTAGATCTCTCGATTAGGACCTATCTAGATTACATTCTGAATCATGCGAAAATTAAAGTATCATGAGCAGAAATTACTTAAGAAGGTTGATTTTATATCATGGGAAGTAGACAACAATTTACATGAAGTTAAAATTATGCGACGATACCACATTCAGAAGAGGGAAGATTATACAAAGTAAGTTGAGTCGTACTACTACTAACTAGATTTTTTTCAAGAGACCGTCACCATGTACTAACTCCTATGTAGGCCTAATGTGCAAATTCACACATGTAGCTGCGCAGCTCAGCTATTTGATCCGAAACTCCGGCGTGGAGATACCCTTACTAGAACATACCAAAATGAAGTAAATATTCATCAAATGTCCAAACAAAGATCATGCTTTTAAAGTCATTATGTTTCTTACCTGTTTCGTGTCAATTTTCTTGTTTTTTGGGGGGTATTCATGGTATTTTTCAGAAAAAAGTTGATAGGTCTAGATCTAACGTTAGATCTAGCATGTCTAAAGGTCTAGATCTACTATAGTATTACTTTTTCACAGGTTTACCGGCAAACCGCTGCACATTACAAGTGCATACTATATGGTGGGTTGCGGGCGAGTACTCGCCTGTGTGAAGTTATTTGCTGGGCGCTAGTTCAGAAGTCTATCCAGACTTTGACCAGGAACTCCGGCGAGGAGATACCCTACTAAAAAACGGCGCTTGTTCAGAAACGTATCCAAAATTTGACCTGTAACTCCGGAGTGGCCAAAATGGCGCTAGTGTAGTTCCGTATCCATTTTTAGCAGCTTAATATCCATTATTTTAATCATATAGACCCTACCGCAATTTCCACCTGAATTTGGATCACACCTGACCTTGGGAAGCCTCCTTTAGCCTTCGATGTCGACGTCGTCGCTCTACGCTATAGCTCCGCACCTCAAACTGAATCAGTCCAAAAATATGCAGACTTCTTGTATGGTTTATGGTATTACGCGCATGCACATGCACGATACCATAAACCATACGATAAGTTTGCATAATTTTGGACTGATAGTCTACTGATAGCTTCAGTTTGAGGTGCAGGACTACAGCGTTGAGACGGTACTGAGCAACGACGTCGACATCGAAGCCCTAAACGAAGGCTTCCCGATGTTGGATGTGATCCAAATTCAGGTGGAAAATGCAATAGGCCTACATTTATGATTTAAATGAGTAAACAATTGGGCTAAAATTCTCTTATTTAGAATGGATATTAAACTGCTAAAAAAAAGGATACGCAACTACACAAGCGCCCCCAAAAATATGAAGTAAATATTCATTAAGTGTCCAAATAAAGATCATGAGTTGAAAGTTGTTATGTTTATTACTTGTTCCGTGTCAATTTTCTTGTTATTTTTTGAGTATTTTTCGGAAAAACAATGATATTAGTATACACATTTTCTCAGGTTTCACGGCAAACCGCTGCAGAATACATCAAGTGCATACTGATGCTGGGTTGCGGGCGCGGCCGGGCGCGCACCTGTGTGAAGTTATCTCGGCAGGAAGTTACAAAACTGATTTATTTTGCTCGTTTACAGTAAGGGCATGATTTTGGAGCTTCGTATTTAATAGTATGTACTAGTAGTAGTAGGCCTATAGTTCAACAATGACATTTCCTTTTTTCACATTTTTTGTGTACATGTGGAAGATGTGGGTGAAAATGTTGTAATCTTTAGCACTTAATAGTGTATGAGATCAATACCATTTACGGCTGGACCTTGTGCATTGAAGGGTATCTTTGAGTGACTGAAATCAACTAGATAGTAGGTCTAGTCTATGTGTAGACCTTCTATGTTGTTTGATTTTGGGCCAAGGATTTACATATCAAATTATCAGACTTGCAAAAATAAAATACAGTTGATGACTCGTGTTGTAGATGTCCTGATCTGTTGCCACTCTTTTTCAGCTGGACTATCGCAATTTTTAAAAAGCTTTTTTCTCGCTCCCTTGCAGGTATAACAAATTAAGCCGTCATGTGAGAACTCTTGCCAATAAGATTAAGCAGCTAGACAGCAAGGATCCCTTCAGAAATCAGTGCACTAGTCAGATGTTAAAAAAGTTGTAAGTCACATAAAATCTGTAGGAAATTCATAACCTTGCTTCTTCATCTCCTTCTTCCTCTTCCTCTTCCTTTTCCTTGAGAACGAATTCATTTAATAAAATTATGGAAATGCAAGCATTACTTCAAACAAACAAAACTTTGTTGTTCCTGGCTCATTTTTCCTGATCGAGGTGCTATATGAAAGGGCAGAAAATGAACTGTTTAGAAATGTGATTTTCTCTTTGCAATTCAGATACCGTTCTCCAAATGACTTTTTGGTACCCTTTCTTTCAAATCGCTTTTAATCACTCATGCGTAAAATATGCATCATACGAGTTGCACCAAATAAAAGAGCAGGATTTAAGCTTTACAAATATGTGTTATTTATTAATTATAACTGTGATTAAATTATGTTAAAACATTGATAATTCTGGAATTCATTTTTTCTGGGACGCACTGTATAGCATCACTTTTCAGTCACTGATTATAACTCATGAATGAAATGTTTTTCTACAACATGTAGGTACAACATGGGCATTGTACCAACCAAACAGAATCTAGCCCTCTGTGATAATGTTTCAGCATCATCATTCTGTAGAAGAAGGCTTCCTGTTGTCATGGTGAAAATAAAGATGGCAGAGACAGTGGAGTCGGCAGTAAAGTTTGTTCAGCATGGCCGTATCCTTTTCAAAAGTAGTGTGTATAGATTCAAAAGACAGTATGGAAGGTCACTCTGATCAATTTAAGGTTTGCAGTCATCATGAAAAACAATGATTACCCATTTCTATCCAAAAAAAATCTTTCTGTTCTTATTTTCCTTTTCGGAGGCCGACCGAAGCTGCATGGTGCTGGAGGCATTATGTTTTGGGGTTGGCTATCCGTCCGTCCCACTTTCCTTATCGTGATATTTCAAGAACCACTTGAGATATGAACTATAACTTGATGAAAATATGTATCACCATAGGAAGACAATCTCATAGATTTTGGAGTAGCTAGGTCAAATGTCACAGAGGTCAACTTATGAAATTCCAGGTATTGGCCTCATTATAGCAATATCTCAAGAACCACTAGAGATATGAGGCTCAGAGATGGGGATAGCATGTATCACAATAGGAAGATGATCTGATCAGATTTTGGTTAAATAGAGCAAAAGTCACAGTGGTCAATTTCTGGAATTACAGGTTTTAGCCTTGTTATCGGATATCTTAAAGGTAATACAAAGTTTTGGTATGGGGTCATGAATTTGGTTCAAATGAACATATTGGAAGCATATTCGATCCTACAATATTCAGTGATCGTTGTCGCGGTTGAAATCGAGTCTAGAGTTATGAAATTGTAAATAATAAGCTCTTTATGTTGTATAGCTCCCTCTCTAGGTCAAGGTATTAATTAAGCTATAAAACAATGTTTCTTGACCAAACTCGACCGATTAGCTATTCCCATTTGGAAATTATATATCACAACTACATATTCTGAGATTTTCATGGTCGCAGCTACTATTGTACGGCGGTAGGCGCTATTTGAAATTTATCAAAATTTACCGGGAGCACCGGTAAATTTTGATATTTAATTTTTCTCGAAAGCAGAAATATTTTAGGGGCTAAATTGTCTAGTGCTTATAATATATCCACAGGGGCATCCAAATATATCAAAATTGTAAAGAATCACTATCCAACCAATTTTCAAAATTTCCCGAAACTTTTTATTACCTTTAAGAACCATTATGCCTAAAAAAAAAAAGATGTGGTATTGCCCTTTAGGTGCCAGAACCTGGGTCGGTCGGATGGATATCTTTTCTTTAAATTTTTTTTGTCCCCTTCAAAACAGCAACCGTGGCCCAAATAATGATAATATTAAGTTTTCGTATAGCGCATAATACATTATGAAATAACATCTCTATGCGCTTCCAAAGAGCTTTGGATATTATTACTAGTACCCTAGCTGGTTTCTAGCTGGTGCAGTGCATGGTATACACACGTACACGAGGCCGGGTCTACTTGTTTCGCTAGCAGGATTTTGAAAATAGGGCAGAAGACAAGTGAGAATTTGGGAATAGTTTGATTCTTTTATGCATTTATATCCTGTTTGAACAAACAAAATACATATTTTGTTATTCATTAAATGTTTGTTTTTCTAAAAAATGTTTTTTTTTGTTTAAAGTCTTAAAGAGCCGACCATAGATTTTTAAGATTTTTGGGTCGGTAGCAAAGTGCTATACAACACCTTTTTATTTAACGCCTTAGAGGTATCAACCTCAAACTTGGTGATAGTAAGTATCAGGATAGGAAGACAGTCTCATTAGATTTAAAGTGAAGGCAGAGTACTGGGAAGAGGTGAAAAATAATTTGAAAGCGTTATCATTCTTATTATGCAAGTGTGGAGAAGAATATTAGATAAGACATGTTCCCTGAAAAGCATGGCTCTTCAAATGCCTTCATATTCTAAATATGTCATGTAACATTGTAAAAATCCAGGGTAGGATTTTTACGCCACGTGTTCGTGTAGTCCCATATACATATTTCTGTGTACAGTGTTTGTAACTTTACCAAGACTTGGCCAAATTTCTTATCATTTTGATGATTCCAGAACCTTGCACTACACACAAATTCTTATATTCTCAAATCCTTTTCTGGTCGATTCCACACCGTTTCTTTCACAATGCAATCGCATGACCAGAACTCAACTTCATCTTTAAAGGAAGTAGGTCAAAGGTCACAGAGGTCAATTTCTGAAATTAAAAGGTTGTAGCCTTGCTATCGCAATATCTAAATCAGGTTACGGTATTACTATAGAATAGAAAAATGATCCAGCTACATTTTGAGGCTAGTATGTTGCTAGTCGAGGTCATAGATGTCGATTGATATTTAATTATGGGCTTTTTCTTTTCATTGTGATGTGTTTTCATCCCATTTTTTCTTGTTTTATTTTTAAGGGGGCTTCATTCTAATTCACATCTTAAATATGAGGATGCCTGGAAATCTGTGTGTCTATTTATGTCAGTCCATTTCCTTGACTAACTTTCTTCAGATATTAGGGTTGGACCAGAATTAGTCTTAGACCCAGCCTTCCTTGTTACCAGGTACAATTTTTTTTAAACGTACGCAGAGGAGGAGGGGGGGGGGGGTGTTTTGGGGGTTAAACACCCCCTTATTGCTTCTATCAGTGAAGGAAGCAAAGGGAGGGGGGTGGACTTGTAAAGGATTTATTAGTTTTAATATGAAATGTACAAGGCAACACAGGTTCAAAGATCAATTTCAACCAAAGAAGAAGTAGGGATATACATCCCCTTGTATCATTCTGTGTAGATTTCTTGAAGATTCCCATGTGCATGACTTAAATGTCAAATTATGAATATTGAACAGGAAATGCAATTCATTGACATTTAAATGACATATTAGGTAATCTTTTCTTTCAAAGGGGAACCAGGATAATAAAGGCGATTTAAAATGGTTAAAAAAGAAAACAGTTTCCCAGCTCTGCCAACAATCCCAAGATGAATGTACCACTATATCATGGGTCTTGTTAAAATGAACAATCAGTCGTATTAAGAACTCTGCACACCAAATACGGTTGTGTATGGTGTGATGACGATGTTGTGTTTGATGATGAGAGTGTTGTGATGGAATTCATTTCAAATCCATGATTGGAGTCACAATAATAATTGTAAAAACAAGGTAGAAGTTAAATGCTTTGATTTTGTAAATCATTCTTTATTTGGGTTTATTCAATTAGTCATTTCATTGACTATGTTCAACAATGAAATAAACGATTTGTGCCATTGTATGGGCCTATTCGAATAATCAAATCTTGAATCAATGGTGAAGCCTTCATTTCTTTGTTTTTTGTACAATCACTGGTCACGTTTTGTTTTATGGACAAAAAGCATGTTTAAAAAAAAAATCTTTGCTTATGAAGAAAACTCTTGTGCAGGCTTATTCATGGTATATGAGGTATGTGGACCAAACCGTTGAAGGGACAAATGCAGGAATCTTCCCACACCCTCCTGTCCCCCTAATTGTACTTGTTTTTTTGCATCTCATACACAAAGTAAGACTGGTGCATCTCCCCCCCCCTCCCCCCCCCCCTCCCCCCCCCCCCCCCCCCTCCCCCCCCTCCCCCCCCCCTCCCCCCCCCCCTCCCCCCCCAAAAAAAAAAAAATTGGTCCTCAAAAAATAGCTTAGCCCACTGACCTCATTTATCAGCTTTCATCATCAATAGTGATCTGTCAGTTTATGACAGGTTCAGTGACCCAATCAGAGTTCTACTTCAAGTGTCTCTCCAAATACTTCGGTCTTTAGCCATCCGTTTCAGCATTTCATATCCCGTTGCTCCACATTCCGCAATCAAATCATCTAGAAAGCCTTTACGAGGTCTTCCCCTCAACTTCTTTCCATGTAGACGGCCTTCTAGGACTCTGATCATCAAGCTATCATCATGCCGCATGATGATTGTGTCCAAGCCATTTCTTCTGTCTCTTTCTAATTGTTTGAAGCAGCACCCGCTTTTCTTGAACTCGATGCAGCACCTCTTCGTTCGAAACTCTGTCCCTCCAAGACACACCTAGTAGTTTACGCCAGCACCACATTTCGACCGCTTCCAATCGCTGAATTTCCTTCCTGGCGAGTGTCCACGTCAGCTTTACTTGAATACTATTATGACCATGATAAATCTGAAACTCATCTCTATGATAACCCAATTATCTTCTTTCTTTCAAATCATACATAAAGGGGATAAGTCCGATGTCCTGGGTATATTATGAGAAAAATAAATATATTTTATATAATCTTTATTACACATAAAATACCATATAGAGATATGAGCTAGAGAAGTGAAACAACTTTCTGCCATCAATTACCAAATGTAGAGAAATTTATACTATTCAAATACCTTTGTATACCATTTTCTTCTTGTTTGTGTTTAATTAGATCGATGGAAGATTTTGTTACGTGGACAGATACATCAAAGATCAAGAAACACATTGTTGAATACAATGAGGAGGTAATGTTTTAAACATGATACTATCTGTTGAGTACTAGAAGGGCATTAAGTTATATGATTTACAGGGGGGAAAATTCATGGGGGCTCGGGGTGAATTAGCCTCCGAAATGCCAAAAGAAGCCGCCGAAAGTCATAAAAGAGCCCCCCAAAATTGCATAGAGTTCATTGCAAAACAAAATGAAGAGTGTTATTTTCACGCAAGCAAACTTGAAAAGTACCCCCCAAAATTTTAAAGTATTTTTTTCCCTGATGATTTACACAGAGTCAATGCCCTTCTGGCTCTCCATATACTTTGTATTAATTCAAACTATATTCAAACCTGTCAATTGGTAGCTAATTCCTAATTAAAAAGTCATAACCAATATGAATTTGAAATCTGTTTCATGATGAAATTTTAAGTGTAATTGTTTTCTGTCCAATGATACCCTATTCGTGATATTTCTTCTAAGTGTGTCTGAGTCCCAGGGTCTTTTTAAAGTATTGTGACAATTGCATTGTACCAAGTTTGGGCTGTTGGAACGAATGTGGGTTAGGCCATACGGATGTGCTTCTTCGGTCTAAAATCCTTTTAACAGTTATACGCTTCTTGTTTCTGTGCTCCATTGTTCAAAATAATCTAATGTATCTATTGGTAGGCTTGCACAGAACCTTGTTTCAATAGGATACCCTTTAATCATTTTGAACATTATCCTTACTTCTTGTGTTCTCGCTGCTCACTTGTCCAGTGCGCCATTTCAAACGCATAAGGAGCATACAGTGTTTGTCTCAAATAGCACTGAAAACTCACAGGTTACTAAAAACCAAATGCAAGAAAAGAACACATGTGATGATAAGTGTTAGAGAAATTGACAGTTGACTTTCATTAAAAAAAAGATAACATCCCAAATAAACAATGCATTTTGTATCACTCGGTGAGAAGGTTTAACTTAAACAAGGGATGCGAATGAAGTCAGATTGTATTCGCATTAATGAAGAGAATATCTGTTAACCAGTGCGGAGAAGCAAAATGCTCACCAGTGGTCCGAACCCTGTAAATTCATTCAATGAGATTGATTGTTCTGATATCAGCACACATTTTATAATTTGTCAATACAAATGCTAATTTTTAGCCCAAAAGTGACTGAGATTTCCTTATTGTTGTTGATGGGGGAGGGGGGGGGGGATATGAACAAAGCATTAGGGCACTTTTTTTACACATACTAAGCCCATCAAATCCTCTTTGCTGATAATATCAATTGGAAAATATACCCATGAACAAAAGTGACCATAATGGTAAGTTTTGACGAAAAAGTGGCCAAAATAACCCAAACGTCGTGAGAAGGTTTTATCGGAGTCAGCCCAAAATTTTACACAGGATAAGCTATTCAAAACTTCCCCACCCAAAACTTCTAATAAGCCCCCCTTTATTTTTTTTATAACAATGCCACAATATCATATTTTTGTTGACAGTTTCCCATACATCACATGAAATCGACTAATGCTGGTTTCGCTAGATGGTGCTGTGGATTGTGAATCCACTGTGTTAAGTAGTCAAACTGAAAAGAAACTAGAACTGTAAAACTAGTATAAAGAACTCCAATGTGAAATGCCAGTTGTCAAGATGAAAATATTGTTCTCTTCTCAGGCTCTATAATGTCTTTATTTTCTATTGCAGAGAGATGATTTTGATCTGATGTGAAAGGACCTCAGATGCTCATGAAGAAAGCAGCTTGTTGCAATAATGAAACAGTTAAGGTGGCCACAACCTATACAGTGCTGATGGAGACATCTGGTCATCCAAATACTAAATGCTTGCTTGAGGAGGATGTCAGCATGACCAAGTTGCAGGTCTGGAAAGTTGCGGTTTCTGTAGTGTTGCCCCTTGTGAATGGAGACATTGGAAGGATGTATTTACTGCATCATTGGAGTGTGTTCGAAGAAGATTTGATTCTTTCCTTGACCAAGCCCAATCTGCACTTATATCAGAAAATCTATTATTAATTTATTACTGTCTTTCATTCTTCTTGTGTCTCTCAATGGAGGCGTGATGGCTCAGTGGTAGAGCAGTGGTCTCTTAACCGGGCGGCCCTAGGTTTGAAACCAAGTCGATGCGCTTGTGCCCTTTGGTAAGGCATTACTCCTCATTACCAAGTCCCTCAGAGAGGACTTAAGGCCATCAGTCCCTTGGTTGCTTGTAAGTACAAGCACACACATGCTTTCTTAGTGAGATAAAACAAACAAACAAACCAAACCGAACTTATAAGACCATCTCTGACAGTGCTACTCTTTCCAGTTAAACTGTGCTCAAGCACAGTTCTTCGCAAAGAAAATTCAATAAGGTGTTTAGATTATCTAACGATGAAGAGCACTTCCATCACAAACTCCCAAGATGTAGGTCCTGTGGTATGCCATCAAGGATGTCCACAAATACCCTACCAGTAGAGGTACATGTACTCTTCGATTATGGATGATTGAACTGACTTTTGTTATGAATTTGAGGTAGAATTTTAGATAAAAAGAGTAGAAAGTCAAATGTTGAGATCACTAATGATATGGATATCCTCACATTGGCAATTAAGACTTCATGTGTCATATGTTATGTGTATATTGCAATTACCATTACCCAATCTGTTGTGTGCAAAAAGTGACCGGTAGGCAGGAATTCCTTAAATGCTGTGAGCGCCGAAATCGGCTGCCTAGCAGAGCTGGGGTAATAGTTGGATCGCCTTGAGCACCATGCATGGTGGATATGAGTACTATATAAATATCCAATATTATTAATAAAATAGATAAATGCGACTGCGTCACTAATGTGCCTCCTCCTATATGTATGTTCATCAGTGATGAACCAAAACATTCATGTCATCTTTTTATGCTCGTACATACATATACCCCAGCCCAGTTTGGTCAACAATGGTTCGACTTTTGTGCAGTTATCACAGTAATGAAATATTTATAATATTGGTTGGCTTTGAGTGTGATACAGGAACATATTGTCATAGCGAGAGCAATATATTCTTGTATCACACAAAAACAAAGCCATACAATACAATTATTATTATCTATATCAGGCTGACTAGCGAAATAACAAACTTTTGACTTACCTCAGTAAATATGGCTTTGTTTTTGTGTGATCAATATTGATAGTTGAAGTCCCCGGATGACTGAGCAATACGAAAAACAATATTGATCAGTCATCTGCGTACTGGGCTAAAGATATCAAATACACTGATGTATTGTACCACTTGGAAGCCTTATATGGATAATAATATGGGATCTTTTACACTTTCATGACCCTGTGATCTTTCACACTTTGACTGATAACATATATGTGCATGGCTCAGATCAAGGGTACCCTTTACTGACTTCAAATTCATTTTGAGATAATATGAAATTAGTTTCCCTACAATGTTTACAAACATTATTAATGTGATGCTAATAGTGTGAGGAATCTTACCAAACCATTAATTATGGCTTGTCATGGTTTTGTTTTGCACTAGCACGCATAATGTCATGAAAAATGTCCATATTTGGACATTAAAACGTTACGTGTGCTTTTTTAATCTCAATTTAACAGTCTTGTATCCTATTTTTGCCATGTTTTTTTAATAAAATGAAAGAATGATATCTCTAATTGACTTTTTAGTGTGTTTCATTCACTAATCCTCGGTGTTGAATACTTCTAATTGCTGTTTGAACATTAATGAATCGCACATAACCTTGGTGTCTGGCTGTTGACCAAAAAAAATTGGAAAAAATTAAATGAAAGAATAAGCCTCATAAATTACACCCATTACAAGAGCACATACACACACACTCTTATGAGTAGGTCCTTGGTGGTCAAAAGCGTTTTTTACGATACAAAGAAAAATTATGTCAGTCTTTCAAGTTTTAGATAACCTTTTAAACCTAGAAAGAGTTGTACTATTTTTGTTATATCATTAGGCAAACTGTTCCATTCAAGAGATATGGACAGAGGTCAGAGTGACATTTGTTCTTGCAAAAGGCTGATGAATAAGACCCCTTTGACGTGTATTATAATTATGGATTTGTGAGTTCTGATGGAATAAATAGATATTAAAGGAAACTGTTGGAATTATGAAAACTTATCTGTTTAATTTGGCATATAATTAATTGTTCTATCTCACTCCTGTTCCTTTGTTTACAATGCAGATGCTTTTATGTGATCCATTTTGGGGGGTTTTATTGTTTTGTTTCACAATTAGGCCTTGAGCATTTGCTTTCAAGAGGATTTGCCGCATTACAAATCTCATTATTATCACCATTTCCTCTGTTTTCCTTCTACTTTTTCCCCTTCCACTCAATATTTGTTTTTCCTGATTTATCCAATATTCTTTCCTTTATCGTTTACCGTACTCTTCCATGTAACACATTACCCTTCACAGCTATCTCCTACCCCAGTCATAGTGACTGTCACACCAATGAAAATGATGTGAGGTAAATCTAACCTTAATAGACAACTATCCTAAAAGAAAGCAGAAAAATCAGACAAGCAGAATGGTAAAAGTATGAAAGAAATTGGACAAAAATAAGAAATCTAAGAATCTGGGAAGTTGGATTTACTATATGTAAGGGGCACTTCAAATTGGCTGAATCGTACTGTCACTGTGACGTAGTACTCAGCAACTTTCCAATTGGTTTCTTCACACAAAATGTCAATTTTTCTAGATGTATGACTCTGGAGGGATTTTTATTTTAAGAGGACCTACAACTACTTGTATATGCCACCTAATATATAGAGAGAGATGTTCCTAAAGAAAAGGGCACTAAGGAGACAAACAGAAATTAATGATATAGTCCGTGACTACGTCACAATCCATTTTTAATGATTCTTATTTTTTTAATCATTCCTAACTCTTATTATTTGTCCAATTTATTTCAAGCCTCTGCCATTCTGTTCTCTTAATTTCTGATATTGAAGATATTACAAAGGTTACCCTTGAACAATACTTACAAAGAAAGTTCAGAGTTCAGATACACGCCATTAAAACAACAACTAGTTGGTTTGGTATGTGACTGAGGTACAACTCTCTTTGATTGAAGCATTGTGTAATTTTTCGTCACATCAATAACAAAAACATTCATACATCCTCTATATGTTAAATAGTTCATATTCATGTTTAATATACTTCAGATTGCTATTTTACAGTTAAAATTTTGCCTGTAAAAAGGTATGTAAAATGTATAGAAACAAATCCTGATGAAAAGTTTATATAGAATGTTCATATCAGCTTATTCACAGTAGAATGAAAATTCAGCAAATCACTTGTGTACATTTTACACTAAAAAATTACATGTGCTATAAAAATCAAGAATACTTTAAAAATACTTAGAAGATAAACATTTACCCTGTTACATTTGTCAATATTGGAAAAATATATAAAATTTGTGCATCCATACACTGTACAATTGTGCAAATAGTGATATCAACTACAATATTACTAGTGTCATCATTTTTTGTTTTATCTGACCATTCGTAATTATGGCAAATGGATTATATAAACCCTTTACACTTCACACAGACTTTAATAAAGGCTTTATTCATTAACAGAAAAGTTGCTAAAAAATCTCTCCCGTTGACATTATATATCTGACAACAGTGCACTATTGTAGTCTAGTTTATCAATAAAAACATCCACAACAAAATGTAAGAAGGGTATTAAATATACTCTCATGACTAGACAGTATCAAAACTAACATAGTATTCAAGAAGCCTGAGAAATTGGAATAACCACAGAAGGAATTCTTCAAGCTTTAGTGGTACATACACAAATGTTGTCTCTTTAAATCATTTAGATTAACTGATTTCCAGTATATTGACGTATGGTACTAGTAAGGCCTTTATATAATAACAGTATTAGTTAGAGTTAGTATTAGAATTCAACTTCTATCAATAGACCGGTTTACAAACATATTCAAATTTTATGCATACTTTAGAATAAAGGTTGTTCTTGACAACCTGAAAGCTTGCCCAACATACCAATAAGTAATATACGCAGACTGGAGTTCATTCATTAATAACAAGTTAATGGAATAACTCATCAGTAGGTCCCCAGGAAAGTTACATCCATGAATTGGAATATGTCAGTAAATCGGTCTATTTCTGATAAAAGCGTTTTTTTTCTTCTTCTCTCTTTGCTCTGTTTTATTTCTTAGTCTGTGAATTTAGACTATCACAACACCTGAACTTTTGTTGACTTTACAGTGAGTCATACTGTGTCATGAATACATTGACTAGCTAGAGATGCAAACAAAAAAGAAGGAAAAAAACTGCATATTTAACCTTGGCAAGTGTTTTGTGCAATATTATACATTCATATTGTTCACAATCGCCATGAATAATGTACATAGTTCTCCACACACATTTGTAGAAGTACAAAACCTGTATCACTAAACGAGGTAGATACGCTATTACACTAGTAGCTTCATATACACGAACATAGAATAACTTGTGAAACAGCCTCACATAATATTCAGCACAATATTAACTTTGTTAAACTTTGTTGTTTTAAAGAACACAAAAATACAAGTAAACACATATCATGAATTCATACATAACTTCATCATTTGTGCATAAATATTGACAAAATATATTAAATTGTTTAGTTAAGACATTCGATACACTGAGCATTATGGTCTTCCTTTAAATGACATACAGATTTAAAAACACCATTAAAATATTTGAGCAAATGCTGACTGAATACAAAGCCACATAAATGATATCGGTAATCATGATCGAGTCTTCATAATTATGTCTCCATTTGATTTAACAGTGTTTAAATACAACAATTTTAATAATTTACTTGTAAATATTTAAATCTATTGGAATGAATTCAAGAGAAATTTGAATATATGATCTATCAAGTATATAAATTCTGCATGATTATTTTATAAAAGGCAAATTTGTATCATTACTAAAATCTTGCACATAAAACAAATATTTTAAAAAGCCCAAACTATACCGGTACTTGGCATTTTAAACATGTTATAAAATTATTTTTTTGTAATTATTGTATGAGCAAGTCAAACATATTTTGTCCCATACATTATTGACCATATCAAAGATTGTAGTACACCTACACCCAATAGTAGCAACAACTTGCTAGCTTTACTACAGCTGGGATCAGACCAAATTATCATGGACAAATATCTGTTTCAATGTTTATTGGGTTATTAATTCTATGATTTGGGGGAAGTATGAGACACAGAAAGACCATATACATTGTAGTTTGAAATTGCCTGTAAATAGCATTTTATCAACATTTGTTTATATATCTGGAATGGCTGCAAACCAAGGTTTTTAAAACCATTTTTTGCATCCCTAGACATTATACATGGTTGAATTTTATATAAACTGCCTGAATAAAACAATGCAAAACAATACCATTTTGACCTAGGATGAGAGGTAGAGTATAGAAATAAAACCCTGATAGAGAAGCATTGCAAGCTTCATGAATGTTAGATGAATGTTTCATTTACTAGTCATAGCGCTGTGAAATGCCCCTAACGATGACATGACTGATAGAGAATGTATTTGAAATGTGTGGATCATTCAACTTGAATGGCTGTGGAATCACATTTACATTCAAATTTAGAAAATGATATATCATTTCTGCATGATTTTTGTAATATACAAAGCAAATATTTTGTATTATTACAATTATGCAGATAAAATACAAAAAAATATTTGCTGTGTCAAAGCCCAAATTGCCAATGACTTTAATTGGTCTTTTGACAAAAAGGAAAATTAGAGGTAGAATAGAAACACAAAATGCTGTGATACAAAAGTAATGTCATTTCATTTCATTTCAAGAGCGATACATGAACATCTCATTTACTGCTACCATTGTGAGATGATGTTAATACCATGATTGATTGAGAATGTATTTGGAATATCGATGATTAAATTGAATAGACAAAATTAATATAGATAATCAAAATTTACTTTCATATTTTAAAAATTTACATTTATCAACGCAATTTGGATGCTATGTGCACTTCCACTTCTTGGTAGTTTTTATTAAAACGTCTTGCAAGAAATATCAGTGTAATTACTAAGTTATTCTCATCATCGGTTAAATTGCATTGAATATATATGTCAACAGATTATTCAATAGGTAGTTCTGGTATAGCACACATCACATTAAAACGTCCCTATGCGTTTCCAAACGTTTCCAAAGAGCATTGGAAATTATTATCCTAACTTTAGCTCCGGCAGCCGTTATCAGCTTACAGTGCATTTCAAACAATAATCCTACTGTGTACCCATTTACCTCACCTGGGTGGAATGTGTCAAATGCAGATCTACGTCTTGCCAAAGGACGTTAGAGCTGTGGCAGGGATTTGAACCTGTACCTTGTGGTATATAGTCCAGAGAATTATCCACTGGACCACAACACCTCTACAATACACAAATGTTAATGTACTAAAACATATTTTAAATGCATAGACATATTCATTTTCAATTCATTTTCAATTCATGATTCCAAAATATTTATCCAAACTATAATATGTTTGGGAGCACTCACTATGAACAACATCTTTCTTTATATATATATATATATATATATATATATATATAAATATAAAGTCTATAACTTGCTTCCTATTCTTTTGCATAAGGTTAAGGTTTGCCTGTAATAAATTACTGTTATTTCAAAAATAAATTCATGATACATTACCACACAGTGAAATTTGTAGTTTGTACAATCAAAAACCTATTTCAGGCATTGATGTTTTGCACAAAACGTTTGCTTTGTCCCAACATGAACAGTACAGGTGTGCATGTTTAGTAGCATTTCAAAATGAATCTTTAAACAATGCATTGAAAGACTTTGCCAAAGCTACCCTTTTGAGGTAAATAATGTAACAGAAAGAAGAAGAAAAAGAAGGAATGAAACCATGTTATCAATTAGTTACCCAAGAAGTACAAGCAAAGTTACTCGTCTGTAGCTTTACATGAACCCCCATTACCATTCAGAATTCAATAAATATCTCTAACTCTATTTTATACCTTTGACCTCTGACCCCAATAGTACTCGGTTACAAACAGTTTAGAAATGCTGCATTTTATTGAAAATATCCCTTGTAGGTTATCTGTTGCTGTGAATATCTCTAATATCCTAAGTCTCCTTATGGGCATTTTTCTTCAAACAGTAACTCTCTGTATGAGTTAAAGCCCTTCTGGTTCTGAGCAGGCATGTTATTTCAATCTATATTTATATTCTGATTACCTACAATGGATGCCTATGTTAAATGGGGTCTATACCCGCTAACCTTCTCAGCTGTTCAAATAAGATGAAACTGATGATGGTATGTGGTCCTATCCTCAGCCAGTTTGGGAAGAAACCTTTGTAGAGACCGTATAAACCTTCTGACTTGACCGTCTTTAGGAGACAATCCAGAGAGCCCTTGTATGCACGCTTTTCTACTGGAAGATCTATGCAAACAAAACAAAAGTGTAGGAAATGGGAGATAGGTTTAAAAATGAAACACAGAATCAGTAGCCAATATTAAAGAGGTAAGGGTCTTTACAGCATTTATGTGCTGCAATTTGGTTTGTCTGTTAACAAAGCTTGATATTGACAGGAAAAACAAAGCAAAAGATATACCAGGTAAATTAGAATAAATATCAACTTTATAACATACTTCCTCATCTTGTATGATAGTTTTAACACTGTACAAAGAGGGAACAAAGAATTTGAAAAGCACCACTGTCTGCAGTAGTATACAATTATATCTTTATAATCAATGACTGAAATTGTGTTTTGAGGCATACCAAACTACAGACTACAGACTTCAAAGAAAGTAGTTACAGAGGATCAAAGATTAGATTTTAAACACACCAAGCATTGTCATTATAAATCCTTTCATTCTTTGTTCAGCCTACCTTTAATTTTCTGGTTCATCACCCTTGTTTTGATGACATCCACCGGTGAAGTCGCTAGCGCTGCAACGAAGCCGGCTACCATGGAGGAGAAAATGTGTAACTTCAAGCCCTCCTCCATCAAACCTTGGTTCAGCATGGTGTGCTTGGTGTGATCGTAGGTCGGAACCTTCGTTTGTAGAGAATAATAGAATTAGTAAGCATGGTGGCAGTAGAAAAGACAGGAAGAATATCAGATATATCTTTACAAAAGATCTACCGGTAGCATGGGTTTAATCTAAAAAAAAGAGCCTGTTTTATCCAATGCCATCTCCTCCCCGTATAACAAGAAGTTAAACTATTGTAAGAAATAGCACTACCAAATATCTTGATTTAAAAAATGAGTTACCGGTACACATCCAATTAAGCATAATTTTTTTGGCCCACTATGCCAACACTGATTAATTTTTTTTGCAGTTTCCATCGCTGCCGTGACAAAATATGTCTTTCCCCTCAAATGAACATATTGAAAAATAGAGGTCCTACATTTGCTTACTACAAATTGATGAATTTTTGACTTGATGACAGTAAGTGATTTTCATACATAGCAGGTAAAAATCATGCAAAATTAAAAATTATCATTTGACCCTCAATTTCAAACTTTAATCCGTGGACCAAACACAAGACACAACCATAATTTAACCCTGAAACCACTCTGCAACACTCATCTTAACCCTGTTTCTTTGAGGAATTAAGCCTCAGAGCAAATGTCACATAATTTTCTCAAGGAAGGTCTTACTATACCTGAGCAGCAGTAAGAATCATGGCCCTCTGCACTGTGGGGATGGTACCCCTATAGAGCCCTCTCAGACCTTCAGCTTTAGCTATATCAGTGAAAGCATGCAGGAAGCCCCTGTACCTTGGCTGCTGTCCATGCTCTAGTTTGGCCTCTGCTTGGAGTCTAACTCGTATCAGGTCTGTGGGGGTTGCTATCCAACTGCCTAGTGCACCTAACACAACCAAAGGCACAGATAATTATTAGATTAAGCGGTCAAATGTCACAGGGACAAAGATCAAACCAACTCCAACCCCACTAATGATTTGGCCATCCAGGGTTATGTCACTTCTTGGCTCAGTCTCTTGTCTATCCCGTTTGGGTTTTATTGGTATGAAAATTTACTATTCAAAATCTTAGTGGTGCAGGAAACGTGTATATTTATTACCTTTCAATGGGTTGGCAGGCAGGAGACTGAAATCTCACAACCAAAGTCCTATTGTATCAGGCATCGTTGGCACTTTTCAAACATTGCGTTCAAGATCATTGAGGAGCTATAGTTTGAAAAGTGACCCCCAAAAATGTGCAGTCAATATTTGACTTAAGACGGGATATTATGGAAAAAATGTATTAATTTGAAGTAAGGCTGTGCATAACAGTGTAATGAAGTACCCGAGTACACTCCCAGGCTCACAGGCGAATACTCAAATATTCGGACGCCATGTTTTTTTATAATTTTTTTGAATTTTTTTGAATTTTTTTGAATTTTTTTGAATTTTTTAGATTTTTTTTATTTTTTTGCCACCACCATACCTGGAGCAGTATCCCAGTTCTGTCGCCGAAAACGCATGCAATTTTACTTCGAGTTGCAGTTGAAGGCGCCGATTTAATAATAACAATGCACTTTAAACAATGCTGTTTTAAAAACCAAAGATGGCAGAATAATCCATTTTCCTCCAAGTCCAAACAGAAATCCAGACATTTGGTCCCAGTTTCTGAGTGGTGAGTTTGACAGTGCTTGATTTGGGAAACATTTTTACCGACGGCACCATGCCAGCGGCCGCCGCTCAGCCAGGCACGGGTAAGCGTCGGCCTGGACAGATTTTTTTTTTTTTTTTTTTTTTTTTTTGCGGCCAAATATTCGGGTACCGTATTTGCCGGCGTAAAGGCCGCAGTATTTTTGGAAGAGAAAATATCAAAAAGTCGGGGTGTGGCCTTTACGCCGAAAGAGTAAAAATCGCAAGTCAAAACAGCACGTCCATTATTTGTAGGCAACTTCATACAACAAAATAGAGTATATATACAAAATTGACTTGAAAACACATCGGACAAGATCTTTTCTGAACCACGTCAGCAGCAAATTTGAAGAAGTTATCTTTTTAATCGTTGTGCAACCAAAGAAATAAGAAGAAAACTGACCAGAAACTCGTACTTGTAAAGTTGTAAAAATGTCCTTAAGAACACTGATGATTGCGCGCTGTGCATCTCCGAAGGTGCGTTGGATTTGTTAGCAACTCCAGCCCTGTAGCTCCCCACCACAGCGTGTGTGAGTAAGGTATGATTTTGGTACCTTACTCACACACTCTGTGGTGGGGAGCTACGGGGCTGGAGTTGCTAACAAATCCAACGCACCTTCGGAGATGCACAGAGCGCAATCATCGGTGTTGTTAACTTTTCAGTAAGATAATTCTGAATTATAATTGAGACTATCTAATTAATTAAAGCGACAAACTAACCTCGGTAGATCTCTAATAACAATACAAAAGCTTGTTTATTTTCTCCATTTGACGGTACGATAGGGGTAAGACCGGATAACATTATAAAATAAAAAAACATCCTTCCACCATGCTTCCACCCTGCGATAGGTTGGCCATTCAGGTTTCTGTATGCATGCGAAGCGCCCTCTAGTGTCCCATGAATGTGCTAATCTGCCTAAAAATCGATGAAGATTTGCTAAATTACGATCATTTTTTAGGTAAACTTCCTGTAAATTTATAAAATGATTGATAATTTTGGTATTAGTTTGTAGGAGAAATAGAGTTCTACGGGAAAATTACAATTATTTTCTTTGGTCCGTTTTTTTTTTTTTCCTTTTTTTTTTTTTTTCCCCTTTTTTTTTTCTTTTTTTTTCTCTACGAAATGTCAAAGTTGGGGGTGCGGCCTATGCGGGGGTGCGGCCTTTACGCCGGCAAGTACGGTACTAGAAATCGTACCCGAGTAGTGGTCAACCGTGCGGGTACTCGAGCATTCGTCTACACGTCGCAGCCCTAATTTGAAGGGTAATTTACTGAAGAGTAACTAGTGCATGTGTCTCAATGTGCATCTTCCATGTCCTTACAGTGTATGCACAAGTTTAACTTGGCCCAGTCATTATTTTTTGATATACTGCCCAGCAGTCGGTAATAATTTTCATGCCTGATGTTTTGACAAATCAGAGGCGTAGAAACTTGATGTGCGAGATATCATACCTGATGTTGCCCCGGATGCAATTTTCTTGTAGAGTGGTGTATGGGCTGGGTCGGTAGCACCAAAGAGACGCTTGATAGGTTCATAAGCACCAATCCTGATGGAGCTGTAACTGGCTTCTCTTACCAGAGCAGGAGTGACTCTGCAAGAGAAAGAATGCAAGATATCAACTTTCTGCCTGATCTTAATAGAGATCATTCATTTATCAAATAACCAACTTCCATGTACAAAATTAAATAGTCATGAACTTTGATACTCCTCTAAATTCTCCATCAAAATGCTCATAATTATAGAAAGAAAGTGTACTGTAATGTAATGCTGGCAAACTGTGTATCTTGTACTGTACATATTGAAAATTGCATGTATGCTTATTTCTGATGTCATTTTTGGATGAGAGAACAATAAACTGAACTTGATAAAATGTGATTTACAGTCTTACTTATGCCTTGTAATCTACTGAATGGTTCTAAAAATGTATCCACTGTACAGGGATGACAAAATCAATGTACTGTATGATTGATTTCATCACTTTAAACATTTGATTCAGTTTTAGACACTCTTGAATATATCACACTGTTCTATTCTTGTAAACGCATACAATTCTAATCTTATAAATGCGTAAATAACAATAATTGATATTTAGTGGTAAAAAGTAAGGATCAAAGATATGAAAGAGATAACGGTAGCGTCTCATAAAACCAATATAAAACATTGCTGACATCCAAGAGAAACATATATAAAATGAACACATGCATGACAGGTGTCATTGAGATGTCAACAAACTAGTTGTCTGTTCATAGCCAGAAGGGTGCAACTCTATGTTAATATATATACGAGTTATAACACCCTTCTGGCTCCAAACAGACGATATTATGGTTTCGTTATACACTGTCTCCAAGTGAAAGGAAAGGGTTATCTCACCCTTTATACAATCCTCTGATTCCTTCGTCCTTGGCGATAGTCAACGCTCCTCTGATTATTCCCTTGTAGTATCTCTGCTGGTAAGCCGACCTAGCATTCGTAGAATTGAGCTCCCCCTCCAGTTGCATACGGATTTTGGTCACATCGATCGGATTGGTTGCTAATTTGAAGAATAACATTTGTAAGTAATAAATTCAATTAATAAATAGTAAGTTTATACAAGTACAGATATTGTTAACATTGGTTTAAAAACATTGTACTGTTATTTATGTAGCACATAGTAAAGAAGCTTACATCTCCGCGCATGTGCTTTAGGTTCGACCGGCCTCAGCCTCGTTTTCAAACACTGGCGCTTTTTGGCCCTTGTAGGGCCCTTTGATTGGCTATCGCTGGCTGCCATTCGCTCAACGTTATAAGATAATAGTGCGAGGAGAAAGCTTAAGATTTTCAGTTTGATCCGATACCAAAATAATGATATTCCAGTCTCTACCCAAATCAGAGGCTAACGAACAACATTTTCGGTCTAGGCTAGTCTCACTATGAGCATGACGGACAAAGAAAGAGAACAAAATATACAGTTCCTCATTCTATCCTCAACAAATGATGTGGTAGACAAAGGAACATCCCTTCACTGCTATTTATGTAAAAATAAGTAGAACAGGTGAATATGCATGTGACACCTGTTCTACACATTTTTATATCATAGCAGTGAAGGGATGTTCCTTTGTCTACCACAGCAATTGTTGAGGGTAGAATGAGGAACTGTATATTTTGTCCTCTTTCTTTGTCCGTCATGTTCATACTTGAGTGTCTCTAACTTGTTAGATCTAGGTCTAGATTCTAGATCTATGTGACACTACAAATTTAAAGTTCATTCATTGTTTTCATTTGGGATCTGTTATATGCCGTTAAGCCTGTATGACAAAAAAGAAGCAGGTAATTCATTAAGTAATAGATCTCTAACTTGTTAGATCTAGAATTAGATCTAGCTACGTCTAACAAATTAAGTCTCGACATATTCATACAAACACTATACAGCAGCGACTTTAGCGCTCAGCCCCCGCTACGTAGTCGGGGACCCAGCCCTTCAGTCAGCGGTGATGCCGGACGGCAGAGGGGCCTTGGCGAAAAGTTTTGTCCCCGAAAATGTTACAAAAGAAATGTGCAAAAACGCGTTTGATTGTCTTACCCAATGCAGCACACATGCATGATATCCCTGCAAATGCATATCGGAGTCCTGTCTCGGCCCATTCGTTCTTTTTATCAGCTAGTATGGCATTTTCCTTGGACTCTGGCATTTTGCATCCGCCTATTTTCTCTGTGCTTAATTTTGATATATGCGCCTCTACAATAAAACGCATACACCGAAAGAGGGCGGAATAGTTGAAAAGTTTCAAAAGTGTCCTTTATAGCAGAGTGATCATGGATTGGCGGAAATATCGGACCGGGGGCGTGGAGGTTTAAAGGGGGCCAGTGTCGGGGTAAGTGTATCACCCCCTCCCCCAGAAAAAAAAATGAGCTGGTGCCCCTCCCTTAAAGATATTCAAAATCCTGAGAGGCTTCGACGGAGTAATTCCCTCAAAATTCTTCCAACTAGCCACTGGCTCAACAACAATTTCAAGATAATCAAGCAACATTTCAATACAGGACTTAATTAGGCAGTATAGTTTCTTAATAAGGAGTGTAAATAATTGGAATGCCCTGCCTAAGGAAGCAGTCAATGCTGCCACCACTTAACCAAGTCATGCCTAGAAAGTGGAGAAACAATCCAATTAAGTTTCAGTGCATGAACCATACTTGAGACGGGATGGAACAGTTAAAATGGACAAATAATGAAGCTATAAGCTTCTGTAGTCTCTATAGACCCAAGTTTACTTAAAGTAAGTAAGTATAAAGTCAATGGTGTAGTGTTGAGTGGTCGATCAAGGGCTGGGTTGTACCACTTGCACTAAATGGATGGAAATTAAATTTTGAAAAGCTAGGTGCACGAAAAGAAAAGTGTCTTATCATCTTTTTTGGCCTTCCCTTTGACCCCTTTCCCTTCTTCTCTAGTCTCTTTATTTGTGAACCCCATTTTATACCCTTCACTTGCATTTGCAACTACTCCCACTCAATTTGATTCAGCGAGGTTGTGCCAATTTGCAATTTTCAGTGAAACATTCTCTAACAAATAAAAACATAGAGAGAGTAAAGCCCCCCAAAAAAATACCCACCCCCCCCCCCCCCCCCCCCCCCAAAAAAAATCCCATTTCCCCCTCCTGTATTCAGGGGGGCACGTTTCTCCGGCAAAACCACCACTGCCACAGCTCCAATCTACAACAATTCAATTTCTATCAATATAATTCCAAGCGTCATGAGAATCGAACCATAAACTCTGTCCTCCGTGCTATCGATGAGCCCATGTTATTAGACCACTATCCTCTAACACTACACGTTGTGTGAGCGTTCATTGTAGTAGACCAATATGCACCTGTCGCATCTTCCAATTAGTTACTGCGCCATCTCGCGTGCAGGCATCAAAATGATACCGGCTCGAGTCATTTTCCAAACCTCTTAGATCGGCGACGCCAAAATTCGGGTAAGAGATAACAGCGACTTCGGAAACAGTACTGGTGGAAACTCCATTATCAAGTTCTTATTTAAGGAATCACAATGGAAATTTGGGCTTTATTCTCACCGAATGGATAATAAATTTGTGAATATATTTCTTGGATTATATCTCGAGATTTGGACGCGTTTAATTGTTGAAGGTGAAGTAGAATAAGGACCAATTGTGACGGGGAGAGCTCCCCGTAAGTTTCCGTTGTAACTCCGTAAAGCGAACGGAAAGTTTAAAATGGAGCTGCCTGCCGCTATGGCTCATCTCCTTCGTATCCTGTGGCTAGCCGCTGCCGTGTTCCACGGGGCGGCTCTCGCAGCTTTCGACGGTCATCTATCCAATTATGAGGAGCAGGGATATTCAGTATTTAACGCATCTCTCGGAAGTGGATGGTCATATGCTCTTCATCCATCATTAACAGGAGAAGATGCCAAAGAAAACATTAAAATTGACAGTAACTCTGGGGAATTATCCTTGTCAAAAATGATGGAGTGTGATTTGCTTCATGAAAACCCTTTCTTGGTTTATGTGCAAACTCGTGGAAGAACTACAGATACTGGCTCAGAAAAAGTGGGCTCATATGTTATGATACCTATAGCAATTTCTGTTCATGGGATTGGTTGCCATCCAAAGAAAGCGAAGAAAAAGAATTTTGATAGGGATAATATTGAACACACACCTTTATCGGCAACTCGACCTCTGCAGATCATGATGGAATATCCAGAAGGGACTTGCTGGTTTCCTGGGGATGTCTTGCTGAACCTCAATAACTTCCTTCCTAAATCACTTTCAGGTTGTCCGATTTCATACATGTTGAGTGATGGTAAAGAGCATGATTTTGACCTTGATGCTATGTCAGGTAAACTACGCACAGAAAAAGATGTGGTTTGTGTCTTCGAGCACCAGTCGGAACATATAAGTGGATCAGTGCAAATTCCATCATCTTGCTTAGCGAAGCCGCCATCTTACTTGTCTGACAAAGATGAAGAGGTTCCCATTTTGATTGAGTTGCGAGCATCAGACACCAATCGTTTGAATGCTGACTTTTCTGAAGATACATCAGGAAATGGAGAAGTGGTACTGAAGCGCTTTAGAAGGCAACTTAGAAATACATATCCAACGTTTAGCCAGCCTATATATACCCGTCAAATACCAGAGAATGAAGATGAAGGATTTGTTGTGGCGACAATCACTGCAACGGACAATGATGATGGTGATAATGGTAGGCTGTCGTACAGCCTGGTAGCTCTGGGTGATGCTCGTAGCCAAAATATGTTTGCCGTAGAAGAAAACACAGGAATAATCACAACCACCACGAAACTTGATCGAGAGCAAATTTCATCTCACTCATTTCGTCTCACAGCAACAGACCATGGGACCCCTCCAAAATCTGCTCAAGTTTACTTGACAGTCAATGTAAATGACCGCAATGACCACACTCCTGTTTTTGAGCAACCAAGTTACGTAGAGACCTCTAATGAAAACCAGAATCCAGGAACATTGATTGTCAGGGTGCGGGCATCAGACAATGATGATGGACTTAATGCTGAAATAAGGTACAGCATTCTCAATAACGAGAGCCCAAATGATGTCTTCACAATGAATCCGACGAGCGGAGAGATCAAGACTTTGGTGCGACTGGACAGGGAGCAGACTGAGAGATATAATATCCTAGTGATGGCTCAAGATATGGGTACCGATCCTGGAAAGAGGAATTCAACGGCAGAGGTACTGCTCACAGTTCTTGACCTGAATGACAACTCACCACACTTCTCTCAGTTGAGTTATGAGGTATCTGTACGGGAGGATGTCAGTCCAGGTGACTCTGAGAGCCAGATCCTGCATATCATGGCCACGGATGCAGATGAAGGCTCCAATGCTGACGTCCACTTCAGTATGACCCACGGCAACTTTGAAAACCGCTTCAGGATTGATTCGGTCAATGGCTACATCTCCCTTCAAAATTCCTTAGACTTTGAAAATACAAGGAGTTACAGACTGAGCATTCGTGCCCAAGATTCTGGTAATCCACCAAGGGAGAACACCACAACTGTCACAGTAACAGTGGTGGATGTTAATGACAACAGTCCTCAGTTTACCCAGAATGTTTACCAGGGTATAGTGCGGGAAGATGTTGATGTCGGGTACTCCATATTGTCTGTGATGGCAAGAGATGATGATGAGTTGGAAAATGCCAGGATAACATTCTCTATCCCAAACCCTCCCAATGACTTTCCTTTTGAAATTAATCCTACTTCTGGTGCTATAACCAACAGTGTCAGTCTTGACAGAGAGTCTGGACATAGTTGGGAGTTTAATGTTATTGCTGTGGACCATGGGGATACCCCCAATTCGTCGACTGCTTCAGTCACCATCACTGTAACTGATGTGAATGACAATGCTCCGACCTTTCCTGAAGAAGTCTACCATGCCGCAGTGGCTGAAAATGCTTACCATGGTTTTGAGGTGATAACCGTTACAGCAACAGATCCTGATGAACAGAACACTATCTCCTATAGGATAGTAGATGCATTGGACCCTACTGGCCGTATCCCTTTCAACATCCTTACCCAGAACAATGAAGGCACAATTACTGTCACATCTCAACTGAGTTACAATAGCAAGTCCTTTTATGCTCTTACAGTTACAGCATCAGACAGGCAGTTTGAAAGCACTTGTACTGTGTATGTCAACGTAACCGATGTTAATGATTTTGCTCCAGTATTTCAAAACTCTCCCTACAATGTTTACGTCAGCGAAGGTGCTGATATCGGAGAGGTTATTGTTACAGTGTCTGCAGCAGACAATGATGCGGGTGCTAATGCTGAAGTAAGCTACAGTATGGATCCTTCTCCTGAGTTTGAAATCAACGAAGAGAGTGGTGAGATTGTCACCAAGGTTCTGTTGGATCGTGAAGAGATCTCGTCGTATACCTTGTACGTGACTGCTAGTGATCATGGAATAAACCCGCAGCAGTCAAGAGCATTTGTTCAAGTCACAGTCCAGGATATAAATGACAATGCTCCAGTGTTTGAAGAGACCAGCTTTACCGCCGAAATCCAAGAGAATTCTCCAGCCTATTCTAGTGTCATCACAATGTCTGCATCTGATGCTGATCAAGGTATGTATTCATTATTTTCATACAAATAGTTTTCCTGTTATTTATGTTGTATTATATACCTCACTTAAGTAATCCAGCCATCTGATTGGTCGAAATTGCATTCATAAACTTCAACAGTTCCTGTAAAATTCCCGGTAACCATGCTTAAAACATTTCAATATTTTTAATAACCATGGTTATTAAAAAAATAAGTCAGTCTCCATGGTTACCCCATAGGTTTACATGTTAAAAAATGGTTTGAGCGATGGAGGATACCATACGTGTGCGAAAAATTGGTCGGCAATTTCAATACAATTGAATCTCGATCGATCTTACCGACAATTTTATCTTGCATTGTTGACATGAAGACGAAAATAAACTCTCAAAAACAAAAAAACAACATCTGCCGATAGATCTTGATCTAAGTTCGTGCCAATATGCATTGCAAAAGTAAAAGAAGGGTCCGTTTCATGGAGCTTTTGCGAAGCATCCCTCACGCGGAGCCGTTTTCAATCCATTTTAATGTATATAGTGGAGAAAACTGCCAAGCATGTTAACGGCGCCTGATAGTCGAGTGGTCTAAGCGTTGGTTTTCGATACACCTCTTGTTGTACGCAAGAGTTCGAATCCCGTCTTCGACAAAAATGAAAAATATTTTTTATTTTTTATTTTTTAGTCTATTTTTTTTTTTGGCATATAAAAGTATTAATGACTGCTTTAATATTCGAGAAATGGTTGTTTTCATACGCTCTCGGGAAGGTTACAATTGGGCTATTCCCCTCGGCAAGCCTCGGGGAATAGCACAATTCTAACCTTCCCTTGAGCGTAATAAAACAACTATTTCTCTCAAAGCAGTCATTAATACTATACTATACCATTCCAAATGGATGGATGCCAAACGGGTTGCTAGACGCTGTGCCAACGATTACTGGTTGAGCCTTTGCCAGAGCATCCAACTGGCTGCAGATAACGGCAACACCCGGGGTATGTACGCAGGCATAAAAAAGGTCTTTGGACCAACCATCAAGAAGACATTACAACTCAAAGCATCCACAGGGGAGGTTATCACAGACAAAAAGCTTCAAATGGAAAGATGGATTGAGCACTATCAAGAGCTGTACTCACGGGAGATTGAGGTCAATGAAGCTACCATTGAGAGTATTGAAAGCTTACCTGTCATGGAAGATCTTGATAGTGAACCCTCCTTAGAAGAGCTGAAAAAGGCTGTGAACTTCCTTTCCTCGGGTAAAGCCCCAGGAAAAGATGGCATACCCTCAGACATAATCAAAGTCGGAAAGGACACAGATCTTCTACGCCATCTCTATGAGCTTCTCTGCCAATGCTGGAAAGAGGGAACGATTCCACATGATATGCGTGATGCTAACATCATTACCTTGTACAAGAACAAAGGGGATCGCAGTGAGTGCAATAACTATCGTGGAATATCCCTCCTAAGCACTGTCGGGAAGACATTTGCCCGTGTGATCCTGAGCAGACTGCAAACGCTTGCAGCCCGTGTATACCCAGAATCGCAGTGTGGTTTTCGGGCTGGAAGATCAACAATCGATATGATATTCTCCATTCGACAACTGCAGGAGAAAAGCCGGGAGCAGAGACAGCCACTGTTCATTGCCTTCATCGATCTTACAAAGGCCTTTGACCTAGTCAGCAGAAAGATCCTCTTCAATCTGCTACAGAAGATAGGATGTCCACCTACACTGCTAAGGTTGATTGTATCCTTCCATGACGATATGCAGGGCACCATCCAGTATGACGGCTCTACATCGACCCCCTTCCCAATCAAGAACGGAGTGAAACAGGGATGTGTGCTTGCTCCCACGCTCTTTGGGATCTTCTTCTCTGTGCTGCTATCACACGCTTTCAGGTCATCTCAAGATGGCGTGTACATACACACACGAAGTGATGGAAAACTGTTTAATCTTGCACGACTTCGGGCGAAGACGAAAGTGAGGAGCATCCTGATTAGAGAGATGCTATTTGCAGATGATGCGGCTTTGGCATCCCAGTCTGAGGAAGCTCTACAGAGGCTGATTAACTGTTTTTCAGAAGCATGTGAAGACTTTGGCCTGACCATCAGCCTAAAGAAAACAAACATCATGGGCCAGGATGTACGCAACGTTCCCGACATCTCCATTGGAAACTACACCCTCCAAGTGGTTGAAAACTTCACCTACCTCGGCTCCGTGATATCCAGCAGCCTCTCCCTCGATCCCGAGCTCAACGTACGTATTGGCAAGGCAGCAACCATGATGGCTAGACTTTCAAAGCGTGCCTGGAAGAACACTTTACTAACTACCAACACAAAAATGAAGATCTACCAGGCCTGTGTGCTCAGCACTCTCCTGTATGGCAGTGAGTCGTGGACCCTGTATGCACGTCAGGAGCGCCGTTTGAACGTTTTCCATCTCCGCTGCTTGAGGCGAATTCTAGGCATCAAATGGCAGGACCACATTCCAAACAAGGATGTCCTCAAGAAAGGAGGCATGATGACCATCTATGCTCTTCTATCACAACGACGACTGAGATGGCTTGGTCATGTCAGTCGAATGGAAGACGGCCGCATTCCAAAAGATATAATGTATGGAAAGTTAGCGACCGGGACCAGGGCTGTTGGAAGACCTGTCCTCCGCTTCAAGGATGTGTGCAAGAGGGATATGAAGGCCAGTGAAATCAACCCTACAAACTGGGAAGCATATGCTTCAGACCGTCCTGAATGGAGACGCGTTGTAAAGACGGGTATACAGAGGAGTGACCAGAGGAGAGCAGAACAGTGGGAGGAGAAAAGACAACAACAACAACAAAGACAGCAGCTAGCTACGGCTTCAACAGCACAGCCACAAATGACTTTTATCTGCAGCAACTGCAACAGGACCTGCCTCTCTAGGATTGGACTGTTCAGTCACAGCAGGAGCTGCACACCAAGAAACTAGTACAATTATATAGCGCAATATTCTATTGTCTTTCGAGACAGACAGATGCCGAGAGAGATACCATTCGTTTCGTGAAGGTTTAAATGAACTGTAAGGAAAACCTATTTAAATCCTTTAAACTCTTCACCATAATTATCATGTAATTTTATGAATGAAATGTTTTTCTTGGGGAGTTGCATTTTAACAAGATCTCTGTGAGTCCCTGATCATAATAATCATGAGAAGGAGGTTGCTAAAACCAAATGAAGCTGTGTACATGTAGACATGCATGATTGATTGAGTGCCCCCCTAAAGTATATTTGCCATTTTGCTTATTTTTACTATTAAAATGCTATCCAAATTTGCCCCCTAAATGTACATGTAGTAATACTTTCCTTAAATCTGCAGTTACTGATTTGATTTGATTTATTTATTCACCACTCTTGGGTCTGATTGCTCTTGTTAGCTAATAGCTGTTTTACAAAGTTGTTAAGTAAATTGTGATTTAAAAATGATTTTAAAAAAATCAAAGAGAATAAAAGTGAAGGTTCTAGATTATTCAGCAAAAATTATATTGTGTATCATATTTTATTTAAGAACGATGATAAATGGCAATGCTGATGGAGGCTGAATATGACTTCGAATGTAACTTTTCATGATTTTATAATATTTGAGGCAGTCTATATTACATAAATGTATATATATGCTGTGAAATATACTGGACTTGAAGTTGATATATATACTATGTAATTAAAAGAAATGTACAATTGATTGGTACATGAGGTAGAGACTGAAAGGAATAATTCAGTGAAATTTAAGGAAGGAGTTCTAACTCTAGGGTATCGACTGTGATCATCGATCATGGAAACATATTCTATGCATCCTTTGCCATTGCAACAATCCAACAAAGTGCCCGAGCAGTAATCAGGCAGTATCATTCAACTTATGCAAATGTTGTAAACCTAGGAAGATGGCGGCAGACAGATCAAAGATACGCCGTGTGCAGGGACAGTATTACTACCGGTAGTACTTCTCTATGCAGATACTGAATTACATTTAGAATTGTAAGACATCTAATCTACATATGTTATCAGATTTAATTTCATGTTGCGGGTTCATTGCCCATATAATGGAGAGAACTCTCACTTTACATTCTTTTTGGTACATGCAGATCCTTATGTTGGCTCTTAGAAATATACGAAAGAAATAAGCTGTATTTGATATCACGCTGGACAATGGAAATAAAGACCATCTACCAGTATGTCAACTGCCATCCAATTTTCCATCTTTAGATTTAAAAAGAAATGGTTTGCAGTTTACATAATTTGAAAAAATGATGTTTGGTGTTTATAGTTATGGATTTAGAAATTGCTTGTATTCTGCTTACTAAAGCGAAACAAACAAAAATCTACTGAAATGATATTATAATACATACCATACATTTACACATGTTATACTAGACGGTCTTATACATAAAAGCCATTGAAAATTGGAATGCAGTGCCATATATCTCTAGTGTGAGAAATATCTATCTTATTTCAGGAGCATCAGATAAAAGATGTACTGTACATTAAATATGCAAAGCGAAAATGCATTTTATTTCTGAGAAATTCCCAGGATATTTTTAGAGTTTTTTTTTAATGTTTGAATATTTTGTTTTTTTGATTGGAAAATGCATACAAGTACTACAGGTGTAGCACTTTGAACCTTAGATAGGGCAACCAAGATTCTTTAGTATTTAACCTTCCCTAAATGAAGGATGATGTTGACAAGTTTCATGGTCCGCACAAATTGGGCAGTTAGTTCAGACGCATGTGTACAAATGGGACTCTTTTATTCAAATGCGATTTTAGCATGGGACAAAGGGAGTCCAGAAGTGTTGACTCACACCCATTGGACTGTGTGGTTGTTCTGTCTATTTACTCATTGATCGAGTGTTCAAGCAGAGGGGCACTGAGAAAAGAAAACCCCAGTTTTTGTGGACTTTAGGCAGTAGGTGCCAGACGATACAAAAGTCGATGTCCGTAATTACAATGCCCTGACTTGGAGAATAAAGAGAATGAATTGAATGTGATTTGAGATTCCCTATTTGGTAGAAGACATTCCAATCGTCTTGGGAAAATACATGTACCTTTGGGAAAGGAAATGTGCCCTTCAATTTGAAAAGAATTACGGTAGAAAAAACTATTATAATATAGTCTTTAGATTGGAGTGAAGATACAACAAGGGCTTGATATTTTTAAGGCTGAATAATTTAGATATTTTACAGACTGTCATCCAAATATTTATGTACCTATATATAACTTAGAAAAATAAAATCACAATTAGGAAGAAGATATTCCAATCTGACCCTGGGGAAAACTTAAGGAAATATGCCCTAAAAATTAGAAAAGATTTATGCGCATTTGTTTTAATTGATATACACCCTGTATATATGGAAGTAACATTTCATGAAAGGCTGAATTCTAAACGTTTAAGAGAAAAATATTACAGTGAATGTTATCCAAAAATGTGTAAAAGATTTTTTTTTTTTTTAATAGGAGGAAACAATTTGGGGGATTCATTGAAATTAATTCAGACAAAAATGATGTTAATTTAAATTTTTTGAAAATGTTTATTTTGATTGTAACCGGTAAATGTTTGTCTCTTAAAACTCTACTAATAACCGTAGGTGTTGCATTTGCCAATGTGTATAGGTATCAATGCACCTTTGAATGTTTAAAACAGATAAATGGCCCCATACAAGTTTCTGTGGATCATCATCATATTTATAAAATACATGTATGCTGGTCTGAAGCACCTGGAAAAGTAAAGTAGGCAGTTGCCATAGTAACCTATGCAGCAGAGGCAGCTAACATGACCCTTGAGATGCAGCGGACAGCTAGGCCAGATCTTTGGTCTGACTGGTGAAGCAGTAATGTGATGACTACAGTACTTTACAGTGTACAACACTGTGACAAGTGCATGTAACGCTATAATTTATACACCCTTAAAGATACATTATTTATTTTCAACAGAAAATATGACTCACGATGATTATGCTTTGAAGTTTACATACTATGTAGATAGAGGGACAATGACAATTCCAAGATGAGTTACCTATACAAGGCTTTTAGATCTTGAATATCAAATGTTACTCTTTGAATGTGTACATATCAAATTGATATATTCAAAGGATACTATACATGTAAATAACTTAAATGAGAAGTAAAATAAAGATGTTGATATACACCTGTACTCATCAACCATTACTTGATTGTAGATCATATTGAATTTATGAGCTGCATCACAACTCTGCACTATCTACATGTAGGTAGGTTCTAGGTTCTAGGTTATAGAGTAATTACTTTTGCCAGCATATAATGTAGCTTGATACTTCAGGCAATCATTGTTTAGTGATATATAATTACATATTTAATGTTTAAAATCGTGTTTCAGTTATTACTTCAATTTGTCCTCATACAGTTTGTATCTTACAGAAATTATAAGCAAGGAATAGAAATAGAGGAAAAAGGGGTAGAAAATGTTAGATACCGGTATATACAGGGGATAGATGAAAGAGTCTACTTCATTTTGTAATAACCTACAAACTTGGGTGAAAACTTGCAGGGAAATACATATTAGTTGACATTTCATTGACAGACTAATTTATGTACAGAGTATTATACTAACGGTCCTTGACAATTGCTTTTCTGTGATCAAATTATTACTATAAGTATAATTCAAGCGTAACAGAGACTTCTAGAATTATACAAATTCATAACATGTGCTATTATTTGGTGCTATAGATCTGTAAAACATTCTAAAGAGGAGCAATGGGACATGTGGGGTTGTTAAAAGGCCAAATGTTTGATGTACATGTATCTATAGATCTACTCCCAAGCTTTCGCCAAGACCAAGGGAGGATCAAGAATGATAATTGGCATTGATTGGCTAAGCCCAATCTCTTATTGCGTGATGTTTGTGTGTGTGTGTAGGATCTCCGAACCCTGATTCACAAAAGGTGTATCTATTCATATTCAAATTCTATCGCTAAAAGCAGCCATCCATGGAGCACCATGATGCTCATGTAACTGAGTCCAAATAGGATGAGTCAATGGAAAACAAATGGCCCAGACCTTCATTGATTCATGATCTCCATTGTAAATTAGTTTATTTTGTGTGTGTATCTGCATACTTTATAGATGGTCATTAGAACGTGTGTACATGTTGGAGAGCTTTAATGGCAGTAGTGTTTAAGTGGGTGATGGTTTTAATTGAGCAGAGTGCAACTATTAATGGTTATCTTGTTAAAATGCTCTGTCAATATATGTGTGCAAAGTAGTTAAGGTATTTGATGATCCACAGGACTTGTATGGCGCCATTTATCTGTTTCAAACATTCAAAGGCACCTGCTCCTCCAATAGTCATGGACTACATATTTCCTTTAAAAAATTGTTTTGAAGGCCTGGCTCTATACATGTATGTACACAGTATTAAAATGAACCTCATACAAATGAACACCTCAGGACCAGGAAAAATACCTCATTTATCAAAATTGATATGAAAAGTTACATAGTGGCCTATAACTGGTGGCAGCGGTGGGATTAAATCATTATATATTAAGAGTATCTTAACTTTTTTTTCGTTAGAACAGTCTAAATCTTATCCTACATTTATTTTCTTGTTATTCCAATATATACATGTAGACTAGTAGACTGTTGATACACTATGGCCCGAATTCACAAAGCAAGGTTTGAGCTCAAACCTCCTTTTGTTTCGCCAAACCTCCTTTTGTTCTTTACAAACCAGGTTTGTAAAAAACGCGTAAAACGCGTCGTATGACGCACATAAACCTCGGTTTGTCGACAAACCTCCTTTGTGAATTCGGGCCTATGTGTTTAATCTATGCAAGAGTTGGGGAAAATACACACATTGTGAATATGTGTTTGAATGAAAAGGTTCAAAGCAGGGTAACTTCAAAGGAACAAGAAAAACTCAAAAAAATGATAAAAAGTAAAGATAATCATAAACTATCATTAAAATTCTTTGCAGGATACAACAAATATTAAAGGTACTATGTCCCATTTGCAGGCCAAAAAAATGAAAATTTTAAATTCCAACTGCATTTGAAAGATAATACTAATTTAGAACTTCCCTAAAAAAGGTGGGGCTTGAAAATGTCTTCAAGTGGGAAAATAACGACTATTAGTTGTCAAATCGACTTTAGGGCTATAGAGCCCAAAAGTAATAGTCTTGATTTTCAGACAATTGTACTGAATGGTCATACGTTTTATGCTGCGCAAAGATTCAATCAGTTTAATCTTGGCCATCACAAGAAGTGGGTTATTGATGTAGACAAATGCTCATGTACCCTTTACAACTCTTTTCATGTATGTTATTACCAAAGAAGAAAAAAGCCAGTCAGTCACTCAATAGTGTCTGACAGTGAAGTCTAGCAAGTAAACGGGTTTCCTTGCATAATTTGAATATGAGGACACTGCTAACGTTTAAATTTCACAGATAGGACATACATGACATATTCATAATTCCTGCAAAGTTCTACAGAATTTGAGGTTGGCTGCAAAAGGGACATAGTACCTTTAATATCATTGATATTAAAACCTACACCTACACAATATTTACTTATTACCAAATGAATTTTCTTTGAAAAAGGAAAATCTTTTTCTTGTTGAAAGATGGGCAAATAAATAAGTGAAAACAAAATATTTGTCTCACTGACCTTAGGTAATTTCAATTTACAGAAAATGTGTTTTTCTGAAGACTGAAGTTGACTGAATGTTTCGTATCATGAGACAGAAACAAACTTTAATTTTCACATTTTCTTATTTCTATATGCATTATAGGTTCAAACAGTGATGTCAAGTACACCTTCGTAGATGGTGATAGTGGCGGAGGACGATTCACAATTGACGAGACATCTGGTGTCATACGAGTTGCCTCTATGCTTGATCGTGAGTACCAAGCCGAGTACATCCTGGTGGCTTATGCATACGACCAGGGTGTACCATCACTGAGGACCTCAGCCGAGATAACGGTAGAGATCACTGACATCAATGACAATCCACCAGTGTTTGGTGAACGGGACTACTACGTTACCATCAATGAGAATCGCGATCCTGGGGAGCAGGTGATGAAGCTGGTAGCCTCAGATCCCGACTCTGGATTCAACGCTCATGTCCAGTACACCATCGTCAGGGGTGATCAGGATTTCTTTGAAATCAACCCGGACACCGGACTTGTCATCTCTTTGGAAATGTTTGACTACGAAGCTAGGAATCAGTATGAGATCATCGTCCATGCGACGAACGTTCCATACTTTGCCGAAGCTACGGTTCACATCCAGGTTCTCGATGTCAACGACAATGCACCCATCCTTGGAGACTTTGAGATCTATTTTAACAATTATGTAGGATACTTTCATGAGGAGGATATAGGACGGGTTCCTGCAACGGACCCTGATGTCTCTGACACCTTGAGGTATGAGATCACGAGTGGAAACACCAATCGGCATCTGATGCTTAACACGACCACAGGTGGAATCAGACTCAATCCTACACTCAGAGGATCAGATATCCCACAGACGATTCAGTTCACAGTTCAAGTCTCAGGTAAGACAATAATTTTGCCATTTTCCAAATTTACTTATAAATGATCAATGGATTTGCTGCACTGTGTTCACAGTCATAGAGCTGTGGAATGATGTCATTTTGATTCAGGATATTCCTATTTTTTGTTCTGTCCTCTGTCTTTCATTTCATTTCACATATATGCCAGGGAAAACATTAATATTTATTTTTCGGGGGCTACTTTTCAAGCTTGCCTTCATAAAAATAACACTCTAAAATTTGTTTTGCACTGAACTCTATGCAAATTTAGGGGGGCTCTTTTCTGATTTTCGGGGTCTCTTTTGGGCATTTCGGGGGCAAATTCGCCCTGAGCCCCCGTGTATTTTTTTCACTGATATATGCTAATCTTGCTAATTAATCTAAAACAAAAAATGTAATCTTTGTTCTATATACGTATTTGCTCCATGATGCCAGTCTATTATTTAATCGTATACATTTACATTGTACATCCACATCGCATGTAACTGGACTTTTGCACACCGTGTTGCCACTTGCTGGTAGCTTTCTACCGGAGGACTTGTTAAGATTAAATGAGGGCTTCCTGTAGGGACAGTCAGTACTCATTGGGAGTACAGTTCAGTATAATTCAAATGACACTGGAGCCACAATATAGTGATCGCTATGGTAACAAATGCAACAAAGTGGCTGATTGAGATTGCATCACTCATTGTCCATTCTTCTTCCTGCATACATGTGTCATCATTATACCTGTTTGCATTACATACTTTGAAGCCCCTATTCAGACATGACAAAATAAACCACTTAAAAGGAGAAGAAATATGTAAGAAAAATTAACAACAAAACAGCAAAATAAATTAATGGGAAGGGGCACCGTATTAATTTTTGTTGCTGAAAAATATAGCTGATATTGAGTTGTACGAGACACAATTTTGGGAACCACACCATGCTGATTTATTTCAATTTTCTGTGCCAGTATAGTTAAAAGGGGTTTACCTCCTGATGTATGCTGTATAGTATGAATTGGCCTTTCAAGAGATAGGATCATGAGATATAGAACAAGCAAGATTTAATCACAATATATTTTATTACAAACTCCTGATGTTTGAATTAATCCATTAGATTTACACGTACTGGAAGTTGTTTTTTTTTAAATAAAAAGAAGGATGAAATGGGATTAACACATGAATTACATTCTGTGATGTAACAAATATGACGTTTTGCTCTCAGAATAAAGCAATGAGTCACCATTCCATCACGGTGGGTGAACTGAGATAAAGGTGGATGCAGGACGAGTGAGCGGAGGATGATTACTTCTTGTCGGGTGGAGGAAAAGCCCTCGCTCGTATTTTGTCACCTGCTGCTAATCATGTCTCATCATTTTAATTTCCGTCATTGTGAGCTTGGCTCTTGTTATCTTTTATTCTTCAAATGCATTTTGTCGTATGATATGTTCATTAGTGAGACACCTTTTAGAAGTACATGATGGTGATGGTGGGAACTGATTTTCGTTTGATCAAGAAGAAGAAAGATACCTTTTTATTTTTTCAAGTGAATATGTGCCTGAAATTCTCTTACCGGTAGTCAGAATGACAGGTTTTCTTTCAAACTTTTACCGTTCCTGTTTTTGAGTTAGTTCAAGTGTTTGATATCTTGTCTCATCACTTTCATCATGTGGCATTCCTCCTGACAGATATTGTGTCAATATCACTGTCACGTTCCTTTTATTGCTTCTATCAAGGATTTTATAGATTTTTTTGTCAATATTTCTTGCTAAATGAGGTTCCTGTTGCTGACTTGCTCAGTTGCTCCTCAACTTAAGGAAATCTCAATTTTTAATGTTTTCCATTTCTTTTTGTTTCCATTACAAAATATATTATGCAAATGTAGCCCCACAATCACCTACCAACTACAACACCCTAGCACACACATATATGTAGTAATTTAGAGCTCAGACTGTTAGTAAAACAGTATTAAACATACGCATGCATATCCTCATTCTTGCACGTAATCATACTCTGTGAACATTAATTGTTTACACCAAACAAGATCCTTCATATTCTATGGGCATTATCTATCATTACATATTTTATAGATTTTATTACAGAAGACATGGCGTAAAATTCAGAAAAAAAAATCCATAAATGTGATTCCTTTGAAAAGATTCAATAGATAACTAATCAAACTATAACATTTATATCAACATCATTACAAATAAAAATGGGTGTGTGCACTCATAAATGTAGATTGACTCAATGTGCAATTTTGTTTGAAACCAAAAGTGTCTTTCAACACAATACTCAGAAACCATGTATACATTACTTTTGTCAACCAATAAACAAAGTATCGAAAATAATATCTCTAGTGATATTCGTTTGTCTCGCAATGTGGTCAATAAGGAATCTAAAAGATCACGACGTTTCGTATGCTACTGCAATACTTCGTCAGGTGATAAAAACTGTTGTAAGCAAGGGTCTTTTATACTTTACGGGAGGACCGTAAAGCGGTCTAAAATTCGATCGATAATTGGAACAATAACGCCCAATGCCTATTGGTCGACGCACACGGTGATCGACCAATCACCAAGGCCGCTGGTTCGGCCGCTGGTTCGGCTGATGCACCAGGCCTATTGGCCGACGCATACGGTACTCGACCAATCAACGGGCCGCTGGCTCAGGCTGTCTGCTGAATGGAATCGACCGTTGTTGGCTGGCAGGACGGCGAGTGTCATGGCGGCGTATCGTCCGCATCCAAAATTCGGGGATATCGATCCCGTTGTCTCTGTTGAAATTATTAGGATTGAGACGGATATTGATAGCTTCTTTTACCCTCCGTGTATACCAAAAACAAATAAACAAAGTGTTAAGCAGATAGTAAATGCGATTTATGTAACAATAACATGGGGGAGACAGATAAACATTTATGAGACTTTTATGACATACCGGATCTCACTGGCGCCTCTAGAGTAAAATGGCTCATACTCTTTTCACACTGGTTTTGCTTAACCCCGTACTTTGCTTAGCCCCGTACTATCCTTAACCCCGGACTATTTTTGTTGGCTTTTCACACTGCAATTCCTTAGCCCCGTACTAGCCATGGCCATGGAATTCATTAATTCGCTTCACTGCGTAGTCCCGGACTATTTTTCGTTTCTGTTCTCATTCATTTGCTTGGCACCGCAATTGCGGAGTTAGCAGGAGTTAGCACCACAATTGCGAGGTTAGCCCTGCTATTTTGCAGGGTTAGTTAACCCCGTACTATAGGTGGGGTTAGCCCACTTTGGTAAATACGAGTCTGAACAGAAAGTGGAATAGGCTTAACCCTGTACTATAGGTAGAGCTAAGACCCCCCTTTAACCCCACCTATAGTACGGGGTTAAGCAACATTTAGCCAGTGTGAAAAGAAAGTGGAATAAGCTTAACCCCGGACTATAGGTGGGGTTAAGATACCCTTTAACCCCACCTATAGTATGGGGTTAAGCAAAATATTGCCAGTGTGAAAACAGTATCACTTATTAAAGCGTATCTGCCATAGTTTACAGGAGGGATTAGACTGCCCTGCAAGGTCACTGGACAGGTGGTTATCTCATCAACTCAGCTCTCAGTTAACATAAGAAAAAGAGGATTATGGGGGACGAATGGTCACCGATTAGGCATGGTTTGTTATATAGAGGGCGCAAGTAGCTACAAGTAGTGTAGTGGGCCTTTAAACTCAATTTTGATACACAACATTTTGCAAAATGTATTTGAGGGATAAGAAACAAATTTCCTTTTTTTTTTTTTAAAGCAATTTTTATGCAAGATGTAAATTTGTAACACATTTCTAAGAAGGTATGCCATTTAGTTCAATCTTCGGACATCCGTCCGGCTTTAAAGTGTGACCATAATGCTATTTCTTTGAAATTGAAATTTAAAATTGTTAAGAGAGGCAAAGGGTTTTGGAAGATAAATAATAATATTTTAGTTGATGCAAAGTATCAGACTGGTGTATATAATTTGATTAAACAAGTTAAATTGGAATACATACAATTGTCACCACAAGACAAATGGGAAATATGTAAAGTTAAGATAAAAGAATTTACGATGTCATACTGTAAACAAAAATATGATGTTAAAAAAGATGCCTTTAATAAACTTAAAAAGGAATATGATACCTTGAGTGAACAGTTAGATAGGGATCCAAATGAAGATGTTGTTAGTAAGATGAAGGAAGCACAGAAGAACATAGATAAATATTATACACATAAATGTAAAGGGGCGTTTGTAAGATCGCGGTCAAAATGGATTGAAAAGGGTGAAAAGGCAAGCAAATATTTTTTACAGTTGGAAAAGCGCAATGGGCAGAAAAAAGAAATAGAAAGTTTATATGTGAATGGAAAAACTATTAAGAATGATTAAAAGGTCTTACAGGAAATTCATAAATATTTTGAAACAGTGTATGTTAAGGAATGCACGAATGTTCATGTTGATAACTATTTTAAAGATTTAATTATTAGTACTCTGACCGATGAAGAGGCATCGAAGTGTGAAGGGTTGCTAAGTGAAAAGGAATGTAAAGACGCATTGCAATGTATGGGTAATAACAAAGCCCCTGGAAGTGATGGTCTTAGTGCTGAGTTCTACAAGGTTTTTTGGTTAGAAATTAAAGATTTGGTTATTGCAAGCTTAAATGAGGGGTATCACAAACAAAAATTATCTTCTTCTCAAAGGCAGGGTCTTATTACGTTGTTATTTAAGAAGGGGGATAGGGGTTATTTAGACAATTGGAGACCAATTTCGTTATTAAATAATGATTATAAAATTGCGGCAAGAGTACTGTCTAAAAGACTTCAACGTGTTTTATCAAGTATCATTTCAACTGATCAAAGAGGTTTTATGAAGAAAAGATCCGCAGCAGAAAACATACGATTAGTACAAGATGTAATCGACTATTTAAAGACATCCAATAGTTCGGGAATTATATTTTTTTTGGATTTTAAAAAAGCATTTGACAATGTATCTCATTTTTTCCTATTTCATGTACTACGTAAATTCAATTTTAAAGAATCTTTTATATCCTGGATAAAGACCTTTTATACTGACGCCATCGGTCGTGTAATGAATAATGGATGGATTTCAGAAAAGATAGTTATTGGAAGAGGTGTTCGCCAGGGTTGCCCATTATCGGCATTACTTTTTAACATAGTAGTGGAAATATTAGCATGCAAAATAAGACAAAATAAAAACATTAAAGGGATTAATATATTCAGTGTTGATTTAGGTATTGATAGTTTAAAAATTTCCCAATATGCAGATGACACAACATTATTTGTGGAATCTGTTAATGATATACAATATATTATGAATGAAATCAACGACTTTGGAGACTATGCAGGTCCGAAAATAAACTGGAATAAGACAGAAGTTATGAAACTGAATACTGATAATAATTTAGTTCATGATAATGCCATTATATATACTGATCAACCTGTAAAATATCTAGGAGTATATGTAGGCGAAAATAAAAAATTGATACAAGATTTAAACTGGAATGTAAAAATAGATAAAATTCGAAATGTATTAAATATGTGGAAAATGAGAGATCTTACTTTTTATGGCAGAATAATTGTTTTGAAAATGTTAGCGGCGTCACAAATTGTATATACCGCAACTGTTGTACCAGTACCAAAACATGTTTCACAGATATTGAACAGACTATTATTTCGTTTCTTATGGAACGCCAAAAAAGATAAAATTAAACGTAATGTAATTATAAATGATATTGAAAATGGTGGATTGAATATGATTGATATTGCTAGTAAAATATCTTCACTTCGTTTGGCATGGATATCTCGTTTTTTTAATGATAATGGCTCTTATTGGAAAAATATGTTTAAATACTGGTCCAACAAAATAGGGGGTTTGCCACTATGTTTACATTTCAATTGTAACATAAAGGATATGAATTTATTATGCTCTAAACATAATTTGCCAGAATTCTATGTAGATCTTTTTTGTACTTGGTCAGAACTAAAATTCATTGATATGTTTAAAGTAAGAAATATTCCAAATGAAATTATTTGGTAAAATAGTAACATTACCTTTCAGAACAAAATACTGTTTTATCGAGAATGGCAAGAGGCCGGTTTATTGAAAATTCATAATTTGATTACAAATGGTATTTGGAATGATTCTACAATACTAAATACAAAAGTGAAAGCCCAACAGCTCTTATTTGATTTTAAATATACAAAATTAAAGAAAGCATTTCCACAGTGTTGGTTGGATAGATTAAGTTATGAATTTGAACAAGAATGTGATATTTCGAATATGATAGAAATAGAAACAGGGGATAAAGTGAATGTTTTTGTTATGAAAGTTAAAGATTACTATCGTTTGTTATTACGTAATAAGTCAAAAGAACCAAATATCATTTACTTTTGGAATTTCTTTTTAGATTTGGATAATGAATTTGTTTGGAAGGATGTATTTTTATTTAAATTAAAGCAAATTCGTAATAATAAAGTTAAACAATTTAATTTCAAGATGATTTATAGGTTTGTTGCCTCAAAAGAAAACTTATATAAATGGCAAATTGTTAATAATAATTTATGCAACTCTTGTGGACAAGTTGACTCAACTTTTCATTTTATGTTATATTGCAAGGATGTGACTATGTTTTGGAAAATAATATGTAATTTGATATTTAATCTATTCCAAATAGAAATACAAATAGACCAGAAGATAATAGTTGTAGGAAAGGATATTGGAAACAAGAAATATTCACTTCTGAATATTATTTTAAATTATGCGCAATATGCAATTTATAAATGTTACGTTAAGAAGATTGTTAATGGTTCTGTTTACTACCCACATACTTTGTTTTTTTAATTCAAGTCGTTGCTAAGATTATTTTTAAGATATGAATGTGTTAGCAAAGAAAATAATACTAAGCTGGAAGAATTGTTGAACGTACTTTAATCTTTAACCTATGTTATGTTTCACTCAATTATTGAGTAATTAATGTACAAATGTATTATATTATGGAAATAAAAACCTCGCTTGAGGATAAGAGAAAAAAAAGTAACACATTTCTATAAGATTGCACACCAGAATGCTAGCATTTTATGAAGTCACATGTTACATTAATTTTTTTTTTTTTTTTTTCAATAATTATATTCTGGCTGCTTTGCTTAATTTTACTGAAGAGAGTTCTCAGTGAAATTGAGGATATTTAGTCTTGAGTAGTTATATTGAAGTGTACCAATCACCTCAAAATCATTTGAGTAGAGATAAAATAGAATGTATAAAATCAACCTCAACAATTTTTGTACTTGGTATTCTAAATGGTTAAAAGATTTGAAGAAAATATATGCTAACATTAGTCTACTCAACAAGTTCACTTGGTGTGTATTTAAACTGCAATATGTCTAAATTGAAGAAGTATTTGAAGCTCAAAGTTTTGACCATAGTATAGCAAAATATGTTTTGTTGATTGGTACACTTTTAATTCTTTTTCATGAGAAAACTGCTGTTCTATATATGTTTTTCAACACATCAGAACGTTTGGAAGTTGAAAATTGGGAATTGGGAATGCAACATAATGAATGTATTATGACATAGTTCTTGTAAAGCTCTATGTCAAAATTCAGTCATACATGTGCTCTCAAATTACATCATGCAGATGCAGGGGGTGGATATGGTTCGATGCAGTCGGGCGTTAGTGTTTCACAAGAAGGTTTATTCTTGTCTCCAGATGATATGTTATCATGTTTAGAGTGTCTGGTGAGATGGAGTCTCCCATCTTCTCTGATTGCATAAATTAATTAGACTTCCAGTGGTGGAACAAAGCCCGGTGATTAATATCTGATGGATCAAGAGACTGGATGACGTTTATCTTTTCCCTAAAACATTTGACGAGTCAATTTCTTCATAGTCTATTTCTTCATGATCATATATTTAAGATAGGTAGTTATTCATTGCTTGGCAGAAATTTGATTAATAATTAATAACGTAAACTTGTAATGTGCAATATGTACTATTGCTTGTTTAAGGCTTAACATATCATTACATGTATATTGATAATACCATAAAGTATGGGGATGAGAAGTCCAGAAATAGTTACATGTACAAGTACTAAGAATACTATATGAAGTTTGTATGATCGTTATGAATGTGGAATATAAAGTCATGAATTAATCTACGCATGTATTCAATAGTGAATTGTGAAATTTAGATATTATAATAAGTTCATGTATATATATGGTTGTGACTTGTGACACATCTTTTTTTGCTGTTCAATGTTCAACATGATTCATTGGTGCACTCCATACATCTGTTTGTTAGTCCACTTAGACGCTGTGAATGCTTGCATGGGTCCTTTTAATGTACAACGTTATCTGTAGCGTTTAACAGAGCTCCAAGAGTACATGTACATGTATTTTGTACTCATGAAGTCAAAGTGAAACTGCATATCTGCATGTTCCCAGTGAACTATGGTCCTGTCTGGTGAGAAATCCAGTCCTTAGAAGTAAGTTTTTGCATTGTTTGTGCATATGGCACCTTCCTCAAAGAACCATGAAGAATAAGAGAGTCACTTATTGTCAGATCAATATAGAAGACCAACCCATAAAAGGAGATAATCTCCTCAACCTACAATAGGATTAAAGGATTAATTCTGAAGTGTATACTGGTAATACTTGCAGTCTGTCTCAGTGCTTGACTCCATGGAGGTAGGCTTGAAGAACAAAGGTGTTGCCTGAAAACGATCTTAATAATCCCCTTATTTTATTGAGTGAGTTTAAATTGCAGTCATTAATGAATGGGCAGTATTGATGCTTGGTAAAATCCCTTTTTACTTTGTGGTATATGTAGTCCCACTAACAGTAACAGGCTTATATGCTTATTGCACTGGTATAGTGACTTCATATTTACTATTTTTTAGTTGTTGCATAATTTCATTTCTGGAAGGACATTTCGACATGTTCTAACAGATTGAAATTTAGGACTGATTTGACTTAATACATTAAGTAGTGATACCATTGCATTTTGTACTACATCTGCATAGGACACAAAAATAATGTGTGAAACAAAGTGTGTGTACGATCGTGGTAAAATGTTACATAGGCCTAACTGCATGCATTGCTTTAGATACAAGTCTGCCCTAATTTCAAATTCAATGTGTGAAATCAGCAATTTAGCCTCTTTTACATCACAGGAAATTGCTGGGGGTCTTTCCTAACGCTATACATTTGCTTGAGTAGCCAAGCGAGGGGGACTAATTGTTACCCTCACAATGGACCTCACTGATGGCTGATGGTCCTCCTTCCTTTGTTTATGAGCCCCCCCCCCCCCTGTTCTACAAAACAAATGTAAACCAGTTCCCTTGTTTAAAAGCAGGCCTTTCATAGCTCCGCCTTCATGAACGGGTCTGATTATCAATCTACATAAGGCAGGGCTCGACCCTAACAGGCATCTGGGACAGATACATGTAGGCGCCCCCAAAAAGGCCAAAAATCGAAGTCCGGACCCCCAGAATTTGAAGTTTTTCATAGGGCTCATGCAAACAAACTAAAGGAGGACAGAGGGACTCTTTTCTTTTGTGAATGCCTAGAGGATAGAGATAGCCATGGTTATTGTATTATAATGACACACTTCATGAAGTTTACGGTTGGAAGGGCGGGTTGCAATTACCTGTTGGTGAATGGGATCCTCTTACATGTCAATTTATCTTTCTAACTGTTACAGCTTAGGATTTACAACAAATGATAATGAGATTTATTATATTGACATTTACAGTGCTTTTACAGTATTTGTATCATGGTGCTTTACATACAAAGTACATACATGAAGTGACATAATAAACATATAAATGGATAGTGTATGTTGATTTTGAAATACAATACATTAACTTTGAATGGACTGTATAACCAGAATTTTGTTGGCAGCATGAAATATTAATGAATTTCACTACTGGTTCAGATTTACTGAGTTTTCTTTTCTGCAAAATGATTGAATTATTATTGACATAACACTGAATTGTTGAAATTCACAAAAGTTTCATAACACAATAAAGGCCTTCCTTGTGACTTCAGGAAAGTTTTTTGATTTACCGGTATAGTTAGTACTGTAGTAGGTCCATGGTACTACACATGTAGACGTACAGTACTTTATATTTCACTGTTAAAAAAGTTTAGTGTTATACAGTGAACATGTAATGCATACACGTACCCGGTACATCAATTATAAGACTTGTAGTTTTACATTTTATAAGCAGTCTTACAATTTTTTACTAACAATTATAAACTACCGGTAAGCTTCCTTCCTTTTAACATTTAAAATTTCATGAGATGAGAATAAGATGTAAAGTGTGTATACTTCGTAGTATTTGTATCGGTACAAGGATTGTGTGGACAATGAACTTGCAGTCACTCCGAACGTATCCTCACAAATATGTTTTCACGGCAAGTCCTTGAAACACAGCGTTTCCTATCACATTTGTACAAAGAGTCAACAAAGAATGTTGATCAAGTGCGCGGCGGGATAACTAGAGGAACCCCACCGAGTTGTGCTCGTGATTGCATAGTGCAAGAGCAAAGTGCGTGTTTATTTCTCTCACCCATTCTTTCCCCTCTACTCTCTGTATGTATTGTCCTGTTTGTTCTTCCATAGCTGTTGTCAATCCAATTAGGAAAATTGCCTATTGTGTGGCGTCATGACCAGAAGAGAGGAACCAGACAACACACTTATCCTCGGTGCTCAATAGGCCTATCTCTCACCCTCTATTGCTCTCCTCTCCTTTTTACCCCCTCTCTAAACTCTAAACTCTAAACTCTTGTTCTCTCTTATATTTCCCTTCCCTCTCTCTCTATTTCTCCTGTTTTATTACTTTTCTTCTTCTTTCATTTCCTTCTTCTTTCATTTCCTTCTTCTTTCATTTCCTTCTTCTTTCATTTCCTTCTGCTTTCATTTCCTTCTTCTTTCATTTCCTTCTTCTTTCATTTCCTTCACCTCATGGTGGCTCTCTTGATCTCCAGATCTACTCAAGTCTCAAGTAGTTTGAATTTACCCTATCGTCCCAGTGTAAGAATACGTTGTTTTGTCCATTTTTGCTTGAGTTCTTATTTTGCTTGGTTTCTGTGTTGTCATTCTTGCCCTGGCCTGGGTTAGGAATGTTGGTGAGACTGGAGTGAATGTTGACTCAATTGCTTTCAGACTGGTATCAGTGGATGAGCATCAGAGAAGAGGGCTCAGAAGTGGCATGGGATAAGGGGTCAAACTTCAACCTCTTTACCTCTCTCTCTCTCTCTTTCTCTTTCTCTGTGACTTTGAACATGGATGCTTTAAACCTGTTTTTGCTTAATTTATGACTGTATAAAGAGGTATTCATACAAATTTGGTTTGCTTTTTATCATGAGGGCCATAAATTCAGTGTCCTGCTTCCTATTTATTGTGAAAAGATACTCTTTGAGTTTTCTGTAATGTTGATGTTTCTATTAAGAATGCATTGCAAGTAGTAATGACAAAGCACACCAGTAAAATTCATGTATTGTATATCATTGTTATTCCTGGGCAACAATTCAAACTGGCCTTCATTCACATACATATATCATAATTCAAGTACATCTATGCCTACATGTAGGTTTGTTTTATGCTTGTCATTTTCATTTTCAACACTCCCATTGAAGATTCAATATAAAATGAGAAACTAATGACCATTTAACGTCAAATTATCAAATAACCATTCACATGTTGCACATTAAGAAGTGTGAATCATGGTTCATATAGAGTTCACTTCTTAAGCACTCCAGAGCTCATCTTAAAATTTCCTAATCAAATCAATATCTCACCAAATTTCATCTTGATGATGATGATGAATCACTAATATTTTCTTGATGAAAACGAGCATCTAGAGACAGAGATGACAGGAAGACCCTGCAGAAAATGACAGTGGTGTGTCGAGTCCCGATTCCGAGGGAAACATGAATTCATGTGCTCATCATAATTGAGCCTTGCAGGCAGGTAAGACCGCTATGTGGGATGAGTGATTGACTGTCAGCGCTCTAAGGCATTGTGGGAATTCTTTCACGCTTTGCGCTCCGGCAGCTGAATCCGCATCATGTCCCCGCCACCAGGAATCTCTCTTCTCTCCTCCCTTTGTATTTTCCTTCAAAATTGGATCTGGTTTTATAGAATGAGAGATGGCATGTTGATCCGTTTGATAAATTTATGCAGAATTTCAACCAGAATGTGGTGTGAAGAAGAAAAGACATTAACAAAGCAAGAATTATTTATGGCACTATTTAGCTGTGCCAGCCATTTATCTCGTCAATTTTGCTGTTAATGATTTACTCTAAGCGATCGTGTTATCGATTGAGGTACAATGTTAATAATGTATGGCAAAAAAACTAATTTCATTGTAAACTGAATGCAATTACGCCTCCAGCCTGCTATTAAATGGATTTATTGAGTGTACCATCCTGTTCAATTTCAGTTAATAAGATATTGATTTATGGTAGAATTGTGAAACTTTTAAGATGTAAAATGGTTGATTCTGCTTTTCATATGATTGTCCAATAACAACATTTGTATTTTATAATAGTAATACAATGTGGGCCCCCACATACATGTACATTACGTTTATATATTGTAGGTTATGCTACACAAATATTATATTTGTTTTATAGTATAGAGGCCATTTATATTTGGTATGTAATCCAAAGGTCAAAAGGTTATCAATCTATAACTTAGATATATTTCAGGACAATGGTTATAAAAACACTGCATTAAAAGAAATGACAAAATTCACTTGATTAGAGACTTGCCCTTAAATACACATATAGTAAATCGTATCATTGTTTAAACATCATTCATATTATCGTATTGGCAAATATGTGTCAATTCTCACAATCGCCATTTATTCCAGTTAGTGGTACTTACAGACAGTAGTTGAATATGTTTAGTATTTTGTCTTTTCAAGTCGCGTAATGATGGTAGAGAGGGAAGAAAAAAGCTCTTTACTTTTATAAATTCATAATTACCCATAAAATGACAGACACCCTGCTAAAAGTCATGTATAGGTAGATCGTGACTCTGTGGTCATTCACTTCTACCATGGACCTACTACCATCATAGCCGACGTGATGCTCTTAGCTTTGTTTGATGTACAACCTAGTGCATAATTCCTGACTGGAGGGTGAAAGAGACAGTTTTTCCACTCTCTTGGCTTCTTATCGCCCATCTGTCGCCAGCCAAGTCGTTTCCCCCAATTGAGAGGCGCCAGAGTGCATGCACATGTATGAATCCTTTTAATACATTGCAATTTTTGCTCTCTTTCCTTTCATCTTCTCTCTTTCTATGTGCATATTTTTTAAAGGTTTGGTTAAAAAATTGACATGGATAATGAGATTTGAAAGTACATTTACAAGTGTAATTCAGGCTGAGAATTTAAGAATGTTTTAAGAAAAGTGGTAAATATTTATTAAAAACCTAAAATGCTAGGTTATTATTATTTTTTTAATAAGGGGAACTATTTAAAAGAAATCCTGTACCTCAGTTGCCAACCTTTCATCATTGCTTTTCACCACATTTCCTAGTTCCTACTGATTTTTCCTCTCTTCATTTAAAAAGTTCAGTATATTATATACTCTGTACAGTGTACCTTTACATGTAAATCAAACATTTCTGACCAAATTTATAATGGAAATTCGGATCTCCACTATTACATTTTCATAGATGTACATAATGTCTATAAAAACAGTAGACATCTTGTAGACACTTAACCTTGGGAGACAGTTTTCTTTCTTCTTAAAGACCTTGTCTAATTAGTTTTACAGTGTTACATGCAATTTTCATCCCCCAGCTGGGTTCAGTGAAGAAGGTGTCATAAATTTGATTATTTTGTCTCGTAGATCCATTCCATTAGAGTGCTTAATAATATATGCAGTCTCTGTGTAGTAACGTGTAGTAAGATATTTAGTATATATTTCCAATTATAAAACATTAAAAGTAATGCAGAGTTTGGATGAAAGTCAGGGAGAGACACTGAGTGAGAGAGAGAGAGAGAGAGAGAGAGAGAGAGAGAGAGAGGCAGGGGGGGGGGGTAGGGAGAGTTCCTTTATTAAAAGGAAAGGTACAATTAATTTTTGAGAAATCATTAAATCCAGTATATTTTACTATGTTATCATTTTATCCAACTTGAAATATTAAATTTCTCTTTGTATTGATTTGGTATATAACTTTATCATCTGCCAAGAGACATTTAATCACATTATTTTCTAGAGTTAATGCCCTTCTGGCATTCAACAAACTGATATGAAATTAATATGATAGTTCTTCATCAAGTAATAGTCTAGGTTTTGATTATTGTATGCAGATCTCATTGAATACAATGCATGTCAGGCCTTATCCCCAAACTGTGCATTTCCCATGAAGCTTACACAGTGCTCCAAAAGGGATCAGAAGGAGGGAGAAATATTTGTGGTTTTATGTTGTTATCATCAGGACTCATCTCACCCAGTCATGGTCTAGAAAATTAGACTTACCTCCAGACGTCTGGGTTAAGTAATGCAGTGCCCCATCCCATTTCAAGATCTTTTCTGGTACTTGTCTTATTATCAATGCCCATTTCCCTTCATTTAGCAGTCATTCAAGATCCCATCTACCATATATGTTGGTCAAAATAAGTCAAAATTAAAACAGGGCACAACTTTGGGATCACATTATGATTTTAAAAAGAACAGTAACAACCAAAAAGGAATTTTCAGTTTTGAACCAAGGCCAGGTACTAAGTAGGGGGTGCTGTGAATTGACCTTAGATGAGGACAAGAGCCATGTGAGAGTGTGTGGAGTGAGTGAGAGATGGATCTTCAGACACAGCAGTAAAATGGGGGTGTTCCACCTGGCTAGAACATATCGGACCAGTTGTCCTCGGAGATTGAGTGTCGGATGAGGAAACTTTGATCAAGTTCAATGAGCCAGGCATATATTGTCAGCAAGATCATACAGATTAATGATGTATGGTTTGCCCTGAATGATATATGGTAGATTTTGGTTGATATTGAAGGAGAATGGTGAAAGACAAACTCATGTGCTTCAACTTGGAAGTGGGTTTTCAAAATATCTATTCAGATTTTGAGAATGGAGTTGTGTATTTTAATATGTAGTAGGTGAAGAAGGGAGACAAGGGGGATAAAGAAAGACCGGGGAGCGAGGGAAGGAGAGAGAGAGACAGAGAGAGAGAGAGAGCTAGACAGCTGATCTCTATAGGGACCAAGACTCTTTCCAAAAATAGATTCTCAACTTATATCATCATCATCATCATCATCACCAGAGAGAACCATGGAGGATTATCTCCTGTCTCTCACACACCAGACTGACTGGGCTGAATACCATGATGTTGATTTCCTAGCTTGACCTTAGGTTGACCCTAGGTTGAGTTCAATAGCTATCCTAATCTGAGAGATTATCTGCTCAGAGCCAATCTTTATTTGAATGTTCCCAGACTGTTTGGTCCAATAAAAAGACACTTTGGCACTATTTTCAGTCATACAGTACATGGATCCAACATCCGTGTAGACATTTATTCAAGATCCAATTATATTTGTGAACTAAATATTAAAACAAGTTGATTTTATGAATTGATAATGGTAGCTGCTCATAAGAGAAAGAACATCAAATCCTCTATTTGATATTGATTTATTAATAACACATATGTACTCTGTGTATCACTCACTTTTACATCTTGTTATTATATATTTTATATTAGCCAATATACATGTATCAGTGTGTTTTCTATATCTGCGTGAACATAACATGAAGTGACATACAATTTAAATACATAATTAGATACATATTTGTTTGATGACTAGACATATATGGGAAGTACAAATACCATCCCATCTGTTATTTTAATTGTGCAACTATCACATCATATTACACAAAATTGATCACTAATTTAGATTTTATTCCAACCTGTGGATTGAAATGTCTGTCAGTGGAAGAGAAAAATGGGATGTGATCACTAGACGCCCACAGCAGTCTTCAATCATAGAGCAAGCGATTACATGTGGTCCTGATATCACTCCAATATGCACAAATTACAAGTACATCTGCTGATGATAAAAACAGTCATTTTTGTCTATCGGAGGGGTTGCGATAAGTGTTGCTCCTTGGTTTGTGTAGTAATACTCTTTTCACACTGGTTTTGCTTAACCCCGTACTTTGCTTAGCCCCGTACTATCCTTAACCCCAGACTATTTTTTGGGGCTTTTCACACACGCTGTTTTTAGTCCTGTACTAGCGCCTATTCCAGAATAAGAAAATTCATGCTGTTCTCACTGCAATTCTTAGCCCTGGACTATATGATTAGACAGTGGGCTCCTTACTTTGCATCTGGTCAGCTGCGATACGCTCCATTGCGTAGTACCGGACTATTTTTCGTTTCTGTTCTCATTCATTTGCTTGGCACCGCAATTGCGGGGTTAGCAGGGGTTAGCACCACAATTGCGGAGTTAGCCCACTTTGGTAAATACGAGTCTGAACAGAAAGTGGAATAGGCTTAACCCCGTACTATAGGTGGGGCTAAGACCCCCCCCCCCCTTAACCCCGCCTATAGTACGGGGTTAAGCAAAATTTTGCCAGTGTGAAAACAGTATTTGTGGCCAAAAAAAAAAAGATTTCTTGGTGCAAATCTTAGAAGGTGCACTGGTACCTTTGAGTTCCGCAACAACCCTGTCTTATGTGGTGTCAGATGAAAATCTGTCGGCTGCTTACATGTAGGCTCTTTGATGGAATAACTGCAAGTCTACACATATGCTTGCTGTAGAACTTGGCATCCTCGCTATAACAAGTTGGTGAACTTTACAACAAAAACAAATCATCTGATGAGAGCCAGAAGTCCATTATCTATTAGTTTTTTTTCCCATGGATTCAATGCCCTTCTGACTCTCCCAAGATGAAAACACTCGAATAGAATTTCTCATTATGAATAAGATTTGTCGAAAGTTGCCTTTTGACAGTTTCTAGCATTGGATATGACTATCGAGCAAGGCACTTGTGGGTATTGTTTTTTCTTTTAGAGCCAGTTAAAGACCTTACCCATTGCTTGCATACTAACAGCCATGACATAGAAATTGGAACTGGATATTTGTCAAAACCAAGACCGTTCCACTGACATGTACAGTATGTCTATGTACGTGGGTCTTGCAATGGTCTGGCTTTTGTGGAGAGAAAATGCTGTCTGTCATTGAAGGGACAGGGTGTCCTCTCCATCCCAAATTCCTTTGTGAGACTGAGAGAGAGGAGGACATCATCTTGTGATGCAGGTATTGGGATGTATGTGTGTCGAAGAGGAATGGAGAAATGTTAAGAGAGAAAGAGAGAAAGAGAGAGACCTTGACGCTTAAAGACATATTGTTGAATGTTGCTTTTAAGTGCACTTATTGTTCGTATCAAGCACAGCTCATACAGTTTGTGTATTGAACGGAGGAACCAACTACACAACATGCCTATAATGTATTGAAATTTAATAAAATAGTACTAATAGGTCACAGATAGATATACATTTATAATATGTGGACGGTTTTAGTAAATACATATGACTAAAATGTTAAATCAATTCAAATGTACAATGCTTTAAAGGTAATACAAAGTTTTGGGAAATTTTGAAAATAGGTGGAAAGTGAATCTTTACAACTTTATATAATAGGATGCCCCTGTGGATGTATTATAAGCACTAAATAAATTAGCCCCCAAAACACTTCTGTTTTCAAGAAAAATTGAATATACAAATTTACCGGTGCTCCCGGTAAATTTTGATAAATTTCAGATAGCGCCTATGGCCGTACAATGGTACAATCTCAGAATATGTTGTTGTGATATACAATTTCCAAACGAGAATAGCTAATCGGTCGGTTTTAGTCGAGAAACATAGTTTCATAGCTAAATTAATATCTTGACCTTGAGAGGGAGCTATACAACATAAAGAGTTTATTATTTATTATTTCATAACTTTAGACTCGATTTCAACCGCGACAACGATCAATGGATATTGTAGGAACGCATATGCTTCCAATATGTTCATTTGAACCAAATTCATGACCCCATACCAAAAACTTTGTAATACCTTTAAAAAAAAAACTCTGCGTTCATAAGTCTCCCATGTTCTAAAATTGCAATGATCGTTTTGCTGTTTTGCTTTAAAATTGTAATTATGGTCACTAAATTCTTGATTATAGTTACTATACAAATGTAATGCAATCATGTATACATATATGAAGGGTAAGAAATATGAACATTGTGAAATCCCATACAAGTACTACAAGTGCGATAAATGTATGGCTATGATAATGGTGATATGAGTAGGGAGGAAAAGATCTTGGGTAACCGTGTCAGGGGATTTTATGATATTCTGATGCGAATGGTGATACACTCTTCTGCATACCCTCACCCGATTATATCTTACTGCATTGTAGAGTCTCCAAAGGCACACTAAAACTAGGCTAATTGGTCTCAAATACATCTGACTCATTGTTTTCAGCCCTATTTCTCAACAATTCAGTGTGAATTTGACTGAGAGCTTTTTCTCTATTTTAACGCGCTTTCCTTTATCTTCCTCCCTCCTCCGGTTAGGCTACGATGCGCCTTAGTCTTTCCTTCATTTTCATGACCTGATTACATGTGGGTCATGTTCCCGTTGAGAGTTCTAATGTCATTTGTATGCAGGTCGTCTGCAAAGATAAAGAACATGATTTCAATATTTTATTACGCATTTCTAACTCTTCCCAGCTCGATTCGAGGATCTCTGATTTTGTTAGATGGTTCCTTGCCCGGAGGCTCGTTGGGTATCAATCATATTTGAATCTCAAAAGTGTGCGGCATATTATTATCGTGATGATTTTGACACAAATTAAAATGAATTACAAGAGATTCTTACTGTGTTAAGTCAATCAGTTCAATAAATTTGTAATTCAAGATAATTTGTCAGATTTATGAGTCGAATGCCATTTCAGGCCTTTTCATGCCTTTTTTTCTCTCGACGTGACGTCATGATAATCATTCAATTTGTTTCAATAAATGGCAATGATTTTTTTCCCATAGTGTAAATGTTCCTATGCCCTGTGGCTCTCCTTAGTCACTGGCAATTTGTTTTCATTAATTATCAAAGCTCTCCACAATTATTCTCAAACATATCGGTATAATATCTTGGTTTCAAAATGTTATTGCCTAATCATAATAAAGTTGAGTGTAAATGGTTGCAATTGATGCCAGGAATGATCCAGATCTGTGATAAGGAAGCAGAAATCAGATAACATTCAAGCACAGTGTCAGGTAAATGTGAATTTTATGATGTACAAATGAAATCATTTTGACTCTAAATGCACCATGCATGGATGGCTTTGGGGGCTCGGTTGCAGAGGCAATATACACAGGTTCTTTGAATGCAAAGAAACCCTCATTTATCAAAAAGATATTCATCCATGACATGTTCTTATGAAAAGAAAACGGGAAATGGAATTCCTCTTTGAAAGCCAGGCAGCTGCAACAATTCTTCCGCCGCCGCCGATTGCGCTGCCGATTTACAAAAGCATGATTTTTTTGTGGGCTTAGGCCAGGAAGGAGGCAGTGCAGAGAGGGGTCGATCTAAAATATATGGCGTTGACTCTCTTCAAATCATTGCATTGGCCTGCAACTTGAACTTTGACCTGTAGCATAAATAAACACATCTACAATAAAATGGAAAGGAGTGGGTAAAATGATGATTTCCAACTTGGTGGGTAATAAGCAGTGCTGATGTCTGCTGAAAGCTAAAATAGTTGTCTCACTTGGAGGGCATCCTTTGTGTCACAAAAATAGTATTATTCTTGTAACGAAACAGCCTCAAGAATGTTGAGAAGATATGTCCACAAAGGAGATTGCAAGGCATGGCGATCCATATCCGAGTTTATATATCTCAAATATATTTGGGTTTGAAAAATCTAATGTGATTTCCCCCTAAATACGGTTGTAAAATTTGAAGCATTCAACCTGGTTTAGAAAAGTGATGTTGGGACAAGAAGGGTACAGGGTTTGAGGCTGAGTATTGTATGCTATTCTCTTAAGCCGGTCTTGTTCATAGAACAATTCCTATAAGGGTGGTATAATCATGTACATGTAATTTCAAGTTTAATATACCGTAAACAAAATATCCATTTGTGTGCTTTTTATATGCAAATAGTGTAGGCCTATATCCATGCTTTGTACATAACATATATTAGGAAAGACAAAGAGATATAGACGTGGCTTTCTACAGACAAAATTATAGATTTAGTAAATGAATAATGTAGAGATTGATCAAATTGTTAGGCAAGAGGAAGAGAGAGAGAGAGAGAGAGAGAGAGAGGGGAGAGATGAATAGAGAGAGATTAGAGAAAGAAAGAGAGAGAAAGAGGGAGAGGTCTATCTACATCGTACAGTATGATGAGAAATAATATATGAAGCAGCAATATAAGGCATACTGCACATTAGTTTCCTCTATTCTGTTTGATGAAGGGTTAATCATTAACCTCAAGTATTTGGATAGTCTCACCACTCAGACCAAGTACCTTCAATCAATCGCGGCTGATCAAAACAAGAAGACAAATTCATTTTAAATTATGTGATCTGTTGTTTCTAAATTTTTACATTTATATTTGATAAAACTCTTTCTGCTCGTGAATATAAAATGATTTTTAATGAATACAATGGGTGCTAGTTTTCAGGGTTTTGCCTGATTTTAGGCCCTACCACCTTTGTGTTTCAGGATTGTCTAGGCTTTATGTTGTAAAGAAAATACACATATCTGCATGTAGGAGGCCCAAGGGGCTGGTAACTCCTTGGTAGGCCTTTTTTCTAAATGCTTACATTTGATTTATAGATAAAACTGTGCCATACTACATGCTCTTACATAAGGTGCTTTGCTTGGATAAACCAGGTTTGCCTATGAGAAATTCATGTTATATAGAAACTAAATCGGATGCAATGGGTTAACTTCAATTCCTTATGCGCTCTAAGCCACAGCAATATTTCTTGCTTTCTTGTGTTTATAAAATGGAGTGTATAACTGTCAGTATGTTTACAGCAGTAACCACCGCTATATTCTATGATATATGTCCCCCTTTTAAGACTGCTTTTGCTTTTAACAGTATAGATGGTGGAATCAGAAGCGCAGAATTTATTGATGCACCACATTCTAAGAATTAGAAAACAGTCATATTTTAGCACCACATCATGGCATTTTTTAATCTGAAGGTACTGAATCATACAAATCCATCCTGTGGGTGGTTGAGTGGGTGAGTTGGAAAATAAAGTAAGTAGCAACTACTTTTATGTTTGGACTGAAGGTCATTATGTACATATTCTGGACACAGTTCATTTAGTTATTATTGTCAATTTATTGCAATAGGTATATAGTTTTCTTTTTATAATATTCAGATCAGCCTGACAAAGCATTCAGTGTATAAATGAAACAAGTGTCGTAGTTGAGTGGTTTAAGCACTTGACTTGTAATTCAAAGGTCTTGGTTCGATCTCGGACACGGCACTAATGTCCCTTGGCAAGGCATTAATCTTCATTTGCCACACTCGACCCAGGTGAGGTAAATAGGTAAATAAATTCCTTGAAATGCTCGAGTGCTGTAATGGCAGCTCGGCTAAAGCTGGGCTAATAATTAATGTGCCTCGGAATAGAATTTCTAGATAGACAGCGCTATAGAAATGCCTATTATTATTATTAAACAAGAAATGTCTGCAAAATAAAGGGGGTCTTGCAAAGAGAATAATGGAATTACAAAATACAAAATTGATGTCAAATTTGTTTTGAAAATCGATTACCATAATTGCTGAAAATGTCTTCAAAGTTAGACAAGTAATATTTGTTGATACTTTTAAACCTCATGAATATAAAAACTATATAAATCACCACAAATCTGGCTGGATGTTGCATTGGTTTCAGTTCAAGTGTTTACATGTGATACCAAAAAGGAGAAACCAGCAGACTACACAACATAAACCACACAATCATCCCATATTCAACTAAAACATGGAAGTAGGCAATTAGGAAATTATTTGTTGAATTTGATCCGTCTTATTAAAACATTATTTGCTCTCAAAACCTGCTTTAACCCACCTTCTATGCCATTCATCAAACCATTTCATGATATGTTATTTTTGGTCGGCATGACGTTAGCGATCGTTCGAATGCAGGGTTATCGTGAGACCTATTGACATTGCAGATATGGGAGAAACATTTCGTAAATGCAAAAGTTGTCTGGACTGATTTCTCTTGTTTGGATCATAGCTGACATGCACCTGACGCATACATGTATGTGACATTCAATATTGAAGTAGTGTGTGTGCATGCAAACTGAGGAATAAAGAGACTTGTCAGAACAGTTGCTCAACGTTTTTGTTTACCGGTCTGGTAATGCTGGCGCAGGAAATTTAGGCATTGTTGTTTTGACATCTTTTAGAAATTTACAGACTATTTTGTTTATTGTACCCCTTTTCAATTTAGGGGGAAAGGTGTAGGCAAAAATGTGTACTTCTAAAATCCCTAATATGATTGTTGAGTGAGCAATGATACTAAACTAATTAGGGGACAAATTTCAAATGCTCGATTTTCCCTTGATGAAGTACAGTTTAATTAAAATGCTAGGAACAGGGTAGGAGAAGGAATTTTACCTTCTACTTTGACTGTACATACTGACTTTATTGAATGGTAATTCAGTCATATGTAAGGGATTGAATAAAGAAAAAGTAAGCTTCTGTGACCCAAATATAGGCCTAAAAATGGGAATGCAAGAGAATCCTCAGTCAAGAATAAAAAATAAAAAAAGAATTCAGATACTTTTTTTTGAAATACCAGGGCAATTTACCAGTACTCTCCTTACCTTCTGAATGGGATTTCACATAAAACATTGAATGTATGCCTACGTGTGCATGATGTACTTGACCCTGCCAAATGGGGATGGTGTAATCAAGAAGTTACCCTCCTTGGTGTAATATGATAGCCAGCCACATTTGTGTGCTAAGACTGTCGAGGCATGATGATGTGAAGGGAGATTTTCTGAAAAGCAAGACCAGTTTCAAATCTAGAGTTTGCGGAGGAGGGATCATGTTTCTCACCCCACGCCATTTATATCCAGTTGACAAGGTGTACATGTAGTACAACTCTGAACAGACACAAGGGAAGGAAAGGGAGACTTTGTCTGTTGATGATAGTAGGGTAACGCAACACAAACAGATATAGATGAACAATGTATTCTTGAACTGGATACACAGACACCCTAAAGAGCTTGTTAGATGTACAAAACAAACTATTATGTTTCCTACCCCACCCCTTCATCTAGTTGACAAGGGGTGGAATCATTAGGCCTGTCATCAGCTCGAGTTTGCCAAATAACCTGCTTTTTTTCAGACTCAGGATTTTATCCAAAATTGCATCGTCACCAAACCAATATGCTCATTAGCCTGCCATTTCCAAAATAGCGGCATATTTTGGAAACAAGACCAAGATTTCTCTGGATTTTTTATCAACCAAATATCCCGCTCATATTGCAGCTGCGGGCAGGTGAAGACGCAAATTAACTGGTTAATTTGCGATTAGGATAGTTAAAATATCAGGTTTTTTGGCAAACTCGAGCTGATGAAGACAGGCCTCTTGTTACACCTCAAACACAAGGGAAGGAAAGTGAGACTCTCGCTGTTGATACTGCATGGGTAACAGAATACAAACAGACATTCATGTAAATGGAAAGTAAATCCTGCATCAGATACAGACATGTGTACAAACAAGTATTGAATATCAGATTTTGGTACCTTTTTGCCTTTTGTTAGCAAAAATGCATATTTAACACGATTGCAAGTACTTTTGAAAAATTAATTTGAGGGCAATTTCTATACACTTCTGTATTTATCCCACAGAAATCATGTTCAGATTAAAGATAAACTCCAGTACTGGTAAAAAAAAAAAAAAAAATTCTCACAGAATCAAACGAAACTTACACTGAATGTTCAAGATTACAAATAAATGACATGTGCCAAACAATTTTGGAAGAAAATGTATACTGGCTAAGTAATGAGCATAGAAAGACAAGGAAACCAAGGTAGTACCATCCCCGACACCATGTGTGTTGTCCCATATATAGCTTTCTATCAGCGTGTTTCCACAGAAAAAAAGTGGAATCCGGATTATCTTTTCCGGATTGAAATACCGTGTCGCGGCGACACAGTATTAAACCAATCTGTTTCCACAGAGCGCAGCATTCCGATTCGCCCCAATTCCGTGTTCCAAGTCAGGAAAATGCCGTGTCAATCGGAAGTCAAGATTCAACCTTTGACCTCGAACGTGGATTCAGATCTACACAAGATTCCACGCTATTCTATTGTGACGTACATTTTTCATTGTTACGTACAGCGCGTATATAAACATATTATTGTATACGCGTATTTCAGAGTATTTTTCAACCAATCACGCTGCAGTGGTGATTGGGGCTTAGCGCGCTCTGATGCTCCGCCAGACACGGTTTGTCGCTGTGTGTTTCCACAGAGATTTTACAGGGAGTTCGTTGGGGTCGACACGTCTAGATCCACCTCCCAGAGGTGGATCTGATAATCCGCATCTCGGTCGACTCGACCCGACACGCTTGTGTTTCCACAGGAAAACTGACCCGGTATGACACGGTATGACACGGTATGACACGGAAAATACCGTGTCGATGTTTTCTGTGGAAACACGCTGTATGTGAGTGTTTGTTACTTTACCAAGACTCTGTCAAATTTATTATGATTTTGATGACTCCAGAACCTTGCAGTGCACACCAATACTTACATGCTACATGATCAACTGTTTCTGATCCTTTCACACCTTTTCTTTCACAATGCTATCGCATTACCAGTACTAAAGTTTATCTTTAAGTAGTACGTCATTGTCATTCTCGCACATTTCAATAAGTGACGCACAAGGCTATTGAAATTGCCTTAGGTTGATTGTTTTTAGAGTAGTTGAGATCGTGTTAATTGCACTACAGTATTACATGGAAAATTTAGGTAATTTTTAGTGAAACAAATGTTGAGCCCTCACTATAGAGTGAGACCAAGTCGTTGCAAAGTCAGTAACTGTCATTTTAGGGTGAATGTGAACTCTCAAATGATGATTCTGTAAATAATGTAGCATTGAAACAAGGGAATTCAATCATCTGAATATAGCTTTTCAGAAACATAAGGGTTTAACCATAAAGTTTTGATCCTTTCCAAAGTCTTGCAGTTCATTTGTGTTACCATCAACTGATAGAAAAACACCAGCACGATCTCCTACCAGTCATAATGGAGCTTTGTCCTATCAGTCATTTCTCCATGCTCCATTGCTGTATTGATGATACGCAGTGGGAGCTTCCCGGCCAGACGCTAGCTTGAAGCTCTTTTGTTAACCCCATGGTGAAGGGACCACTTGTGAAAGGGAACTCCTTTGTGAGCCACTGTTTTTCTCACACTATTGATTTTATGATTTGAGAAAGAATTTGATGTACCGTAATCAGTGTGTGAATAATTAATCATGTCGAGCCTATGGTGGGCACATGAGTACATGGAAGTATTCAGCCACAGTTTGAAAAGATGATTTGAAAGGGTCACATTACATAATGAAATGTGTATAAAGCATAAAACATTTCCGCAAACTCAAAGGCATATTTGTTCCTTTAAAAAATACAATCTTTCTTTCTTTCTTGTTATTTTATTCCCTGTTTTATATCACTTGAACAAAAACAGAGGAACAAATTTATGATCCTCTGTTTCATCCAAGCGAGCTCTCCTGGTTTAGATTGCTCAACTCAAGTTTATTTTGCTAGGGGTAGCAGAACAGGGCGAGTTATTTCTCCTCTCTAACCAAGTTCATGAGCCGAAGACCCATAAATCACCAGGGCCGACCGAGCGAGTCTGGCTTCGGAGCTCGCTCGCCGTGAAAAGGTCAAAATGGCTCTTAATTTGTTCACATTTTGGCAGTCTGTTTTCAGAGATCCTGTTTCACAGGGGGTATTTCAGAAGATTTTTGGGGGTAAGGAATATTCCTCTGTGACGTGCTTAGTACTATCTATATATATGCACATGTTCTTGTTCAAGTCTTTGTCAAGGTTTTCAAAGGTGTGCATTGCATTCTTTTTATATAATAATAATAATGAACGTTACTTGTATAGTGCATATCACTAACACAAAGGGTCCCTATACTAAAGTGACATTGTTGTGAACTTATTCAATTCCTTTATTTGTAAGTTTACAACTATACAGTATATTTTACAATTTTCTGTCAATTTGCGTAGTAATTATGAATGAATACATATTAAAAAAGCCCATAAAAGCCTTTTTCCAGTTGGAAATCATTGTATTTTTATTTAACATGGACATGTAAATCCATTTCCAGTGGGTTTATTCTTGTGTCATCTGGGTGCAGCATTCAAGGGGTTGATCTTCACAAATCCTTTTAATTCAATTTAATTCATTTATTAAGTACTTATCATTCATAAATTTCATAAATGTATGCTGCATATAATGTGAATGCATCAATACATCTGTCTCCTTCCAGAAATGAATTGCAATCACAAGCCATTAAATCTGGAGACTCTGGCATTAAAGATAAAGTTGAGTTCAGGTCATGCAATAAGTTTGTGAAAAAAACTGTCTGGAAGCAATTTGGATAGGTGAAGTATTAGTGTAGGATAGAAGGTTTCAGAGATTGATAGGAAATCTAAGAAAAGCTCTCAATGAAATGAAAATGCATGGCCCACAGAAATGGGTATATGGGACTACACATACATATAACGTGGCTCTTTGGTTCTAACACTTGAGCTGTGTCTTGTCACATTGTGAATATAAGGGTGTTTTTGTAGAGTAGTTCCTTTTAGGAGACAGTTTAATGTTTATTATGACTTTCTTAAAAAATATAGTAAAAAGAATGAGACAGTTCACAAAATATTGGATACTGTTGCCAGAGTTCAATCTTCTCTTTAAGTGCCATTTTTCCATGTTCCAGGGCCTCCTCTAAGGAGTGATAGATGAGAACGTTACGCCAGCCTGTATGGGTCTCTGGGGCCACTCAACAACACTTGTTTATTCCTCAAAAACCCATTCAGTGTCTCTCTCCCCTCTCTCTTTCTCTCTCTTTCTCTCTCCTCCTCCCTCTCCTCCTCCCTTACTTTAGCCAGAGGAGGTATGGGCTGAAATGGTTTGCTTTGACAAGATGAAGTTTCAATCATCAATCTTCATCAAGTTTTAATGTAGTTGAACAGTACAGATAGATCATAAGGAGGTGATCATGAGAAGCAATAATAGCCGCATATAGATTGCAAGCAAAAGTTTTGATTTTCTCACATTCTGGTGTTTCCTTGGCAGTTGTTAAGCAACTGACGGCCAACACTACGAAAAACTGAAATAAAATATCCACATCGGTGAAGAAATCTGTCTTGGGTTCACGCAAATCTTCTAGCTTACGTGCGATTGCATGCAGAGCAGCGCCAAGTTGCGCATGTGTACCATGGCACTACTCACCAAGAAAAATCAAAATGAGCAAATTGATAATGCAGTTTTTTATTTATAGGCTTCTCCAGACAGTAGTGTAAATGGAAGTTTTGTGCAGATGAACAGGTTAGTTGCACCGCGACTTGGAAATACATGTTTGCTCTCATGAACCACTCTTTGGCAGAGAATCCTGAATCTTGAAAATGAAAACATGATGCAGCATCCCAATATAATAATATCCAACTGTCTCAAAAAAATGATGTTTGATTTCAGATATGTTTAGTTTTGTCATTTTCTAATTTCTATTAAATGTATCACGTACGGTATATGTAAAGCTCTGAAATTGAGATGAAATACCATAAAGCCCTGTGATGAGAGATTACAGTGATAGGCATAGCACTGGACCATAATGTCAGTCTTTAGTCAATGGTACATATACTCGTATGTGCCCTTCTGGTTTTAATGTGAGGCATTGAGCCATTCAATAGAGGTGATTGCCTGAGAGTTTCCTTGTGAGCTACCAGTGGTCTCCTCACTGTAACTCCATGCTGTATTCCTTCTTCAGGTTTGACTTGAATCTCTGTCCGAATGATGGAGTGCAGTGATTGCTGATGAGTGGTTGTGAAATGAAGGATGTAATTTGCCTTAGCTGGGTCACCAAGCACAAAATTTCCAATTAAGATATGCCTGCCAAGTTCTTCCTGTTCAAGATGATGCAGAGAGCCAGTGGGAGCAAACCTGGAGATGCTAGAGTTCTCCTTGCGTGTGGTTCCATTCAAGAGAAAGCTGAAAGTCAGGTTTGATGTTACGCCCTCATGAGAGAATGTGTGTGTGTGGGGAGGGGGGGGGGGGGCTGCCTTTATTTGAAAATTCATCTGTTAGGGGTGTAGTTACTCAGTTTTGATGCTAGGCATGCAACATGATCATGACGGGAGAGCTGAGAGATATTGCAAGAGGGAACATTTAAGTAAACCGTCTTGCCATTTTACGTTTAAAGACAATGTTTGGTAATGAGTAAACCGCGACTGAACGCCTTGCCGCATTCTTGTCAATGTCTTACTGTAATACGACCTTCTACCGTGCTATCCCTCGGCGCATGCTCAAGGTGGACGCTCATGTTCTCACCTCCTTCCCCTGCGCTTCCAGGCTGCTCTTATGCACGTGCTTGTAATATCATTATTCATTCATGTGTCATATTGATGGAATGGCGGATATCTTCATAAAATGTGATCCTTTCCCCAATTATCATCCATTATGGGAATGTTTTAAAGTGGACCTGGGCTATCAGATGTCGATGAAGCTTCATGCCATGTCATATACTTCAATACTTAACATAAGACAAGCTTGGCTTCTTGGTATTATATACAGGTAAACCCTGTAGCTATTTATAATAATTCCTTGTAAATGGTAATGATATTCCGTTCCTGTGCATATCCGTAGTTATTAAAGGATCAGATTATCATTATTTTGTATGTTTCATAAGGATGGGAAGTACCAGTTGATGGATTTCTCATCGCATGAGGCACTTTAAATGCTGAATGTGATCCCCTGGTTTGCATTTCAGTGCTTATAGATCTGTGAGGCCAGCTGTTATTGCCTCCAAAGTTTAGCGAATGGCCTTTTTAAGCCCCAGACGAGAGGGAGTATCGTAGAACAAACTTCAGATGGCTGGCTACGTATTGCTCGTAGGGATAAGGTGAGATGCTGCTCATCTACCTGCTCGGATGCCATTTAATTAATGTGTGTTGTTTGTTTCTTCACAGCAAAGAAACACTGCAATTTAGACAGATAGGTTGTGATTGACAATCAAGATGTAATAAATGTTCTTATTTACAGATGGAGTCTTGTTATTATGGGGGGGGGGGGGGGGATGGGGAGAGGTCTTTATGTACAGTGTAGGCCTCTGTTCAATTTTACTTTAAAATCAGCATAACAAGCATAACAGATAAAAGAGCATTAACCAATATAATTTTACAAAGACTTAACGCTCTTTTGGTTCTTAGCATATGACTTGTTTCTAATAACTGTTAGTGCATTTCACATTAGAGTATTCATTTGATAAGGATAAATTGTTAATGCTGTACACTGCATTTATTTCTCAATACTGTATTGCAGTCCGATAGCAGTATAGATAGCTGCAGTCTCCTGCTCAGTTAAAAATTAAAAAAACAGGAGACCAGTGTATAATACCGATAGCATGTAGAGCCTAAGTGCACTGTTGTTTCCTCATGCTACAATCTTGATAGATAACTACATCTTCTCTCTTTCTTCTTGAGGAAATTGAAGGTTCTCTCTCTTCTCCTCTCCCCATCTCCATTACGACTGCTTCTCTGTGTGCTTTACACTCTTTAAACATACGATTGGAGGATCTCTTGCGTGCTCGCTTCCTTCCCGTTTAAACCCATTGTTTGTTCTTCACGTTTGCAGGGAGCAGCATTGGATAGAGGTTAGGGCCTTTCACGTCGGTATTAAAACCTGACCCACCCTGGGTCGTCTCCCCTTCTGCCTGTTGGCCATCGCCCGGGGGTATACTCCTTGGCTTTACTGAGAGTTCAACCAACGGCTCCGGCTCAAGTTCATGCATAAATATCCATATTCCTTGATGGGGGCTTTCTCAAATGCTGACAAATGATAGGATATTTTATGGCCGTGATTGTATTATCATGGTGAAAGAGTAGATGACGGGCATGCTAAAATTCATGTTGTTGTAATGTGTCATCCATGTAACATGACTTGATGGCTTTGATTACATGTAATGTGCTTTTCAGGCCATCCAGAATCAATATTGTCACACTTCAAAGATTCACAAGGCTGATCTATTACGTGCATGAAAGAAAGAAGACATACAGTTTGTACTGGTAATGGCTCGCTGCTGTCTGGGTTAAACACTCAAGCTATTCCTAACCAGTTAATGATGTTATAAAGAGAAAAGAAAGTGTAGCACCATCTCCAATTTGAATGAATCATCACCATTCTTTCTCTGGATTTGATTAGAGACGCATTAAGAGACAATAAATGTCTCTTGTTGCAAGATAGAGGCATAGCGGCATATTCGTTGCAAAAACTGTTAACTGCTGAATCTCCTCAGCTGTAATAAGTCTCTATTAGTCTCCACACCCAGCATGGGCTCCCTTTTAGCATCCTCCAAAAAAATTCTCTCTACTCAACGACTTTTTAAGATTGCAACAAATTAATTTGCTGTCGTCAGAGCTCCCCCGCACGATGAACAAGAAAAAGAATTCTCCCTGTTTTTCTCGAGCCATCTTCACCTAAGTGTTAATAAACCCAACACTTTTGCGGTCATAAAAAAGGGATGAGTCATCATCGTTCCTTGCTTTGAAGGAGGAAAAAAATCTGTCGGCCCGCCATCACCGTGGCGTTACGAAGCCAGGTTCATCAGGTGATCAATAGAAGACGAAACAATGATAGAGGGTGCGTGCATCTACTCTTCTATCCATTTGTCACTGGTTAATGATTCCTAGTCCAAAGGCAAAGTCGACCGTCCCAGCATTTCCTCTTCCACAAGCATATCACAATCCCGCTTTTAATCGCATTTAAGAATCCCTTTCTGCATGAATCGTCTGAATGTTTAGGTGTCCCGGGGAGTAGTATTGATTGCATGTTCCTGGTTTGGTATTGATCCCCCAAATTTCCCTTCTGGATGATAGACGTTGAGGTATTATTTTTCTTTTTGAGGTTTGTTCCGGATGAGAGCCCATGCCCTGCCTTTGTTTGTGCAGATATTTTCCTTTCCCCCATTCCTAAGTTGCACTTTGTCTACAGGTCTAATATGCATTCAGCTTCAACATTTCTTTACCTGCGCCTTTACATGTCTGGAATGTGTTTATAGGCTCCTTTTTATTTACCTTGGGCAATACTTTCGCGTTTGATATTTCATACAATTTTGACAGTAATAGGAAACCTAACATCGATTGGTTAATTTGTGTGACAGTTCCGTCTTCAACGTGGAATACATTGCAACAGGGGAGAACATCTTTTTTTATTTGCCCATTTCATGAGAATCTTCAATTTAGCAAAATTTCAGTCAGAACATATCCGCTGTTCAGAGCCAGAAGGGCATCAAACTCTGCATTAAAGTGCTTGCATGTTAATCCCCTAATCTGTATAATACTCCTTTTGGTTGAATGATCAATGAATTCATTCCAATTGCTATGTAGGTCACACAGGGTTTCTTTTATATGATTCCAACCTTTTCACAGATTTATTTGTCTACTGTTTGCACGTAAGCTGTGTCTTATAGCACATTACAGACACGTCCAAGATATATGCACTAGTGCACCTTATTGAATACAAAGTTTTGGTATGGGGCCACGAATTTGGTTCAAATGAACATTTTGGAAATGGAAGCATATGCGGTCTTACAATATTCAGTGATCGTTGCCGCGGTTGAAATCGAGTCTAAAGTTATGAAATTGTAAATAATAAACTCTTTATGTTGTATAGCTCCCTTTCAAGGTCAAGATATTAATTAAGCTATAAAACAATGTTCCTTGACTAAAATCGACCGATTAGCTATTCCCATTCGGAAATTATACATTACAACTACATATTCTGAGATTTTCATGGGGTCGCAGCTACCATTGTACGGCCATAGGCCCTAATTGAAATTTATCAAAATTTACCAGGAGCACCGGTAAATTTTTATATTCAATAGGCGTGTCTGCACTATCTCGAGATAGCCAAATATCCAGCTATTTGAATTATCCCGATCGCAAACTATCCAGCTTATTTGCGTCTTCATTAGACCGAAGTAGCAAATTAGCTGGATAGTTGGTCGGGATAATATCCCAAGATATCTCGGTCTAGTTTGCGGTTTTCCGTGTTTACTAGTTGTACTAGCGCGGCGCTGAGCGGAGGTCAGTGTATAGATCGCATACTGTGCGAGGAAAACCAGAAATCGTTGTGCATGATGGGATCGGGATATTTGACTCCGTACTTCGGTCTAATGAAGACGGTCGCAAACTATCCCGCTAGTTGGGAAATAGTGGGATATTTTGCAAACTAGACCGAGATATCTTGGGATATTATCCCGACCAACTATCCAGCTAATTTGCTACTTCGGTCTAATGAAGACGCAAATAGCTGGATAGTTTGCGATCGGGATAGTTCAAATAGCTGGATATTTGGCAATCTCGAGATAGTGCAGACACGCCTAATGTTTCTCGAAAGCAGACGTGTTTTAGGGGCTAAAATGTCTAGTGCTTATAATACATCCACAGGGGCATCCAAATATATCAAAAATGTAAAGAATCACTATCCACCCAATTTTGAAATTTTCCCAAAACTTTGTATTACCTTTAACCATGGCTATCTAGGCAAAACATATGATCTACAACTACTATTGATATGTATTAAAACTTTTCGATCAATTTGTTGTGTTTTCTTGGAGAATTTTAACATATCAACATGTTTCCCATTATCTTTTATGTTTTGAATAAAATCACACAAAGGCTGACAATTTTGAAACCTTCTTGAGCTGCTGTCATAAAATGATTTATGAATGAAATGCTTCGTATTCAACATGCTTCTCTCTATGGAAGTAAATAAAGATTATCACCGGTAATAACCCCACATTTACATATTGACCATATATTAAATTCTTTTGTAATACTTTGAAACATGCATGCATAATCTTACTAATCATTTTCATAGCTTGGGGCCTTAACACCTCCGTCTTCTGAGGCTAGAAGCATGGCATTAATCAAGATCATGAATACTTCAGTGCGAAGAGAAGGCCTGCGTTAACAGAGTAGCACATATTATGTATCTTTGGTACATGTCATGTGCGTAGCCATTAGTTGAAAGCCAAGCCGCTTGAGCCAAATACACTCTCTGCTCTGTAAGACTATCTGGAAGAGGCTAGTCACCCCGACTGAGGTTCTTAACCTGTCATCTTTTCTATCCGATGCATCTCATCTTTTCTATTTAATATCCATTCTTCTCTCTCTTGTATTATGTTTGTAGTCAATACTCCAGGGGCAAATATGTCACTGTTGTATATAAATACATTCAATATGCTTTTTGGTGGGCCTATTTGTATTTGGGATGGTATTAGTGGTGTCCTCACTCTGAATTATATTTGTTTTGATAGAAATTATCTTTAAATTGATTGCAAAAGATATTTTGTACAATGCTGGCACATACATGTAGAGTGATAAACAAATAAAGAGTAGAATTAGAGAAAGAGGTAGAAGTCAGATGACCTATCTATATACTAACAGATAATGAGAGGGAGCAAATGAGAGACAGAAGGAAGAGAGAGGGAGAGAGAGAGAGAGAGATAAAACAAGGAGAAGAGAGAGAAGTGAAAAGAACTGAGGGAGGGAGAGACAGACAGAAATAGAGAGACAGAGAGTAAAAGAGATGGAGAGATGGAGAGAAAGAGAAAAATATGATTCAGAAATACATATTTACACTAAGAGCAAAAATATGACATATTTGGACAACTGGCTGAATCACTGTTTGTAGCTAAATGCACTGCATGTTTGACAAGTTTCTATTAAAGTACCTCCATTGAATCTGAAAACCCCAAAATGAGTTCAAATGGGTCCCGCATATGAGTACAAATTGCTTGACTAGCAGACCATTGTGAGTTTTTGTAGGTGTCTATTGTCCAGCTGAGCAAAGTGCAGTCCCAACAAGGTCAATTCTGATGGACGGAACCTCTCGTCTTTCATAATCAGTTTGTAGAGGAGCCTTCAAAAGTTTGAACTATGAGGGTTATTTCCAGGTCAATTATTATAGTATATGTTTTTGATTATTATAATTCTTTTAGATTGGTCGTCAAAGCTTCAATGATTACTATTATGTTGGGGAAATTAGAGGGAACATGTCTAGAGTGAGCTTGCTTTTGAACTGGAAACCAACAAAACCTGTTCAAAATATCTCGTGGAAAGAGTCCACACCTGCATGTATGGTGTGTATCAGACAATCCCCTTCTGTTGGAACTGAGCATACATGTACTTGTGTAGATAGTCACAAAATTACATTTTTTCACAAGAAGCCCAATAAATTTCAATTGCTGTAACTTTACTACAAGTTACCAGTTATTTTTATTTTGCATAAAAGTACATGATTTAATCTTTAGAATGATAGATCATCCAGAAGGTATATATGTCATTGTGAGAGATCCAGAGAAGCTGTTTAAATTCAGTCATGTACATGTACATGAGAAACATCAAATTAAATTTATAAACAATTCCAACTGGTTTGCATAATTGATGTGTGTCTGTTAATATGGCACCAGTGACCATATATTTCCTTCTGAAAAATCAGCAGGTTGTGAAGACTTGATTAGAACCCATCATAGTGCATGAAAAAGAATAAAAATTATTACAATTTAAATTTTATTTAAAAAATGACTATATGACAAATTACAAGAGTGAGATGTTATTAACACACTATGTATAAAATCTGTTTTTATTTATTACGACTTGCGAGAGGGATGCAATTAGCGATACTGGGTGTATCATTTCTTCCGATGACACGGTCGACTTGGCATCTGTTAAAAGAAAGTCTTGAGCTCCCCTCCCACCCTCTTGAACATCATCTCATTATTTGCCCAGACTTTGTGGAGTCCTACTAGTCATTGAACGTGATGTTGACAGTCCCTCAGAGCAGTACAAGATTAAAGTACCACTGATTAATTAATCCAGTCCGAGGCATGCATCTTTGTCAAGAAACGAAAAATTATAATTATGGATCCTGAAATATTGTTAGTTTCAGTTCATTTGAAAGGCATGCGTCTTTGTACTGACAAGAATAGAATCCCTAAGAAATTTGTTTCTTTTCAGCTATTGCAACTTGCAAGGCTTGCATTATTATGTAGAAAAGAAAATGATTATTTTTGGAATTATATGATATTCCTCTTTTAAGTAAGAATTAATTTGTACAGCATTCATGTTCATCCAGAAATTATTTGAATGATGGTCATGAGTTGCTGATTGTTTGTCCTCCTCTTTACTGAATAAGTGTAACAAATCTACTTTTATTTACTGTTTAGTGTAACATCTATGATGATTTGATGTGATGACATGTGGATTTAAGAACAGTCAGTTTCAAAATTGCACCAAACCCGCAAAATGGTCTTGAATTTCAACTTCTTGGAAAATAACTTTGTGAATGAATCTGATCCCAAAAAATACAGCAACATGAGTTTTTATTGCCTCTTGTGGTACTAGAATTGCTTTTACTGTGAGATTTTCATTACAAACTGTGATAAATGAGATATTACTTCCGAAGTGGTACTTAAACCCTTATACTCAATGGCAATTGAACTGTAGATCGGAAAAACAACTTAGATCAGAGGCTAATGCAGTTTATTTAGAAGTGAGAATGTCAGGTTTAGTTCTCAGTTACATTTGTTTAATAACAAATGCTGTTTGGATTCAGAAGAAAAATATTTTCAAGATATGATCATGTATTGGTCTGTTTATACAACTCCTCTTTCAACACAGTTGAAGTTGTTATCCTTTGAATTGAGTTGCCATTTTCACCAAGAGCTGACATGTCTATATTTATAAGCACGACTTCAAACTATGAGATAGGTATGAGAGTTACTTTCTGTCACAAATAAGCTCCTATATTTCCATTGAAAAATAGATAGGTGGATAGATAGATAAAGAGCTATATATACCTATAGAAAGAGAGGGGAACAGAAAGGGAGAGAGAAAGAAAGAGAGAGAGAGGAGAGAAAGAGAAAGGATAGAGTTTGGAAGAGATGTAGAAAACAGAGGAGGGACAAATGGAGAAAATAGAATGACACAGCAAGAGGAAAGCGGAGCTAGAAGGGGGGGGGGGGGGTTCAAGTAAAGATGGAGATTACAGAAAGGGACAAATACAATGCTAGTAGGATCAATTTGGAGCACTGATTATAATTTGATTGGCAAATCATTTCATGTCATTATGACGCCAATCATTTAAATCCACTTCTAGACAATTTGCCATGTCTCGTGGACAGGATGACCAGGAATCATTTGGCTGCTGAAAACAGAGAACAGCTAGAGAGAGAGAAGGAGAATAACAAAATCTCCATCCATATTTCCCCTCCAAGCCAGAGAAGGAGAATAGCTATTACAATTGATTTATTGGAGCGCCATAGGTCAGAGGGCCTTCAAGAAGTTGCAGATACACAGATGATAAATTAGAGGAAATAGTCATCCAGGTACTTTGATCTGGGATGAAGAAATATGCTCATCATGAGTATCTGCACTTCAGATGGTTTCGGCCACCAAAATAAGGTGGATTGATTTGTCAATTTCGGAAACAAGATTGAGGGAGAGGGGAGGTGATGAATACAGGAGTGCTTGTTGAGACAATCTCATGATTGAGAGATAGAGGAAAACAGATTTGGTGGAAAGGGAACAATACAAATCAGGGAAACAGGGTGAGGGATGATAGAGAATATAGAACATTAGAAAAATAGAGTTTGGTAGATCTAAACATTACATACAGCGACAGTGTATGTCTGGGAGAATTTTCTCCTATGTAAAATTCTTTTGTTTGAAGTCATCCACCATTGATGTAATAGTTAAGGGTATTATGCACGGAAGAGAACTATGCATGCAGGTAGATCAATAGATAATTGGCCAGTTCCATACATCAATTGATAAGATATACATATGAAAGGAAAGTGGAAGACAGATAGTGAAAGAGAAAGGTGAACAGAGAGAGATAATATTGTAAGGAAAGGTGATGTTCAAAAGAATTTCAATATACATTAAAAGTATAGAGAGAGAATTAGGGTGGGGGTACAGTGTCAAAAAGAGAAAGAGCGGAACAGGGGGGAGGAAGAGAGAGAGAGAGAGAGAGAGAGAGAGAGGGGGGGGGGAGGGGGTAGAGCAGGCACAAAGCTATAGAAGTATTGAACGTAAGATTATATTTCATATCTTTAATTGGTTTGAAAGCAGACTGCAAGGAGTAGAATTGCCATTTTCAACATGCAAAGAAAAGTGAAGACAATCCCCTGAAATCAGATTTACCTGTCAGGTGATTCATGTAAAATTCATAAGCCAATATGCCTTCTTTAATATTGATTTGAATTAGCCAGTCTCACGTATCACGTCCATTTCCTGGCGCACCAGCTAGTGTAGCACGTACCTCGGCATCGAGACGACATCGGCATCCTCACAAGTGCACTGAGGGATACAATGATACCCTGATATTACCCACATCATACCCAGGTTATGAGGAACAGCGTCCAGCTAGGGTTATTTGTCCTACACTGATCATCCTTTAGTCCTTCATGTTTATATTGGTGTATATCTCCTCAAGTGTTTGCGAAACGTGGGCGGACGTGGCTATAGACAGTGTCTTGTACACAGTGGAGTAAAAACCAAGATTTTGAAAAGAAATTACATGCAATACAATACAATACAATACAATACAATGAACATTTAGGGCGCCATTCCCATAAGGCTCAGAGCGCTAACATCAAATAATATTATTGGTCTTTTCTACATGTAGTAATTAAAGGCTACAATTAGATATTCCATATAAAATATTAAATTCAATTGATTATATTAAATAATTAAACATAGAGGAGAATTACTAATCGACATAGACATTCATATATTTCCGACCATTTGTTTGAAATATTAGTATAGTGTACATTTTTGTAATTATCAGTATTAATAAACAAAGTGCTAATATCAGTGAATGGATTGACAAATGGCATTATGACCCATCCCTTATCAATACATTCAATTCCCATGTTTGAAGTCAGGAATAATGATGCCATGGTAATTACTGAAATGAAAGAGTTCAATTTCATTATGTTTTTGTGATTTTTAGTCTTGAAAAGAAACTATAATGCACAAATTTCACTACATGAAGTCATTTACATTTGAGAGCAAATATTGAAGAGATTACATTAATTTTTTTGTTGCAGTTATATCAGTAAGAATAAGAAAACAATGTGGGCTAGTTACTGAATTACTTTTCTGTTTTTAATCTTATAGATTAGATAATGTGGATGCCCCCATGTTTTCCCCAAGAAAGCTTTTTCAAGAATACAATGGGATAATTGGTTGATTGATGAGACAAAAATGAGAGTAGGCCTAGATACATCACTCAGTTTATTAATATCTCCTCAGAGTGATAATGACACTCACACTTGCTTTATAACGTGTCGTGATTAGAATACATTACCTAGGTGATTCATAACGGACTAATCGGCCAATTTCTTTTGCACTCAAGACAAAATACTGAAAACAAAGGTTGTACAGGCATTCCAAGCTTCAAGCAATGCTTCAAATTATTATGCCTTCTCGACTGTTTCCGATTCTCATTCATTCCTGGGCGCCCCTTCTTATATAGCCCATGGCAAGTGGCTTGTCATGCTTTGAAAAAAATTGAAGTACGTCTTCCTGGTTCTTGTTGTCTGTTGTTAAGGATTTGGGTTGTGAATCTATTGGGGAAATGATTGACACAGAATGACAGATAACTACAGTTCCATTTTGAAGATTCTCAAAATGGTATATCATCTTTCAAATTTTAAAGATTAAAGTTAGATATGTTGCCTACATTTTAGATTTCAGAATTTTCAAATTTCAAAGATTAAAATACATTATAAATAAAAATTACAATTGTGAATAAAACAAATTGAATTAAATACCAAATTACATATTAATTACATAATTACATACCGGTAGGTTGATATAGATATCATCTGACGAGAGCCAGAACGGCATTTAACTCTAATATACTTTTACATGTATAGAGTTAATCTCTTTCTGGCTCTCATCAAATCGTCCTTGTTTTCACGAAGTGACGGTAGCGAGGAAAATCGTAACGCAAAGTGAATGCAATTTTTTTTCACTACCGTCACTTCGTGAAAACAGCGACGAAATGATATATTTTTAAGAATACAACAGTTATGTATTTGGAATGCAAGCCTAACATTTTCTTATCAGTTAACTTCTGCGCTTACTACCCTTTCTGGCCCTCACATGTTTGAAGTACAGGCAAGGGACAAGTATAAGTTTGGTTGAGAAATTTTGCTGCAAAATACTTGAAAACCCAGAGGTGCATTGCTCTAGATTTTCATCATAAAATGCAAATACACACATGACTTGTTTGGCCTCAAGCAATACTTATTTTGATGGACCTCTTCTCCGCGCCACTCAAAAAACGATGTCCGTTTGCCATCCCATAATGCATCGGTTCTTAAATCAAGAGTGAGAGCTGTTCATCCCTCCCCCCCCCCCCAATCCTGTGCTCAGTTCAGTTTTTGTCACGAATGGCAGGCTGTATAAAACAGGCTTTGCTGCGCTGTCTCCCTGATCCACTAAGGCATTCACATTTAATGAATTTTGGAGTAGATAATTTCCAGAAAATTAAGTTCTAGAAGATCATTCAAGAAGTGTTCCTTTTGACAGCAAATGCTCACGACTTATTGGGAAATCATGATTTCACTAGATCCATTTAGTGGGAATTGGTCGTAGCAAGGCTTTCGGATGTAGATATGGAGGATATTTGGGAAACGGTTGTCAATGACAACACATTGATATCATCTTTGTCATGCCAAGATTCGTATCTACTCTGACATGCCTTGTCATCTACGGTACCACCGAGGGAGCTAGGATCATTCCAAATTAAGTCTAACCATTCTGATTCGATTGATCATTATCGTGAGAAAATCCTCCAATAAGTGGAGTACCAGCATATTGTTGTCTACTATACTAGGGGTATGAATAGCAATTTAAATGTCATTTTGGGTGTATTATCATCTTTCAAAATCAGCACCATCTGCTTTGATGAATAATTTCAATAGATTTGAAATGAGACACAGAGAAATTTGGATTGGTCTATATTCGTATAAGAGAATGTCAAGGTTCCAATTCTATTCATTCGATTGTATTTTTTTAAAGCATCAATTTGGCATTGTCACTTCAATAGGAAGGAAAACTTTGATTGTAAAGCTAGTGATAATTGGGTTAACAGAACTTCCTGATACCAATAGAGACAAATATAAGCAGGTTATGCATTATACAAAATGGTATTTGAAGTAGAACTTGGATGACAATGTATTTCAAATTGGTTTATTATTAAGTTGACAGCTATCGCAGGTCAACAAAGTTTTATATTCGTAAATAGGCCAATATATTTTGATTTGGAAGATAATCATCTTCCAATGTTGCCTTTCTAGTGTCTACTGCATTTCTAAAAAGAGAAAAAAACCTTCAAGTAACAACTTTCTTTCCATCTCATTGTTAACTGTCTTGAATTGCCTCATTTATTCTTTTGGTTCATCTAATCTATGCTTATAAGGTGAAGACAAAAAACAGAAAAGGGTTTCAATGCAACATTATGACATATCTTGAATTTGGAAAGAAGGAGGATGTTGATGCTTCCATATTTTTTTAAAATCATAAAAAGTGCCTTTCTCTATCCTGAATATTAACTAATGATGCACATGTACATGTAGTTGTATTTTCAATAAAAGAAGGAAAGCCATCTCTTTTTTTTAATGTACTTTAACATTGAATTGTCAAATGTTCACTGTAGGAAAAAAGGGGATGAAAAATGAGGATAAAAACCTTCCAGTATTTGCAAATGCAGGCAGTCTGTTCCAAAAACTAGAAAATCAAGAGCATGACGACTGAGCTTATCAATAAATATCCATCAATAAAAGGCAGACCTTAACCATTTCTTCCCTCGATCATGGAAGGGGCCTGTCGCATACTAATCTCATTCTTTCCTATCCCGTAATCAATTTTGCCCCGATCGATGCCCGCCCGCATCAAGATGCAGACGATGCAGTGACTTTTATAGGAGAAGACCTTGTTACGGAAAGAACCCACTTACATTCTGGTTTCCCCAAACCACCATTAGCCTCCTTAACTGAATGCTAGATCGTGAGCAGAATATGACATTTGAAGTCAATTTCTTTACTTTAATTTCTTTCTTTATTTTAATTTCTTTCTTTATTAATGGAAGCGTTTTATAAATATTTGTGGAAGAGATGAAATTAATGTTACTATTGTACAGGTTGACACCAATATACCTTGTGCTTACTGATCTTATCTCCTTAATAAGGCCTTTGAAATGATTTTTGATCGCAATATATCATGCTAGAGTAATGACCAATATTCTGTCATTTTCTTTCTATTCTCATTCTTACCCAATTGAAAGATGTACTTGATTTTTACTATTAGGTAAATAGTAACCAGGCATCGGTTACATATACATGCATTTTATACCACCATGCATCATTTATCATTTGAATGATTTGACAATTATAGTATTCAAGTCAGCATTCCTATTGCCCTAGTAAACTCTGCCAAGAGCATTCAGAATATGGAGAGAATTTATGCTCTACATTTACCTCTCCATTTACTATTTCGTACCATGCAGGCTCGCTCTTTCATGCAAATAAACTCTGTCATACAAAATCAAATTGAATCAATCAATATGTTCATAATGTTTGTCACGGCACATGAAAAATGCTGTCTATTCAATGAGGTGAAAACGGCAGCTCGATGCCAATAAAAGGTCAATTGATTTTTGCCATAATATGCCACCAGGATGCCATGATCCCTAATGAAACGGTAGACAGAGCTTCGCTATCCTGCATAATCATGGCAGTGCCAGAACCATTTCTGTCTATTACGATAGATCAGAAATCAATCCACCCAATTCTGTCTAATGGCAAGGATTGCCTAGGATTGGCTACCGAGGATGTATGATTGTGGTGGATATATATCCTTCCCTTAACGAGTGAAGTTCAGTGAAGATCAGGGCCCTGTTTCACAAAACTTGTTATGAATAACAACTTAATTAATTGATGGAAGCCACTGAAATTATGATTCTGACTAGCTATGAGTATATTTGTTATGGGTGGTTACAGACTGAGGTTATAGCAAGTTTTCATGATACAGGGTCCAGATGAAGAATAATTATATCAATCAATTATTATTAGAGTACAAATAATTATCTATTAATATCAAGGATTGAATTATTCTCAAACACATTTATTATTCCATCATTATCTCATGTAGAAAGCACCCAGCTCAACAGAATCCTATTGTATAAGCTATATTACAGTTGCCCATTCAGTTAAACCTAAACCAAATTGGAGGCAATAATATGTCAGATTTTATTGGTGAATGTCGGTTTTCCAGCCATTTTGAATGAATCTTCCAATCATAGTGAACTTGTCTGACCTTTTTTGATGAAATTTTTTTCGGGGAGAGGAATCTGGTCTTTGGAGGATTTGGGGAGAAACAGTCCAATATAGGCAGTATTCGGCTGGATAAATAAGTCGGGTCTCAAGGGCTGTTTGCCACTTGTATGCTCTTGAACCATAAAGTATGTGTGTGAAAATTGCACGGGGCAATGAATGACGCGATAGAGTCTAGATCATCATTATTGTATGGACTCTCCCTGTTAATTCTCTATAGATATGAGTTCATATAATGAAACTTGAGATATCTGAATTTTGGTGGAAAAGGAACTTCTTAAAATGTACATATTATGAACTTGTATTTAAAAAAAAATTGTATCATAGAAGAATGCATATTCCCTCCTATGTGCTACTACTCTACCCTTTTCTTGTGTATTCAAACAAGTAACATGGATATTCACTTACTAATGAATCCCAATGGTTCTTGAATGTGATTCAAAATCACTGTCTGCCATGATATGGTGATTCAGAAATATTTCTTTTTGCACATGAAATAACATATTCACGTCTTGAAGGGCATTTAAACCTTATTTGTAAATTTGGATGTATCGTATGTACCGTACATGTCCCTTGCTTTCAGTAATGTGATTTGTAAATTCATAGGGGAGCTATAATTGATCAACTCTTATTGACATTAACACAAATGTGCTGTACTTGATTTTTTTCTTCTTCATTACCACATCTTGTTCTAAAAATATTATTTGAAAAATGTAGTGTATGCACACTTCCATTGCTTCAACTGATGTTATTATTAAATTAGTGAAGTGTGAGCTCTAAGCAACGACTTCATATTGACATTAACACCAATGTGTGCACATTAGTTTTTGGGTTCTGAATTGTGGAATCTCGTTCTAAGAACCTCATTTGATAAATGTAGTGCATACACACTTCCACCGCTTCAAGGAATATGATTTGTAAACTCAAATGTGAGCTATACAAGTGATGACCTCATATTGACATTAACGCAAACGTGCTGCACATAATCTTTTTGGAAAATAGTAGCATCTCGTTCGTATATTTGGAAAGACGCCCCAAGATATGTTTCTAACCCTCTCTCGTGAACCCTAATATGAAAAGGCAGTGTCCATTTTCATGTGGTTAATAGTAGCTTGGCAGGGAAAGCTGGAGGGAGCGATATGTGCTCGCTTCACGTATGCTCAAGCATGTTAGGCCCATCTCGGCATTCACGGTGTTCAGTGGAGGGAGTAGGTACGAAGCATGTGAATGTTAGATGAGGGTGAACTAGAGATGATAGAGTGTGTCACTGTGGGGCCAGTCGTAAGATTAGGGGAGGTGTTGGATAGCAATTCATGAGCCAAAGAAGGAGCGGGGAGGGAGAGGATAAAAATAAGGGTATTGTGGGAGCAGTGTTTCATTTATACAAAAAAAGATTATAATGGGTTTCAATGTTAGTTTAGTGCTTGCCCTTGAGTCTTGAACAAGGCATTATATATAAAGTTGACTCTCTTAACCCAGGTGTCAGGAGTAAGTGAATATATAGTTCCCTGTAGAAAGAATGCTCTTGAAATCCCAGCATGCTGTATACCGTATATATTCTGCAGTCAGATGCAATGATGGATAAAGCCTATGGACATATTTCATGATACGCACCACCATATAGGCTCTACTGAACGTTTGAATAATTTATTACATAATTACATTTTATTTTATATATTGTAAAGTCATGAGTAACACCTAATATCTGTTACAATATCCACCACTGAATCATTATATGCCTTTTTCATCTAAACCATGTAGGCTGCTCTTAACATTTAATAGTTTGTTAAGGTATGTAACAGTGACAGTTAAATATGGCTGAATCCATCCCATGTCTTTCTACATGAGAAGGATGTCCTCCTGTTACACTCCCATATTAAATCACCCCTCTCTGACACCATGGATGAAACATATCTAGGAGATCAAGTATATATCAGTGACTGGATCTTGGTAACCATAGCTTCCCATTTTGAGGTTGAACCAGGAGTTGTGATATTCACACCCTTGGGGCCAAGCCAGGTTGCACATGGTATGCTATACATCGGTAACACTTGTAACCCCAGGGCCCAAAATGTCACCGGATGTATCAAGCACATGGATCATTCTCGGGTTTGGATTCTTTAATCAGATATAGACCCAGTGTTCAGACTACCATGATGAACAGGATTCATCATATGGCGATACGAGAATCGTATAGCTATACATTAAGTAATTGACTTTCCCCTAGTCTGAACATCGTATTAAGAAACTATACCGGGGGTGGGCTTATCATTATCCCGCACTGATGATTGGTCAGCACCGTCAGCTGTACCATCAATTGACCTCTTCAAAATTTGTTTCTTTATATGACGTTTCTCTGTACGATGTTGTTTCCTAGTCTGTGCTCTCCCTGTGCTATATACGATGATTCTTTATATCAGTTTCATAAACGTGTATAAATCTCTGTAAGTCTGAATAGGCTATCTGTTGAGGAGGAGTTGTACTGTCCGCCCTATATGTCAGATGAAGGAATGGGTCTTGATCACGTTCCGACACCTGTACTTTTCCTTTTCTTTGTATGCAGAATCCATCTTCTTGCGTAACCAAGTGATGTTTCCCTTGTTTCCATATGTAGGACATGCAGTCATACATGTATGTAGGCCCACCTTGTAGCATTTTGCTTTAGAAGTCCTTGGGCTGGCTGTATATGGTTATATGAGGAGGCAAAGAGGCCCAGTGGTAGAGCAGAGGTTTTGTAACTACGTGATCCTGGGTTCAAAAGCAAGTTAATGCGCTATTTTCCTTTTAAAGCATTAATGACGTCCCTCTGGTTGCATGCAAGTAGTTTTCTTTCCAGTCTGGAAAAATAAGTCCTTGATCTCCAATTGTGCTCGGTCTATGGAATTTCCTTGAAGTTAAGGACATGCAATATGTATGATAATCAAAGATGTGAAATAAGTCATGCTGACTTGGAGAGCAAGACTGCTTCATGCGTAAACACGTATTCTAGGGATAGCATTAAGTAGGTTCATGCATGTATCCAGAACTATGGCGCTGCCATCTTTGTTCATGAAAGAGAAGCAAAATAGCTCATAGCCAAGCTCTGCAAACAATCATGCCCGATGCTCACATTGTGAGAAGTTTGGTGAATGGATCAAAAGGAAACTAATATTTATGTGAGAGTTGAGGCAATATTTTGGCAAGAGCTCAATAAATATTTGCAAGCCCAGTCTAAATTGAGTGTTTGTAAATCTCTAGGGGGGTTGTTCTGTTTTCTTTTTTTACATGTTGAAAGTCGATGATGGATTTTGAAATGATAGGAATGGTGGAGTTATAGTGTATGTAGTGACGTAATTTAAGGAAAACTGGAGTATTATTGTGCTATATATGAAAGGTCTAGATTGGTGGAATACAGAAATTGTACCTGCTTGTCTGTGGCATCATACTACATTATAATCATACATGAATTATATTCCAACAGTTGGTTACCATGTTAATCAATGCAATGTTTACACTTATATCGAAAAATAAACATATTGCATTTTGCTAAGGGAATTTTATTTGCTTTGTCATTACTCTTGTTTTGTTTACCATTATTACTCTTAAAAAAAACAATATTTTGCAATGTAAATGCTAGTACAGTATTTGTTTTGTCATTTACCTTGTTTGATGATAAGTAATTTGAATCAGTTTGACATGGAGGAGAGCTGATATGTCTACTGCTTGTTTGATTTCCCTCCCACAGTACAGGAGAGTGTTAAATATTTACAATGATAATAGTCATTAAACATCCTTTCATTTCCTTTCTTATTTAACCTACAGATGGTGTAAACATGGGGACAGCAACCTGTATGTTCCGGATGATCATGGTGACCCATGACATGCTGTTCAGCAGTGTGACTGTCCAGGTAGAAGACATGCAGTCCCACGAGTTCCTTACTCCAAAGCTGCTCCAATTCATTGATGCCCTTGCTGGTATCATCCCTGCCAACCAAGACCTGGTCTACCTCTTCAGCATCAAAGACGAGGAAACCATGATCCTCAACATCACCTTTGCGGCGCAGCGTCCGGATGGCTCCTTCTTTAGCTCCCAGTACCTGCAGGAGAGGGTCTACCTCAAGCGCAGCCAGCTCTCTGAGGCCCTAGGTGCTACTGTTCTTCCATTTGGCGATAACCTTTGTCTCAACGAGATCTGCAGTGACTTCTACCAGTGCATTGCACCTCTCGTCTTCTGGACGCCTGGAGGTTTCATCGCAACAACGTCAGTCATCTTCCGTTCCATCCATCCTGAGACGATCTACAAGTGCGACTGTCCTCCAGGATTCACAGGGAACTACTGTATGACAGAGATCAACTTCTGCTACTCCAACCCCTGCATGAACCAAGGGGTGTGTGTTCAGAAGGAAGCTGGATATACCTGCCTGTGCCAAGAAGGATTTATAGGTAAGTTCATTGTGTGTTTCCCATTTAGAAAAGTGTCTTTAAAGTCTTATATTAAAATATTTGATTTCCCCTTTCTTTGTTCACACCTATAACAAAGTCTCTAGAAAATCCTTTTAGAAATAGAGACAGACAGATAAAGCAAGTGTATGCAAGTAAACTTTGATTTGACAAAAGTCGTGAACATTCTTTATCTGTACTGCATTTAATGTTTTGTATGAATCCTCGTAAATGAATACTGTTTCATATTTCTTGAAGAAAAATAATAACTTCTCAGCTGCAACTTTGTGAATAAGTCAAAGGTTATTATCACAGTTTCTGTGGAGAATATACATGATTTGCCTTGGGTTGTAGGAATGGACATATTGTTACAAAGAGGGTGGGGGGGGGGGGAGGGCGGGCTGAGCATGAGAAATGATCATATCAAGTGTACTACTTGAGCATTATGAAACATGTCTACTTTTAAAGGGGGATGCAGCCTTGATCCCCCGGCCTGTTCAAGGCCCCCATCCTTATAGACATGAAGCTCATGTATGGTTCCTGCATGCCCCTCCCCGGCCCACTCCCTGCGACGCCCAGAAAACCTCTCATTTTAACAAAATGATCCCTTTTGGAATTTGGATATTACATTTTCATCACTACCTTTTAAAATGGGTTTTGACTCTGCATTTAGCAAGAGGAGCAACATTATGACATTCATTACTGAGAAAACGCCTAAACACTCCTGCCTTACATTTTCTGGATAAATGAGCAAACTGCATGCATTTCCACTCAGGGCAAATGAATCCCTGATTGATCATTTAATTTTAATCAAGCGGATTTGGAATCTTCGAGGCTCTCCCTAGCGCTCCACTGATAAAGCACCAATAAATCACCAACAGGTCGGCCAGACATACTGTACATCGTTCCCCAAATTGTGCCTGGTGGCGGAACAATGAGCGCACATGAAAGCATAAATGGTTTAGCCTCTCGGCCTGACTGGTTCTGTTCACATGTTCCAACTTGCATGGCATGGGAGAGGGATTTGGTTTTGCACATTGTGAAAGATGTGATGCATGAAACTGCCTTTAAAACATCCATGGCAATAACCCAAAACCTACCGTGAATATGGGGCTTTTTTTTTTAAGGGGGACAAAATAAATCTCCGTGTATAAGGCGCACTTTTTTGTCGCCAAAAAAATTTCAAAGTCGGGGGTGCACGTTATACACACGTACAGAAAAAAAGTTTTTTTTTTTTTTACTTTCGATTTATGGCGCTATGCCTGGCAATGTCTCCCAGCTCAGTAAACAGTGTCTCCCAGCTCAGTAGTCAGTGTGTTGACTCACCACTCAGAAACTACAACAACACTCAAATTTGTCTGTCATCTTGATTTGAAAGTAATCTTTCTAATAGATCTCAATATGTAGTTTATAATAATAATTCCTCAATTTTTTGTTGTATTCATATCATGCATGACTATTGATGTTTGGCATAGAACACCGTGCTTCTGCTAGGTGATGTGATGTGATGAGGCTGGTGTGGGACACTTGGTATCATGAAGGCTTAGAGTCTGGACCTGTTTTTAATTTACATTAATGATCTTACACATTCTTCTACAACGACATTGTAAAAATTATTTGTGACAAGTTCACAACTTCAACTGCACCTTGATGTAAAATGAAGGTCCTTCCCCGCGTGAGTTTTCGGCAACAAAACAACAACAATAAAACAAAAACTGATTTTTTTTTTTTTTTTTTTTTTTTTTTTTTTGCCCCCAAAATAGGGGTGCGCCTTATACACAGAGATTTACGGTACATATATTGTTATGTACAGTGCAACAATGGCTCCTACATTTACTTGTACACAAAATCACTGATCTGTGTATTTTAGATACAAAATGTGGCACGCGCTATACTGATTTCATTTTATTGTACCACATTTTTTCCCCTTCTTTCTTGAAGTGGATTCTAAACACCTTCTTTCAGAAGAAAGTTTTAATTTAGACATAACATTTGCGTTTACCTACCTTTAAGAGGAGAATTTTCTTAAACCCTCTAAAGGAAAGTCATGTTCATCAAACAATATACCAAGGATATCAGTGTGAATAGAGACCTTTATCAGAGATAACTTTTAAGTGGATTTGATGGCTGTTTCGTGCTGGGCGGAAGACAGCCAGATCCAATAAAACATGTCCTCAGCGCATCACAAATCATAGGAGATAAAATCCAATTGGGGATCACTCCATTTCACAATATTCTACCTTCTCTGTGCTCTAGATGACATATCAATTGAAAATATATGATTTACCTGATGGTGCTTATCTTCTCTCCTGCCCCTCTGTATTGCTCTAAGATTGAGAAATGTGGTTGTCTTTTTTCTTCCACCAGTATTGACTGTTTACATTATTTGTATAACAGAAAAGTGTTTTTGTTATTTTTACAAGATTTTTTTCCTACTTGTTTAAATCACGTATAATTGTGATTATTAAAATGATAGTCATTAAAGAAAATGATGTAAATGAATAATTATCAAAGAAAGTGATATACTGAAATAAATATTAAACAAAATGGTATGATGATTGAAATATGTTGCTTCATCAATAATATAAAATCAAATTTTACATCAACATTTTCTGCTCCTGCAAGGAAGTACATGCAGGTATTTTCATTAGTTTCTGAAATTACCCGTGATTGAAAAAATTAAGTAAAGGCCTATTTATAAACTTTGTCTGATGATAAAAATATCAGCAGGAGAAAAATTGAATTTATTCTTATTTAACTCATGCATTTTACATCTTGTTAATTACATTTACAATGATGGATAATTCAACTAATATTCATTTGGACATTCAAATTGACGATGCGCATGTGATTTGAAGGATTGCTGTCACTGTGTGCCCACACATTGACCTCTGTGTTGGAGTATTAGATGAATTGGTCCCTCTCTCTGTGATAATGAATGCTTGAACCCCCAAACCCTGAGGCCTGTTGTAAATTGAATTGCGTGCTAAGTGGACTACATCCATTTCATCCAGATCATCAGTGAGACTCTACCGTCCCTCGCAATGAGTGTTGATAGTGAATTGTGATTATTTCTTATAATTTTGAGATGGCTCTACATGTATGGAACTGTCTGTTGGATTTCAGCTTTGCTAAAATGTCTTCCTATCTTCTTTAGATAGATTAGTGTTTCTCTCTCTAACAACACTCTCTCTTCCTGTATCTATCTGTCATTTTCTTGTATTTCAATGCTTTTTTTTTCTTTCCCCTTGCTTTTTTATACATGTATGTTCAGGAAAAATTGTATCCAATGAATGAGGATATAAAATAATTAAAAGATGCAGGTATTCAGGGCTGGCTCATTTTTTTCTTAATTTTTTTTTTTTTTTTTTTTTTGAGGGGGAAGGGGTTATTTTGTGAGAACAACTAGGCTATCCCTCAGATATACTGTTGTAGAAAATGATCTTTATTTAAGGTAGGCCTATTCCATATGTCTTTAGGAAAGTCAATAGTTTTTAACAAGATGTTTAAAAGAAACATATCAAACTGAAAACATCAGACAATGCTTGTATTCCTCTGAACTCTGAATCTGAAATGGTAAAAAGAGTCCATGTGCAGTCGACTGCAATGCAAAGCTAGGTAAAGCTTCACAGCTTGATTGACACAGGTTCACAAACGAGATGCATGCTACAACATGCCAACATACAAATAGAACACAGTCAGACCAACAAATATGTGTGTGCTTGGAGGAGCAGCGGGAAGCCCTCTTTGCTTTGGAAGGTTGAGCAAGGTAGACTTCGCACCTCCTGCTGCTCCAGTGCTAGTCTTGGATTAAGGCATCTATTTGTGCATTTGTGGTCAAATTTGTAGCTCTAACATACCATGTAAACATATTTTAAGGGACGGTTTACATTTGATGCTTTTTCAGTGTTAAAAATATTTATCCTCTAAATATAAAGTTACATGTAAATTGCAGTCCTTGTCAACTTGCTTGCTCATTCTTCTAATTAAAATAAAAGAGACCTTCTATTCATATAAATCGGGTAAGGAGAATATGTTTTCCATTGTTCATGGGGAATAATCGTGTAGTGTCTCGTCTGAATATTTTGCCAGACTAAGAATATTTTCATCATTTATAACATTAAACAAACAAAAATCTGGGATGCAGGAGTCTCATGATTTCAGTAACTACAGTGACTAATCACAAACTCTTACACTGTATATGCATGCATCAAATAATACTACTGTAGATCTCAATCTAATCAACCTGGATGGTTGTCAACATGTATATCATGAAATAAGAAAAAAGGTTGTTTGTGTGCGGTAGACTATGCAAGCAAGAGATGGCACTTCGGTGAACTTCTGCAGCATTTTCATTGAAGAAAAACAGCTCCTGCCAAAGGCACAGCATGGTGTAGAGCATTGATCGCTACAGAGCATTGATGTAGACCAAGCATGGGGACACTACAAGGTACCGCTGGACAGGTTTGATGGACGCTAGCTATCACCTTTCTGTCCTCCTGTTACATATTCATGCTGCCATGTTTTGCGGGAGTGTGCTCTTAGAAGCTTTGCTTATGCGGTGAGGTGATGTGACATCTTGGCTTAGTGCTGAATAATAAATGATGATCCATCTATCATGCAGTGCTCTCTATCATGGTTATGAACTGTTATTGCCCTCATCAATGAATTTCAAGTGCATACTTGTACAGTTGTACATTTCTGTTCTCTGATAGAGCATGCTCTGTTTTTATGCACGGACTTTGATACAGCAATAGCAAATTGGCACTCACATTTAATCCTTGCAGCCCCTTATTTCTATCCTGGGTATGGGATTGCAAATATATCCCTAAGGGAAGGAAATAAGAAAAAGGAATTAGATGAATCAGAAAAATGCTGGTGAAAGGGAATAATGTACGAAAAAGAATTAAGATCTACAGAAAAGTCATTAGTTTGGAATAGGATAAATATTACATGTAAGCTACTAGGTCTACATGTACATATATGAGGAGGCCTATTTAGTTCTACCATTCAAAATATGGGCACTTAACAGTCTGAAATCAGCTGTTCCTTTTGTAGTCAGCCAATCACAACTTATACAAAAGAAGAGTGAGTAGACTTATAAATACACCATAAATTCCTACTTCAGAATTCCTCATTTTGGATTGGAAAGGCATTCAATGGCCCAATCCCATCATGCACCAACCTGAAGCCATTTCAAATATAATCCCAAAGACTTTCAGCCATTCTTGAAATTATATCCGCCATGCCCTCAAAGTGCAGTCCTGTTTTTGTCAATAAAACAGGTTTTTGAATGGCATCATGAATTGTTCCCCGCTTGCCAGGATAATCTGCCCTCCACCTTTCTCTCTTTCAATCTCTCCTCGCAAAATGTTTTGTTCCTTTGGAAGAGAGAAAAGAAAATTCCTGCTGGTTTGCGAGGTCTGTAATAAGTTCACCCTCTGGTTGAGGTGAGTTTCCTTTCAGATAGGAGAGATGTAAACAGTTGGTAAAGAAAAGGCGATAGGGACGGAGGCAGTGTTGCCCACTTTGTTGTGATTTGTTCCACGTCAGTTTCGCTTACCTGCTGAGTTTCATTATGAATCGTGTAATAAGTCGAGTTTAGTGACATGTTTCTTTAATTCATCAAACTCATTTGATGAGCCCATTGTGTTAGGATTAAATATATTTGTGTGAAACAGAGCTACGCTTTGTCACCTCCTAATTTGTGAACAACTGAAATGAAATGAATGAGCCTGCCATAAAAAATGGGTGACCTCTTCTTGCCCCGGGTGTAGTCAAAATAGAAGTCAACCTAGTGAATATTAGTCAAACAGATTGGCACTCAAATCCAGTGGCAAATGTGAATCATTACAATAACTTATGGATACTATAAAACTAACTGTAATAACTAAAAAACATAAATAAAAAAAAAATAAAAAAAACTGTAATAACTACAAAATACAAATACTGTCCAACCAGAAAATTTGATGTTCGTGAGTTTTGCAAGTGGTTCAGAATCGTCAAATTTTCATGCCACAAAATAATTGAATCACAATCGACACAACAATGAGTTTTTTCAATTCACAAAATATTTCTTGCAGTGGCAATGGCCATCCTTAACAATTCATGAAAGTCGTTTAAATGTCTAGTTGTACAGTATACAATGAGTCATCTCTCTGGTCATATATTGACAGGTTTGGTTAAATAACTTGTAAAGCACTATACAATAGTTAAAGTTAAGGCAGTACCCATTAGTCTAGTGTGAGTTGACAAGCACGATACAATGATTAGTGAATGAGCAAGTCCTTTCCTTCGTCATCCTTCTAGAAACTAATTGATTCATCATCACTTCCCATCTCTTCAATCTTCTTTGGAATGTAAGATGGTGCGCTGCCTGACATGTGATACTAGCACGTATCACCTTGTAGCCAAAGCTAAACTTCTTGACAGTAGTTTTAAGTACATCTAGATTTACATTTTCAATTTTGTTCAAATTGAGAAAACAAACAAATTTTCAGTATTTATATATTTTTCAAAACATGATTTAAACCACCAGCCATTTAAAGTGCTATTACTGCAGATTTTAGTTTTTATATTTGATTTATTTTTCTTTTCACTCATTGAATTGTAAGTAATTAAACAAAAATTTAAAAAATCTTCCTATACTTCCTATACTTCCTATACTGTAGTAATTTAACCTCAATCAATAATTATATTGCAAACAGCAATGAAGACTAGGGCCATCTGAAAACCAATGAGTAATCAAAATATTATCTGTGCTTACCACCATGCAATTGGAAAGAGATCAATCTCACCATTAAAAGAAAATCATGTGTGCACCAATGAATGTTGATGAGGGTTGACACCACCATCAATAATCAACCAGCCTTACAATGAACTACTCCTCCTCCTACTGCCCCTCCTCAATCTGGTCATCTCATCATCATCCATCTCCACCACTGCCACTACCACCACCACTGGCTTCTCTTCATCTCATGGTCTCATTCACACTTTAGATATAAGCTAAAGTAATAATTATATTTAAAAGAAAATAATGATAATCAACACTGAATGATAATAATGAGGATTGTCACCTCATATCAATAGCTAGTCAGCCTTATAATAAACTACTCCTCCTACTTCTACTGTCCTTCCTCAATCTGTTCATCTAAGCATCATCCTTCTCCACCACCACTAGCACATTCACACTAGATATACATGTAATGAAAATATAGAAACACGTACATGTATGATGCGGTGTAGTAAAAAGGTAGAACACACAAGAAAAAATATCATATGAAGATGTTTTGATGATGCATGCTTGTAATTAATTTTTCTTTCATATGATATTCACATAGTTAGATGCTGCATGCTTTAGAATTCTTGGAGGAAACTTTGCCTAAGCCTTAGTTTCGCTACACGTTTTGTGGTGAGATATATTGCTAGAAACATACCAGTTACACCTTTCTCAGAGAGACATTCAACTTGTAGACCTGTTTCTTGTAAAGCTATGAAGTTAGTAAGTTACTGCACTGAGATTCTTGTAGTTTTCTCTGTCTGAATGATCCGATCACTCTGATGGATGGTTGGTATGAGATCAGCATTTAAGAGTGGCCTGGGCACCAGATGGCAATGTTGAGTCCGCCAGTCAAACAACCTGTCACTAGGAATCAGTTGGGCCGTCTTGATCGGTCCCGTTATGTCCCATTCAGAGTTGCAGGTTGGCTAGTAGTCCTGAGTCCGCCATTCAAACAACTTGTCCCTAGAACGTGGCTTGGGACTAATAGATTCGTTCAGTTTGTCCTCATTGAGTTTTGCAGATTGGCTATAATCCGAGTCCAGTGCTCTCACATTTGCTTCGGTGATAGTTGCTTTAGGCTTTATTTTATCAAAAGTATAGGTTAAAGCTAATAAGTTTGGTGTAATGTTGGATTCAGGGTTAAAGTTATTAATTTGGTTAGGGTAGATCATATTTACTCAGCAATTTTCACAGGAGCAAGTGTCGTACAACTCCTGACCGAGTCCACCAGTCAAACAACCTGTCACTAGACATCGAGTTGGGTTGTTCTGATCGGTTTCATTAGGTACCGTTTAGGGTTGCAGGTTGGCTAGGTCCTGCTGTGTTTTCACACCATACTCGCCCTATTAGGTTTCGTTATGATGCAGATGTTTCTATTATTGTTGTCAAACTTGTCAAAAAATTGTGTGGCCTACTCCATAAACGTAATTTGTAATGATAAATACACGTTTAAAAAAGGTAGAATTCTATATATATACTCATTCCATATGGTGCACGCATGTACTTGTAGATGGTATGTGTTTATCAGGAAGGTCTAGCAAAATTCTATCGGGGAAAAAAAATACAATTATTAACTTGCCTTTCCACAAGAGAATATAGAATCAATGATGAGTTCTGAAGATAAATATAGTCCTCTTCATTGTTACTATTGTTTCAATACCCGGCTTTCTTTTCAAAATCAACCATACTTGTTTCAGGTTTTGAAGGTGAATGTTGTCAGTACTATATGCAGTTGGAGGTCTAATTCAGGTTTGTGTGCTTATGTGATACGATTTATCGAGGATGGTAATCACAGTTTAACAGAATACCCGACTATTCTTTCTTTGGGATCATATCATTAAGGTTTGTCCTTCAATCTTTTTGTTTGAATGAAAATAAGGATTTCCTGACATTCCTTGCTTTTACAATTTTGCTTTGGGTTTTGATCCTTTGTAAATACTACATGAACTCCTCGCAAAGTGCATCCAATGCTTTGTCAAAGGGGATTCAACTCCTGATATGTTAGGGGTTAAGTGACCTTTGACCTCTCATAGAGGTCATGACATTGGATGTTTGCTCTTGGGTTTCAGATGGAATTCAATTCTGGAGCGTGTTTTTTCAATGTCACCAGTTGATGTTCAAATGTTCCCAGTCTGAGTTTTTATTTGATGTTCTTCTTACATGTTAGAAATTCCAAGAAAACCTTACCAATCTGTCCATTTTAAGCCCTTTCAGCAACTGACATGAAACAGGCAATATAGAACAGGTGATGTAAGTTTTAAAAAATGAAGATTTAAAAATTGATGCGCATAATGTAAGAGCCAACTTCATTCTTGTGTGTAGAATTCAGAAGCTGTATGGGATGCAAAAAATATGAACTTTGTCACATTGGAAATCTGATAAGCAGGAATGGAAGTAGGGATGGAAGACACACCCTTGCTGAAACCAAATCTTGTCTTCATTTATCTGCTGCCAAGCATGTCAAACTGGGTTGATTTAAAATTGACAATCCCTGCCCCCCTGTCTCCATCTGCCAGCCTGTCTTGTAATATTTAACTTTGCCCTTCTGACACTAGCTCTTCTGAAGTGAAATTTTCCTCTCACTTTGACATAAACATGCTTCTCCTTAAGAGCGGAGTACAGACTGTGCCTTGCTTTGATCATCTCGCTCTTAGAAGAAGATTCGCTCAGCCTTCTCTCTCAACCCCCCCCCCCCTCCTCAATCAATAAAATCAATCGGGAGTGTGTAGGAGTGGTGCCCTTCATATTGCCACCCATTCCTGCCCAATAATTTCAGCTCCAAATTTGATCTTTTTATTCCCCTGCTCTTCCTCTCTGTATATTACGAGGTGGCTTCTTCATTTAAGCAGAGGGAGTTGTAGCCTGTATGTTTGTGTGCTGCCAATCGCTTGCCCCGAATGAGAATTTAATGATTTAGGAGCAGTATGGAAAGATGAGAGGGAATTGGTAAATCACGGGAGGGTGGAATCATTTGGAAATTCAATTTGACCGATTAGTAAATCGAATCAGTGGATGCCCCACAGGTCCACATTATTTTCTTTTTACTTATTTGCTTGGGATTTTGGTGGGGTGAAGGAGGGGGAGATTTCTCACACAGAGAAGTTTGATATGCCATCTGATATTTCATGATGATAATGATTATAATGTTAGTATGAATAGTTTAAGCACATGTGGTGTATTTTGCACAGATCTTTCCTCAAACTTTGGTCAAAAGCATGGTGAAATAGACTTTCTTATTATCAATCTCATTTTTGGATACACATAATTTTATTATTTAACAAATCATGAATCATATATATATTCAAGACACGCTTAAGATCCTAAGATATCAGAACACCTTCACATGTATGTAAGAATGAGCAAAGAGCACTTGCACAAAACAGACAGGAGAGTGAACTATGCAAGGACCGATTCATACCATGTGTATGTAAAGATTATTCATGAGAAGGGACACAAACTGTAGTGAAATGGGTAGAGCGATGGAAGTCGATCCCATCAAGTGGCAAGAATTTTGCAAGTGAAAAAAGAACATCTAGTCTTGCATTACTTCATGTGTACAAGTGCTCACGAAGGTGCTCTTTAGGATTGTAGTGCGACGTGTCAATCTTTCTGGCATGAATGGAGGGGAAAAAAAATTGTGAAAAAGCTACTTTTCAGGTACACTACATATTATGTAAACAGCTCACACATTATAGTGTTTAATTAATCTCCTCTTTCATCTCTCCAGATAGAGATAATGATTACATGTGAGTCAGAATACCTGATGTAATATCTCTTCTTTTTAACCAAGCATATCATGCATTGCAATTGATGGAAGCTGGATGTCTCACGCATGAGATTCGATTGTACTTCCATGGATGTAACAAAACTATGCGTAAATAATTGATATGGTTAGCAGGCAGGGAGTCAGTGAATATGTTGATCCCCTTCATCAAATTGGCAGCATTTATTACCTGAAGGGGGCCTCCTACAGGTGTTACAGGATAGAATATAGTTGTATGTGCAGTTCAATGAATTTATGCACATCACATCGGCTACTAGGGTCACCCCTTAAAAGGCAAAAATTACTTTTATTAAAGATTAAGTCTACTTGCAATAGGAAATGTGTTTGAATACATAATCATGCCACTGATCATTCATATTTTAGGAATAACAAACAGAACCCCCCTATGTAGTAGTATTTATCAGGAGTAGATATTAACATAGTCCTGGTGGATACCAAGCCCAGATAACAAATTGTCTGCTGAGAGCCAGAAGGTTGTTAACTCTATATAAATGTACATGAATTAACGCCCTTCTGGCTCACAGCAGATTACCAGTATTCCTTGGCATTACTGACCCTCATTCTAAGAAATTCCTTGAAGCACAAACTTCTTTATATAGATATGATTATCATCCAATAAAACGCTTTACATGAAATCTACCTGTTTGAGTACTGCAGCTGGCTGAATATAATTATGTACACTATCAATCTGATATCGATAGATGTAAGAACATCTAGAGTTTTCTAATGATGAGTGTGAATTTCAATCATTACAATTGACATAAATATTCTGTGGTTGTATCATGTATCTGTATACCTAATACCTTTGCTCTACTATACATGTACAACTTTGAATTGCACATTATGGGCACACGTAATCCTATGGTGACAAACAAGTATTTGCGAATGAGAGTATAGATGAGATTAAGGAGTAGATGAGAAGGAAAGAGAAAAGAAGAAACAGAGAGAGGTTAGAGAGAGAGAGAGAGAGAGAGAAGAAAAAAGATCAGTTAAAAATGGATTATACCCACACAGTAAAATTCCAGTAAGCCTTCGAAAGGGCTGCCGTTCCCGATAAATTAGAATATTATTTGATACAGAGCGAGTTGATTGATGCACACTGTCCTAATCAACATAATTTTCTAGTTGTGCAGTTACTAATTCAATTTGTATGTGGGATGATTGAGCTGTGTTGGAATAAATAATATATCACCAATAATTATATGATGAAGAGAAATTGTTAGGAAATACAGGGAGCCAGGAGGGCTTTATTTGGTATGATTTTATACAGAGTTAATGCCCTTCTTTCACTCAACATGTAATCTGCATGTTTGCAAGATTATCAAAGGTATAAAGCAGTGGTAAGTTACATGTAACAAATAATTACAGACTAATTAATATTGACATCATAAATAGCATGATATGGAAGACTTCATTTACATTAATTTGTAGCCAGAATTTGTAATGAGTTTTGGAAGCAAACACATTTAACCTGTTGATATCCAGTCTGATTAGAATACCCAAGTTAATTGTTTATTGCAAAGAGGATGAGGGAAGAAACATACAAAGGAGAATGAGAGGATCGATCAGCCTAGGAATTATCCGTTGAGAGCCAGAAGGGCCTCAACTCTGTATCAAACTATGTAACTTAATGTCCTTCTTGCTCCCAGCAGATGAATATATATTTTTTGCGTCCCCAAGGCTAAATACATATGCTACACAGTTCCTTTACATCAAGAGGATGGTAATAAATAATGTACTTTGTAGCTACCTCTCTTTACAAATGGGGGCCCCACGCCTCAAAAGCGTAAGAACCCGAATGAGCCTAAAATTACAGCACAGCGATCATACAATCCATCAGACGGCCGAGCATTTAGCAGTGGCAAAATGCAACTACGAGATGGAGTGGATCGGGAATTATTTAGAAGAAAAAAGTTTGTGGTTTGGAGGAGAGATAGAGTTGTTTATAAGATGAGTATTTGGGAGAGATGTGAATGATGGGATAGAAAAATAGAATACCAAGGTGATGATAATATGGGATGAAACCTGTTGAAAATGACTGTGGAATGAAATAGAAAGCTGAAGATTCTGAAGATGAAATTATTTTGTCTTTCAAAATTTGATTAAAGAGGAGATTTAAGAGTTGGTAGAGAGAAGGAGGGGATGACATTAAAATGAGAGATAGAGGGAAGAAGAAAAAGAAGAGAGTGTGATAGAGAGAGAGAGAGAGAGAGAGAGTGAACATGCATGCCAATAATTTCATTTCAGAAAAAATAAAGAAGAAGATAGCAAGAGAGAAGAGAAAGAGACAGAAGGGGAAATAAGAACTAAAAAGAGAGACTTTGATGGACATAGGGATAGATCGAAAGGGATAGATTGAAAGATAAACTTATGACATGGAAGATGGATGTGCTACCCAGCAGCTAAATGTTATCCTCCATACTCTTATGACAATGTATCTATCCCATAGGCAAAGCACTCCAGTTTGTGGAGCCTACTAATCGTTATCACTGCCGCTTGCAGTCCGTCTGACATACCCATTCAAGGTTGTGTTCAAACGTCATGACTTAATCGTAATGCCAAGTGGTTTGTGCTTTTGGGTGAATTCTATTGGATAAATCTGAATTCAAATACTGTAATTTTATGCAGGTTTACTGCCTTGACTCTATTGTATGTTGTTAGGTGAGAGCCAGAATGGCATTAACCCTGTGTTGAAATATACGATTTAATGCCCTTCTAGCTCCAAACAGACTATATGAAATGTGTTTAGAAATTGTTTTTTCCTTTTTATTCTTGTTTTGGTTCGATATTCTCATGAATGTATTGTTTGTTATGAATCAATATAAAGTGAACAGAATATCCCACATTAATGTCAGGTTTGGCATATACATGTACATACAAGCTTGTGAATGCCAGTGTAGTGAATGTACACCATTATCAATTTCGCTAATCTCTTTCTCATGGTCATGATTTTAACACTCATCCCTGTCATCATCATCATATCAAACATCAATATAATGATCAATATCATGAGCATTAGTATTATTTGGTAAACCATCAAACTCATGTAAATAATCATATTTATCAGTAATATCTATGTCTTAGGGTTCATTTTGTCCATGCTATGTAGAAAGAACACATTTTTATTTTTTACAGTTGATAAAGTCAGAGAAAATATTTTGGTTGCAAGCTTTTGATCTTGATCATATAACAATAGAATTATCAACTCATTATTATCAAACCACAATTTTTATTCTCTCTCCCAAAATTAATGATCCCCTGCGCAAACCAAAATATGAACAAGCCCCTCACAACCAGGCAAGCTGGTTCCACCCGTAACAGACATTATCACCCCTGTAACAGCCAATTGGCAACAAATTGGCCGGGTGAAGTTCAGCTAAAGCAGAGTAGACAGATAAAGCGTACGTGGCCCGCGGGTGGAGCTGCTTAAATTAGTAGGATGGTACTGCACTTGACTTTGAGTGATCTCTAATTGAGAAGTGATGGCCTGGTTAACAAGATGGGAAAGTCACCTTGTATGTGCACAGTGAACATTCATGTACTGCAGTTATAAGCAAATTGGGATTTTCAAGCCTTTCGTTATTCCAAAATCATTATTGTCAAATTTTTTTTTACATTTGAACATGCTTTGTATTACTTGCGTTTTCAAGATGCCAGAAAATGTTAGTGAAATAATTGCATTATTAACCATATAAGAAATGTGTTTCAATTTTGCACTCTTATTATTAGGTAGATATTTTAAGTCAGTAGGATGGTAATGATTGAAAACAGATGATCTGTTAATAGCATGATGGAGGAAGCTCCTGATGAATGTGCCCAGTGATTTGTGTTGACTTTTGTTCTTTTTTTTTAATTTTCAGGGATTTTTGAGTAAATTTGGCACTTTCAAAATGTGATAACCTCCCTGCTCTTTGGTTTATCATGGTATTTTCCAAATCAGCCTCCCTCCCATTTCCCAATTTTTTGATCTACCCCTGCATAAAGCTACAAGAAAATGATTTCATGTAGCCTTGATGCTTCATCTTTTTAGTTTAGAGAGAGAGAGAGAATCTACTGGCGGGATGGGAAGCGAAGCTGTTATTCTTCTCTTAATGTCATTTTTATAGAAGCAGAGATGCATCTGCCATAATATCCGCAAGCTTTCATGTAACATTAGTATGACATTTTCAGGGCTAGCTAAGCCTCCCTTACGGCATGGAGTATGTGTATGATAATGAATGTCCCAAATTCACCCATTCTTATCTTCTTTGCTTTTCCCCTTGCAATCTCTTTCTTCTCTTTGCTTCGCTCCCTTGTGGTTTTGCTCTGTTTCTTTCTCCCTTACATTCTTCTTCTCTCTCTTCCTCTAATTTTTATTTGTATGTGTGTATTTGTTTCCATTTGTTCCTCTCTGTCTTTACACACAAGTCTCTTTTTTTTCTCTCTCTCCTTTTCTATCTCCCTCTCTGTTTGTATATCCATCAGTATGTACATCCCCCTCCCCCCCCCCCCTCTCTCTCTCTCCCTCCCCCTCTCTCTCTCTCTCTCCCTCCCTCCATATAAGGCCTTCTCATCTCTTTTTCATCTGAAAAGATACACAGTTCTCTGTCTTGCATTCTGTTGCACATCTTTATAAACACTTGTTATGTGCTTCATTACTGACATTCTCTCATGACCATTTGATCAAATAGGAAATAAAAATTGCAGAAACTAAAGTGAAATGGCTGGCTGTAATGCTCCTTGGTTAATCTTAAGTTTCAAAACAAAATGAAAGAGTTAAGATCATCGTCCTCTTAATTCTCGTAATCTTCAATGCTACGTGAGTCATTCACTATAATACTGTATATCTCTCACGTATGACGTGCAACAACCTTCAAACGACCCCTCATATCCTATCCTCCAACCAAATCTTTATCCACCCTGCAAACTTCACAGTCCTATTAAACTTGATACACAGGAATATTACAAAACTTCCACTCATCTTAGGTAGAAGAGGTGATGGGATGGTGGTATTGGAGCTAGGTTAAGGGGGGGGGGGGGGTTATACTGTGGGAGAAGCAACTTGAAATCCGTGCAAACATCTTTGCAGTCGCCTTTAGTGTACTCTAATCAGTTAGATACACAGACATCATATTCCATTTAAATTTTAACATTGAGATTTGTTTGAAGTGGTGATTAAGAGACGACCAGGGAGGACATCTATCCTGCATCCTCCTGCATCCTCCCCATCGGAAGACAGAATGGGGAGGTGTTTGCTGGTATCCCAACCCGGGGATGGGGGGCTAGGATTAGCGGGGATCCTTTACGCCTTTGTTGGTTCAGGGTGTGCCATTGTTGCTGCAGCCATTCATTGCGGCCCATTTCTGGAGGGGGGTGGGGTGGGGTGGTAGGCAGTGAGGGTCCATCTCCAATCGTCCCATTGTCGAGCACACACATGAATGATGCTAGGGTGAAATCCGAGATCCCGTCCATGTTTATCCTCATCAAATCGGACACTCTCCATAATTCCCACAAGTCACGGGTGAGTGCTTCTCCGATTTCATCTTTCTCACCTACTCAAGGAAGGGTTAGAACCAGTTTTTATGGCCCTAATATGGGGTATTTATCGCCTTGCCACGCTCCCCCATTACACCCTTAGCCAGATCTTTGTGTTTCTTCCATCATATTTCTTTAAAATTGAAGAGAATGTGAGAGATATTACTCATCTTGGAGAGAACCCGAGGATAAGGGGTAATTACAATAGAAATTAGGTCAATGAGGATCTGGAGCAATTACAAATTTCTTTGATCTTGCCCATTCATCACATGAATGTAGGTTAATGTGACAGCCATACCGCTCACAATCAATGTACAGAGATTTGAATTAACACTTTGGACTGGTGCGCAAATAATTAGAGCCTGGAGGGAAACGAAAGATAGGAGCAAATCGGCATAACCTTAATTGATGCATTAAGTTTTAACACATTTGTTAGGGTTCATTGAACACATAATTCATACAAATATGGGTAAACATAAGATGTGATAAAACATAAAGTAATTAGTAAAAAGCAAAGGGAGGTGAACTGGAAACTGGATAGAAAAGAGGGTGTGTAGAAAAGAGAAGGGAAAGAGAGAGAGAGAGAGAGAGAGAGAAAAGGGGGGGGGGGGAGGTAATAATTTTTGTTCAGTGAACATGTCTGACCATTTAAGTATTCCTAATATGATCATGGTTATTATGTCAAATTTTAGAATAATGCATTTTGAGCATTAGTTCTTGCTATCGTATCAATAAAAACTAGAATAGCATGATGGTGATGGAGGGAGAGAGAGGGGGAGAGAGATTAAGGAATGGTTACCTTGATAGCAAGGTGTAGTCTTTTGTTGGTGTCTTGTGAAGATGGGACCAACCTTGTGCAAATTTAACATCCCCAACATGGAGAGCAATTTGGTAGACCCCAGGAGAGATTGCGAAGGTGGAAGATGTTTTTGTTCGGGGGAAGTGTTGATTACTCTAACCTTTAATTGACCGAGTGCTGCACAATGTTTGTTATAACCCAATGAGTTACCAGGAGCATCGCTAAGGGTGAAGGGTGGGAGGATTCCCCATCAAAATGAAGAAAAGGGAATGAAGATAGAATAGAAGGCAATAACATCCGCCCATACTCCCCCCCCCCCCACCCTATGACCCTGTTCTCTCACATATCATCCACCTGACATTTCTTGTGCCCCCAACCCCCCCCCCCCACCAATGACACCAAGAAGCCATTGTCGTGTATATGAAGCATGACTTATATAGAGTCTAGAAGCATAGAGGTTAAATTCAAAACATGTCATTATAATCTTCAAGGTGTTCCTTGAAACGTTATTAATCTAGACCCTAGAGAATGTCATTATCTTGTATTATATGAATTTTCTCTTACCTTGTAGAGCATCACAACAATCTTAAATTAAAATTAATATTTCATGTAGTGAATGTCCCCTCCCCTCTCCTGATCATGTTTCATCTGATTTTATGAGAGAAATGTTACCAACTAAATTTGTCATACCCCTTGTAAATTTGATGTTTTTTGTGTTGAATATCAATTTTTCACATACTTAGCAAATTACAAAACTTGGTAAGGGTGTGAATAATTTAGTTCTTAATAGTTCTTGTTGATAAACCCTCTATGAATGTAGTTGAGAGTAATCACGATACATAGTTAAAACATACAATTATGAAGATCTTTAATTCATTTTGTATACCGGTAGGTCAATATCAAGATTTGAATTAGCTACTTAAATTGTAGACATTTAGCAGACAGATGTTAGTAATCCCTTTCCTTCGACTTCATTAAAAGTCTGGACTATTTGCTCAAAAAATATGAAAAGTTTCAATTAGTTTAAACTTTGCTTCAACCTTGCTTCATAAGTTGAAGACATAGTAGAAATAATCATTGAGTATTCCCCTCATGCATATTCTGGACTATTTGTTCAGGGCATGCTTCATACATCATCATTACAAATCTAACCATTCATCATGTGAAAATGAACCCTTGTTGTTCGATGATTCCAGACCTCTCCTCTTCAAAAGAAAGCTCAAATAGACCTGGAGTCAGAGAGGAGAATATGCCATATTTTCTGATTAAAAATGGATGAGGAGGATCGATTGCTAGGATCAGGGTTTTGAAAGAGGAACTCTTCGTCTGTCTAAATGCAGAATATTTGTCATCACACATTGTGAATAGTGAAGCAATGAATGGATGGGGTGACTAAAGGTTGCATATTATCACCATGTGGGCTGTCACAAACATTTAATGTCTAATTTCAGAGGAGTTGTAAAAGTACCCTAGTTGAAAAGGTTTATCGTAAAGTGCGCTAATCCTTTCAAGTTGTTTCGATATAAAAATGGTAGCTATTTGAGATTGAGTAAAAGAAAAGAGTTGGAAAGAAAGAGGAAAAGAGAAATGGAGAGAGACTGGGTTATAAATGTGTTGGCAAGAGAACGAATAAGGAAAGAAAGAATTGGGAAACAAATAAGGACAGAGAAGAAGTATTAAGAGTGAGAGGTAAAACACAAAATGTCTTTGGGAAGAAAGGAAGAAAGAAGGCATACAAACATGCATTGTAGAGAGAGAGAGAGAAAAAAGCGAGAGAGAGGGGGATGGATAGAGAGAGACACAGAGAGACGGAGAGACAGACACATTGCAAGAAAGAAAGAAAGAAAGAAGGAAATCACAGGGGAGATAGATGAAAGAGGCTATGGAAGTCCCAACAATACTGACTGCTGCATGTTTGAGCATGGACTGAAGCACGAAACCTTCTATGAATCCGTGGAGGTGAATGAACAAGAATTCACAAGTCTTGATAATCCCCTCCGGACTGGCTGTGTAAGGTAGATCACTCTACAATGCCTGGACTCCTAGAGGCTGGGTTAAAGGTAGCATTGTTGATTTGAAAGGCAATACATTATCATGCAGTATAGTGAAATGTAGCGAAACTCAGACAAATTCCTTGTGTTTAGAAAAACCTTGCTGAATTAAGCAACTGCTCCTGGTTCGCAAATATCTTTGCTGCAAAAAGGGTAACTCTGAAATTTTGCAATTTCCAAAAGTTTTATGTATGTCCCACAGGTTTCTAGTTGGAATGTGAAAATTTGATATGCGATTTGTCATAGTTTTTCTAAACATGTTTTTGTGCAAAACAACAAATATATAAACATTTCTATTAAGTTTGATGATAATACAAAATACATATTGCTTACCCAGAAGAGAGTATTAAAGAATACATTTTGAAAGTTACAGCTTTGGAGATTCCTGAAGTGTTTTTGGTAAGGCTGCTGGGACAGATATGGGCAAGCACAGCTAAATATGATTTAATTTTAATTTCTGAAAGCCATTGAATTCTTAGTATGAAAGAGGATGGGGAAACTGTTTCATTCTAATTGATATCTTTATATGAAGTTCATATCTTCAGGAGATATTACATGAGATGAAGAAATTTTATTTCTCGAAATAAAAAGGAAATTGTAAACCTATACCGTTCATTGACACCACCTTTAAGGGAAGAACACTGGTGACCGATGAATGCTAGTCACCCCAGGAGCTCCTAACAATCTATCAGCACTGGAGATGCTCAGACATTATTAAAACAAGCTCTCTAAACAGCAGCCAGATTGGAGTACACACAAACATAGTAATGCACACATGGGTCTATCATCGAGAAATGATTCATCCAAATACTCTGTTTAAAGAAGGCCAGTCTTCGGAAATTCTTCTTTAGAAAAATATACTGTAATTCAAAACCAATACAAAAAATGCATCTCATTTTCATGTGCATGTAATTATCAACACAAAGTAAAGGACTTCTGTATTTCTACCTCTCTATCCCATTCAATTACATGTTAGTGCAATTTGATTTTCCATGCTCTCGCTAAAGGTACATTATACCATGAGTTGAGATCCAGAGGGGGAGTAATGCCTTGTAAATTGACATGCCCTTCTAGCTCTCAATAGATGAAATAAATAGCACCACAAACTGACCACTGTATCGGTCAGGCACCCCCCCCCCCCCCCTCCCTCCATCCCTCCCTCCATCTTTCCATCTCATTAAGGAGTCCACATCACCCTCCCTGATCGAATACTCATCCCAGCGGCTGCTCAAACATTGGGTACTTGGGCCTGCTTGACGGTGGCGGACAAACTTTAATTTCCTGTTATTAGTGTAAGGCACAAACATTTACTCCTTGTTCCAAATATTGCCATCCATGGCTGCCAGCCTACAGTATTGCTAGACGGCTATAGTAGTATATGGAAATAGGCAGGAGATGAAAGGGTTTAAATGTTATTCTGTCTGCATCAAAGATATTTGATAGTCTTCAACATGTTATAATTGTGACTAAGATTGACATTATTGTCAACCGACGTTGTTATTTATTTTGCTTTTGATGCATAAATAATGCAGGCTAGTCATCGTTCCCATTTATTTTAAACATTTTGTTAATTGTAGTTCTATTTATACAGATATCATTATAATTACCCAAACTGCTTGCCACAAGATCCCTGTTACAACATATATAGTTATCGTTTTAACAAAAGAGTGTTTAATATACAATCGGCTTCCATTGACCTGTTGCATTTAAATCTATGTTTTTAAACTAGTTTAAACCCACCTATAACTGTGTTTGCAGTTATTCTTTTTCAACCATTGTTGATAATAAATTCATATACTTATCTTCAATGGATTATAGATGAATAGCTGAAATGAAGTGACTTTGCACAATCTCTTGATAATTTGTGTGAATAGTCTTGATTCAAAACCTACAGCTACCAATATGAATAGAGAGCCATTGCATGCCTGCACAAAATACAGCAAAATTCTTATGGAAATATTTGCTCTCTTACTTCATCCCAAAGTGTCACAATTTTTAACCGACTATCCCTTGGAGGAAATATGGAGTGGTGGATAGATGGGGATGCAGTATAATTTCATTTTTAGGGTAGGAGGTAATCAGATTTTAGGGGCACGTGTGCAAACATGGCTGCCACGGCCGGCACATGATCCAGTCATCTTGGGTTCCCCCGGGGAACATTGAACCTCCTCATTCCATTAGTGTCATCAGCTGAGAACCCCCTTCAGATCTCCTTGGGTTACCTCTGACCATCGTGATGCAGGGTATTCGTAAATGAATGAGCCGACTCTAAACTCTAAAAAATTATTTGGAAAAGCTCTTCAAAGGTTTTCATCCATGTCCGAAAACAATGTGATGTAGATATACAGTAAGCTTGCGGGTGCACCATGTGAGAGAGAGGGAGGATTGAGGTTGTACATTGGTGAATAAGTCAGGTGAATCTAAACATCAGGAAGGTTTTAATCTATGGCCTTGATTGTTAAGACTATTGCTTTTTCTGAATAGGTTGATAACATTAACATCTTTACAACATTTGATTACATTTCTAAATGTTAAATGTTGTCGCCCTGTTGCATATTGTAACTCCCTTATATCACTCAAGTGTAATCGCCCCCAGGTATTCTTAAGATAAAAGTAGCTGCTATGTATACATTTACATTCAGAACTGAACCTACATACATGTAGTCTTTCTACTTTGATACTAAGTCCACATCTACATAAGATGGTCATTTCTCTATCCCTTCTTCCGCCCTCTGTACTCTTTCTCTGTCTTTCTGCTTCCCTTTCTCAATTCCTCAGTTCTCTCTCTCTCTCTCTCTCTCTGTCATTCTCTTTCTCTTTCTTTTATTTCAACACTTTCTCTGTCCCTATCTCTTTCTTTGCACTGCATGTAATTCTTTGCAACTCTTTTCGTTTCCTGTCTCACAATTTATCCCTTAAACCTTTCTTTTTTCCTCTGTACTTCTCCATCTGTACATCTATCCTCCAGTATCTCGAGGTCTGACTCTCCATGAATGTAATTCATTTAATTTCTGTGAAAGGAATACCCAACAAGTTCTCAATCCTCCCCAAAATGATCCTCTTTAAAGTGCATGACATTGTCACTTGCTCGGTGCATTGAAGCATTGACCCTATTTCTCATGAGAGTTCGCTCCTTATGTTCTCCTGTGCCTCGCCCTCTATGTTCCCACTCTGCGTTACCCTACCATAATCCTATAACTTAGGGTTAATCCTTACCACTCCTATCTTCAGGCCATGATTTGTCCATGCATTTATCCTCAGGCCAACTAGCCACTCTCTCTCCCTCCCTTCTGTCTTTGTCTCCTAATTAGCATAGACCCTCTGTAGAGGTGTATGATGTAGAGCTGATGCTCTGCATTGCTTGGTTAGATATATTTGAGCATCTTCTTTGCTCTTTGCTGCTCGATCTTTACTAGGAGCAGATGATGAATATCATATGTTTGCTGTGACTCAGAATGTCTTCCTTCACTGATAGCTAAAATAGCATTGCTAGATAAGTGGGAATGGTCCTTCTTGAAACTTAATGGTTCCTGCATTAAGCTTTAGCGGATACCTGTTAAGGTCAGAGACATTGCTTCTGGCACTAGACACAGCAGATCCGAACCCCAACATTTGATAATGGCAAATGGTCATGATGAATATCAGCTTTATATGACAGTAGGCAAGGAAACACTTTGATATCTTGTTACATTTTTTAAAAACACATCCTCCGCTTGTCCCTTTATATGCAAATTTTTCATTTATGTATTGGAATAATTCCAAAGTGATTATTGTTTGTAACTTTGTTTGTTTGTAATACACAAACATTTATTCATTTTCCAAATTCTGCATGTGATACAGAGCTAATTATGTGTCCCTTCAGCCATCATCGTCATAGAACAAAGTAATAACTGTGTCACCCTCCAGCATAGGAGACATCTGATATACACACCTTAACGGAACACTTGGTTAGATACCTAGCAACACATCACATGACTTCTAGAGTAAACCCTCAAAGTCATATATTATGCTCTAAAAGAAACAGACGTTTGATCAGTAATTTCCTATATTCAGCATTATTCATAGGAAGTGTAATGCTACTCAATGCACCTGCACCCTAGTGCCTCAATTCTCTTCTTGCATGAACTGGATTTGACTGTTTTGTACATAATGTTGAAGGGGATCACTTTCATTTCTATTACTCTCTCTCTCTCTCTCTCTCTCTCTCTCTCTGCTGTTATTCTTGGAGACATTTCAATGTCTTTTTAGATCTCTCTTCTCTCTCTCTCTCTCTCTCTCTCTCTCTCTCTCTCTCTCTTCGTCCTTGTCTATTCTCCATCCCTCATGAAACCCATGATTTGTATTGCAGTATCTTATGTGCTTAAGAAATTGTCCAATCTCTCCTCCTGACTCTCTTAAACCATCTGTGTTCCTCTGTCTCTCTCTCTTTCTCTTTATACCTCTTCCTTGAAGCACGTTGACTCTCTCTACCTCCTAATCACTTCCTCTCACTTCGCTAGCTACCCCTACCCATATTCGCAGTTTAATATTCCCATCAGAGGCCATCTTATAAACCTCGTGCGACGGTATTGATCTGTGCTAGACTGTCATTAGGTAGTGAACAAAGAGGTGGCAAGAAATTGAATATCTATCTAGACTTCTTTTTCATTTACTCCCAGGGTGTCATCCTCTCTCTAGTCAGGGTGTATTTCCAAACTTTTATTTGTCTTTCATTATCTTGCGGCGACCTTGACTCATAACTTCCGCAGGGAAGGAATGATGCGAAATTAATTTTGTTGTGTATGTGGTTGACAAGTCTGCTTTTTAAGATATGAAATGTAGAAATGCATACCAACATCAATGTCACATTCATTTGTTTACTGGGGATGTTATGACTCCAGATCACTGCAGTATATTATAAGACAAAAAAATAATATAAGTGTCTTTTTAAGATACCTGTTTGAAGCATGATTTTTAATTTCTCATGAATAAATTGCACATACTTTGACTTCACTTTTATTACCTGCATTTGCAAACCGGATTTTTATCAAAACATTTTCTAGCTCAGTCTTCAGTAATTCTATATCATTCAGTAAAAGAAAAATTTTATCCTCAAATATGACTTTTGATTATTATCAATTTTTACATGTATGTACCTTTAACAGTAATATTCAAGTACTTCATATGTCTCTATCTCTATACACTAATATGAATGCAAACTCAGTGTATGCATAATAATAATTAGATACTTAATAAGTAATAACATTGCATTACATTACAATCAAATGATACAAGATTGTATACACAGAAGTGACATAGTGGATTACATGGATATACTTTTACTTATTATAGAAACTCTTGCTTTGATTTTTATCCAGGAACCAACTGTGAGATTGATAGCAGTACAGAGCGCTGCACGGGCTCAACAGATAGCATCTGCAAGCATGGAGGAACCTGTCGAAACTTTCTCAACGGGGGCTTCGATTGTAGCTGTCCCAACCCGTACGAGTTTGACGGTCCTTTCTGCGAGGTTCGGACGCGGAATTTTCCGCCTAAATCGTTCATGATGTTCTGGTCGCTGAGTCAGAGAGTGAGGCTCCAACTGTCTGTCAGGTGAACAATAAACAACAGTAATCAATAACAGTACTAAGCAATAAGAATAATATCTATTAAAAAAAGAAGAAAAAGAAATACAACAACAATGAATGTAACAAGTGCACATTCAAACAAAAATATTGTCATACATCAACTCTACGTGGCATTTAAAAATATTGTTTAAAGAATTTAAATATTTATTGCTAATTTACAAACTGCATTTTATTCATCAATTATGCATTATGTGTCATCTGAATGCCAATGACTATGTTGAACAAGTAATGAATGAGAAATGTATCCATTGTTTGCGGGTAGCAGGTTTGTGTATGGAACCTTATTTGGGCAGTTTTTGCCTCGAAGGCCTTCTGGTGTGCAAGTCTGCAATCTTACATGTACATTCAATAATGATGATAATAATTATGTTATTCCTTAATCTTGTATTGTAAAATAAGTGTATGCTATATTTCTCTTTGCACGTCCAAAAATGTTTCAAGTTTTTATCTTGTAATAGGCCTGCTGCCATGATGAGACACTGTACATAGCATTCAATTTTACCCGATATATTGTGCATTAGACTGCATTCATATGTAGCACTTTGAACACTGTGTGACCCATCTATTATGGCTATACCATCATGCAAAAAGCTCTGTCATTTATGGATTAACAGATGGGACACCATAGAATTATTGTGCATATGCCCATGTAGGAAAACAGTTTGCTTTTGACATTTGACCTGAAATTGTTCATTTATCACAATTACTGCTATCGTAAATAGTTGGGAGTTTTGTGTGCCAATTCAATCAACAAGTTCAAATTCATGTATGAAATATTCAGAACAGCTACAAAACTCCCATTCAATTGTGTCAAAACATGATTTATTCTGCCAAATTCTTAAGCTATTATCACGAGGCGACTTTTAGAAAATGATATGATAGAGATGTATTTTGATCTCTTGCTATCTTCCCAACAAGAGTTAGAAAGAATGAATGTGATTGGTGCCTTGAGGCATTGCTGAAGCAAACAATAAAAAGAGGCAGATACTTCTGATTTTGTAATTATTGAATCAAGATTATATTTGTCTATGGAGGTCAATAGATGTCTCTGACATGATAAATGCTTTCCTGTGGTGGTCATATAGTGTAAAGACAGGCAGAAGAAGTCACTATACTCAACAGATTTTGGTGAAAATATCTATATTAGCTATGTTCACATGAGACTATTGTAGTTTTAAACTTTACGTTTTCGAAACGTCAAAGTTATAAACCAAGATGAACTAACAACAATAAAAGTTGATTTGGGACCAAAACAACTATTCAATGTTTAAAACTACAAGCCCGGAGAGCATTTATTTCATCTACAAGCTGGCGTAAACTCAAAGTTAATTATGTCAGCATTGCTTATCAATTTGGGTGAGGACCCCAGCTGCTCATAGTCATTGCGCTAACCTTAGATTGCTTATGGCTTATAACTTCGCATAAACTTCAAGTTTTGTAACCATGAGTGCGTCCACACAGTCTTTAACTACAAGCTCACTTTGAAGTTTAAAACCATAGCTTAAACTTAGAGTTCGTGGACAGTCGTGAGAACCTATTATTCAGAGGTGGAAAACATGGATAAGAAGGCGTGTGATACAAAGTAAATTATAACCAATATGATGGGAGCTTATTGCCTGTTATGTTTGAGCTAACTCATCTACCCTTTTTCAATGTCATAAGGGATTGGCCCAAGGATGGACACTATGGAATGAAATGAGCCATGTATCAAACTCAATTTTGAAGTATAAGTTTCAATGTCAATTTTTGTATAGGTTGGATTGATTTTTAATCTAAAAATGCTTTACGATTTGGTACCAAACAAACAGATGTTATTTTTAAGTCAGAGGGATTCTGATTTATGGGAAATATGATTTTTTTGTCTCGCCTGCGTAGCAAAAAAGCGAGACATAGGCGCCGCTTTTCCGGTGACGGCGGCGGCGGCGTCAACATCAAAAACTTAACCTAAGGTTAAGTTTTTGAATTTTTGATATAATTTTGAAAGTAAAAGTTCTTAGTCAATGAAACTTTGACTATAGGGTAATCAAGTATCCCCAATCATGTGAGTAGAATTTCAGATCACAAAGTCAAGGTCATTTCAGGTCAACAGACTTGGACTATGTTGTAGCATCATCATTGAAAACTTAACCTAAGGTTAAGTTTTTGAATTTTTGATATAATTTTGAAAGTATAAGTTCTTAGTCAATGAAACTTGGACTATAGGGTTATCAAATCTCCCCAATCATGTTAGTAGAATTTCAGGTCACTAAGTTAAGGTCAAAGGTCATTTAAGGTCAACAAACTTAGACTTTGTTGTGGCATCAACATCAAGATTTTCAAAATGCTTCTTTTTCGTTATTTTTCAACCGATTTTGATTCTGATTGTTTCATATGATAGGGCTAGGAGGGGGATTTAAAATTTCTACACAGAATCGTGAAATTCATTATCTATGCTAATTTATGCAAATTTATTCGAAATCACAAAAAAGGCTTCTTCTCCTTCATTTCTAGACCGATTTTGATTTGGTTTGCTTTTTATCGTAGAGCTAACTTTGGTACACTAAACATCTACACAGAATTTTGAAATTGTTCTCCATTAATTAATTATGGTAATTTATGCAAAATTTATTCCAAAAATAACAAAACTTGCTTCTTTTCCCTCATTTCTTGACCGATTTTGATTTGGTTTGCCTTATCTGGTAGAGCTAAATTTGGAACACTAAACTTCTACACAGAATTGTGAGATTTTGCTCCATTGATTATTTATGGTACTTTATGCAAATGAATTGAAATTATGTACCTTCCAGGGCATCAAATTTTTATTTTTTGACCAGTTCAAAAGTGTACCACATAAAATTTACGATATTTGTTGTTGCGAGATGTGGATGAGCGCTACGTCATTGACGTTCTGGTTTATCATATTGAATTGCGTTATGCAGGCGAGACCGCCGGGAGCGTTTCCCTTGTTTTTCTTTAAAAAAGTAACTGAAACATTACGTTCAGTGAAGTGAAGATTTAATAATGCTAAATATATTACTCATTGCGGATATAGTATCAAAAATAATATCGCTAGTGATATTCGTTTGTCTCGCAATGTGGTCAATAAGGAATCTAAAAGTTCACAACGTTTCGTGTGCATCTGCAACACTTCATCTGGTGATAATAACTACTGTAAGCAAGGGTCTTTTATACTCTACGGGAGGACTTCATGTTTTGACGAATGCTCTTAGAACAATAACAAAAAGAAACTCTGTATTCAAAGGGCTATAAATCAGCTTGCCCATTGCAACCAAAATCTTCTGACTAGTTATAACTCTGCTTGCCAGTGTGGCAGTGTACATATTTTCAATACACTGAAGACAGGGAATCGAACAAACACAGGGAAAGTCTGGTACATGTAGATAACGTAGTTGCCAAGATGGGCACTTTTAACCTGACATTTTTATAAGCACCTTTTATTCTAGATCCATCTCACCCCAATAACCCTTCCAATCAAGCCGACACACATCTCCCAACCCAAGCGCTGCACGACAAAGCCTCTTGTGATACCTTTCTTACATTGTCTTGGCCTTTCCATTGCTATGATTCACCAGTGTCCTAATGATTCAGGCCTTGTTCAAATTTACTCATGTCACCGACGATACATCTTCCAATTATTCAATCCATCCTGACCGACCAAAGTCCCCTTCTTTAAATCTTTTAGGTGAGATCTCTGCGTTGTCTGCAGAAATAGATGGTGGTTGGAAGGTGCGGTTGATGGATATAGGCAAGCATACGATGATCAACAAGTCATTGTACTGGCCATGTCTCATCGTGCACTCTTCCATCAAGTCAAGCAGAGATATTCAATCTTAGATTCTATTCTAGATCTCACAAGAAATGTAATTCACTAGGGTGATAATTTACATTCATTTACATCTTTATTTTCCATGTTTGGCAATGTTCGGAGTGTAGTAAATGCATACTTTAGCAAAAGGTGGTTACCAAAACCTCAAAAATCTGAAATCTGGTTGCTTATCAGGAATTCAAGGAACTGAAATTACAATATTTTACATTACAATTTGCACTAAATCAACTCTAGAAAGTTGTTTCCTTTTTATTTTTATTTTTATATATATACAATTGTGTTTATTGTTCAATGAGTAATAACATTTCAGCAGTATACCTGAATTTATTCTATGATTTTACTGTTTATGAAAACAAAGGGTTTATGCAGTGCACAAATGGTTGGATCCTAGCATAGATGCTGAATCTCTAGAATCACAAATGAGAGATATTCATAACCATTCTCTGATGAGAAATGCTGGTATTTCTCTTCACCTTTAAATAAAATTCAAGTCAAAGAATAATCTTGAATATTCCTTAATCAATTGAAATCCTTTCATCTTTCAGCTTTTCCTCCACGGAGCCCAACGGACTGATCTTCTACAATGGCCGCTACAACCAGCAGCATGACTTCATCGCTCTGGAGATCGTCAACAGCCAGGTTCGATTCTCCTTCTCCACCGGTAGCATTGTCACCACGGTAACCGCATCCAGACAGGGAGGAGTCAGCGATGGGGAGTGGCACACTGTTGCGATTGATTACAATTTTAGGGTAAGTCACCATCCCATGTGGCATTGGTATTCAATATCCCTGTGCTTGCTCAAGGGTTTTGTATGTTGTGGATGTCTCAAGAGTTTAAAATGTCTCCATTAGAATTCAAGTATATGTAGGAGGAAATTAATGTATTCAGGGCTGTCGTTTAAAGCCGGTAACCGGTAAAACTTGCCGCCTATTCACTCGTTTCTTACCGGCTATAATTCCTATAATAAACCTTGCAAAAATCACAGAAAGTAGATCTAAATCAATGCTAATCCAAAATTTCCTTAATTTCGTCCAAGATATAATTAGTGCCGCACATACACGGCCGCAGTCGACGAAATCCCTTACGATCACGAACGCGACGTCGTCCGTACTTACCTAGACCTATCTATCTAACGTTACATCGCAGTTCTCCCCCCACAGCGCGGCGGCCAAGCCCGCCCGTCCCTACCCCATTGCGATCCCGATGTGCACGCGAGAAGACGATGCACACTGATCATAACAAAACTGAAGCTAGCTCGCTGTAACCAAACTATCCGTTGCCGATTTGATATTTGAAGATCACGGAAACCGGGGCCTATACACGTGCGTGCAATGTCTAGAGACAACGTACTTTAGATTCTGAGATGCGCAAATCGGCAACAGAGTTTTGAACTCGGCTGAGTTTAGGCCGGCCACGGCCGTCCCCGGCGGACCCCCGCAGCTAGCTCGCATGATATATGCAGGCTCGCGCTCCGCGAATATTCAAAACTAACTTCCGATCGCACATAACTTATTTCCTTAAAAAAGTTGAATAAACAAATATACAGTGTCTTCACTTTGTCAGGAAAAACAGTGATATAACATTATAAAATGAACAGGAACTGAAGTAAATTCTTAAATGTATTCAATAATTTCATGTCAAAAAAAAATAATTAAATGAGAATTCATATGGGGAGCCAAATAAAAGTCACAAGTAAAAAAAAAAAAATCAAAATCTAGCCTCTGCTGCCCATTATTTAAATACTGTACATGTATTCAACAAATCATGATGTAGAAAGATTGAGTATGGTACATCATCTCAGTTTAATTAAAAATTACAAAGTAATGGTACAAAGTGATAAATAATTATCAACTTAATAACTTTTCTTATGAGTTATGATTGTTCATGTAATATTAAACATGAACAATATGTGTGTTTATTACAATATATGTGTAATACAAGGTAGGAAAGATAACTACAAATTTTCTTCTTAGGTATGCACCAGATTGCACGATTTCAAGTGGAAAATCCCAAAAGGTCCCTACCGTGGCAGGGGGGATACCCCCCTCCCACACCCTCCCCCCCTCGGTCGCTTCGCTCCCTCGCAGTGATGGTACCTCCTATAAAATTCAAATTACCTCCTTCAAAAATAATTAACAAGACCCCTGTGTATTATCTGCATTTTCTTCATCCATTAAAGTAATGGAAAATGAAGTTAAAGGGGATATTGAGAAGTGGTATTGTCCAGGAAAGCTATTTAAAGTAATTTTTAATAACTGATCTTATCTTCTAACTGTACAGTTCTATAGAATGCATAGGGTAGATATGTAAGTGCTAATTTATTATAGAATGAAATCTTATTTTTTCCTGTACTGCAATTTGCACAGTACATCTACATGTTGTTTTTAAAAAAATTATCGCTTAATATATTCTGCAGAATTTTCTATTCAGAGTTGCGAACAGGTGTCCCTGGTGGGACTTTTAAAAACCTCTATGGGAAATTTATGTGTAATTATGAAAGCCATAGAAGCAAGATGGTGGATAGCCTGTGTGTAGAACCCATGGGGGACCCCCTCCCCATTTACTTTCTTCACATGACCAATCTCCCATGAAATGAGCCAATTTTCCGGCTCCTCACCGCCGCACACAAGTGGTCGGATTGGCTCTTTCAAGTATCCCATAGGATTCTTGATTTATGTCTTTCTCCTCATTCGGATGGCTCGTGGGGCAATTAAGAGAAGGATGTAATTATATTAGGAGGTTGCATTTAGAGATCATCGTGAATCCTTTCATTAGCATTATTGAAAAGGTTAGCATCCAAAATAACAATGCAATCAACAGTATGACTGGATTCTAACTTGGTGCATGTGTACAGCCATATAGGTCTCTCCTCAGATAGGAGTAACCACTTTCTGTCAGCTATTGCATTTCTGAGAACAAAAATGTCATCCTGTGCATAAAATGATTGTATCCTTGTATTGCTTATATCAGGGAGGGTTCCCAAATAGTCTATCTGTGAAATATCACAAATGTTGAGAAAATAGTAGAACGACTCTTTAAAAAATAATGGATTAGTAATCAAATTTCATTTTCATATTACATTCAACAGTATAGGGTTATTTTTTTTCAATCAACCTGATTCATGTAACTATCTTGACTGAAATCAAACACCACTTTTTTGCCCCACAAACTCAACGAGTATTGAAATCCCATCAAGATGTTCTCACATCTTCATCCTCACTCTCTCCTCTCATTCTAAATATGAAATATCATGTGACCCTGAAAGGGTGCGCTATCAAATCATCTTCAGGAACCAGTGCGGCATGAGGCAATCTGATTACGAGCCTTGATCAGTGGATAGAAAAACAGGATCTCGCAGGCATTTGCAGCGTAACTAGATAACTCTAATCCCCTTCACCATATTTGCTGGGGGATTATTGATGAATGGGAAAGTGATGTGTTTGCCTTTTGAGATCGGAAAAGATGAATATTGCATGCCCATGGTCCCAGGTTTAAACAAACAAGGATGAAAGAAGTATCACCTCAGTTGCCAATTTCAAGATCAAATTTTCATCAAACTTTGTTTTTTTATGGAAAAGTTTGCCTTGTATTACTGAAAAAAGTTTCGATTGCACTTTTCAGGCTGAACCCAAGTTAAGTCTATGTAGTACAATGAATTTAGTTGCCATTTTGATAATGCTGAACTCGCCCTTGTAATTAAAAGACATTTAAGAGGAAGAACAAATTTCCATTATGTTGTTTTTGTAAAGAAATTGGCCTTAATTGAAGCAGAAAAAAGCTGCAAACTGATCCCTTAATTGATTATTTTTCTTAAAATATGGTATCAGTCTTTCAAATTGGCCATGTCTGGCACAAAATGACTTACAACCAATAGCAGAAGAGACGACATAATAAAGATGTTACGCTCATCGACTAGCTTCCAGTTTTGGAAATTGATTTTTAATCTTCAGGAAATGGGGTATTTATTTTTGAGAGGGCTCCATGATGACCATGCATGCATCAAGTTGAAACGTGGAATACCTGAAGTGGATTAGCGTGATGTTACACAAGGTTTAATATCAAAGAGCACTTTTTTCTGTCAATATCCTACTAAATATTACACTCCTATAGAAAGGCGATCCATCTCTAAATATGAATTATTTATTACTCCTAATCTCTCTCCTGCTGCTAGATCATGTTGATGAGCATACATGTATGCCTAGCAGTGGTACACCTGATCTTATTCTGATATGGTTATGTAAGGTTCTATTTCAGTACGATAGGAAAAGATTTCATATTGATACACTTTTTGCTCCAACCAAATCAAACACATTTTATAAAATGTATTTCAGTGTTCTTCTGAAATTAAAGATGTATGGTTTAGTACATGTTTTTAATGTTTCTTCTTACTGCTTTGTCATCAGTACCAACATAACATGCAAATGTTCATTTATTTCAGTCTCATTTCTGAACTGCATGACAAAATGCATTAGTTCCTTTACGAGGATATATCTTATGTGCAAGAAATTCATGGACAAAAAAGGTTGAAACACTTGCTTCTTCAAATTTATTTGCCTTCGTTTTTGTTGTCCCAGATCTTGTATGATGAGGTGAAAAATGATAGAATTTCACTGTTACCCTTGTGCAGTACCTCCATACGTCACAGACCCATTGCCTCCCTGCCTCTTCTTTAATGAGGCAATAGAAGTACTTCACAGAAATGGCTTGATGTGAGGAGAATACTATACCTTGAGAGGGGTTCTTTGGACCCCCTCTTTACCATAAAGGCAATCCCATTCTGTTCATTTCCACTCCTGACACACTACAATCCCATTCAAGATGTTTGGTATTTCCTGTGCAAGGGGTACAAATGTTGTTGTGGAATTTAATGGGAGTTGTAAATTACAGAAAGTAATCTAAAACCTGCAGAGAATATTGTAAAATGTTATCATTCTTTTGCCTTGTGTTTTGGAAAGAATGTCTGCAGGGTGAATATTTTCACCGTCTCTACCTTACATGCTACCTCTCTTGACACGAAAGAATCCCACTCTCAGCATTCAGCATTTCCTGTGCATGGGGTAGAATTTTGTTGTGGAATGGTACGTGGACCACAGTATTAAAAATATTCAACTGTGCACCCCCCCCAAAAAAAAATCAGAATTGTGTCGTGAAGATTGTTCTCTTAAAATTTGTTATGGAGAGAATGCTTGTTGGAGAATACTATACATTGAGAGGAGTTATTTGGACCCTCTCTTCTTTACAAGTAATACCACACCTGACATTTGGCATTTCCTATGTATGGGATGGAAATGTTGTTGTGTAAAGGTTAATGTGGTGTGTTAGATGGTAGAAAGTAATTATGAAGAATGAAAAAAGGGATTTTTAGAAAGGAATTGTGACTTTAAGTTGTTTTTCTTGCCATATATTTTGGAGTGAATGCCTTTAGGAAGAATATTCTGTGAGGAGAATACTATACTGAGAGGGCCTGGAGAGGGGTTATTTGGACCCTCTCTACTATACCAAACAGGCAATCTCACTCCTGACATTACACTCCCACACTTGACTTTCAGTATTTCCTGTGCCAGGAGTGAGAATGTTGTTTGCGGAAAGGTTATTATGAAGTGGTAGATTCTCTGAAGAAAAAAAAGAAAAAAATTGTTTTTATTGCCTTATGTTTTGAAAAGTATGTCTGTACAAAGAAGACAAGTGAAAACAATTAAGTAAATGGTGGCCATACTTTTGTGACTGCTTCATTGCTAAAGGGGGAAATTGGCTACGTGCTTGTGCATATTACAGATAGCTACTTTGTAGAAAAACTGATATGCTCTATTCAACACAAAAAGGACTCTAGCAAATTTCTTTAGTCAGCTTAACCTAAATGATTGATTTCCCAATTCATTAAAATATAAAAGCAAGCCCAAACGTAGGGTAATTTACACTGACAACACAAAATAAAATCCCCAAAATGAATGTATTCTCTTAGTGCATCCCATCTCTATATCCTCTATATTCCATCTCCCTATACTTGCATATATTATTGTGTGCTTGTACATCCTGTATACACACCTCACAACTACATACAGTATCTTTTCCGTAGATACATAAAGTATTTTCCAGGGATGCCTCATCAGATATGTATTGGTTGGGCTGATGATGGCCTAGATAGCCTTGATATTTGATTAACCAAAGATGAGAAATGAAATGAAAAAGCGAGTGGCTGGGCAGAGTATACATGTATTTTTAAAACGGCATCAATTTTAATCATTCAGGCATGTAATTCACCCACTCCTGATTTTTTTGTGGGAACTAGCAATATCTAGTTGTGCAAGTAAATTCAGGTGAAATACAGAAGAGTAATCACATAATTTTTGTCAAAATCAAGAAGCAGAGATTGTTTAGACAACAGTTTTTGACAGATTCTGCATTCTTAACATTACAGAACAATAACTGTCCTCTTTTAAATAGAAGTTAGTGTTATTGACGGTATTGAAATGTAATTTGTGTTTAACATAGAAATATATAGCATACATGTGGAATGTCTATTGCTATCATTCAAGGATGCTTATAAATATGCACATTTACGTTTCAAAATGCTTTATAGCCGCATAATTTTTCAAATATACATTTTATTTCTATCTCTCTTGTCAATACTCCTCACTGTGAAGACATTTCATTCCTTTTGTTGGCATCAGAGACCTTTTGAATTAATAAATCAAGAAGGTTAGATGCAGAAAAAGAAGGCTCTTACAAATTCAGGAAATGTAGCCTTGTTTAACCGTCTCTTCACATTAACCGCCAATATTTCAGTCCCGGTTCTAATTTCCGAAAACCAGTCCAATCGACCCAGTTTTGGCTATCGAGGAGGTGTAGGCGTGGAGCTCCTTAAATGTCAGACGTTGGGCTGTGAGAGAGAGAGAGCTGTAAATCTTTTGTTCTCCCAGGCACACAGATATGGCGACATGTTTGAGACAGGCTTTTTGGGATACGATTGTCTATGTTAGATGAGATTACTTTTATCTCCTTTGAGTTTTAAAGAAAATCTTGAATCAAATGAAAACTAACATGGTAATATCAAGACTACAAATAAAAACACATGACCAATCATTTTGGTAGGAAATACATTATAGGTGGGAAATTTTAACTTTGGACTGCATGTATGAGTAAGAGCTGTGGTTTTTAATTAACTAGACTTACAGAAAATACAAGAAAGCTTGTTTACAGGTATATTCTACATATTCAGATAACCTATCTACTGTGTATTGGAACAATTCAGACCAGATTTTCTCAAAATGCAATATTAGAGCTCAAATTAGCATTCATAAAGCATTTGTTAGATAGAAAGTGAAAGGATATTAAGGAGTTCAATATTACACTGTGAGGAGACACCAGGTGTGGTAGAGAAACATCTTCACTTGGGATGAAATATCAGAAGATAATGGAGATAGAATGACAGGTGGAATGTATGAAAGATAAATGTGAGTGTAGGGGTAATATTAACCCATTGACTACAGATTTCTCTCATCCCCATAGGCTTAATGCAGGGTCCACTCGGTTCCAGTAGACAATGGGTTAATTGAGGTTAAATACCCAATGAGAAATTCAGCTTCCATTTAAGTTATTAAAATAGCATTATAAGATATTTACCTCAATACCAGAAATTCAAGTTGTGTGTTAAAGTAAGTCACTCTTGTATTTATCTGGAGTGGGACCCTATCTTTCTCTTACTCAGAAGTATAGGATCTGTCACAGCAATATTAGGTCTTGTCATCCTTCTGCCTTGTTTGATGTCATAATATTGAGATGAATTTCCAATATCGTGTTAAAAGGTCTTGTTTGCTGGAGGGCAAGTAACTTATCCCGTAATGAATTACACTACTTACACCCTTGTTAAATAATGTCCATTCTTATTCGCTTCACCTCTATTTGTTGTGGTTTTTACAATGAAGATATAATTTGGCCATTTTCCAGTATGTCCATTTCAATCATCTTCAATTTTATCCAATCAAAATAAACTCCTTAGAAAATGACCTGTAATTCCGTTCATTTCTCCCAAATCTAGATCCTCCCCTGAAAACATCGAGTTTTATATGCAAAATTCCCATTTGATCACTTTCAGAAATCCCCCCGCTTATGGCAAATTTCCAATAAGACCATTCACATACAGAGCCATTACTACAGTAAATATGCGGTCAGAAATAACTCATGGCCTGGGGTCTAATAAAGTTTGTTGTCTGTGAAATGTGGTCTTCCAGCGTTTGATGAATTCTCAGGGTAGCAATGAGACCCAGTTTTCACTCACCCATCAGACTGATTTGTAAAAATTACAAAAGTTGATATTTGGTCCTTTTTTTATTGATATAATCGTTATATTCATTATCATCATCATCATCATCATCATCACAATCACCAGAGTTCTTAAAACGTGGAGCTGCATGAAGTGTTATCTCAGCAAATGAACATATGAAGACTTGATCACGTTAATGCATTCTAAAAGCATTTCCTCCCATCTCACATCCTTCCTCTCATGGATTTTCTTCCAACCCAAATCTACAGTCAATGACCGACTAAATGTGAATATCGTAACCACCCCCCCCCCCCCCCAATCACAGGTTCATCCTGCTAGCCTAGCCATGCCACAACTGCTTTCTAGTGGCATAAGATTACGCTATTTTCTCTGGGGCATGTACGATGCTGCTCTGCATTGAATGAAGTGTGCAAAGCCCTCCATTCCATTTGGTCAAAGATGCATGAATAATTTGCAGGACAATTAATCCACGTATGATGACCAAGCATATACCGGTAGGTAGAGCAGCTTGAAAGCGGCTGGGGACGGCTACCTGGGAATTATGCTCAAATGCATCATCGTTTTGTCGATGATGATGGTGATGATGGTGGTGATCGATGAGTCAGCCAAGCTTTTTAGATTTGCAATCAACAGCCACTTGTCAAGAGCATGTAGAGTGTAAACACATTGCCGTTGATGACATTATGTTAATTATTCATTGGTTTCTAATTTGTAGCAATTAATTATTGTCAACCATTTATTGTTTCCTCTTTATGAAAAGTACCTGAATTTATTCAAAACATCTAGCTTTTATTGTATTTATTTTCCTTTCGTATATATTCCACCTCATGGCAGATTAAAGTACTGTTCAATTTAAACAAGAAAAACCTTATCTGGTTTGAAAATGAACTTTTAAATTTTTATTATTTGATATTACTCCTTGTTTCAAGTCTTTTTTTGGTTGTGTTAGAAAAATTGTGTGTAATCTTTCTTGTATTTGTAATTGAGGTATGGTAATTACAGGAATTTTAACAAAATCTTTTCATCAAATTATCTCATGAATCTCATGATCCATGAAAATGAAACTCTTTTCTGAAGGCACTCCCCTTGACTCTAATTTCTCTCTCAAACCTAACGCTTTCTCCATCCATTACCCATTCATTTACACGAACACCATCGATACTCCATTCTCCCGACCAAACCCATTAATAGCGCTAAGCATTCTCCGACCCCCTTCCACCCCGCATCCACGCACCCGACGGGCGTAAACCCACACCACTTCACCAACCCAGTTCTTTGTCTCCCGTGTTTGCGCAAGCTCTCTACTCGGTCATGAGAAGTTTGAAATTTTGATTTTGTTTTCTTTTTGAAGAGATGAAGAAGAAAATAAGCAGCACTGGGAGGAGGGATTTGAGATGGGGAACAGGGGCAAGGGCCTTCAAAACAGTCTTAAATCATGAAAATATCATTATCCAAACCTATGTGCAAATAGAACTTGAACCTAGATTTGGAGAAGGGAAGGCTTGACACATACAGTTGAAGGCGTACTGTCGCATGGATAATGCTCAACATTTGCAATTGGTGCAAGATCGAGTGCCTGTTGTACTGAAAGAAACATTGTAGGAAAGGCAATGATCTGTTTTATGAATCCCCAATTCAATGTGAGGGCAAATATCAAATTCATCGATGTAGACTGATAAATAGATTCATGGTATATTATCCTACTTCAGCTTGAATGAAGGTGTTTAATGAGTAGGATATGCACCATTTCTCAATAGTCAGCCGTTGATATTTGAACGCTGTACAATGGGATACATTTTACCACAATCATTCAACAGTGTTATAAATCACAGACAACTTGCTTCATTCAAGACAAAAATATAAATGCAGACTTGCAGAGGTGATGAAAAGCAAATAAAAAAGGAACTAGACAATAGATATTTAACAATGAAATGGTTTTTCAACAGAAACGATACACGTCATGATGCATGCATGATCTGCCATGCTTGTCTTTTAAGGCCAAAACTACTATGATTAGTCACTGTAAACATGAGTACAAGTATTCATGTTCACATCACCAAAGAACTTTAATTTGACAATTTCTAAGCCTCCTTTTATATAAGTTGGAATAAAATGTTTCCCCATTTCACTAAAGTGAAAGTGTTGGCTGTGTGTATGCATCTATCCTGTAATATACAGTTCAAAATATTGGGAAAGTTTCAATAAAATTGATTAATGGTTACCTTGTTCAAAGAATAAATTGATTATGAGAGCTTCTCAGTATATTGATTGAAAAGTTCTGAAAATATATTTGAATCAGTGTTTTTTTTTTTTGGGGTGGTCACTACCATGTGCCTTCATCTTTTACTTAAAAAAACAAGAACCTTTCTATCATACTCTGAAAGATTTGTTTTATACATAATTTTCATTTCATTGTAAACATATCCAGGCCTTTCTCGTAATGAAAATAATACCCTCAATCTCGAGTGCTAAATCGGTAGACTGAATATTAACAAATCCTCTCAATCTCTGTCTTTTCTCTCTGTCTTTTTTCTCACCATTAACTGGAAACCAGATCCAGCGAAAAAGGATTTAATTTTGATGAAATGCTCTATAATATTAGATTATTAAACATACTCTGATGATTTAATTTCAATTCAGCTCCACCAGAGCGTAGTCCAAAACGCATTCGCGCCTGCTTGGTTGCTTCTCCTAACTCAAAGCCATTTGAGCAGTGCATGAATTAGAAAAAAAGGTAGAAAGATTGGATAAAATTTTCACCCGGAGGTGAGGGCGAATGGCGGCGGCAATTCTTTTCATTTGTAGGTTGCCGACAGTTCTTTTCTCCCCATTTTTTTCCTGATTCAGATGTTTGCATATTGTTGGGGGAATTTCCATGGAATACGCGCTAATAGCACTGACAAACTATGATGAATGTGGTATTGTGTATTGCAGTGGAAGGAATAAACAGAGGAAGAGGATGAAAGGGGTCTGGAAAAATTGGCCGCCAGCATTTTGCTTTTTCACCCATTTCATGCGATGCGGGCTGCTCAGTTATAATTGAGGTGGAGGACAAGTTTGGATTAATAGCCCCTTTTTCACCTATTTATAGCTTAATAACTACCTGCTACAGTGACATATTCGTGTCTGACAGCAATTAAATAGCCTACATTACTTAGATTCTGGAGAAATGCACAATAAATTTAAATCCGAATCTAGAACATGGTCTGATTTATTGCATTTTCAAGAGTTTCTGTCCTATATTTACAGAAGAGTTTTATTGAAGCAGCATTTTGTAATATTAGGGCTTGAGCCATGGCGTCAAGTACTCAAGTTTCCACTTGCCAGTATTCCAGTGTAGCTGACATACATGTATGGGTCATGTGTGCAGTAACAATTACAATGCATTCAGTTTGCCATTAGTGGTGAGGTAGCTAGTGCAATTAGAAATCTTCCTCTTTCTCTATTTGAAGTTAATATTGACATTCAGCCATGTGTAACCAACCTATCTCTTTGTACACAGATAATAACGATAGCAAGACCTATGCTGAAGAAAGAGCATAATTTTTAAGTTGTATTGTATCCGTGTGCTAGTTGGAACATGTGAAATTTTCTTGATTTTTTAGAGATAAATATGGAATATATAGAACTATTTGAAAATTTGGATTCAAAATGAAAAAGTATAATGGCTGACAGATACAGGATCGTCAGGTTCATGATTGTGAAGATTTACTTTATAAAATAATAATAGAAAACCTTTGTAATATTGGCTACATTAAATAGCAATTGGAATGTAAGTCTCATTAAGATATCTATATGTGTATACTCTGGAATAAAATCTATTCTGGAGTCCTGGATGTGCTGTTTTTCCTCAAGAGCATTTGTTTGTATCAGTCTGAAACGAGTACCGTAAGGGAGCAGTGAATTACAGTATGCTTGAAATTATATTTGATGACATTGATATAAGTGCTAATTATTGCCAAATGGAGAGCACTTAATGTCGCTAATTTACCAGTCATAATGAGTAAAAACAGAAAATTGTAATGTGTATGATAGATGGAGAATGAAACATATTGAAGAGACATCTTCTAATGGTAAATGACATAACATGAACAATTCATAGATTGATGCAGTCACGGCCCTGGGTTTAATATAAAATTCATACTTGATGCATAGCAGGGTTTGGTGAGGGTCGTGAAGGGTCGTAACAGCTAACACCATCTTGTTTGGGGGCTATTAAAATTTTATAGGATTGTGGGGACCTTTCCCTTAGGGAAACTCCCTTGTTATGAATAATGAAAATGGATTGAGGTGCAAAAGAATAACAACATTAGTGAGAGATTCAACGGGGGTGGATTTTGCATTTAGATTGAATGATCATGCTGTAAATAAAGCTGCCTCTGAATTTAAATGGCATATTTAATCGTTGGATTATTCATTACAAACTGAATCCAACATGAAGCATTGAAGGATATCATTTTTTAGAGAACAGAATACACAAGTTATTTGTATAATGAAGAAATTCACACACATAGGTTAAGGAAATCAAAATGTAAAGAAACATTAATTTTTGCCACACAAAAAGTGTTTACAGTAAGGTTTAACTATCCTGTCTAAATTTGTTTTTGATTTTTGAAGTCCATAATAATAATACCACATGAAATACATCTTCTGTATTCAAGAGATGTATGTGTATTGTCCCAACTGAAGTGCCGGTAGAAAGTTTGTGTACAGTATTGTAGAAACAAACCATGATATTTCAAATTAGTAGTTTATACATTGTAATCTATTAAGAACTCTTTTGACTCCAATTGTAATTACACTCTAAATCAATTTGTAAATGTGCTCCAGTTTTTCCATGATTATGTTCTAATTTCTATCAATATGTGTGTTTGTTTATTTCAGACTGCAAGGATTATTCTGGATGATTGTGATCCTGCTGTAGCCCTTGACAATGGCCACCAGTTTGATGACTTTACTTGCGCTGCAGAAACACAGTTCCTTGGAGAACTCAGGTGAGAATTGTTTGATGTATATAGACCTGTCCTTATCAGCTCGAGATTGCCAAACATCCCGCTATTTTCACTATCCCGATCGCAAATTATCCAGTTAATTTGCGGCTTCATCAGCCCGAAGTTGCAATTAGCAGGATATTTGATCGAGATAATCATCCCAAGATATCATGGGCTAGTTTGCAAAATACCCGCTATTTGTCCGGTGCGTCTTCACCAGCCCGAAGACTCGCACTATGCGCAAACGCTGAGCAAAATATCTCGAGCTCGAGTTTCAAGGTCTAATCTCAAGCTAATGAAGACGCGATTTGTAACTTCAGGATTTTTTCCAAAATCAGAAATAGCGGGCTATTTGGCAATCTCGAGATAATGAGGACAGACCTTATGTCTCAACAGAACGATGGGAAGATGGATATGTCAAAGAGAAAGTTGAGTTATGGTATTTAAAGATGAAAAATAAGATTTGAGCTTTCTCCTTCTTTTTATGATGAAACACAGCTGAAAAGTTTGGACCAAACTTGCATGTCTTGTGTGTGTAGCCCCACATACCCATTTTTGTGTGTAGTGCATTTTATTTGAGCAAGATTGAGTCATAACAACATCTTTTTATTTTTCATTATCCCAAAAGCTCTTATAATGTGACGTATGCACCTGAGTGTTTATCAATTATTTTGTAACTACTTTGTATTTCGTTTATGTGCTGCCAGTGGAGGCCAATTTTCTATGTTTTGAATATGGACCAATAAAATTATCTATCTATACACAAGTATCCCTATATTTACTACATATAGTATACAACCTTTTGATCAACCTTGTATGTAGTCTATCACTGAAATGCTTGCAGCAGCCTTATTTGTTCAGATTTTCTTTCTATGTTCAGTAGAAAAAGTGCTTATTACAAAATAACATGACTCAATCATACATTCTGATGTAAAAACAGGCCTGTCTACATGTTAATGGAAAGTTTGCATGTAACTGTATACATGCCATTAGTGTCGTCAAAGATTTGGACACGTAAGTCTCATAAAGTGCTACTATTTCAGGGGCATTATTTGTTCAAGGACATTTCAGACTGTCCAACAGCCTCATCCTCAAATCCCCGGGATAAAAGACACTTAAGCAACATTTGTTAAAAGTTCTGTGAGAATCCAGTATCCAAACATACGCTTACCCCCATTCAGACTACCCACATTTATTGTACCCACATTTATTGTAAAGTCATATAGCGATTTGATCAATAACATATTTGTTTCTTGTCTAATAATGTTGTTTTAATTGAAATGTTGTATAGCAAAACACAAGTGTGCGCATTGTTTTGAATAAAACTCAATAAAGAATTGGGGTTCTGTTCTAGTCTGGAAGAAGTGTGTACAAAAACCGTATAGCAGGGCTTATCCTGAGCGTTCACTGATGATTGGCCAGCTGTCATGTCAACTAACCTCTACGGAATAGTTTCTTTATACAACGTATCTAATCTTGTCTGCATGTACACCCCTTTTGCTATAAATAATGGTTCTTGTATACAAGTTTTGTGTAATTTAATTCCTCCAGTGTGAGAGGGCTGTTATATTTCATTCAATCCCCCCCCCCCCCCCCCCCCCGCCTTGCTGCTGAGGCATTGACAGGATAGGATGAAGCCCCAGTCGCACTCCCAACTGTCTGCGGCCAAATATTAGAAAGATGATTGATTTCTTCGCTCTGGCTGTCTCATTTTTCATCTCATATTCCGAGGGGTGCCTCCCCATTTTGTACATCAAAGTATAGGAATGCTATGCCGCGTAGTACTGGGAGTAGGCATAGCCAAGGGGAGGAGGGAGAGGGAGGAAGGAAGAGAGAGAGAGAGTGAGAGAGAGGGGAAACAAATGAAATAGAGAGAAAGAAACATACATTAGATAAACTGACAGAACAGAAATACATGTAGAGAAAGCAAAGAGAGAGAGAGAGAGTGAGAAAGAGAGCTGGAGTAAGAAGTTAAGATATACTAATAGTTAATGTAGAGATGTATGATGAATGAAAGGAGAGATAGAGATGAACAGAGGGTAAAAGGGAGGAGGTTTGTGGCAAGCTCTCAACGAAAATGTTAATTGTTGGTGTGCACAATGTTTCAGAATTGTAAAAGCTTCATTAATTAGTGTAATGTATATATAGAAAGATAGAAGAAAACTTGAATGGGGATGGATTTATAATGTGATAGAAAGGATGAAAATCCACAGTAATAGATATATGAGGATAGAACAAAAATTGGGAATACAATTGTATAAGCTGCAGTTTTTGTCTGTCATTGCATTACAATACAAGATATTATAAATGAGAAATAAATTGGTATTAATAAAACTGGCTACTTCATAAAGAATGACTGATTTCTGAATAAGATGAAGAGGGGGAGGAAAGTGAGGAAAAAAACACAAATCTTAGCCCTGTTCAAGATAAAGGGGGAGGGAAGGGAATTGTGTAGGTGAGGATAGGAATATGTATAGACAATAGAGAGTAGAGAATGTAGATAGGGAAGAGAACTTGTGTAAAGAACTAATATAATGGGGAGAAAGGGGCAGAGAGAGAGAGAGGGGGGTGGGGGGGGGGGAAGGGGGTAGAAAAAGAGAGAAGTGGGGACAGAGGGAGAAAAATGGAGATCGACATACAGAGACAGTGAATACTAAAGGAAGATGCTAGACATTGCTTGTGCCTGTATGAAAGACATGGAAGAGGATAGACTGGGAAGGTGAACTAAATGGGCTGCAAATTTGTAGTATCTTGTTTCAAATAACTAGCGCTGATGAAAAATTCTGCCGCGGGTGTTGATTTGTAGAAACATGGTGGGTATTGAATTTTCAGAATGCCTCCGGGCTAGAATGTTAGGAAGGTACATCAAAACAAAGGGAGAGAGAAAGCTTCAGCAGCTTTGCTCTTCGGAGGAAAAAGAATCATGTGAGGTATACAAATGACTAATTGGTCCCAAAATGAGTGGAAACTATCATGTTCTGGTTTCTAATTACACTTTAGTTTGGGAATACATTTTTATTTGAAATGTTTTCAGTTTATGAGAAAACAGGAACAGCATTTTCACAATACTAATGTAGATTTGCATCATGTCATCTTTCCTGAAGATTAGAAGATTATAATTTAAGTGATTAAATAAAGGGTAAGTGAATTGTTTACTAGTAGGCACACCAGTGCAAACCACTCCTCCATAGAGCCTTTTGCCACACTGATGCTGTGCTTGGTAATGCTGCTTGATGATCAGTTTAATATTAAATAAGAAATCATAATCATTGCTAAGAAGATCAAATAAAAAGGAAGTAATGGATTCATATGTGCCATTTCAGATTCTTTATCCCTGGAATATCCTCAACAAAAGGCAAAATGGTCTCTGTAAACTAATGATTTAACTTCCTGTATCTCCCTGCAGATTCTTGGACCTCAATGGACCCTTCATCATTGGAGGTCTCCCAGAGCTTCCCAGTGAGTTCCCTGTGGAGAACACTGACTTTGATGGCTGCCTACGCGACATCTACATCAACAACGAGCTCCTGGATCTTGCTACCAATGTGGAGGACTACAACACGGAGCCAGGCTGCCCTCATAAGGCCAACTTCTGTGAGAGCGACCCCTGTCACACTGGAGGGTCCTGTGAGAACGGCTGGGACCGCTACCATTGCCATTGCTCTAGTGGCAGTGGAGGAGTCAACTGCCAGGAAGGTATGGTCCCATACATACACTTTTGTATAATTTAGAATTATCATTTGAAGAGATCTTTATATTGTCCAGTTGTGTGTATAGAAACAATATTGCATTTGAGGAGAAGATTCAATCACATTTAACAAACACTTTGTGGAGACATAAAGTCAAATTGTAGGTTATGCAAAAAGATCATCATAAGTCCCAGTTAGTCATAAATTCTATGTTTCAATTTTTGTGCTTCATCCAATCTTTATAAAAAAAAAAACATATTGTATTACACTTATTAGAAGCATGCCCTGTACACATTGTTAACAAAATTATAGATGAATTGAAATTTATAAGTACAAGTGTCATTTGAACCCTATAAATTTCAATCATTAACATCACTTTATGCTAGAATTTCTTCATTCTAACAAATTTGGTAATATTTATTTCAGAATTGACTATGTACTTGCCAAGTGAAACACTTTGCCTTGAATATATAACATCAGTAAATCAAAAATTGAATGTCACAGAGTATTATCTTTTAAATTCTTACAGCCTTGTCCACCCCCATTCGCTTCATCGGTGAGAGCTACATGAGATTTGATCTTGAGCATACCGTCAGCCTGCCCTGGACCAATCGGGTCGTGTTCCGCACCGGCCAGCCCAATGGCGTCCTCATGTTTATCCAACTGTCAAACAACATCAACATTCGCATCGAGGTATGTTTGTATGTTCTGCAGAGGGAGAAATGTTACGAGAGATATGTACTTGTGTTTCTTAAGTAATGTGTATCTGTGAGATATGAGGTGAGAGGGGATATCATGCATGCTATGTTAGCTACTGTCTATAACATACTCGTAAATCATCTTTATGTAAGTGTATAAAGGTCCAATCTAAGCAAATCTAATTTATTCATTTCAGCTGCCATATTGAAGGCCATTGGCGTCAGTGGTCTGAAAAGTGTTTATTTAGTGCTTTTTGTAATGAAAATGTAAATATCTATGAAATTTTCTACCCTCCAATAAAAAATTTAGAATATGATGTAGATTTATTTGACAACCATCAGTAAACAGATAATAAAGGGATATTCATATGAATGCTGAGGTGACTAAGGGTGCGTTCAATCGAATTTTCGAAGCTAGAATCACAAACATGAATCACAATTCAAAACGCCGTTACAAAAAGCAAGGTCACTGCGGTTTGCGTTCAAGCGATTTTTCATCAACGCTGATTCTAGCTCATTGCGAGCCAAACCACTGCGCATCACACTGCGCAGTTTGGCCCAGAAACTTCGGCGCGCGCTTTCTGGAATTGTTTACGACCGACTGTCGACTGCTGTTTTGAGCATAGATCGCAATAATAAGACAAAGAATGAGAAGATGATAGAAGGAAGAAACAAAGAATAACATAAGGAAAGACAGAAAGATAAAGTCGATAGAATGATTTAAACAAAGAATAACATAAGAGAAGGTGAAAGAAGGAAGAATCGAAGAATAACATAAGGAAAGACAGAAAGGCAGAAAGAGAGAGAGTGATAGAATGCTTAAAACAAAGAATTACATAAAAGGTGATAGAAGGAAAACACAAAGCATAACATAAGAATAGAAGGAAGAAACAAAGAATAACAAAAGAGAAGGTAATAGAAGGAAAAAACAAAGCATAACATAAGAATAGAAGGAAGAAACAAAGAATAACAAAAAAGAAGGTAATAGAAGGAAAAAACAAAGAATAACATAAAAATAGAAGGAAGAAACACAGAATAACATAAGGAAAGACAGAAAGAGAATGTGAAAAAAGGAAGGAACAAAGAATGACATAAGGAAGAACAGAAAGAGAAAGTGATAGAATGATTAAAACAAAGAATAACATAAGAGAAGGTGAAAGAAGGAAGAATCAAAGAATAACATAAGGAAAGATAGAAAGAGAAAGTAACAGAATGATTAAAACAAAGAATAACATAAGAGAAGGTGAAAGAAGGAAGAATCAAAGAATAACATAAGGAAAGATAGAAAGAGAAAGTAACAGAATGATTAAAACAAAGAATAACATAAGAGAAAGTGATAGAATTATAAAAACAAAGAATAACATAAGAGAAGGTGAAAGAAGGAAGAATCAAAGAATAACATAAGGAAAGATAGAAAGAGAAAGTAACAGAATGATTAAAATAAAGAATAACATAAGAGAAAGTGATAGAATTATAAAAACAAAGAATAACATAAGAGAAGATGATAGAAGGAAGAAACAAAGAATAACATAAGGAAAGACAGAAAGAGAAATTGATAGAATGCTTAAAACAAAGAATTACATAAGAAAAGGTGATAGAAGGAAAAAACAAAGAATAACATAAGTATAGAAGGAAGAAACAAAGAATAACATAAGGAAAGACAGAAAGAGCAAATGATAGAATGATAAAAACAAAGAATTACATAACAAAAGGTGATAGAAGGAAAAAACAAAGAATAACATAAGTATAGAAGGAAGAAACAAAGAATAACATAAGGAAAGACAGAAAGAGCAAATGATAGAATGATAAAAACAAAGAATAACATAAGAAAAGGTGATAGAAGGAAAAAAAACAAAGAATAACATAAGAATAGAAGGAAGAAACAAAGAATAACATAAGGAAAGACAGAAAGAGAAAATGATAGAAGGAAAAACAAGGAATAACATAACGGAACAGGCCACGATGGTATAGTGAACGCAGATTGCATGCAAAGCGGGCGCGCGGTTTTTCCCAAACCGGAAGAGGCTTCGTCATACAATCATGATTGAGAACTCCGTCCGTTCAATCGAATTTTAGCGACTGTGATTCTTTTGAATCATGATACAAAACGCATCTTTTTCAGCGTTTCATGTTTGTGTTTTCAAACACGTTTATTTTTACGACCGACGAAAAAATCGCTTGAACGCATTGCGTTTTAAACTAAACGTCTTTAGAAACCGTGATTCTAGGGTGAAAAAGTGTCGATTAAACGCACCCTAAGTTTTGTCCAGTCAATTTCTAAAACTAACTGAATCCAAAACTTCAACTCTAGATCAAACACTATGCATAACTGCAAGCGTAACCCTAACCCTATCCTAATCTCAAACACATTTGTAACCAAACTCCTGAAGAGGATCAAAAGTAGGATACAGTCACCAGTTGTTATATTTTTTTAAACCAGAGCTCTTTAACAGCTTTCTAGTAGGTATCACAGCTAAAGTTTGAAAGTATCTACATTTCATTTCCCCTGCCAATTTCATTTTAGAGCACATGGAAAGAGGAGTTTTGATACCTCATTTGTCAAATTTGAATAAGTACTTTTGAAAATACGGCCACTTACATAAGAGACGAAATGGTCAAATTTTGCGTAATTAGGCTATAACTGACAATTAGCCATTTTCAAGGTGACACAATTTTGTAATTAATTGATGAATCACCATTCTTTTCAAGAAATCTGTTCTCTGTATGGATTTCTACATGCCTATTTTTTTTCAGGTTCTTTAGACAAACATTTTTTTTTGTGGAATTTTTCAAATAATTATATGAAGCCCATTTTGATGTGTGTGACAAAATGCTATTTTTGCGTCGCCGGAACAAGTTTTCATGGGTTTTGAAATATGGCTAGATTTAAGAGTGTCTATCAAGAGGGGCTGAGTTTCGGCATATCTGGGGTATATATATAGCTTAATTATTTCGGTAAGTTTGGACCATCAAATCCATTTAAATTAATTTTAAATGGCATTTGAAAATGGCTCTAAACTCTTAAAACTTCATATTTTAAAGCACCCTTAAGCTTTTTTGTGTGTTTTTAAGTCTGCCTAAATTGAAAACCGTTAATGGTAGGGGAATGAATTTTGGCACATCAATACAAAGTATGGCAGTGGCGGATCCAGGGGGGGGGGGTCACGGGGGCACGTGCCCCCCCCCCCCCCCCCGGCCAAAAAAAATATGTTAAAATCAGCCCTAAATTCTCCCAAAATGTACTGAAAAACAGGGACGTGCCCCCCACCCCCCCCCCCCCCGACCCCCCCCCAATTTTTTTTTTTTTAAATTTGGCAATGGCTGACCTAAAAAGGTGACCTTACCCCCCCCCCCCCCCCCAACGTAGCAAATTAAAAAAATAAATAAAATTTCTTGACCCCCCCCCCTAAAAAAAAAATTCCTCTTCCCCAGACCCCCCCCCCACCGCCCTCCCTACCCCCTAGGCCTACCTAACATATTTACTATATAAACAAAAATAATAACAAATCCCTTTTAATCGAAATTCTTAAATTGAATCCACGATCTTAAAGGCACACTGTCCTACTTGTAGCTACTTGCTCCCTCTATATAGAAAACTTCCCAAATCGGTGCCTGTTGGTCCCCCATGATCCTCTTTTTCTTATGTTAAATGAGAGCTGAGTTAATGAGATAGCCACCTGTCACAGTGACCTCGATGGCTCGCTGTGTGGTCTAATCCCTTCTAGCTGCAGTAGTAACGCCTACCTTTAAATTTAAAAACTCTGGGAAAACAATAAATGCCCTTTAAATCCTTGGCGTGGGTTCACAATCACAACATGAGAATAGAGACACCAGTATGGGCGGTGCACTGCCGCCGAGCTATCACCGAGTGTGTGTGTGTGTCATTTGGTTCTCAGACAGACGTGCATCATTCAGATATGATTACTGAAAAGACACTGCCTGAATTTAATTGGAATTTAATAATTATTTTCGAAAGATCAGAAAAGCCATCATTACAGTTATTTGATTTAGATTGAAACACACAAAATATTTTTTTTCTGACGAAATTTGATTAAATTTTCACTCTATAAATTGACAAAGATTACACAAGTTTGTTCTTGAATTTCTTAAAAAGTCACTTTGAAATTCAAAGTTCACTCGCATGACGTGCGAGAAAAATTACGAGTGGAAAAACACAAACATGTATTATTGGTCTTGTGATCGCTTTAAAATCTGTTTAGGTTACGTTAGCATAATAATTCCGTCGAAATATATATGTATTTACTAATTTGTTCGCCAAATGCTGCAAATCCTGCCTCAGTTTCGATATTTAAAGCCTCAGATTCATGCTCCGTTTCTGATCTTGATGGGACGGCAAGCGGCGGATGCGGTGAGGCTACACGTGGCGCCACGTGGGCTCTCGGGTCGCCGTGCAAAGCTGGGGGCCTGCTCGCTATATTCACTCCCGCTCAGTGCGTATTACTCAGAGTACAAGCTGTACTCATCGGATTCGCGCTCTAGCGCCATTTCGCGGTCATTCTTAATATTTACATGATCGTATTCTCCGGTAAATTCTCTTTCTTCTCGTATCAAAATTGAATTAAAAGTATGTTTTTCTGATATAGAAAAATTGTTTCAAACTTTTCACTCTGAATTTTCACGATCTTTTTTAAACATACCCCCATCAGTTTTCATATGAAAATAAAGCTCAAGATGTGCTCTTCCCAACCAGTGGATTTTTAAAACTCAAAGACAAATGGCGTTCAAGCGATTTGAGCTAAAACTAGGGATACAAATCGGCCGTCAAAAAAAAATGGCGACAAACGAAGTGAGACGGTACAAATTAGAGGGTAAATCTCAAGCAACTGTGTCGTAAGTAATTGATGGATTTTGATGAAAATGACATGACATGAAAGACAGAATCCTGAGCTTTCGAGAGACATATAATTTTATAATATTTATTTTTTCCATGATATGAAAATCTTCCTTCACAAAGAGAGAATTTGCGTGGTTGAGTTCTGTGTGTCCCCACTCAACGCAGCTCTTCTGTGATACCTATTTCTAGAGCTAAAGCACTCTCTGCCTCCATGTATATTTATTTTGATGGTATTTTCTTCCTTCTATCCAGCTTGTTGAAGGCCATCTTCACTATGTGACCAGTTCAGTGGATATCCAGCTTGACCAGGTCACATTCAATGACCGAGAGTGGCATGACATCAAGGCAGAATGGAAGAATGATAAAATCAAGCTCTCCTCGGACTTTGACAAATACAAAGTAAGTGGCAGTAAAGAATAGATATTATTTTTCTTTTAATTAATCATGGGAATGACAAACAAAAGATTTGTTGATATTGTGACTTGTTTAGCATTTGTAATTTTGAGAAAAAATAAGTAAAAAAGATGTTTCCCATGAATTTCCACCTGTAAATTCCCAAACAAAAGAGGTATAATGTAATGTCTTACATTACTTTTGGATAGAACATGCCTGAAGCTGAATTTGTATTAAGAAGCAATGTTGACAAAGTGAATCAGAAAATAAAAATCAAAGTCTTCACTAATTTAATGTTATTGTCTTTCATTGTCAATGCTATTTAATGTTAAAACAGAGTTGATAAGTACAGATGATACAGTCTTTTTTTTAATTAATCACAGTATCAATTATTGATCAATCTCAATTCAGTTTCTTGTTTCATTTGGATTTCAATTTCCAAGTACTTGTGTATTGTGTGATGGTTAAGGTTAAGAATAATTTTGAAAAATCATCAGTAGATATGGGAGTGTCATCAAAGAATCAAATATAGTTAGCTTGCATTTTACACAGGCCATATTTTATCCAAAGAACTATCACAAATCAATCCATTGCATCTCTTTTACAAGGCGAGGGATTTGTTAGTGGGGTCTGAAAATACAACATGTGTTAGCACTCGCTAGCTTCAGTCCTCCTGTAACATAAACAGAATAACATGGTACGATAATGATATTGCCTTTGCTTCCAGACGTCTGTGCGTGCGACTGATGCCATCAATGGAAAGACAGTAGAGAGAGTAGATCTAGGCGGGAGGCTGACTGATAATGGCATGTACAATGCTTTCACAGGATGCATGCAGGTAATTACACACATAAGGAAATTAATATGTTGTTTTATGAATCATCTACCTTACATTTACTATAGCTGTTACTGTAATTGTTAAATGCCAAATTTTATGTGGACCCCAAAGCACATGTATCCTAATCCAAAGCAAAGTTGAATGGTATATCTTCTGATCCAATCTGCTCAGGAAAAAATGGCAAAAAAGGTTAATCTTTAATGTTCTAACCAAAGCACTATACGGTATTGATCAATAGTGATTTGTATTTTGTAATATTTGTAGTAATCCCCAAATCATCATAATGAAGATAATTTTAAAGATGTTATATGTCTTAAAACTCCACGTCAACACTTCCTAAAATGAAGGAAAATTAAATTTTATTTGTATTCAATTATCCAAACATATTAGAATGAAAGGAAATTTAATGGTTTTAAACATAATATTGCAAGTTTCTTAGAATGATGCAAAATTGGATGGTATTATGCTTGATGATCCAAAAACCACAGGATGAATCAAAATTGAATGATATTGTATATTTTGTGATAACAGGGTATGTCTATCGGTGAAAGGCCCCTGGACCCATCTACTGTTGAAGGAGTGAACATTGAGGAGGGATGTAACGTCCCCAGAGCATGTGAGACTGCCAAGTGTCCAATCCACAGTGTTTGTGTGGATCTGTGGGATTCAAATGATTGCCAGTGTAATAAAGGTAAATAGTATCTTCTAATTACTTCTATTTGTGAATACTGTATTTCATTTCCTGGCTAAGAGCAGATTAGCATTGAAATGTTCATTGTTTTATTATTAACCATTTTTATTTATTAAACTCTGGTTCTATTTGATTGAAAAAGGAAAATGCTGAAATTTATATTTAAAATTATCATGATTTTGCAATTAGGGAACAAGTATGAAATAGGAATGAACAGAATGCCATGTATCTGTGACAAACATTTTCTATGCTACATATTTGAAAAATATAAGTGTCAAACAATAGATTTGCAATGTGTTAGCTTTCAGCTGAACAGTTCTTCCAGAGACTCTAGAAAACAAAGGGTTGCTGCATTACTAAAGAACTTGAAGCCATCACCTCTGAGACCACCTCTTTTGCAAAGAACTTTCTTCAAAATTTGTCATTGCCCGTAAAAAGAATGTGCATGTAGTTTAGCATTAATCAAGTTTATTGTTTATCAGGTTACGTCGGTCCAGACTGTGTATCTGCCTGCGACCTGCGCGTCTGTGAGCACGGCTCGTCTTGCACACTCGACCCGTCCTCTGAATTTGGCTACATCTGTTCCTGCTCTGACCTCTACTATGGAGACCACTGTGAGAACATCATCAACGAGTGTGCGGACGACTGGTGGGGTCACCAGATCTGTGGCCCTTGTGAATGTGACGAGGAGATGGGCTTTGAGTCTGCCTGTAACAAGACAACCAGCGAGTGCTACTGTGCGGTGAGTTGGCGTTCCTTTTTGAATGGAAAATGCTATTGTAAGAGAGGATATGGAGGTCGTTATGTATGTTATTCTGTTTTAGAAGGGGGAAGAATAGGAAGTGGCTAGGAAATAGGAAAAATATGGATAAAAGATGAAAAACTATTTAGTCAGAATAAGAGAGTGGAAGAAAGAGAGAGAGAGAGAAAGAGAGTGGAGGGAGATGAAGGTGAGGGAAGAGAGGGAAAATAGAAAGTAAAAACATAGAAAGAATATAAGATGTAAAGTAAGAAAGAGAGGAAGAGAATGTAAGAGTTGACAGAAATACAGAAATAAATTTGAAATAATCACAACATATATCTTAAACTAATTGTGACATATTCTATACTCTTTTAGGAGCACTCGTACCGACCATCTGACAGCGATAACTGCTTTCCTTGTAACTGCTATGAGATAGGCTCCCTAGGCCAGGATTGTAACCAGGAGACCGGGGCTTGTACCTGTAAGAGGGGTGCCATCGGTAGACGATGTGATGAGTGCGTTGACCCACATGCTGAGGTCACTCTCAGGGGTTGTGAAGGTAAGGTTAAACATTCAAAACAAGTTTGCTGATCTTTATCCCCTTATTTTATACAATCGTATAATCGTACAAAAGTATCCCAATAAGTGACATATACCATGATGTCTGGATGGATGTTTTATGTAACGATTGACTTCTCTATACTTGGTCTAGCAATTTGAAACCTGAATGGCTCCACACTATATTTTGTTACAGCAACCCCTGGTTATGTTTTTAAATTGGGAGGGGGGGGGGGGAGGGGGGGGGGGGGAGGTGTCCAAATCTTAAGTTTGGGGGCCCTCTTGCATTGGACCCTTATAGTCACAAGCCCAGCTCGTTTTTATGTGAATTGGATGTCGAAATGCATTGAATTATACTAGAATTATCTTTTTGTTCATTAACCCTTTGCCTATAGAAAACAATGGTTTCCTGTATTTATAGAGATTGAGAGGATGCAGTAGTCAGAAGGTTTAAAGTCACAATGCTACATTTACCTTTCAAAGTGATAGATTTTATTATTGATATCTATTGCTGTTTTTCTTCTTCTACATTCCAGTTGTGTATGACTCATGTCCCAAGCGTTTTGCAGAGGCTCTATGGTGGCCAAGAACCAAGTTTGGAAAGACGGCTACCTTGGACTGTCCTGGAGAGAGCTACGGCTATGCCACCCGTTACTGCGATATAGAGACGAACTGGCAGACACCCAGTCTCTTCAACTGTACCTCAGACAATTTCCTCCAACTGCAGAATATAGTAAGGAGTACAGTCTTTCTAGGGTCTTTCTGAGTTGACACACTCACTGGGAGCGTTGAAAGCTTTGAGACATTTTAGAAGAAGCGCCATGACCGATTATGACAGGTGGAAACTGATGCTTTTCAAGAAGACATCTGCAGCAGCAACATCAATCAAAACTGCTTATGTCCACCTTCTGTAGAGGCCAAATGATTCTTTCACAAGATTTGTTCATTTTGTCTGCTCAGAGCCGAAAGGGCATTGTCTCATGTCATTTAACGATGCCTTAATGCCTTTCTATCTATCAGTAGAAAATGTCTTTGTCCTGTTTTTTTCATACTATTTCAACATGATATATGTAAGCATATAAAATACTGATTAATGTAGTGTAATTTCTTGTAGAAAAGGACATGTTTACAGTCAAGGTCTTTAAAAAAATTGTTCCAAGGTGGTGGGTCCATGGAGGGGATATTTTGTATATGTTTGGATTTGACAGTAGTGAAAAGCTTATCTCAAAAGCTGAGGATAGAGCATACGTAAGATATACATTGTACTGAAGAATCCATGGTCACAAAAATATTAATTGATAACAATATTCTGTAACTGAATTTTAATTCTTCTTCCTACTCACAGCTGCAAGATCTGCAGAATGGTAAAAAACTACTATACCCAGAGGTATCCTTTAACATCGCCATGCAACTTCAGGAAGCCACAAACGAGACAGATCTTTTCCATGGGAATGATATCAACATTGCTTACCAGGTCTTAGGCTACCTCCTCAGACATGAAAGTAAACAAGTGGGACTGAACGTGACAGCCACCATCATGAAGTCCTTTACAAAGGTAGGAAAAGAGCACAGTATATGTAACATTTATTCCCTAAAAAGGTTTCTTCCTCATTATATGTTATGTTATTAAACTATTATCTGACTATATTACTAAAGAAATGATGATGATGGTGCACATTTTATATCTATGATTCTAAAACCTCTCAGAATTACCTATTATTTAGAAATATTAAATGGTCAAGATCTTAAGATTAACCCCGGTAATGACTTAAATTTAGTAGAGCACACATGAAAACATTTTCCTATATATTATGGGAAGGTTCATGTTTCTATTTTATGTGTGTACACCAAGCACATGTACATGTAGGTAGCAATTCATGACAAATTGACACAAATCTGATGTATTTCCTTCAATTCTCCTGAAGAATTACATTTAAGCACAAACATTAAAAAGCTGTGAATTTTTTTTAGTAGTAACTGCTTATTAGTCTTTGGCAACACACCAGTCAAATGTCCTTACTTCTTATGACTTGTAAGTCATCCAATACTTTGCTTACTGTAAACCTGACATTTTTGCATGCATGAAACTTGCATGGTGCAGGGTAACTGAGTTGGCAAGTTGCTTCATGTGAAACTGCCCTTCGTTTACAATCCCCTGAAGTTTCATGTGTGGTTTTGCATTATTCCTAACTCAACTGTCACATTTCACATCATTTTCCTTTGTTGACAGAACATTGTTAAGACAGTGAGTCGCCTGTTTGAGCCTCAAAACCGGATTCATTGGGAGATGATTCAGCAGACTTCAAGAGGGACGGCTGAGATCATGGAGGACATGGAGAAGTTTGCTCTCAATATCGCTAAATTCACAAACTCATTCTCCTACACCCCAGAGTTCTCCATCATCACCCCTAATATCAGTATGTCCTTTATTCATGAGAAGATATGTTTGAGAAGAAGTTGAAATGTTTTGATTAAAGATATGCTTTTAGTACAGTAATCTATGATGAATCAGTTCTCCTACAGTTTTTCCAGTGATGCTTTCTCCTAAATTGTTTGCTTCTGCTGTAAAAATGTTTGTTATGCCTCTGCCACCGAAGGTGGTGCCGGAGGCATCATGTTTTCGGGTTGTCCGTCCGTACGTCCGTCCCGTTTGACCGTTCCGTTTGACCGTTATCACAATATCTCAAGAACCATTTAAGATTTAAACTTAAGACTCGGGAATAGTATTTATCACCATAGGAAGACGATCTGATTAGATTTTGGAGTAGGTCAAAGGTCAAAGGTCACAGGTCACAGAGGTCAACTTATGAAATTCCTTGTATTGAGTTTGTTAGCGCGATATCTCAAGAACCATTTGAGATTTAAACTTCAAACTTAAGGATAGTATGTATCACCATAGGAAGACGATCTGATTAGATTTTGGAGCACGTATGTCAAAGGTCAAGGGTCACAGAGGTCAACTTATGAAATTCCATACATTGAGATTGTTATCATGATATCTCAAGAACCACTGGAGATTTAAACTTCAAACTTAGTGATAGTGTGTATCACTATAGGAAAACAATCTGATTACATTTTGGAGCACGTAGGTCAAAGGTCAAGGGTCATAGAGGTCAACTTATGAAATTCCATACATTGAGATTGTTATCTTGATATCTCAAGAACCACTGGAGATGTAAAAACTTCAAACTTAAGGATAACATGTATCACCATAGGAAGATGATCTGATTAGATTTTGGAGCACGTAGGTCACGAGGTCAAAGGTCACAGGGCTCATTATGTATGCAAAAACAGCTTGTGATCGCGTTATCTGAAGAACCGATTGATGGATTCCTGCCAAACTTTGGTCATGTATGTATCTTGCAAAGCCAATGAACTGATTAGATTTTGGGGTCATGAGGTCAAAGGTCACAGCGCACATTGTGTATGCAAAAACAGCTCGTGATCGCCTTATCTCAAGAACCGATTGATGGATTCCTGCCAAACTTAGGTCATGTATGTTACTTGCAGAGCTGATGAACTGATTAGATTTTGGGGTCATGAGGTAAAGGTCAAGGTCATGCGGCTCATTATGTATGCAAAAATAGCTTGTGATCGTATTATCATTAGAACAGATTGATGGATTCCTGCCAAACTTAGATCATTTATGTATCTTGCAGAGCCAATGAATGGTTCATAAGATCAAAGGTCATGGGCTCATTATGTATGCAAAAATAGCTTGTGGACGCATTCTCATTAGAACTGACAGATGGATTACTATTTAACTCAGGAAATCTTGCAGAGCCAATGAACTGAGTAGATTTTAGGGTCATGAGGTCAAAGATCAAAGGGTCATATATGTATATGAGAAATTGCTTGTAATCACGATATTCTGAGAACATGTTAATGGATTACAATTGAACTTGAATTTGAAAAATTTCTTCCGTTTCGGTTTGTAAAATTGCTCTATGACGGAGGCATCATTTTCGACTGCGCGCAGTCGAATTCCATCTAGTTTTATATAAAATCTTTGCCATGTAAATCTCAAGTCATTAGATATACATGAAATGATTAGATTGCTTTGAAATAAGAACATTGCACAACTTTTTGGTAGGCAATACTTCAGTATGTTTAAAAATGAGAGAAGGATGTTATGCAGTTGTGAGACAGAAAGAAAGAGCACAAAAGACAGAGCAGTGTGAACAATTTTGGAGAGAGAAATAGAAGGACAGAAAGAGTGGGGCTTTAGGGATGATGCCTTTTACAGAACAAGATAAATAAAGATATAGAGAAGAAGATCAAAATTGTACAAATCTGTGTTAGTAAAATAAAGAAGTGATATGGATGTAATTCATTTAAGAGAAGCAAATTGAATTATCTATTTTGTTTTTTTTCCCCAGTCATGCACCATGACATCATCCTGCGAGACAACTTCTCCATGAGGGCAGTTCCTGAGTACGAGAACGAGACCCTGCTTTCTCTTGAAGACAACTCTCAAGTCCACATCCCCGGTGACCTGGTCAAGCCAAGGACAGAGATTGATGACCCCAACCAGATCTCAGTCACCAGTAATGTTGCCGTGACAGCCTTCATCCTCTACTCCACCTTGCAGAACCTTCTCCCAAACAGCACCAAGGACAATGTCAGGTGAGTTGTTGAGTGTTGTCACATTTACAACCCCTCTCATATAATGTGAGAATATCAAATTTTGAACTCAGTTCCTATTCTGAAGTCTTGGCCTTATCTCTCTAATCAATTGCCTCTAATTGAAGAATTTGAGAGTATAATCAACTAACCATGTCTATTCTCTTATATCACACCACCAGGAAACCTACGAACCATGTTGGTCAGATCATTGACTCTCCAGTGGTGTCCTTCTCCATCTATGATGAGCTGGCCAACGGTACCCTTCCCGACCCTCTTCTCACTCCAGTCACCATAGAGTTCCAGTCTATAGATGCAGTCAACAGGAGTGGACCACAGTGTGTCTATTGGGACTTTGAATTGTGAGTAATTGTGCCTTTTTCACTTCATTTTGTTTTATCTACAAAGGTAATTGTCAGTGAATGCTGTAATACAGCGTAAAGTGGAAGGTTGTACATTTGATTTTGTCAATATTATGACATGCTGATCCTGTATAGTTCTTCATTAGAAAAATTGACAAAAGAAATCGTTCCTGTGGCTACCTTTCATTCTAAATAGCTAGTACTTGTATCCTTAACGGAGCAGATAGGTCTATAACTAGCTATAAGAGACAATTATGACCAGCCTTTCCTAGGAGGAATAAGTTACAAAAGCACTGTCTGCCTTTTACAAGCTCAAAATATGCGCTGACGAAACAGAGACAATTTTTGAGACATACTGTTTGTTTTCTTTCATTTTCTAGCAATAATGGTACCGGTGGATGGTCCACCTATGGCTGTGACCTGAGTGGTTATAACAGAACTCACATCAACTGCTCCTGTTCTCATCTCACTAACATAGCAGTCATCATGGACAATGCACCTTACATGGTAAGTCATCATCAGTTGGTCGATTAACAGAAGTAATTCTGCAAAGCCTAATGGTAGAAGAAGAAAAAATTATGAGAGTGTGGAGATCAATATTGACTAGATACCTTCAGAATTTAACAGGTTTTATCAACCCTTTGCAGAAGATTGTTATACATGTAGAGAAATAGGTGTAGGGAACATCTGAAACATACATTGTTGAAAAAGCCAGCAATTATTTAATTTTGTAGATTTGCAATGTCTTTTGATTTTGTTCTCTTGTGGAAAACCCAGCATCTATCGTGGTCATCTTTAGAACAACCCTAACAGGTGCAATCTCTTTTCTATATTTCTCCCAATGCAGTATGTGGAGGAAGTGATGATCACTCTGTCCATAGCTGTCTATATTGGTGTGGGAATCGCTATCTTGTGTCTCCTCATCACCTTCCTGACTCTCCTGGGTGTCTCTAACCTCCACACCAACCTGAACAGTATCCATATCAACCTCTGCTTCGTACTCATCGCTGCTGAGGTCACCTTTGGTGTAGGCATCAGTACAGAAAACAACGTAAGTCACCATTCAAACCACTTGTTTTAGAGAGATGTTATGCATCAGTCACAATGCTTAACATACCAATTTTGTAGCTATTTGGGGGTAATCTTTTGGGTCTGTTTTTTTCTGGTGTCAGTCTTGTTAGTGTGGCTGGGTGTTGAATTGTCACTTATGTGCTCAGAGTCAGAAGGGCATTAGTTCTATTCATATAGCCCCTTATGGTTCTCAACTGACAAATTAAGGAATTGTAATATACTGTTTTTGGTTTCATGGAAATTATATGGGAGGGTTCATCCAATGTGACAGTTTGTCATTCTGGCCCTCAAAGGCTATTGAAATCACTATGTACAAGACAGTAATGATGTTTCTTTCACAAATGTTGAAGTAATAGTAACCAAAGACAATTCAATGTAAAGAAAAGTGTCAATTTCAGTCATTTTAATGTCTTGCGTAGATCAAATAAACATGGAACATTGGTGTGATTTCACATTCTAGTTCCTGATAAAAACCTGTGGCAATATGTGCAGGAGTTGGAGGAAGATCAAATGTTTTAACTTCATTAGAGGAAATATATTTTGCCTGCCTTGTCCCACTGATGTGATATATCATTTCAAGGAATAACCAGATGCTATTTGGATGAAACACTTTTTGATATATGCAATGTGTTACTCATGATAGACCAATATCTGTCTGGGAGAAAGAGGGAATGGAATTTTAGTCATTGAAGAAGAAAATAATCTGTGTAGTGGATGGTTTTGAAGCCTAATTCTTTACATTTATTCTCTTAAACAATTACAGTATGCCTGCACAGCAGTGGCCATCATTCTTCACTACGCCCTCCTGGCTGCGTTCGGATGGATGTTTGTTGAGGGTGTCCATCTCTATCGCATGATGACAGAGATCAGAGACATCAACACCGGTCCCATGACCTACTCCTATGTCCTATCCTACGGTCTGTCGGCTCTCATTGTTGGACTGGCTGTACCTCTCAGTAACATCAACTATGGGTCCCAGGTCAACAGCAGGAATGAACACTTGTGAGTGCAATTCAATTCATTTATTTTATAAAATCATGAATTGAGAATGTGAGGATCGATCGAGTTGAGATGAGAGATGCTGCTAATGTTTGAGGTTGTAAATTCGAAAGAAGGCTGTAAAGGAATATAAGTAGAGCAATAAATAACAATGATCAATGATCTCTTGTAATTTCATTTGTTGCACAAGTATGGATCTTAATTCACTTTATGTTTAGACAAAAAGGGTTTTTAAATGTATTTTAGGTTAAGTTTTTGGTCCTTTGGGGGCAATTAAGCCTTGTTTGTATAAATAATGTTTGTCATCTCAAAGTCCTTTTTCCATACCTAACACATTTTCAAATAAATCTGAGAACATTTATCCAAGATGTTAAATTTGTTATGTGTCATTTCATACTCCCTTTTCAAGATGTCTCGTAAGTCTCTTGTTATAAATGTACCTCTTTTTTTCTTACACAGCTGTTGGTTTTCTGTTGATGACTTGTTGATTTGGAGCTTTGCTGGACCAGTTCTTGCAGTAGTGGCAGTAAGTTCTTTGTATTATTACATTTCTTATTCATAGAACACAGCTAGGATAAATTTAAAAACAATAGTTGTTATGATGATAGAATATGTAAGGTTGCTGATTAAATGTCTCTATTTGAATGTGATAGCTTACTTGCCCAACCAGTTATGAGCTGCTTAATGAATTTATAAAATGTGTTAGATATACAAGATGTTAACACTATTGATGTTAACCTACTACTGAAGATTGAACTGGAGCATACTTTAGTTCTGACCTATGGAAGTTGTCTGTTAAAAGAAACCCAAACTGTCTCGGACAGGCTATTACTAAACTTTTTACTTACCCGGTAGCTAGAAATTTTAACACTGGACAGCCACATTTTATCAAAAATATGTTATATATTTATTGCATTGTAGGACTATATTGACAATGGCAGCCGATTATTTGTTTTGATAGTTGACTATATGGGAGGCGCTAGAGTAGTGGTCTCGTAATCCGGTGACCCGGGTTCGAAACCAAGGCGATGCGCTAGTGCCCTTTGGTAAGGCATTAATCCTCATTACCAGGTCCCTCGGAGAGGACCTAAATCCGTCGGCCGTCTGGTTGCTTACTTACAATCATTTATGCTTTCTTAGCAGTCAGGTAAAATAACCACCACCAATACAAAATGTAGTGAAATAGTTTAAATGATGAAGAAAAAAACATAATTAATTCTTTTCTTTTAAATTTGCAGATGAATATGGTGGTCATCTTCCTAGCAATCATGGAGTCCTTCACAACAGCTAACAAGAATCCAGAATTTGGAAAATTGAGGTAAGAAAAGGGAGAAAAATCAGACTGTATGACAATATCGGGCTTGACACAAATAGGGATTTGGTACACATTGGCCCAGTGCGCGTTTGCCCCAAAATTTGAACTACTGGTCCACAAAATTATATAGTTTAAATAGTAAGCTAATAAAGAGCTTAAAAATGTAATCGAAGACCCGTCTAAAAAAGTTAGTGTCGAGCCCTGCGATAGCTGATTTGATATTTGTGAAACCTCAGACTTATAATCAGAAGTTGGAAGAAATGGCAATTGAGGCGTTATAAGATTTGGAGAATCTTGATTAAGATTGTAATGCAATAATATGTTGTATGTTATTTAATAGGGTCACCTTTGCTATACATTTATCACGACTCCAGGCACTGATGAGGTATACGGTGTATTCACATTTTGGGGGCCAGTGGTAATTCCTGTATCTGATAAATTTTTTCAAAATGTAATTCTATTGCTCATTCTTCCCAGGTCTTACAGAATTTGAGCTAAAACTGTATTGCAACCTTGAATTTATTCTCAATGTTCTAAAACAATAATCAAATGACAATATTTGTTGATTTGTATTGCACCTTCTTATTTCAAAAAGTTGGTTCTAAATATTAATTTTAAAAGATAACATAGGTTTCTTTAGGCTTCTAAACTAAGGCACTTTAGCTTGTGGTCTTTAAGATTAAGGGAAGCTATGGCAATGCCAATTTAAACCAAATTTTAAATAATTTAGCAACTTTTCCTCGATGAATCTGTATATCAAAATACAACTGTTTCGGTATGAGTAATTATATTGTTGATAGTGTATAAGTATGTTAAGCTGTTGTTGTTTTTCTTGTTATATCACTTTCACACACACACTAACTCACACTTCCTAGACCTCTGATGTAAGTTAACCATTCAAATAAAAGCTGTGCTAAATGTATTTTCTTTCAAGATTATTGTCATCAGATTTAGCCTGCTTGTGTCGTGTTTATTATTTCACTTTAAGGAAGAAGATATTCAGAAAATGCGTTTTTGTCAAAATTGAAATATACTGGATTAATAGCTTCCTTCTATTGCAAGCATGTGTGCTCTGCATTAAAATTGACTTCATGACTTTATCTGACTTTTTAATAAACTGATGCAATAAAAATGTTCTAAAGAAACAATTCTTGAAAAATAATATTAAGTATTTTTTTATTTAAAGAATTACGTGTGCGTTATGCTTTCTTTTATTTTAGGTTTGACTTGTTTTAGTAATATAAGTAGTCCTATGATTTTTTAATGTTTTTATTATTATAAGTCATTTTATAATTTCAGGTTTGAATAGTGCATATTAATATTGAATAAGTTCTATATGTAAAAAAAAAAAAAGTTGTTATCTTTCTGTACCTTAATTATAGTCGCATTTATAAACTCTTTTGTATCCCATTTCTTCTCTTTATTGCATGATTCTAGCTACTTTTTCATGCATAATTTTTTATTTTGCAATTTTTTTTTTAATGAGTAAAATACATTGCTATGTTATCAATCTAGTGTAACTTGTAAGTTCAGAGCAATCATATTTTGATCAATAATAAAGTATATTTTTTAGCTTTCATAAAAATGGACAATCATTTATAAGCATCTATAAAATTATTACCTATGTGCTTCTTTGACAAATTTTGTTCAGAAATCAAATCTTTAAAGAAAATTAGAAAAGAATTGAAATGATTGATTGATTAATTTCTTGTAGAAAAATATATTTTAGAAATTAAAACGGAGGCACATGTTTAGCCTTTCTTTTATATAGGTACTAGCGGATTCCTTGATTAGAGAGTAGACTCTCTTTGATAAGAAGTTGTCTGACATTGTATGCGTGTTTTAGTTTGTTTATATGTATACTTTTTTTTCTTTTTCATCTTTAATTTTAATAACGGGAAAGATCATATTCATGTTATAATGATTCATATTTAGTTAGGACATTACAAAGAGATTTTATTGTTTAAAAAAAATGAAATGAGAAAAGTCTGGCACATTACATGTATGTTCAATATATTTTTCTTTCCTCAAATGCTGTTTAACAATGGAATCCTCTCAATAGATGCAACATAGATTTGTCAACATGTAGTCCATAATTGGTTCTTACTATACTTTTCTTTTTTTAGGTCTTATATTTTTACATTCTTAATATTATGCAATAAATATATATGTGTTACCCCATTCACAAGGTTACTTGTTAAGACCTTTTGATTGAACCATCTAATACCACAAGCTGAAATATATACCGGTAAAGCTTAATGATTCAAGACTGTACTGCCTTGAGAGCATTCATGAATAATATTGGGTCATTATAAGGAAACACCTGTCCATGTTTTCAATAAATAGCAAGATAGAACAAGAATTTCTTTCTTACATCTGCTTGCATGTGAACATAGTTTGATCAAATTCACTGTAGTTCATCAATTTTCCTGATTTCCTCCCTAATTATGTGATATTATGATCCTTCTCTTTCTTTCACACCAGGTCTGGTATCCGATCCGCCGGCATCCTTCTGCCTCTGCTTGGCATCACATGGGTGTTTGGTTTGCTAGCTGTCAATCAAACTCTCATCATCTACCAGTATCTCTTTGCTATCTTTAATAGCATCACAGGACTAGCTATACTCCTATTCCACTGTGGCCTCGATTATAGGGTAACGTATTTTCATTTATTTTTACTCAGATAAACATATATAATTTATCTTATTTTTAAACAACAGATGAATTTGGTACAGATGATTAACAGAATTTTGTTTTGCCTTGAAAACCTAAAACTTTCATTTTTTTTTTTTTCTAAAACTTTATGTATTTTTGGAGGCATACTATGTAGGATTTGTGTACATCTACAACAGTATTTTTTTCAATAGTTATTATCAATGAATTACATGCATGAAAGATATGCTTCAAGATCTCAAGACAAATTCAGTTTTTAATCAGAGTCAATGCCGTACTTTAACCAGAAAAGAACCATGTTGTATTGGACTTTTCATCTTTCAACAGGTGTTCTAACTCTACTTAATGAACCTGCTGATAACAACTAAGTTTTACAATAGATTTTACGTTGATTGAATTTTCTCTGTTTTCAGGTACGGAATGAGTGGTGTAGATGTTGCCACAGGATGCAAGGAAAACAATACAAACCAGAAATTAATACCAGCACTAACTCGGTAAGTTCTTTTTAAATGTGTACCCTGGGGAGTAAATGTATTATTAATCTATCTGCATTAATTAACAAAGATATCCAAATTTATACTCTAGAAAGTAACTATATTGTTGAACTGTCTGTATAAATTCATTATTTTCTTAAGACTTGTACCCAACAGAAATATAATTCATTGTTAAATCACCTGCTGTCATGAGTATAGAGTATACAAGTGATGAAATATAAATGGATAGAATACCTGTATTCTTTGTGAAAATGGGTTATTTATTTACTAATTTTAGATTAAGAAGTGAATTAAGTCATTCTGTATCAAGCTATGAAAGTATTAAAGATATGTAATGATATAAATGTAGTTCTAAATTTGGATACAGTAAAATAAACAAATACATATATAGTGAAAGCACTTTTTCATTTGGATTTTAAATGCCTTTGGATTAAAGATTAACTCAACTATTTTATTTTTCTTCTCAAAGCGATCTGCACTGACATACAGTAAAAACGATTCCGTTGGCACGCCTGGCAGATACAACATTGGCATATCGACAGCGTCGGTAGGTGCAAGTAGCCGTTCATCGAAGCTGAGTATCAACCCCCATACTTACCGACCCGATGGCTACCTGCGCAAAACGGCCAGCACAACCACCACTTCCCCCTCCAACCACTTTGACTATGTGCCGTCATACTACAAAAATAATGCAGAAACAAATTTAGATGGTAAGTTTGTTCATTCATATACTTGTTTTTTAATTATCTTTACTATTATAAGTTTAGAATGTTGGTGACTCATTTCATGATATATCTGCATGAGTTCTGATAAAAGCCTTTTGTTTTGTAAAAATCAAAAGAATGCATGAAATTCACCATCTTTATTAAAAAAGAGTAGTACTTGATGAATACATTACTACATGTTCATGTATATAGAATGTTTAGATACATCTAGTAGTTGATGGATTAATTGCCAGTCATCTTTGAAAACTGTAATTTGTGAGACACATTTTAAGAGGAATTCCATGAGCATCCATCAGAGAGGTATATATACATGGCATCATACAAGAAGCCATTCTCAACATCACCCTCCTCATAGTATAAATGCCCTGGAACTAATTAATCATGAATGTAGATTGATTACCCATGATCCCCATTGCTTCCCTCATGCTGCTTATATGTTATTATGCATTAACCCAACAAACCTGCCAACTTTTCATATTCTAAACAAATTCTTGTAAACATCAGTATAAATGTATAAAGTCTTTGCCTTAAGAAAATGTATAACAAATGTCATTGTAAGTACATGTAAATGGCATAGTACATGACATTTGAGTCGATTGAAGATATATGTATTTTATACATGTATCCTCTTCTTTCTAACACGTTTCAGCTGTTCTGTTACTGTTTCATCTTACAAATCAAACAAGAAAACTAACTGCATGAAATTATTTATACTAATATAATCCTCCTAAATATCATATTATAGAGGTATTTCTTAAGTTGGTCAAACTAAATTCATGTAAACATATGAAGAAGGTAGACTGATTCTGGACAGGGATAATGCCATGTATTAATTCAACTCATTTGAGTGGAATCAAATCAATTATCACCTTTAATGGCCACATACTGATGACATGTTTAAGAAGAGCAGCTTATTGTTTTGATATACAGTCCTTCTAATATACAATTTATTCCAGTGCTGCTGCTGCATAGAAAACAGAATAAAGTACAATATTAATGGAAAACTAATTGCGAGCTTTATTTAGAGAAGCAATGGCAGTACACATCATGTATGAAGAGCTAACAGCATGCTTTTGTCCTTCGCTTCTTGTTCCATGCATTCATTCTCTACACACGCACAGCAGCTCATATGGGTATGATGGGACACACCAATCCTGTTATGAATGTATTAGGTGAGACATCTCATTCTGTCTGTTGTGTGTTTGTTGTTCTGTCTGTATATCCTGTTTCTGTTTGTTTGTGCTTTCAAACATTCCAACTAATGTTCTTAAATCTTTTTTCTCCCTGAATGATGGATCTTTCTTCTTATCTCTGAGATGCCATTAATCCATTGAATTTTTTAATAATTATTTTATTGATGTTATCAATGATTATTCTTTGATTATTCTCTTCTCATATAAGGACTTTTTAATTTTTATTTGACTCATGAATTTTATGGTTTCATTATTTTTCTTTATTTGTGAGTCTGAGTGTTATCTAAATTGTCTTTTCTCCCCTAGATATGTGAGTCTATGTAGAAAGTATAATATGAAGGTCCTTTTGTACTTGTAAAGTGATTTGTGATTGAACTTGCAGTTATTGCATTGACAGTAACATCTGACATAAACAACGAATGTGAATTCCTTTTATCTTTTCAATGGAAAATTGAAATAGAATCTAGCTTTCCTGGTACACATAACTATCTTATTAGGTAGATATTTAGATTATTAATTCATAGTATAATTTTGTCTTTATCTTTTATATATAATTTATGTATATAGTTGCTTTTATTTATCATTACTGTTTCAATGTGAAGTAAGTTCTTTATCATACTTTTACCAAGGGGCTTGATACATTTTCATTCTAGGGGGTATCCTGTTTTAGCTGCAAAGCCCTAGTCTAAAAGCTTTTGAATAATTGAAGTTCATGATTTTGGGGTTTGAATTGTACTTGGTGTTTTATAGAAGCAGTGTATACCTTTCCAAAGAAATGGCCCGCCTTACCATGTAAGTAAAAACTTTTGAGATAAGTAATGGGCCGTTTGTGGAATGCAAATCAACTGTATGGCACTGGATGTCCCATAATTAACACAATTGAGATCATATTGTAAGCACTGTAAAGTCACAATAGTACCTTGATCAAATGAAACTTCTGTAGATTGACAAGTTTAAATACCCCCTTGTCCTTTTCATGAGTTATGAGCTTGTGTAATTAACCAGATATCGAGTGCATGTACATCATAGATGATGTTATCATTTTATTGACAGCAATGTGTATATGTTCCTGTAAATGTAATGTGCCTGTGATATGTCTAATGTTCATTTGTCTGTCAGTAATGAATTCATAACAACAGTGAAGATAAATATGTTTAAAGGTACTATGTCCCATTTGCAGGCCAAAAAAATGAAAAGGTTAAATTCCAACGGCATTTGAAAGATAATACTAATTTAGAACTTACCTAAAAAAGGTGGGGCTTGAAAATGTCTTCAAGTGGGAAAATAATGACTATTAGTTGTCAAATCGACTTAGGAGCTATAGAGCCAATAAGTAATAGTCTTGATTTCCAGACCATTGTACCAAATGGTCATACGTTTTATGCTGCGCACAGATTCAATCAGTTTAATTTTGGCCATCACAAGAAGTGGGTTATTGATGTAGACAAATGCTCATGTACCCTTTACAGCTCATTTTATGTATGTTATTACCAAAGAAGTGAAAAGCCAGTCAGTCACTCAATAGTGTCTGACAGTGAAATCTAGCAAGTAAACAGGTTTCCTCGCATAATTTGAATATTAGGACACTGCTGACGTTTAAATTTCACAGATAGGACATACATGACATATTCATAATTCCTGCAAAGTTCTACAGAATTTGAGGTTAGCTGCAAAAGGGACATAGTACCTTTAACATCTTCTCATATTACCCATTCAGATTGTTATCTCATAAACATGAAATGTTGATTATTCGTGTCCCTTTCCTCATGAAGTTATTGTGCCAATTTCTGATGACTTTACTTGGTTATTGATTGCACAGCTATTGTCAATTAACCATCTGTACCGGTATTCAAATAAATATTTGATGTTTCCTCTTTGAAGAACAAGGTTGAAAGCTGGTTGAGTTTCACCCCTACTTACATTGGGTGTTTAAAGAATAAAAACTATTTATCACATCTAAGACATTTAAAAAAATGGTTTTAAATTTGGAAAATTGTTCTAAACACCTCATAAATACATAAGAGCATAAAGTAAAATATGTTTGTTTTCTAGGGCACCAATTATATTTCTTCCTCTAGAGGGCAAGTGGGTTTTTTAGGAAAAACATGGTTGCATGTGGAAACGTTTCAAGATTGAAGCTTGAAACATTAATCCTTTATTCTTCACAGCAGTGTCTCATAGTAAACCTTCTCCACCTATACATGATCACCTATCACTTCACTATGAGATTCATGAGTACTAACATTAGATCTTAAATGTTAGACCTCTTAGGAGTAATTTCAATATTTGTAAACAGATTTTAACAATAACAATATACATGTACTTGCCTGGATTGCATTCATTCATCGCACACCATCAGATTGGGACTACGATTATAGCATCGCTAACCGAACACCCTCCTCAGGCAGCTTTCATACTAACCCTCGTAGGCGGAAACGTCGCGGTAAGATAGCTCTCGCCATATCTGTGGTTGTCGTCAGCTATGTCTGTGCTCCAGCCCGCTCCCAATGCAGAACATTTTCTTCTTCCTTCTATGATTTTATACTCAGCCACGGGATGTTTATGCTTTGATATAATTTTAGCAATATTCCATCTCTAATATGTTCCACTTGTCACTTATTTCACACACAAAATTCCTTTTCAGTACGCTCCACTTTAATATTTTTCTTTGATTTATTTTGTATTTTATGTACTATTATTGACTGTTAAATCGTTCATTTGCAATCATGGTCTACTTTTGTTTTTGTAATACTATCAATGTATGTAATCCAGAGTACAATTTTTATAACTAAAATTTACACTATTAAATATTTGCATGCATATGTTGATGTTAATTACACAGTGGAAATTAAGTTATCACCTAATTAATATTCAGGGTATTTATATTATATGGCTGTCATGTGAAGATAATTGAAAGGGTTTCAACATTTTAAGATACATTACAGCTTCTAAATCATCGGCACATGTCTCAACTATCATATATCAAAATAAATATTGAAATAAATGTGTGAATAATTATATGTACAGATTTAGATAGCAACTAGCAACACTTATGGAGTAAATTAAAACAAATTGTAGTGTAATATTGCATGAGTGCCGGATATCAAATCTGTATTTTCATTGCAGCCCCCAAAGTGAACACCCATTCTTATTTCATTCCAACTGATTTCTATTATTAACGTTTTGCCCAATTCAATGTCTCATCTATGATTTATTTATATTAACATAAAGCATGTATATATCAACTTGTGCAATATAAAACTTGTATATTTCATAATTTATCAACACCTGTGTAAATGCATCAAGAGAATCAATTTCTTTTTATCATATATGGTTCTTTTTTTCCAGTTTTGTTCTCTTTTGAATAAGGATTTTCATATATAAAAAAATAAGTCATATATTATATATTTTTAATTTGAGAGAAATATATGAAGATTTTGTATGTGTGTGTATATAAATTCATATTTTTTGTTTGTATGTTTGCCTTTGTGTTTGTAACGTTATGATTTCAATCAAATGGTAAAGTTTTTCAAGTTTTTCCAAGTTCTCCAAATTCGATAGCTTGTACCCTAATGGTTTAAAAAAAAATTGAAGCACAATGCTTTCTTAACTTTCATGTATATTCCCCTTGTCAAAATATTAGACAGGAGGAATAGTTTGAAACTAGGAATGATGACTACAATGATCAAGTTAACCTATCTATTTAATTTATTCCCAGTTGATGTATACAAAAACACACCCTAATTTAAGGGACCTTCCTGTTTTTGTTAATGTTTGGGTTTTGTTGTTTTTGTTTTTGTTATCTGAAGGTTCGTTCAATATAAGGTTCGTTCGTTCGTGTCTCTGAAGGTATTTTGTGCTTTATACGACCTTAGTTACACAGTATAACTTTTCAGCTACTTTTGTTATACAACTTTTCTCCCTGGACTTATCTTCAATTCAATTTAATGAACATGTAGTAAAAACTAATACATGTACATCTACAGTTTGTTTATTTTTCTTCTTCTTTTTTTGTATTTCTTGTGGTACATTATTTTACTACACATTCATGTCACCAACCTTGCCACCTTGCTTTCCATGCACAAAAAAAAAAAAAAAGCAATACTTACATTTACCCTTGAGATATCTTGATTTGAATGCCTTAACATTATATATATACAGTACATGTATGTATCTATAGTATATTATTATATATGTTGCTATGTCAGGCACATTGACAACATCAGAAGGTTAGAAGATGGGATTGTTTTGAAATGCCTGGAATGCCTTGGGAACCAAGATGATTACTCATGCAAAGTCCCCCAACCCTATCCTTAACAGGTATTTCCTCCTTCCTTTCAAGCTTCCCACACCCTTGATCCATCTCCCCTCGATCCCCTTTATGCTCCATGCACCTCCTTCACCCCCTCGCCCCTTGACAATGATGTTAATCTTGTGTTTTGTTTTCCTCTCCAGATAACGACTCTGATTCTGACAGCGATGCGTCCGTTCAGCGTCAGCGAGACAGTATGTCCTTAGCATCATCTCACTCTTCAGATGATGAGGAGTTGGCTCCTCTTCCTAATAAAGAACAGTGGAAGAGTACACCCAAGAAAGTCAATTTACCAGGTCAGGCAAACATTTGAAAATGTCTCAGTATTTCAGAGAGGCAGGGTACCCCGGTGGTGGTTGATATAACAAGGCCTTTAAAGTATAAAAGAGGATTAGACTGTCATCAGAGAATTATCAGATTAAATTCTTCCAAGTATTTTACAGCAGGATCTAAACTGAAAATAAGAATTTATAAAAAGATTAATTTCACTTAAAAACTTGTATGATATGTTCACATTAAAATTGAAAAATGTGAAGAATGCTTTACATGTATCACATGGCTAACTTTGTGCTTTTCTGTTTCATTTCCGTAACAAATTGCAATATATATTTCTTTTTTATATATATATTTATTTATTTAGACCTTATATATATTTAGACCAAATTGAATAAGCTAACAGAGGATTGACAAGTCATTTGAATAAAAAATTAAGTGTGCGCCTCAGTAATTGGACTTGTTTGCATTGTAATTTGTATGAGATTGCTTTTTGAGATGGGTCTTATTTTTCACATTTCAGATAATATTCCTCAAACTATGATAGCACCGGTCCATAGTACACCTAAAGGTAAGTTTATTTCAATGGTTTGATAGTGATGACGGTAATGGGATGATTGATAATGCTGATGATAATGATATTGTGACTATGATTGTATTAGTAATATAAGTAATGATGATGATGAAGTTAGAAATGATACATTAGTGAACGCAATGATGTTGATGATATTGATTGTGATATAGTGATAATGGTGAAATGATTATATCAGTTATGATGAGAAAGCTTATTTTGATGATAAATTTATTATGTAATAAACTGTGATTGTCAGGATTTACACTTTAAGTAAGCATCGTCAGTGATAGGTTAGCATGGTCTTTAAGAGTTCTCTTATGAAACATAACAAAAGAAAAACTTCATCTTTTAGATTACAGACTTTATTTGTGCTTCAAGTATTAATTTCTTCATTTTATGTAGCATTATGTTTTAATTCATTTCAATATCTCTGATTTTATAATTTTATTATATGAGTTCACCTGTTTCTTTACCTTTTGTGCAGTAAAACCTTCACCAGAAATGCTTCACAAGAAAATCTATTCTGGGGATATCTTAACAAGTGATAATGAGACAAGACATAGAGCAGAGCTTAAGATATTAGATCCTAAACTCCCTCCCCCAGAGAGTGATAGAGAAGGGAGCCAATACAGTGGCAGTGTGTCAGGTTAGTCTTAACACTTTATATGTTAACAATAATTTGAAAATCTTTTGAGGTTAAACTAATTAATAGAATTTTGCCTTGTGAAATTTTTGTGTAAGTTTGACAAAACAGCGAAATGATAAAAAAAGGGTAGAAACTTTCATTATAGATCACCAAAGTTATTGTTTTCCCTTCATTTTGTCATATACATGTACTGTAAACATGTAATATAATAAATACATACTCACTGGTTATAAAGCTAGAGAAAATTCCACTTAAAGAATGCCAGATTAATCTGTGTCCATGTATTGATAAAGGAAAAATCAACAAATTTCTTTTCATTTTCCCTCTCACAGCATTTAAGCAACAATGTTTTCTTTGATTGTGCAATACATTTTTAGCCAGACTATTTTTTATCTTGATATTTGCTGCATAAATCTTTAAAATTGATTTCATTTTATTTGAAAGTCTCAGAATTCATTATATTTTTCCTGCCTTCATATTCTAAAATTTTACATCATTAGGGTTTGCCGTGTTAGTAATTCATGTTACCATTAGTTAAACTCCACCTTCATGATGTGTATACCATATCCTCTCCACCCACCCATCCACCTACCCTACAGGAAGCCGGACACACCTACCTGCCGTCTCCCAGCGTCCAGACATCCTGCCCTTGAAGGGTATCATGAAGACCCCTGGTAGCTCCCACAAGGGCTCACCCAACACCTCTAGCAGCTCACATAGTAGCCTGGCCAAGATTCCGGCCGATGTCATCGGACACCAGGACAAGCTGACCGTCCGACCCGCTGGCGGTCAAGGCGACAACGATTCAGAGTGCGTGCCTGTCACTGATCTTTAAATTGTCTCTTTCTAGTTTTTATTTCAAAATCAATCTCTTTCTTGATCACTTTATAAGCCCTACTTCTCAACTTCAGGTTTGTTCACATTTATACTGAGTAAGCTGCCATGGTTGTAAGTGTACTACATGAATATAAACCAATGGCAGCAGCAACATATGTGGACAAACCTTCAATAACGTTTGTACTCTGAGGAATAGTACTTTGACCTTGACTAGGAACCATGACAACTCTTTCTGGGCTTCATCCAGATCTTACAATGTAGGTAGTGTAGTGAAAGGTAGTTGCACATAAATACATTCCAGATTGAAAAGGGTCATGAGTTCTGTTTAGTAAGGATCAAAACCCTTTCCCCACAAAGTTTACAAAGTTGAAGTTGAAGGAACTCTTCCTGTCTTTATGATGAATGAAAGGAATTTAATAGACATATATGTTAGATATTAAATATATGGTTCTCCAACACTTTCACATGTATGTGGTATCTAGATTACAAGTACTTCCAACTTAATAAGTTTTTATTCATATAATAATGGAATCCTTTAATATGCTGCATTGTAAAGGACTCATAAATGTAACAAACTGCTGAATAGTTAGGACTCGTAAATACCCCAAAATATGATGGCAGGAACAGGGAATAGTATGGAGTTTTGACACTTGATATTTTGCCTCGTGATAAGATTTTTCTGGAATAAATCCAGTTGTATTGTCTTTAATGGAAGGGATTATCCCAGTGAATGGATGCCTTAAACCATGCAGCCATCAATGTGAATGTTGTTGAGGGAGAAGGGAATGAAGAAGGCAAGACGGGGCAAATGTAAATAAGACTTTTGAGCAGAAGGGTATATATAGAGGCAGTGTGTGGACACGAAGGAGTGTATTATACTACCGGTAGTATGATGGAAAGAAACAAAATACTATGATGTGTAATTACAGAGGATGTCTTGTTTTTTAAGTGTGTGTGTATGTTTGTGCTGTTACTATTCAGTCATTTACATGCTCTGTGTACTTACAACATTTCAATTGAACACATTTATAGATGGGTTTGATTTAAGTTTTTGACGGCTTGATAATGAACTATTGATTATTAATGTATGGTGCTTAATGGCAAATTTGAAATGTTGAATCAACAACCTACATGTATTGCAAAAAACAAATTGTAAAAAGAAAAAGAAAGAAACGTGACAATGTGTTGTGGTTTGATGTCATTGTGAAATTTGTGACTGCTACATTTTGAAGATATATATTGTATACATGTAAAAAAAATCATGAAACTATGAATAAAATGAAAGATACACAGCGCATAAGCTTTCACAGCAAAACACATCTGAATGGTTATTGAGAATGTCTCATTTAATTCTCTAACTCTGTCACCGACTAGAATCTGTTGTATCAATTATTATACCTCAATCTTGTACTAGAGGCATGAACTACATCTGTCTACTACTATGAATATCGCCTGTGTATTGTGATGTTTTGTAACAGTGATTTTTGTGATCTTGTATCAAAGTGCACTATAACTAATGTTTTCAGAGACGTAAAAGAGAATTCTTTACTATTTCTCCAATGCACCACTCTTTGTGCAATATCTAAGTGATTAATATTCATAGGCATTGAGGCAAATTGCAACTCATGACATCTACACATATATGTTTTAAATAGTATAACTGCCCTGGATTGAAGAATGTAGCGTAATATGCAGAAATTAAGCCACATTAACTGCACTTTTAGGGGACTGGCAATCTCTGACTGTTGAAGCAAATGAAAGATAAGTCCTGTGGAAGCTCCATCAGGGAGTTGGAGAATGTATTCTTGTGCCACCTAGCACATATTTTAGATCAAGAAAGGTACCTAAAAAGTGTGGTAACTGTTATCTTTTGCCTAGATATATTTTCCACTTGTGCCCTCCTCCCCAGCAATAGAAACTTGAACCACTACTGACACCTAGTCATAATAGTTACCCCATCTTTCTCATTCACAATTTTTATGTTTTTATGCAAATTGAAAGAGAATATCATATCAGGTAGACTCTATGTGGTTCATCACACAAAAAGACCATTTATGTTAGGTTGGTACATAAACACAGGCGATGTAAGTTGTGACAAAATGCTAGTAGCAAAACAAAATTTAGTCCTGAGCATTAAACCATTTTTACTAATTACAGTTGCCTCTGTCTGTTTCTCTTTTCTAATAGAGAGAAATGAACTGTCTGCTTATAAACAGTTAAGTCAGGGTGCAGTTTTATGAAATCCCTTGCATGTAGCCCCTTGTATCCTACCCCATTTCACATGTATGTATGTATGAAAGCTTGTTGATACATCCCAAGGCACAGAATAGTATCAATGTTTTCATTCCTGCCCTGCAACTTGCTATCTTATAATGAACAAGTACTATATTATCTTTTCTTGAAACAGTTCTGTGAAAGATATTTTTATTTTGTGAAAAATCTAAATATTTGTTTTTTCTTTAGAGACAAAAAAAAAAGATTATTGACAATATATGATGTGTATTTGTCATCGATTAAATTCATCATAATCATCATCACAACTCAAAGGAATTTACAAAGAGCAATGCTCCCTCCCCCCCCCCCCCCACCCCCCATCTGCTTTTTAATTTTAATCTGCAGTTTCTTTGATACCAGTGAGACTTGTTTATTTCCTAATATTGATTTTTGCATTTTTAATTATGTTATCCTGTGCCTTTTAATGTTTGAATGTGTTTATCACAGCATGATTTGACCTTTATTTTATTTTTGTTCCTTTTGTTCTCATTATTTCTCCAGTTATGTTGATGTAACCTCGTAAGTAGCATAGGGATATTCCCCTTGACATACTAACTCAAAAAATTGCAAATCAGTTGAGGGTGTAGTTTGCAGATAAAATGACTTTTTCTTTTTTTCAGTTTGCAGTGGTATTCATTGGGTTTGCAATTCATTCTTATGATAGATATTTGGGAGGAATATTTTTTTCTTTCTGTCATTGATTTTGATGAGCTTTTTCTTTATTCATTTTGCAGTTTTGCCTTCCTAATCTATTATTTTTATTGGAACTCAAAGTTGAATGTATAACTTGATGAAATATCATCTTGAAAAAATATCATCTTGAAAATTTTGCAATTATTAAAGTCCATGAAAAAAATGGTTTGTGGCAAGGTTTATGGCCAGTAGGAATTATTCCTAACAATGCACCATCTCAGTTTCTCTAATATATTCCTTATAAATGACTTGCATGAAAGTATTTTTGAGGTTTGATAATTACAGCCTATTTTTCTTCACTATTTACAAGATAGAGCATAAATAATCATTTAAAGGTTAATTGTGTTCAAATTTTGAATTTCTCATTCTTTAAACAATATTTTGCTGTGCATTTTTTTCTTTTGTAATGAGCCCTAATTTAACACTTGATATTCAAATCAGATAGTGTTTGTTTGTTTAATTGCCTATGCTGCTCTCTGGTGTGCTAATGAGAGGCTATGGACGACATGTAGAACACCATTTATTTGCCATATTTTTGCTATTGAATTAATTTATTGAAATATGAAGGAATAGTTATGCACTTCACCCTGAAAAGTACATAAACTCTCAAATACTATTTTAAGGATTTAGTTTGTCCTTCGTAATCTGTTCATTATGCTGGAAACATGAACATGGTTTACAAGCACTTCAATTGCAAGCTACTTGTTTATTAAGGCAAAACTTCTTTTTGTAATAGACAATGTTATCTCATATTCATTCCATCAACATTATTTTGTGCATGCTAGCTGCAGCCTTTCACTACTTAACATAGCATAAATGCATCCTCTTCAATATTATCTCCTCAAGAACACCCTGCCAGCATATGAAATAGATAATCATCAATCCTTATCTATTTGTAAAAGAAAAAGAAAAGCAAATAAATTGAGGCCTACCTCAAATAATCTTTATTTTTCAGTATTGTTATTTAATAACTTTATTTAAAGCTCTTCTGAAAATGTTTACTTTGCTTTTTCATTTCAATTTTTGTTTCCATTTTGTTATGTTTGCATGCTTATTATTGGTATTTATAAGTTTATTTTTGTTTTTTGTCTTTCCTTATTTTACCCCCCTTCCCCTCCCTCCCTCCCTTCCCCTAAACAGTGGTGGCAGCAGCAACGAGACATCTGTATGACAGTAGTAACCGCTGACAAACCGCAGTTGATGGAGTATAACATTTTCAACCAACGAGGGGGCTATTGCAAATCTACTTGTACAGATAGGCTAATTTAGAAGTTCCGAACCGAGGACAAACTGGAATATTTTAACCGAGAGTGAATCACTCTTGAAAGTTAATATCAAAGTGTACAGTTTTCTTACCTGTGTATTTAGCCTGTATTTGCTCAAATATAACTGTTGTAAACCATGTGCAAATGATGTCTATATGAAATGCATGTAAATTGTACTATGATAAGGATAAGTGGCATCAAATATTTTTAAATGTCACTTATCAAAAGATTTTGTTTCTTTCTTTCAAGAGGGTGTCTATGATTTGATCTGAAATCTTTTGATATTGAATGAATTTAATGAGTAATTTATTAAGATATATTGATTTCTCTAAATGCATGCTTTTTTTTATAGTACGAAATGAAATAACCATGTCCATCAAATTTCTGACAAGTATGTGAAGTGATATGTAAATTAATTGTACAGTACTAGTTAAGAAAAGTTCTCTTAATGTAAGAAGTACAAGATGATCATGAGGAAAGATCTTTCTGCCACATGTAAATTGATTCAAGTTAGTCATCTGTCTTGTGTACCATACCACATGAGAACCACTGAAAGCAAAACAACATAGTGACCGGAATTGAGAACCATGGCTGAGTTTGGCCACTTCATGGCGTGATCTTCATCAATGATTCAGTGTTTTTTTTTATAGAAAGAATGTGCACAGCTTTGATTGTGTTGAGAATATCAAGCCTCAAAATGTCAAAAAAGGCAGGTCTGTCAAACAACATGAAAATTTAATTATCCAATAAAGTAATCAATGATGCAAATAAGTTGATGTTATCTATACTGTTTAATGATTATTTCATCCATCATGATTTAGTGATGTTTTACTCTTGCAATGCTTGTACAAAATTGATTTCTTTTAAAATGTGAGTGTTTCTTCAAAATCACTGCTAAGCAGCATTTTCTTTAATTTTTGTCTGTCTTTATTGTTTTTTATTTATTATTACTATTTTTGCTATAAACATTCTTATGTAATCATGTGTGTTTGAACTAGATATGAATTATTGCACTAGCTACCATGATAATGATCATTTTGTTGTATAAAATGCCTTGCCATGTTTAAAGTATTTGTATATTTTGGTTAGCACATTTCTTAAATAGATATATTGATTTTCTAATGTTGAAAGTTTATATAGCAAGATCTTCATGAGTTTCTACCACTCCTGATATTTATAATTATATTACTAAATGTAGCTTATTTCTCCTGTTGAAGTTTATTTCTTAGATAGAAAACTATGGAAATGATTTGTATAAATTTGTATTATTTTGCAAGAAAAATGGCCAAAGACTTCCTATTTTAAGGCAATAGACCCTTTAATAATGCCAGCACAGCTGTAAACAAATCAAACCAAATGTCCCTTGTGTCACCTTTATTAATGTCTTATTTGCATAATTCCAGAAGCTGCATATGATGCAGAATTGCACAAGAATAAATATGAATCTGTGAAGTAATTTCCTGTTGGTTGTTCCGTATTCATGGTGTCGGGGGGACTAGTAATATGGTCTTCCCTTTCTGAAATTTCTTAGATGCCAAAGCACTTTTTGTTGGAAATTAACGACCAGACTTTCTGCAGTAACATAATAAAACTGTAAAAGAGCCATATTGGGTAGGACATGTTTTAGGTGACAGATACAAAACAAGGGATGTTGGAAGTATTACAGTGCCTGGATTCACTCTGTACTTAAATATAAGGTCACAATTATTTCATCTCTGTTTACTCTTTAAATTTCAGAGACCTTTTTACCACTTAGTCTCTACTATTATTTGTTGCAATTCTACCGTTTTTCTTTTGTTTTTATATGGTCGTGCTACGACTTTTGAGTTTTGATACCTTGTGCTGTGTATAAACAGATTACTAAATAATTAATGGTACTAAGATTTCCTCTTTCAAAATAAAATGATCATGATGTGTACTTATATTTGGTACATGTGCTTGTAAATATTGGTTTTAAATGAATGTATTGTAAATGTCAAGAAATATTTGTATTCTATGTGCAGATGTTATAGCATCAGCTGCATTTTGTAAGATAAAAGAAAGATGCTTAAATGTATAAGTCACAAGACACCTAATGGAGGATGAATACTTTATGACACTGAATTTGAAGAAGACAATATTTGATAATGGAGAATAAGAAATTGAATAGTCAATAGAACAGTTTTCAAATCTTGATTATTTGCATTTGAATATGATTTTTTTGGTGTTTCTCTTTTGTCATTTTAAATGCTTGAATTGATTTAATACTTGAATGTAATTTGTGATTTCTTCTGAAAATATGATTTGAATTATGCAATTTTGTTATCTTCCATTCAAAATGACTCAGTGAGCATCCAAGTTAGGCTTCCTGCATTTCATTCTTTCTTTCTCTATGTTCTTATTTGTTACATTTTTGCCCAGAAAATAAGTTTGACATCAATGTTTGTATTCATTAGAAGTTAATAAGTTAAGTAGCAAGACATCACTGTAAGAATTGAATAGATATCTTCTGTTTAGAGTCAGAAGAGTGTTATCTCATGTACTCTAACACATATTTAATGCCCTTTTGACTCCAAGCTGACCATATCTTTTTTGTTTCTCTCTCTCTCTCTCTTTACCATGCACAAGCATTCATTTGCACATTTAGATAGGGGAGTTGATAAAGATAATTATAGATAGACATGCAAAATTTAAACACCACTTTCTTCCTTTTAAAAGATAGTAACAAAGGCCCTAGCACATTGCAAAGAATAATTTGGCATACGATTTGTTTTTGTTTACAGATTGTAGCCATTTATCCTTCTTCTGTATAGTAAAATTGAAAAATGTATCATTTGAGATGATTGTCATCTTTCTTCCCTTCTCATTCTTCTTCCATTAAGAAATCTATAAAAAAGCAACACTTTGGTCAGCCTTTATGAGCACCTGTTTTTAATACTGTTATAATGTGTGTCTTAAAAATATGACTGATGTTTTCACAAGACAAGGATCATTGGATTAACATTTATTGTTGAATTTAAGTTTAACCAATGTTGTGTCTTAAAAAGAGAAATGACTTTGTATTCCTTGTGTTGATCATAAACCCTGTAGAAAACTGATTAGCTATTAAACCAATGATTGTACAATGTGCTCTTGTAGTCTCTATGGAAGACATGTTCAAATGTAGTCACATCTTTTTTGGACTGTCGGTTGTTCACTTGTCTTGCTTAGCTTGCTGTAGATGTAAGATAAAAACTGAGAATTAAAAAATGCAGTCATTCTTGTCAAAAATTGAAATATACCATTCCCATTGCTTGTTTTTTGTACGAGTCTTGTGGTGAAGTGTTTTTTTTACAAAGTCATTGGGAGAAACAGCTCAACAGCCCTTGGCCATTATCTGAGATGCACGTCCCTATGTGTGTTCAGTGTCTGTGATATGTTGTAATATTGAAGCCCTAAAAAAATGCCTTCAAAATGATCATAAAGTGCCTCAAAAAAGTAAAAATCTTTGAGTCACTGGTTTTACCATACTCATTTTCCCCAATGGACTGTAGTGTTATAAAAACCATTAGGAAAACGAATTCGGAAATTTTTAATTCCTATCCTAGATATAATCATACAGGCAAATGGCTCGTAAAAGTCATGGGACATGTATGACCTGAAGGTTTATATAATCATGATTGCAGTATGAGCAAAATCCAGGATTTTTTTGTAAGAATCTGAGGCAAAGTTACCCAATCCCTTTAAAGGTAAAGACCAGTATTGGAAACGCCCCAATTTCAAAAAATGAAATGGAAGCTCTCATTACAAATCATGTGAAAGAATATGTTTTGAATATTACATGATGATAAGAAATTTGACGGGAAACCTCCTACTAATTGATATATTTGGTAAATTAGTGTATCTCTTGCCTGTTGAGAGATACAAATGCACGTGTCGCGCACGTGTGTGTAGTCCCATATACATCTTTCTGTGTGTAGTCCCATATACATCTTTCTGTGTACAGTGCTTCTAACTTCATGAAGACTTGGCCAAATTTCTTATCATTTTGATGATTCCAGAACCTTGCAGTACATCTATTCTAGATGATCAACCTTTTCTGATCGATTTCACAACATTTCTTTCACAATGCAATCGCATGACCATAACTGGTCTTTAGCTTTAAGCCGTTTCTTCTCAATAGGAAATTAAAGAAAATATAAACATCACACATCCAATTACTATATTTACAAATATGTATTTATTCTGCATGTACCTAATAATGGTCACTAGGAAAGGACAAATTAAATCAAAATAACAAAGAAATATGGGAACAAATCATACTTGGCTGGCAATACAATACACATCCTATGAATAGACTTGCTATACTTGTCATATAGCTCTTTTTCACCAACATTTAGAGACCTGAATTTCATTCTTCCAAACGGAGTAACAGATATGTATGAACAAAATGTAGTGTACCACAGAAACTAAAAAAAAAATATATGTTTAGAGAGATTTAGGAAACATACATCCCATATTTAAGCAAATTTAAAGAAATTATACATAATTGTCTGATACAGACACATAAATATATTTCTTAAAGGCAACAAAGAAGAAAGAAACGAAGACTGAAAAGTCTGTTATGAATTATTATTTATATGCTTGATATTACCTTTTAAAAGGACTCCTCATAATTCATAATTCAAAATTCAAAATATACTTTACACTGTTGAAACACTTTCAAACTGTATTCAAACGGAATGTATGCTGAAAAACGAGCATAAGTTACCTCAAATGAGAGGCCATACTTCTCTGCCACATTTGCCACAGGAAAAAGTGAATGGGAAGCAATATGAGAATTCTTTCATTAATATATTTGTTTTAAATGACTAATTTATACCTCTTTAACAGCTTAAGCTATGGTCACATATCAGAGCAGCGACCGACCAATCAGTAGCCTGCTCGGTGGAATGTAGGCATCGCCCAGCGATTAGGTCGGTGCCTGCGCGGCGACCGCCCAGGCACCGAGTGTATTTTGGGCGGCAAGTGAAAAGTGAGCCCAGGCACCGAGTGTATTTTGGGCGGCAAGTGAAAAGTGAGCAGGCGCCGCCCAAATTTTAACTCCGCGCTAAAACTTCAGCGGTGACCGAGCGATGCCCTAAAAACGAGCGGTGGCCGGGCAGCCGCTGGGCAGAATTGGTTAAAAACTCGCCGCTCGGCCGCCGAGCAGGCTACTTTTGGGTAAAGCATTAGGAGAAATTTAAACATGTTAAAAAATTATGTGGTTACATAATGAATACAAGCACTTTAATCCATCTGAGGTCTTCATTTTTAGAATATATGGGACCGTAGTGTCAAAAGTAGTCAGAGTAGTCAATATCTTACAAGAGTATCTGAAGATTTGTATTCAAATTTACTTCATAAGAAACATCCTTGACCTAATTCATAAAGACATAAGCATAAAATTTGACCATCAGGCAGAATGAGTACAACCCAAGTCTGGAGTCGAAAGACTATTTGACAGATTATCATAAACGAGGATCTATTGGACCATTACAGATAATGTAATATTTTTTAACATTTTAAAAGTATCTATATTTTATAGAGCATTATTAAGATCTAACACAGAATGAAATTCTATTGTATAAAAAGAAACAAACAACACAAAGGAATAAATGACAAACAACAAAGAGAACATACATCAGTGGCAGGGCTAACGGGCATAAACTGCACTATTGTTTGTACAATGTATACTGCATTAGTGCCCATTTAGCTCTGACATAATAAACATCAGTTGAGAACAAGAAGGTAATAAAAGCAATCCTCTAAACAATTTTTACAACTTACATGGCCAAGAAATACTGTAAAGTGATTTAAGTTTACTTCTTCTAGAGTTTTATATCCACATGTATTTGCAAAAAAAGCTTTTATTAATTGAATAGTATTTTTTCAAGCAGCTCAAGGTTTGACACGACTGCGAAGGTGGTGTCACTGGGTCAATGATTTGAACATGGTTTCAGATATCAATTTAATTTCCTAACCTTTAATTATAGGTCTAGGGTTCAACCTCTTTGAGATATATCATATCATATCACAGTGCATATGACATGAAAAAACTAATGATGTTCATTTATCTTAGTGGCATGTAAAAATTTAAACTTTCACCAAAACACTAAATTTGAGAAAATAATTATGTAAATTGATATTGTATTGATATTCAAATGATTGTACACCAGAGGCCACTTAAAAGTCCCCATTAATGTTCATTATCTTCAACACATTCAAGTGTGTATATCTTGTGATGACATATTAGTGGATTAGCACCATACTGAACCTACCCCTCAATGTTCAACATAATGACACTACCTTTTAAACGGCCTTCTCTTCTTGTTCTCAACCGACTACTGTATAAGCCAATATTTTCATGACTAGACTATTCCGCAGATGACGGAGAAACAGATATTTTAATACACTAGATCTTCTGTTTATGGTAATCAACACATGCTACTTATAATACATATTCGCACCTGCAATGCCAGCTCATTTTCATATTCATTTTTTTCATGTATGCATTGTCCATTTATTTTTGTGTTGTTGAATTCACAATCCTACACCAATTTGTGAAATTCAGGAGAAAAAAAATACTCATGAAAATAATGGCTTATACAATATTGATCTTATCTACAAAGCAAGTATTTTTATTGTTCAGGTTGTGGCTCTGTAGCTGTAATGGCCGGTGATTGAGTGGTTTGAGATTGACCTTCTCCCTTGTTTACATCGCTTACACACACCCACTGGCCCTCCAGTGATTCCTTCCATAAGCTCACCTGTGTTGTGCAAGGATACAAACAATGTATTATTTTCATTAATAAACCAGTTTGGAGTATCAATTACAAAATAAATATTCACAGATCTTTAAGAATGGAAAGATGCCTCTTTGTGCATTTCGAATGACCACCTCAAAAGTATTGAAGGTGCTTTATAAACACCTATAGTTTATTCTTTTCTTAACATTGCAACAAATAAAAATATATAAATTATTGTGCTGAAATAATGTCCCACTATTTAGAACACAATGATACTTTACAACTTTTCACACAAAGTGCCTATTCCAATCATAAAAACAAAGCTGGCCAATTGGCAACTTATCACAGCTGTACATTTCTTTGTATCAAGAGATAGGAAAGTAGTTTACAAAAAAAGTGCTTTTCTGCCAAACATTTTTGTTTTCAATTTTTTAAACTTCATCTCTAATAAGATTGATCATGGATTAACTTTTTTAGTTCAAAGTATTATATTCTGGTTGCCACATTAGTTTCTACAAAAATACTGTGACCATTAGTGCAACTCCAAATAGACAATATCTTCAACACGTTGCATTCTCGTTCGTTCATTTGTCTCTTACCTTATTATCTCCCCCTGATACTGCCAGAATGTTACCAGTCACTGACCAGCTTACATGCCATACAACATCACTAAATTTATTCAGAATCTGAAAATAAAACAAAATAATAATGTTTGTTATACCTGTAAACAGCCTGAAATCCATAAAAAAGACAAATTGTACATTGTATTTGTACTGTGAATATCTTTGTCAAATCTCTATCATTTTCAACCGTTTCTTCACTTGCAAAGACAAGAATGCCTATTTTACTAATAGGTTGTAACAGTTTTTCTTTCTCCTGTGACTACTATACTATTATTTTTAACGTACACTTTCTTTAAGAAAATTTTGAATTTAAAAACTAAATTCACAAATGGAAGAGGAGAACTATGACCTTTAGAGAGTGCTAAGTGTCTGAAGAACTCACCTTGGGTGTCCATGTACTACCGGTGCCTTCATCGTTGGTCCAGATGATAACCCTACAGTCCTGTGAGCAGGTTGCTATGACACTGTGAGGAAGACCAATAGAGGGCGCCCATGCAACGTCTCGTACCCAGTCACTGTGTGCCTCCAGTACATGCTCATCCTTCCACTCTCCATTCTCCTCCCTGCATGATGCCAAGTAATATTGTTTTACATATCGAGAATTGAAAGACATACTCTTGTGATTGCGAGGACCAAAATACAGCTTACATTATACATTTGCATGCTGCAAGTTGTAACTATTTAAAAGAAAACAAATCTTTAAGTCTGGAATACAATAGCATAAAAATTACACCACAAACTTTCAGTATAGGAGTCCGCAGTTGAACGAATGTGTGTGTGTGTGATCGGGTTTTTACAGACATGTATCAGCTATGATTATTTACACCAATGGAGGACAGACTTTTAACTTCAACATCTGAAAGGCATGACTCAGTTTCTAATTGCAGCCCACCAGAGTCAGTTTGCAAGCGCACAAACACACATCTCCCTATAATTTGTAATACAATAGACTTACTTCCAGACTTTGACAAGATTATCGCATCCTCCGGTCACAAAGCGTCTGACAAGGTTTGGTTTCTGACCAGTGGGAGGTTCAATGAGAGAACCAGGCTCTACAGCCGGAGCCCAACTCACTGAATTACAACCAATCTGAAATACAAGCGAGTCAATTTAATGGTCATGATCAGTATCAGTAAATATTATACAAATAATGAATGGTTATGAGTTCAATAGTGCGAATATTTTCATGAGTTGAAAGATTAACATTCTATTTAACGAGGCGTCAGCCGAGTTGAATAGAATTAACGTTAATCTTTCAACGAATAAAAATATTTGCACTATTGAACGAATGAAAAACATTCATTATTTGTTTTATACAACATCGAAGAAGAAATAATAGAACGTTAATCAACAAATTATGCTTTACTCCTTATATTAAAGATAAATTAAAGTTGGAGTCGAGCCTTCTCGATTACATTGAGATTGCCTTCGCGTCAGATACACGCAGGGATACGCGCGCGCACGACTGAGAGGTACGCAGTCTGCATATAACCAAAAATGCAGGGCACATATAACCAAAAATGCACGACCGTGCAATATACCATCTATTGAATATCATGTGACCAACAATCCTCCAATCAAATGACAAGGATCCACGTAGGTGTTGTATAAATAATATATAATTCATGGCATTTCCTTATCATTTTCAATTTATTTGAAGAAAAATACCCAACTTCATAATGGGCGAATAATTTGAGAGAGCCTGCTCTTTGCAAGAACAAAATATCTCTTGCATAACAAATTTCACTCAAAAATCCAATGACTTTAAAATGGAAAGCGCTCACATATTTCTAAGATAACTATATATATATATATATATATGTTCGCTTATAGTTCGCCTAATTACCTTGCCCTATATTAAACTGCATGTATTACATGATGTGACAGTAAAAATTAAAAATAAAGATCAAAGAAAGCGGAAGATCCTGACAAGACAGGAAACAGACAGAAAGAAAAAAGGTCAAGATAAATATAAAGAAAGATGGAAAGATATGGACAAAAGACAATGATATAGAGAGAGAAAGAGCGAGAGAGAAAGAGAAAGAGAGAACAAGAGATAAAGACAATGAAAAGAAGAGATAAATGATCAGTCTTACAGCATGAGCATCCTTGACCTTCTGTGAATCCCATTTGCCATCATTGTGTGTAAGGATCGAGACTGATCCATCAGATGAGGCTGCAGCCAAGACTAGACCAAACTCACTAGGAGCCCACTGTACAGAGTTTACTGTGTAAAAGAAAGAATGTATCAAAGTTGTTACACATTAGAATTATCCACTCAACAAGAAGATGTGTCCCTCTCATGGGCTGGTGGAAAATCATGCCCAAGAATAGAGCAATACAACGAATGTTTGGACTCGAAATATCTTCATTCATTCTTCTAGCAACAGCAGTCTATCATGAAATCTTTATTCATGGAAGATATTTCCCGCCTATTTTATCAAAGAAACAGATTTGTAAAGACAGTTTTCACTGTCTAGATTCTATTCATACCAATTTTTGGAAAAGGTGGTGGCTCGGAGGATGATAGTTTTGTTTTGCGTATGGGGCAGAATGCTGTTTTAAAACCTGTCAACATTTCCTTGGAAAACACACCTGATCATCATCATTTAATAAAGGCAGTCATAACGGACAGTTCAAGCACTTTTCAAAGCTGCATTCTAAAACAAAAGACTACTCAGGGTAAAAGTGAAAGACTGGTGGTTCAGGTTGGTAAAAAAGAAAGTTCATTGTTTGTATAGCCCTGAACTAAATATTGATGACAATTCATTGTCTTTGTTAATTATATTGTATTTTAACTAGTCTTATTTGAAACAATTGTGAAAGAAATATGATATGTTTTTAATTGTAAATTGTCATGCAATTCAGCCCAGGCTGCGAAATGATGATATTAATAAACTGAACTGAACTGAACTGAACAGTTATGGTAGGTTTGGATCTCTAACCTGATGATTCATGGTTGCCGTATTCATAGAGTTTATCCCAAGCACCATTGGTTTCTTTCCAGATGATCACTTTCCGATCGTAGGAGCAGGAAGCCAGGATGTTGCCGTACATGGGATGGGCCCAAGCCACCTGCCAAACTGGACCTTCATGACTGCAAAGACAGAAAAATGTACACAAATAACAATTTTACTTCTGCAGAGTAGCAATCTAGAATGCTATTAAAGCCTTGTTTAAACATGATCTAATGGTAAACTGCCTCAAAACAATAGCTGCAGCTTAAGAAACAAACAAAAAATCCCAACTCCTATTAAGCCACCAACATGGGCAGAGAAATGTAGATATTTAGCCATTTTTACCTCGCAGATTGATTTCCTTTTGCTAATTGGATTTTAATGTCAGGAAAGCAAGGACTTCCAAACAATGATCACCTTTAAAAAAATCTTCCTAGGCAACGATTATATTTCACAATATTATTTTCTCATATTACACATGTAATATTCAGCTGCCTCCAATTATCAAAATATAATATAATAGTTCAAGCTGACATACCTTCTCAAGGATTACTTTTGTATGATTTACCTTTTCATCATATAATATTCTCTTACTACACACATATTTCACAAGTTATTTCCTGTTATACAAAACCTTATCCAAATCTAAGTATAAATTAATAATGATTAAATCTATTAATTTTGTATGATTTACCTTTTCATTGTATAATATCTTACTAGGTTTTTAACATTGTAACTTGATTTAGTAGGCTATATATTAAGTCTCTGTTTTTTACGTATTAATGATTTAATTTATCCATGTTTTTTTTTACCTTGTTATATTTTGTTATGCATTTTTATATTGTAAACTGACTTGTTTAGTCTTCTGACTTTTTAATCAGTATTTTTCTTGAATAAAACCAAATATCTATCCATCTATCTACACCAATAATACAAGCATATTTTACAAGTTGTTTCCTGTTATACAAATCCTTATCCAAATGTAAGTATAAAATAATAAATGATTCAATCAACATACCCCCTCAGATTGGCAACAAGTGTCTGCTGTCCTCCCTTCACATCAAAGATCTTGACGGATCTGTCTGATGAACATGTTGCAAGTCTAATGCCATAGTAGTCCATCTGAGCATCATGCTAAAGATTCAGATAAATGAAGAGAAGAGTAAAGTATGATCTGAGTAAAAGTTGAGCCACAAGGTCCTTGGACAGAGATCCAGGCCCTGCTTTATAAACCTCAAATCACTATTGTAACAGTTTTCTAGCCTTCACATGATGTAATTTCAGTAGCTTTAATTATCTTTTGCAACTTACTATTGTCAATAAGTTTTACAATTATGAAATAGATAAGAAGCCAGGTGTATTTTTTTGTTTTTGGTCACATTCATGTAAACAATAGAATACAAGATCAAGACCGTTCACATGTGATCACATCACCAAGTATACATAACAACAACAACAACAGTGTTAAAATATAAAAACTTTTCTAATCAATAATGTAACACCTCTTAAAGGCTAGTACAAAGAAGAATTTTGGTCAAATTCTAATACCACATGCACCTTGCAAACAACAACTCCACCCCACCCACACCCCCCCCCCCCCAGTACCTTAGCCTCATTTTACATGCATGCATATATCTTTAATTAACTTCCATAATGAAAGCTACTACTGGCTAGAATACAGAATACTGCTATATATATATTAAAAGAGGTTTAAAGGTACTATGTCCCATTTGCAGGCCAAACAAATGAAAAAGTTAAATTCCAACTGCATTTGAAAGATAATACTAATTTAGAACTTCCCTAAAAAAGGTGGGGCTTGAAAATGTCTTCAAGTGGGAAAATAACGACTATTAGTTGTCAAATCGACTTTAGGGCTATAGAGCCCAAAAGTAATAGTCTTGATTTTCAGACAATTGTACCGAATGGTCATACGTTTTATGCTGCGCAAAGATTCAATCAGTTTAATCTTGGCCATCACAAGAAGTTGGTTATTGATGTAGACAAATGCTCATGTACACTTTACAACTCTTTTCATGTGTGTTATTACCAAAGAAGAAAAAAAGCCAGTCAGTCACTCATGAGTGTCTGACAGTGAAGTCTAGCAAGTAAACGGGTTTCCTTGCATAATTTGAATATGAGGACACTGCTAACGTTTAAATTTCACAGATAGGACATACATGACATATTCGTAATTCCTGCAAAGTTCTACAGCATTTGAGGTTGGCTGCAAAAGGGACATAGTACCTTTAAACAAAATCAACTTACAATCATATCTTCATGAGCTGTATCCACAGTACTGATTACAGAAACCTGGGAGAGAAAAAAGAGGAATAATGAAAACAAGTTAATTAAATTCAAACTGGCAATGAAAATGGAAAGACAAAAAAACAAGACACTCTACTTTATACTGGTTCAAAGAAATTAATTACATGTATGCACAAACAGTAAAATAGACATTGACCACAATATGATCGACAATAGCATTTTTACCAGGTGTGGCACACAATTATTGTTCAACTTTAGGGCTCTCTCGAAATGTTTTTTATGATATTATTTGAGAGAGCCTTAATTTGCTCCCATAGGGTCCCGTGGAGAGGTAGGTAAACAACATCTCAAATGTGTCCGAATCACACTTTCCCGCACCCGACCAATATTGGACAGTGGCTTTGATGAATTTTATGTTAGTTTTAATCGTAATTACATCCTAAATTTAAAAATCGGAGGTAAAAATAGGGAAATAATAGCAATTTTCTTACCAGACCGATACAGCTCAGCTCCCGTTTCACGTGTACCGTGTGAATTCACGATCTCTACACAATGGTGATGACCTCTGACTGGCACTTCCGTGATTGTGCTGCTTCCGTGTAATGCGCTGTATGAGTGTTATACAGCGCATTATACGGAAGCAGCACATTTACGAAGTGCCAGTAAATACAATTTTCGCAATGAGATCAGCAATCACACACAAACTACATTGTGTAACCTCCCCTCACTAACCCATACGAAGTACTTTAGTCTCTGTATACAGACGCAGTCTCGTCGGAACACCGAAAACATATTTCATAGACTGAATTGAAGCTGTCGGTCTCGCAATCATTTAGGCTTCCTCAATTGTCGGGAGTGCCGATTCTGTTGAGTTTTGTACAGTGCCTAGCCAAGTGGTATTTGAGAATTTTGAGAATCAATAGAGGGTGTCTTCACATTTTTTCTTACACACAAAGTATACCAATGCTGCTATGAGTGCTATCATGATCATTTGCAAATTAAAAATGTTGACCGACTTGCCAGTTTTATTTAAATTTTTAGCCTTTTATTTTCAAGTTTTTGGCTGGCAAACATAGCCACTATCCACGAAGACAGGAACCACATCACTACAGGGATAATTAGTTTTACAACAAACTTAACATTATCACACAAATCCAACATCTTATACCATATGCTAATGAACAAAGTCAATTAATTTACATTCTACATTAACGAAGAGCTTTTGACAACACGATACGCAGCACATGGGACTGGGCAAGGAATAGTTCATCAAGATGGAGCGGTTTTTGTCATAAAATAAGACAAGGTAATGATATCAAAGTTTTCAAAAATGAAGGATAAACATTTATTAAACCAATGTGATAAAAATCAATTCAAAGTTCTTACCATCTTGCCAGGAAATCTACTATTAATTTCGAAAAAGCTAAAGCGACGTGGCGACCGGTGACAATTTTCTAGACTTGCATGTAGTCTTTGGTTCAGAGTTTGGTTGACTGATGAGGGATTGATGACTAAATATAATGCAAATTAAATGTCCAATTCAAGCTCGGCATGAATAAAACAGTAAAGAAGTACTATTATTCAATTATATTTACATATATTAATATCAATTTTCATCATGAATATCTTTGTCTATGGTCTTTGATAGAGAGTTAGAGTGGTTGAAGAAACTTTAGATCTAAAAACGTGTCTGTAGTTGTAGACAATACAAAAGTTATGCCTATTTCAATATCACGTTTTCATTTTGACAAGTCAATATTATGGACATAAAAATATATACCAAACATACAAAATCGATAATATGGTAAAGGGGTAACTGGGAATCGAACCTATTGTGTCTTATCCTCAAGACAACGCTGCCTCGGCAGCCTCGCTGCTTTTACCTGGTTTGCTTGTACACTCTATTAAAGTATTATCAATAGCTCGAATCGGGAATATTTTAATAGTTAATCAGATATTTCTGGCATAGCATCAATGAATTATTATTATTATTATTATCATTATTACTTATACCGCGCTTTTCCCATAAGGCCCAAAGCGCTTACAGTGAATGAAAATAAAAATTACATAAATACATATAATTAGAAAAAACAGTCTTACAACTACAAATTGCAAAAAAAAAGATGTGTTTTTAAGGCCTTTCTAAAGGTAATAACTGATGGAGACTGCCTGATTCTAAGTGGTAAATCATTCCAACATTTTGAAGCAGATACAGTAAATGTTCTATCACCGGCTAATGTGCGGGTAACTGAATATGTGAGACAGAGAGGATCACTGGCTAACCTCAATGCCCTGGCAGGTGTATATAATTTCAAACAGGTATGTAAATATTGTGGAGCTTGATTATTGAATATTTTGAATACAAACAAGAGTAATTTAAAAATTATTCTTTGTTTCAAAGGAAGCCAGTGTAATGATCTCAAGAGTGGCTGAGATGGATGGTCCCTAGAAACCTGAAATATCAATCGGGCTGCCCAATTTTTTAGCCGTTGCACACGAATCATTTTAGTCGAGGAATGGTAGAAAGAAGCCCATTACAATAATCAATACGGGATAGAACTAAAGAACGCACAGCGTTATGACAGGCAGACTGGTCAATAAACCTTCTGATTCTAGCAATATTCCTTAAATAAAACGTAGCCATACTACAGATGTGAGAAATATGGTGAGACATCGACATGCAAGAATCAAATACAACGCCAAGGTTTCTTATTGTTTTTGAAGGGCTAATGAGTGTGCCACCAACATCCAACTAAACATCTGGAAGACTGCGCAGATTGTGACCTGAAGCAGCAACAAAAAAATCAGTCTTTGAATCATTTAATTCTAACTTATTTACTACCAAGGGTGTCGATTTGTATCCGTGGTTGGGGGGGGGGGGATGATAAGTGCCAAAATATTTTCGGCAATGGATCAAAGCACCCAAGAGGTAGAAGCGTGTGGCAAGTTGCACCCCTCCCAAGCGCGTAGCCAGGATTTCATTTTAGGGGGGGGGGGCGGTAGTGAGCACGCGAAGCGCGGTCCCTACGGGGTTTGGTGCAGGGAGGGGGAGTCCCCCCCCCCCCGCGAAGCGCGGAAGCTTTGATGTTTCACTAAATTATAAGAGAAAGAAGACGATTCGTTGGACCGTTCTCGACTCTTAATCCTTGTTTGAATCAAGTTCCCCTTCCTCCGCGCTTAGCGGAAGCTCTGACGTTTCATTAGATTATTAAAGAAAGAAGACGATTCGATGTACCATTCTCAACTCTTAATCCTTGTTTGAATCAAGTTCCCCTTCCTCCGCGCGTAGCGCGGAAGCTTTGACGTTTCATTAGATTATTAAAGAAAGAAGACGATTCGATGTACCATTCTCAACTCTTAATCCTTGTTTGAATCAAGTTCCCCTTAAGCTCTGACGTTTCATTAGATTATTAAAGAAAGAAGACGATTCGATTTACCATCTCGACTCTTAATCCTTAATGTTTGAATCAAGTTTCCCTTCCCTCCGCGCATAGCGCGGAAGCTCTGACGTTTCATTAGATTATTAAAGAAAGAAGACGATTCTATGTAGGCCTACCATCCGGCGACTCTTAATCCTTGTCTGAATTCATTTTCGCCCATTCCGCGCGTAGCGCGGAAATTTTCACGTTTCATTAAATTATTAGTAAAAGAAGACGATTCGTTGTATCGTGTACTTTGACGTTTCATTTGTTAATCCACGTCTGAATTCAGTTGCCCCCCTAACAGCTTTGCCCTTTTCACTAAATTATTAGAGAAAGAAGACGATTCGTTGTAATGTTCTCTATATTAATCCTTTATATTAATAAGTTGTGACACAATAATCTTTCTCCAAAAATAAAAAATGTTTTAGGAAATATCAGGAAATAAAATGAGTGAAAAAAATAAAAATAAAGATACAATGACGTGAATTTGATAAAGGGTGAACGGAAACAACATAACAACTAGTGAACTATTTTATAAGTCATACTAATATCCGAAAATCGTTCTCCTTGTCTCCGATCTCATCACGAAATCGTCACAGAGTTCATTTATGTTTACACTGTCCAGGATTGTCTGATGTGCATTGCAGATTGCTACTTTTGCGCTTCGCGCTTAACATTTTAGCTCGTTGCTTTTTGACGCTGCGTCTTTGCATTTGGCGCACCGCATTTCTATGATGCTGTTGATCATCGAACAAATTGAATAAATTCATCAATTCCTGATGAAGCCGTATGAGCGAGAATTCAATTTATTCTTGTCTCATATACGGTTGTCTTATTTACTTCGTATATATGTATGTATTATGAAAATGAGATAGCAAGATGTGTATATTGATGGTCATCTTGCGAGTAATAACCATTAAGTACTCTCATCAGGCTCTCATCATTCATTTTTCTCTTCATTTTGGTTGTTGTTGATGGCGATTTATTGGGGGGGGGATGATTGTACAGGCCATCCCCCCACCTAATTATTGGGGGTGATATATCCCCCCAACCCCCCCCCCCCCCGGGATCGACACCCATGGGGGGGGGGGGGGTTATCGTCCTGGAGGGCGGGGGAGGTAATTTTGCCGGAAGTGATTGTCCAGGGGGGGGAATTGTCCTGATACGTTAACAAAGTTATGCATTATAATTATTAACATTATTTTGTTATACTATCGCCTATCGGTATGGCACAAAACGGTGGAATTACATGCTGCCATCGCACCAATATATTACCACGATTCCAGTCATCTTTCTGACAAGTTTCACTATCAGTAGTACATTCGCTTGAAAATTGCGAGTAACACTTTTTGGTTACTAAAATAAACCATGCACATCGCAAGCAACGATACCAATTTCTACCACACGCGAACAGGTGCATCATGCATGCCGCATGCAAGCAGCCCTTGAAGTTTACAAATACCGCATAACCCCGTTGACTGTACTGTGCACACAACCGTACCGGTAACTGGTGTAAACAATTTAGTGAATGTGAAACGAGCTTCTTCTGCACATTTTGCTTCCAAGATCGAGAAACTCAATGGCTAGCGACGTTTCAGACGTGTGCAAGAAATTACAGGTAACTTTCATAACATTCGTTTGCTGCCGTTCTTGTTGAATAATTTGGATTCAGGTGCTCCTAAAGCCAACAATGTCGTGAGTATATTTTTCTCCATTACGTGGTAACGGTATCCCCTCCGTTACAGCTCCCCGAAGCTTGGGCGTTAGGCTGCTCGACGACCGAAGGAGCGCGCTTGCTGGTCCATGACAACAGCAAACGCGTATTCCCTCGCCCATTCGCTCGAACTATTTCCTCAACCTTTTTCATCAACTTTTTCATCACGTGGAATAAAGAAATAGTTTACTCTAATTGTGGTGTTCACGCGATGATAAAATATCATGTACCTTTTTTGTCTTCTTTTCTTCAATATCTCTGGAATCATCCTGATCATAACATGTTAATTACCATTACAAAAAGAAAAAAATATTCTTTTAAAGTTTTATTTAGCAACTCATGCAACTGTATTTCAATTTTCATATTATGTTTTTATAAGCGGTACTACATTTTTAAGAAAGAGATATGATGTAGGCCTATGGCAATGGCTCTTTTTATATTCTAATTTGTCTCAACACATGTCATTTTACTTTGAACTTTGTTTTCGTTGTTGGTAGTAGTTTTATATCTATACTTTACTGGGAGCAGACAGCTGCCATCAAAATTAACAATGAAATTACAGGTTACACAAAAATCAAAAGAGGAGTACGTCAGGGATGCGTAATGTCCCCATCTCTGTGCAACTTGTGCACAGAGTTGGTATTCGGGGAAATTTCAGATATGAAAGGTGTTAGTATTGGGGGTGTAAATATTAATAATTAACGTTACGCTGATGACACTGTACTTTGCGCAGAGAATGAAGCAGAGTTACAACATGTATTGGATATTGTAAAAGTCAAAAGTGAAGAGTTTGGTCTAAGCATGAATGTGAAGAAAATTAAGTCAATGATTTTTAGTAGAACAGAGAATATATAAGCCTAGAATATGTTTGAAACTCGATGGACATATCATTGAGCAAGTCAGTAATTACATCTACTTAATACAAAATATCACAGATGATGCCAGATGTGAAGCAGAAATAAAAAGAAGAATAGAAATTGCTCGAAATACATTTCTGGCAATGAAAGAATTATTCACAAATAGAAAGGACCGTTGACACTAGTAAACTGTTATGTATGGTCTGTCATATTGTATGGAGCAGAGACATTGACAATAAACAAGGCCATGGAAAATAGAATAACATCTTTTGAAATGTGGATCTACAGAAGAATGATGAAAATATCTTGGAAATGAATGAAAACCAACAAAGGGATATTGCACATGGCAGCTAGGGCATAAACAAATTGCACTAGTAGGATTAGTTAAGGAGAGAAAAATAAAATACTTTGGTCATGTTAAAAGGCACCAAAGCCTCTTAAAGGATGTATTGGAAGGAAGAGTGGAAGGAAGTAGACCTAGAGAGAGACCCAGAATCAACTGGGAAGAGAATGTCAAGAACTGGAGTGGACTAAAACTGCAAGAGTGCACCAGAATGGCAGAGGATAGAGTGAAATGGAGAGATGTTGCAATCAACCTCCGAACCGGGAGAAGATACTCAGATAGATAGATAGAGTAGTTTTATGACGTTCATTCAGTACTGACTACTGAGTATATATGCAATATATCTTCAGTTATATAAGAAAAATCAGTTATCAGTAAAGAAAACAGAAAATAAAAAATTGTATTAATATAATCAATTAACCAGTATTGCAATTTATTAGGAGTCTCTAGATGGTTTACAACTCTGGATTTCTGCTTTTTAATATGTTTAATCTGGTCAGCCCGGTTTCAATTGCATAGAAATCTAGCTTTGCTTGATACCAGAACGTTTGATGATCGCAGTACTTCTTTGAGGTCAAATATATCCGAGTATTGTGGGAACATTTTATCAACATCTTCTACATCATCACAGGGGATTAACTTAACTCTTCTGCCTCCTTCGAATTACTATTCCAACCAGCATAAGGTTAATCTAGATGTGAAACCAAGGATTACAAAAAATCCCTTTAGTTTACCAGATTTGTTATATATTTTTCATTGGATGATTCTGTTGAGCATAGCTATTGTAACACTAAGCATTTTTTTTGCATGTGCTCCTCTCCATGTAAATCCTTTGCCATTAAAATGAATATTTGACAAGGCATATAGGCATGTACGGCACAAAATGTGTGTACAATATACATTGGGGCAAAACCAAGAATGTTTGAGAAAAGAATGAGAAGGTGTAGATCAACTTTTCTATCATGATATTTTTGTCTCCCCTGTTTTTTTGTCTCCCTTTATTTCAAGGGGAGGTGCAGCGCTTGTTCTGCTCTTTTCTTAATCCTCCTTTGCAATACATGTTGCATGTTTTTTTTTAAAGTTATGGACATGTTTGTGGAAAACTTTTGAGTTCTTGGCTAAATTTGCTCACTTGATTGTCACCTTGCTTATTGAAATTCTAAAAGTAAAAAGTTAAAATCATATGTTATATTGATTTATATGTTTTTATATTTGTCTAGATATTTGTATATCCATTATGTTATAAGGTGGCTGTTATTTACTGCAATTAAAATAATACCTGTATATCAATTTTTGGGTCATCTGTCATCACAAAATATTCATAGATGTATCACCAGTATTCATTGTATACAATTCTGATAACAGTGACAAGGCTCATAGCTTTGAAACAACTGCAAAACAATGGGATGTTGATAAGAATTAAGAACTGCTTATCCTATCAATTAAAAAAAATCTGTTTAAATTTGATAATGTGAAACTAATTTTTGTTGTAAGTTGTAACAGTATAGTTCAGAAAGAAGAGAGAAAATATTGAGTACTTTTCACTCAGTAGGCAGATTTAATTGTTTTAATTATTTTATGATGACTTAGAGCTAGAAAAAGTAAGTTGTAGTTGAATTGTTATTAATAGCGTATTACATTCTCCATATTGTGATGAAAATTGCTTCATGAAAAACTCTGGAAAGTAAATTCTCTGATAGACATTGAGCTATTGATCCTTATACAATCTTGTTCACAGTTCTTAAGTTTGTGATTCCGGCACTTGATTGTTTTTGTGTTTGAGTTTATAGCAAATATTGAATCAATGCCATCACTAAAGGTTTTACTACATTAGGTTGTCACCATAGCTACAGGAATGTAGGAAGAGTTGTGAAGTGTGTGTTGACCCTTGGTAAATATTTCTAGTTCATCCAGAAATTCAGACTTCCTTGTACAATATACTTGAAAAATGAGGTTTCGATCCATAAATGCACACACTTGTTAAAATCAGACCTCAAAAACTAGCATTCCCTGGATGTTATTGACCCTATGAAATCTTACCTTTGTTGCCAAGGTTGCAACTGGAAAAAAAACACAATTTTTTTAGTATTTCTTGTGAATATAAGTAGGCAGTTGCAAATGAAAACGAAAGGTTTATTGGTCATTAAAAAGATGTTGCCCAACTGCCAACCAAGACAAATATTAATGGACTACTGGTATCTCATCTTTGTAATAGACACAGAATGGTAAAATTTTGAATAAATTGGACCATTAATCAAAAACTTATGAACGTTTGCAATATGACATCACTAAATCTATGCACATCCCAAATTAGCAATGTGGTCAGTGGAATGTGACATAGCCACAGGCTTTACTTTTTTTTTTTTAAAGAGGTTGGATTTTTCTTGAAGTTAGAGCCCTGTAAAGGATTTAAATTTGGAAATCTTGTCTCATTTATCTTTAGAGCCATATTTCCTAGTATTAAATGTTCAATATGTTGTATTTGATACATGAACATAATTCATAACTAACTTTTTTTTTTCCATTGGGGTTTCAGATTGACATTTTAGGGTCTATATATGCATGCCCCCCCCCCCCCCCCATTATAATTTTATTTTGAGGATAAAGAGTTCGAATTGAGGGATCCATTGTTTACCAGGTTTATGTTAACTATTCATCCATGTATTATTTCATCCATTTCTTTTCCACCACAAGGGAGTCCAGCTTCAGCTGAGTTTGGTGCTGACCAGAAATGAAGATGTCCTCAAGCACTTGGAAGAAGTAGAGAAGATTTTCTTGAAAAGTGGCTCCTCAGCTGACACGGAACACTTCAGTAAGAGTATCCGGCAATCCAGAGTTATCAGTAGCAAGGTGGGTACAGCAGAAGTTGATAAGTGTAGGATATTCTGGGTCATATTGGCCTTTAGATCTCGCCTTTCAGTGCTCCAATTAATCTACATACATGTACCTGTTATAATTATGTGTATCGCTTACAGTTGTAAATGGTGTGTGGGGAGGGGGGGGGGGGTTGAAATCCTATAATCTTTCAATAATCTTTCAAAAAATGTGCCCCTTTTGCAATGTCCCTCCTGCAGAAAAATTACACCTGTATACATGTACTCTTAGAAAATGGTACTTTTCTTGTGCTTCTCAGAGAAGATTAGTAGTATACATTGGTATTTAGACATTATTTAATGAACATTCATTCAAGAGGTACGCCAAACATTTGGGATAAAAAAGCACCTGTTAGTTTTTTTTCTTCTATTTGAGGAACTGACATATTGCATTGCACCCTAGGGTCATATATGTATATTTACTCTTGTTTGTTGTCAATCCCTGCTAAATATATAGTACATTATATATTTCCTTCTTGGTTGTATCACAATTCATATTATATTTTTCATTCTCAAAGCTTTACTATTATTATTTTGCATTAAATCTTGAATGTAGAGATACTTTGTTCATTGAATGTGTGTAATTTTCCATCTTTTTAGCTTGAGGAGAGCATTCAGACACAATGCACCTCTATCGGACAGGCCGTCTCAGAACTGGAACAGAGGAGAGCAGATGCGGAAGAGTAAGTGTGAACACAAGCATTCATACATGCATTATAGAACCTGATTACAGTGGTAGCATTCACACTGGTATGACTAGTTAAATCGTTCAGGATAATAGATAAACACATTATATATTCTACAGTTAACCTATTCTGATATGCATGGTATCATCCTTACAAGCTCTTTGAGTGAAATCTCTGACCCATGATGATTTCCTGCATGGGAAACTACTAACAACAAAAGAATCCTGTGAACTTTGAAGCAGGATAACAATACAGATGTATGCCATGGGAAATATAAAGATTGTAGAGATATTATTCACACTTCAGTGTTGTTTGATGCATATCACTTGACTAATCTGAAAGAGGAAAAATAACCTTACTTAAAATATTTTTTCAAATCATTTTTGTAATAGAATAATACATTTAGTAAAGGAATGATCGTGAACATGAACAGAAAATTAATATGACCTTTTTACATTTTTGCTTTGTTAAAGACTACACATAGTCATAAAGTACATAGGTATATGTGATGTATATTTGCTTGATATTCAGTTAAACTGATAAATTCAATTTTGTGCAAGTAGAATTAAGGTTTCTACTGACTAAAAGGGATACACTTCACCATTCCACATAGCTTACATGTACAGTATGCACGAAACATGTGGAGCAATTATGTCAATCTGCATTTTTTAAACCAGGAAACTACAAGTCTGTTATTTTTATAAGGAATATCAGCTAGCATTGAAGTAGATCAAACGAGTATAACATTTTAAAGTGGTCAAACATAATTTTCACCAGGATTACTTTTAGTAGTAAAGAGTAACAAAGTAAAAACATTGTAAGAAAACAATGAACGGTGCAGGCTAAGTTTGTTATGTTACGCACACGATGAAACCTTTATCATTTTATTGATTAACTCATGAGAGAGGGTCTACCTCCTGTGTACAGTTTGAACAAAGAAGGCTTTTTGCTCTTTCGTGAATCAGCCAGCTCTATTATTTGTGGGATGAAAGCATGGAGGAGTGCTTTTTATGCTTAGACAGTGGGTGCAAAGGATGTATATTCAAAGAAAGTAAGATCAATATCTTCAAATGATTTTGAATGACTATATATAGTACAATGAAGCCGTACAAGTACGTCATCAGACAGGGGTAGGGGAGCAAAAGTAACAATGTGCATTGTTATTGTCATACAGGATAAACAGTATCCATGAAAGCTGGAGTTTGATGTCCTCAATGTACATGTAGGCTGCATAGGGGGGCAAGATGAGACTTTTTCCTTTTCAAATTAAGAGAGAGAGAGAGGGGGTAGGAGGGACAGAAGGGAGAGAGAAAACAGGAGATAGGGATGAAGAAAGAAAGAGAGAGAGAGAGAGAGAGAGAGAGAGAGAGAGACTAAAAAAAACCTGGAATGTGACAGAAAAGAATATTGGTTTTTAGAACACAATCATAGACTGTCGTTTCTGTACACAGTATTAGGGCATCTTTGACAATTCATTTTAGATGAAAAACAAAATTGACAATTAGGTGGAACAAATATTTATCTTATTGACATATTGATAAATCCCAAATGAGCCACCTCCCCTCTCCTTTCTCTCACTGAAAAAAATCAAAATGTACTTATTTTTATTTTTGAGTTATATTATGAAAAAAAAAAATTGTCTTTTTTAATATAGGATAAACCTATGTGTTGTATGTTTAAACTTAGCTATGCAATTAGTCTCTTCATCATCTTTGGCCTAGCCAAACACAACGGACATGCAATGTGGACACAATCACTTTAGGTTGTGTTAAACCACAGACCTACTACTAGGTCCATGGTTAAACATTCCTTTCCTACTCCTTGAAAAGGTCAATTCCTAACCCAGGCTCTGTGTGCATCTAATGACAATTAGAAGAGAGTGGAAATAAACAGCTGTCTACACACACACACCCCCATACACATGATCATGATTCATATATTGATTTTTTTTTCTAAAACCTTGATCAGAATAATTTTTTCATTGAATGAACAAGAAAGAAAAATGATTATATTTTGGCAAGATTTAGGTCATGTATTGCATTTCACTAATGGTGAATTTATTGTTTTTGAATAATTTGACTAAAATTGGCTTTGTGCTATGGGCTACAGTGAATGTTATTGTGAGTGAAATAAGGAAAGACAGTATACTACTCAAAGTACATATACAGTTCATCGCTGAAAACTTAGAATGATTATGCATGAATATATTCAAAACATAAAAATAAAACATATCACCTTACAATGCACATTTAGGAACATACCAATTCCAAAAGGGATCAATTACATGATATTTATGTGCATTATATGTGCCATTATCAGAACTACAATTTATTATAGACCATTTATGATATGAACGATGCATACATAAATGTGCCACATTGATAATATCCTCTATAAATCATCAACATAACCAAGGGCACCTCATAGAATTGTTATTGATGGCAATTCTAACAGATGCTGGTATTAGGATCTATTACCATTCAACTTCAATTTAGAATGTACAGCTGCATGCATGAGGAAACAATCCAATCCAATCCAAAAGATATTTGATATAGCGCCTTTTCCTTGCAGTTACAAAGCGCTGCACACACGCTCCACAATGTTTGGGCCACTTAAAACAACAGTTAGACACTTCTCAGAGATCAGTAAAGTATATGTAGGCTGGTAATAAGTAATTTCTAGCAGAATAGATGTGACTTGAGTAGTTTCTTGAACTGGTCAACAGATGAGGCCGTCTGCACAGCAGTAATAACTCATAATACATTTCATCCCTTTCAATAGTACTACAGAGAGAGAAAGAGAGAGAGAGAGAGGGAGAGAGAGAGAGACAGACAGACAGAGAGGGGGTGTAGATTATAATTGATAGGAGAGATTAGATGAAGATATATCTCTCTCAAAAGTTATGAAAAAAGAAATATATATATAATTTAAGCACTATACAGTTTCAACATGTTTAATAGGTGTTTCTCCTAATGCCCCTTTCACATAAACATATTTTTTTAATACTTTGTACCGGTTTAGGTGATACATTTAATGGTATGTTAAAAAACTTACAATTTTCTGTTTCCTGAATGATGATTTAAAGTTCTAATGATAGTTTGTATAATTTAATGTTCACATTAAAAAAGACAAAGCACTGGAAGCAGTACACCTGGGAAAGACAGGCGCAGGTAACAACATTTTTTATCATCTTGCTTGATGTGTATGCAGTGTGCACTAATTATTTTTTTTATAGCAGGACTGCACTTCACATCGATCAAAAACTTTCTATTTCTACTGTGAATGAGAATCCGCAGCAGCCTCATACCTATTTGATGCAATGTTTAAGAGCAATTCAAACACAGTTTCTCTAACCCACATTTCCTTTGATATTTTGCACCAATTATTTGTTGTGAGCATTTACAGTGTGGGTATCAGTGGTAATGGTAATGGTTTTATTAAAATTTCATTTGCAGCCAGATGGCTGAATTGCAGAATTTTGTACATTGTAAAAACATAAATATTTATACAAACATAAATCGTATTAAGACATATTAATGGATTTTCTAAATAATTCAGTGTACACATATATATATATGCAAATTCATAAAATTCATAAAATTCGCCTAACAGCTAACAGTTGCTTAATTTTATTCCACAATCATCATAGGGCTGGAGGGAAATATAGAAGAGAGGTTGGGGGGTGATAATGCAGATGGCATAGGAGATCTAGGAAAAGTGTGAGATAGAGAAAGACTGAGGGAGAGAAAGGGAGAGAGGGAGAGAGAAAGAGAGACAAAGCGAGAGACAGAGATATATATATAAATTTTAAAAGATAATGCTGAGGATGAGAGTGTATATCAGACATATCGAAAATAAGGTAAAAAGTACAATTTCGACAGAGAGAATACTGGTTGCAAAACTTAATAAATTACATTTTACATTTTCATTGGTGAGTTATTACATATATTGTAAATTGATAGGTAGGTATTCAATCAGATGAAAGACATAAAATATGGTAATTTTGAGATTTTTCTTGTTAAAAGTATGTAGTAAGTATGTTTCATTCATTACAAAAGTTAACCAAAAATTAATACAATTACATTTTACATTTTCATTGGTGAGTTATAACATATATTGTAAATTGATAGGTAGGTATGCCACCAGATGTTTGCTTCCACATGCACACTTTGAGGGTAGTTGGGACAGAGCTAGCTAATACACATTGGATGCAGAGGGATGATTGATTACTTACTGGATGTGTTGATTATTTTTATTCATGAGATTTGAATGTTTGGAAACCCTCCCTTGTTATGTACCATCATGGTCGACTATATAACCTTGATTTGGAATACCCATTGTTTGCCCATAATATGCACTCATGGTCATATCATCTGCTGACTCCTCTACCTTTACACCACATTAATGCCTTTCTGGCCCTTAACAGATAATAATATGTTTGTAAATTGAGCATTTTCAGCCTGCGAGCTGCTTGTTTGATGTGTTTTTGCAATAAACCAAATCCATTCAATCAAAAATATTCATAAATGTCTAGGCGGGATAAAGAGCTTATAATTCTCAAGTTGATGAATACATGAGAGAAAAAAAGGCCCAAACTCCATTAAAACAGTTGTGAGTGATGAAGATTTTTTTCCCCCACAAGTTTGAAAGTCATAATGTGTTCATCTTCATGTATCAACAAAATCTATTTTATGTCTCAAAGATTTCCTGAACATGACGACCTTCTCTCTCAAAAGTTTTTTCTTAATGGCTAATAAAATGTTTCTATATAACATTGAAAGAATATTGAACTTTAGGGAGGGAACAAAACAATTTTTGTAAACCTACAGAGCTGCATTTAGGGAGATGAAGATTATATTAGGCAGCACAGTCGAGTTGTGATATAAAATATCAAGGGCGGCTTGCATAGCCAGGACTCAGTTGCATGTTTTCATTCATCGTGCAACTCTGTTGGCCGATGAGTTGGTAGATTTGGATGGGTCACCAATTAATGAGTAACAGACATAACCCTTTGCCATCGATTCTCTAAAGAATACCACAGGATGCTATATAGATCACACCAGCATTTTGTAAGCCACAAAGCAAATTTAGTAATTGCTGGTTTAATAATGATATTACATGCAGTTAAGCTTTAGTGAATAGAGGTGGATTACTTTGAGTAATGCCACGTAATTACTTGTCCTTGGGGGGTTCTATCACGTGGATGATGATCGATGATGATTGTGTATCCTTGACACAATTTGTTAGATAAATGAGGCATTATGTGGATTCCCAGGGAAAGTTAGCCCTTTTCTCATGGTGATGTGTCCTACGTTTATCAGCAGTTGAAGACTTGCAGGCATAAAGCTTTGTTCACACGTGACAGTACACTACCTTATAAATGGAGAAAAAAAATCATGGTAAAATCAGTACCATTTGATGTAAAATGAATAGCGAATTTGGGTTACAAAAATTTATTGTGCACTACAAAACTCCTGGTTGTGAAACATCTGATTTATGTAGTGGTGTAGCTACTCAAATGGGTAGATTCACACTTTGCTTCTATCTCTACCACTGACCCATCACGCCAAGCCTCAAAACTCTCTCCTCTATCTCTTATTATTTCCATGTCAAGGTCATCTGAAGGTGACAAGATGTCGAGCCTGGAGTTCCAACTCAAGTCTCAACTCAACCACAATGTCCTCCTCCACAAGGAGAAGGCAGAGCTGGAGACGAGACTCAAGGAGCACATGGAGACCCTCAAGGAGTCTGGAAAGCAGGCTGACAAACTGGATGAGGACATCGTGGAGACCAAGAAACAGATGAAGAATCTTCTGGACATGTTTGAAGGAAAAGCAATAGAGGGTGAGGAATGACATCATGCTACAGATCTCCAGGGAATACCTCAGGCTTTATTGCATCAAAGTTATAGGGTTAGGGTTTTAATGAGGCTTAAGTTTAGGTTTATGGTTAGGGTTAGGGTTGGGTATATTGTTTGGTCCAGGGTTGAAGTTAAAACTTTAAATTGGTGTAGGATATATGCAATTATCCCTGGAACATGAGTCATTTATTCCTTTACTAATGGCTTATAAGATTGAATCTTTTGATATAAATGTGAAAATATCTCAAGATTATCAACCAGTACACTCATACCTAGGCATAAAGCTCCATTGCAAGCAATACTGTAATATATGTACTGATTTTAGTGTATTACTGCAAACTGGTTTCAACAGTTGTTCAAAGTCCACCAGATATTTCACAATGAATTGATCCTTGCCTTTTAGAAATTATTAATACCCATCCTAATGTTTACAATTTGAATTATAAAGCCCAAACTGATTTTTTTTTAAATAAAAATACTATATTGCAGGCTAGGCAGGATATTTAAAGTTATAATTTCAACTTTTGTTGCAGCTGAAAATAGAATAGGTGAACTGCGTGAAGCAATGGAGAGGACACAGGAGAAAGCAAGGCAGTACCAAGCCATGTATGAGGCTGAGAAGGAGACTAATTACAAGCTAGAGAAGGAGCACAAGGAGGCTGGAGAAAGGACCAGAGTCAAGATGGAGAATGGGGAGGATGAGGGTGATGGACTTGGACCGGTCTTGGTATCAAGGTAGGCACATGCTCACAAAAGAATTGCATGCTTTCATACAATACCTCCACAGTACCTTTCTTTTCCTGGTGATACTACAGCACGTCTGACATAGTATCTCCTATGTTGGTATTGTATGGTCTATTGTAAACAGGTGGTCAGCTCTGTTGAAGCTACATACCACCATCTCTTGTTAGCTCACTAATGATTGTCAGATGATCTCACAAGTTGAATGAGATCTGGAGCATTTTTTTTAGGGTGGAGCTAAGCAGGTCTGAGAAAATTATTTTTAAAAATATTTAAAAATGTATGAAATATATTTAGCTGTTTGAATAACAAAATATAAGTTGTATGCAGCCCTACACATCAACAGGAATCACCTTATATTAAGATTTCAACCCACCTTTAAACTGAATGAGAATGTGAAGTAGCCCCATATTCTCTGCTCTTGTTCACATACAGATCTCAGACGTCGGCGAAGAGAGCAAAGTCAACGCCAATTGACCCATATCACATTGTCCCTCAGTACCAGGTAAGAAAGATCATCCTTCCCTTCAAAATAGATATAACATTTATAAATGTTTGGGTAATTAATGTTACAAATACATACCTGTCTTATCTGAAGACTTCAACTGAAAGTCAAATTTGATTTTCGACAGAACGCAAAAATGTGAATGATGCATTAATTTGCTTTTTATGTATGACAGAAAAATATGAAGAAAATAAATGATGTCTTTGATCCCAATTCAAGGTATCTCATTTGTTTATGTTGAATTGATTTCTGTATGTTTAGTGTAACATTCAGATTGGGGGGGGGGGGGGAGGTGGTAAAGTTTTCTAAACATACTGACTTTTTATATGTAGTTGTATTCAACTAAAATATGACATGCAATGCTCAAAAAACTAACTTAACATTGTCTTTTTCCTTTTCTACTTCTTGTTTACCACCAGTGTGTTGTGGAAGAGAACAAGGTACTCAAAGCAGAAGTAGATAGGTTACTCAATGATAATGTACATCTAATCAAGAAGAGCAAACAAGCACAGAGGGACATTGAAACCATTCAGGTATGCAGTGGATTTACTTCATTCTCACTTTCTATCAATGTGTGAAGTTAATGACAAATGTAAAGGAACATTAATCCTCAAAATGAAATTTATTCTAGATATAAACATGGATATGCATTGATGAAGTAGCATTTTATGCTACCAGTGCCCAGTACTACAATGGAGCACAGACCTTACTTGCACCCCAGAATAGTTAACTAGATCAATGGCTTGTTATACAGATGCCATATTTTTTAGAATTGTTTGAAGCCTTGTTCAGATATGATGTGTTAAACTTCTGCTTTAAAAAAGAAAGAAAATGTAAATCTAATATGCTTCACATTTCTGTATCGATCTACACAGAGCTAAGTGAATATGTGTAGGACCTCTGTTGCGCGTAGTTGCCATTAAAAAAAAACCCACCAGGGACATGGTTAACCCCTTCATATCTGAACGAGCTTTAAGGATGTAACAATTTCTTCTACATCTCATTCTGCACATTGAATACCTTCAGAGGCATCGCCCTCAAGCAACTCCATTGGAAGTGGTCCAAGTAATAAGCTATAAATGAAGGAATTTGACTTCCCACATGTAGGTGATTATATCCATGACTCACCACTAATAAACAAGGTTGCTGGGTAACCAGAGAGAATATAATTCAGTGTTGATGTATCAAGGCGTTTTACTACATCAAGTTCTTATCTCATATTCAGTAGGTGTTACAATTGCTGTGCATGCTAATATAACTTCATCAGAGGAATTCATATAATGAAATGCATCAACATTTGGTTTTCCTCATAAGAGCCTCCTGAATGCTACAATATACATGTTTTTATGATGTAGTTCATAGTATTTTGCTTTTTTGTTGTATTGTAAACTTGTGTCTGGTGACTTCATTTCTTTATATTAATTTATTGCAACCATACATTTGATTTTATACTTAATTAATATGGTTTACATTAGACATATACACTTCTTGCTGAATAAAATAAAACTATCTAAACTGGCATTTGTGATAAATCAAAATGAAAACAGAACATTCGGTTAACAATCGCACTTACAAAACTTGGACTGAAATATAATATATAGGGGCTACATGACAGAACATATCTTTTCATATAAAAAGTAAATCAAACCAGTGTGTGTTTAGTCCCTGTTTGTAATTTCTATATTTCACTTTGTTATATCTTGTTACTTTTTTTCAGAACCATGTTGCAACCTGCTCAGGACAGAGGGATGAGTTGAGGAGAAGACTGAAGAAAGAACAAGATGATGTAAGCATCATTGTATGATCAGTCCAGGTCAAGTGGTTGGGGGGGGGGGGTCTTCAAGACAAGGGCAACTTAAATATGCCCTGGTGGTGAAGCAGATGAGGTTTATACTGAACGTAAGAGGAACAAATTGAAAGCTCTTATTCATATTTGTGATGAAAGTCGTCAAGAGCTTACAGGCACAGTTGTCTAGTTTGGGATGTAGAATATATCATATTTGTAGTACCTTTATAGGAGGTGCCATTATGCAATCTCACTCAACGATCATAGAGTTACACAACTCTTCAGGTCACTTCATTCACTCTAGTCTGGAATGAGAATTCAAGATAATTCCAATTGACATTTAGAAAAACATACAGTACACAGTTCTTCTTCTGAATGGACCAGGTTTGAATAATACAAAGTTTGATATGGTTATATATCTTTATTGACATCTTTCTATTTTACTGATTGATTGATTGACTGGTGCAATTTAATTCATAAACAGAAACGGAAGCTTTCCTCATCAATGACGAGGCAAGCATCAGATTGGATTACGCAGAAGAAGATGGTGAAAGACATAGAACATTATAGCAAAGCTGGCAAGGTAGGTGGACTTATGCTCCATGTGAACTTCACATACAAAAACATAAAAAAAGGAGGACTAATTACCTCGAAAAATACTTTGTGTGCAGGTTGTAAATAAAAAATCTGTTCCAAAATCTGTTTTCAACATTTCAACCAAATTTGTTAATGAAATTCAAGTCGGACTTGGAGGATCTGTATGTCTTCCTATAAAATGCACTCTCATAAAAAGGGCATGTGTGGAGCCATAGTCTGACTTAGCTTCTGTGTGCTGGGTTATCCCTATTTTTATGCCTCCGCTACAAAGTAGCCGGAGGCATTATGTTTTCATGTTGTCCGTCCGTCCTGTTCTCGTGATCGCGTTATCTCAAGAACCAATTGGTGGATTCCCGCCAAACTTTGGTCATGTATGTATCTTGCAGAGCCAATGAACTGATTAGATTTTGGAGTCCCGAGATCCAAGGTCAAAAGTCACAGGACTCATTATGTATGCAAAAATAGCTTGTGATCGCGTTATCTCAAGAACCCATTGATGGATTCCCGCCAATCTTGGGTCATGTATGTATCTTTTTATTATTTTATATATTTTTTTTGGGGGGAGGGGGGAAATGAAGTGGTAAACATTGATGGTATTGTTAGAATGTGACAGTCGCAGGATGATGAAATAAGCAAGGGGAAGCTTTGGGTAACAATGAATTCTATTTTCTTTGGGCATCTTGTGCATGCATTAAAAAAGAAGTTTAGAGAACATTGGCACTAACAAGTCCATCAATATGATATGACTAGGTATGTTTCTTTACATTCATTTTACAGTTTAGTCATAGTCATACTAGAATCTGAGCCTCTTTAGTTTTGAATATTACTAACACTCTGTCTATTTTTATGTTTCTAAAGGATGATTCTACTTGCTTATTTTCAGTCATGTCCATGCATGTACCCAAAATATGAATTTCACATACAGTAGATGCTTTCAGATAATATGTTTCTATCGCTTGTTTGTTAAACCATCATTTATATCGCCTTTCTTATTGTACATTTCACAGCATGTCATTTCCAATTACGTGGTATCATTGTATACAAAGGCACTTCTTTCAAACATTTCATCTTTTATCATGTGAAAGATATAATAAGGTCTGTTTTACATGTTACCACAGTTTGACATCATACCGGTACTACCTAAACTTGCAGCATGGCCTGTATCAACCATTCCATGATAGTCATAAAGTAAAAAATACTAAATATGCAATTATGTGTTAAAATTATTATTTATGTAAAAAAGAGCTGTGTTTTAAAATTGATTACATTGTCAATTACTTGTCAAATCCTCTAGAAAGATGTAAATTTAACAATGTAACGCATATAAGAGCATGGGAATCACCCATGTGCAATCACTGCAGTGCATCTTAAACATACCGGTAATCTATTTTTTGAGATGTTTATCTGCTTGACTGTTATCTTTGAGACATTTAAACTGTCTGAATTTACAGCAGACAACTTTAAGAAATGAATGTAGTAATGCTTAAATCAAATCTTTTCATCATGCTTTTTCATATTTGTTGAGTGGTTTGTTTAGGAGATGTAGATCTCTTTTTGTAGGATTTTCGGCAATAACTTTCCAATGTACCGTATGTTGAAGGTTGATGCTACGATTGCACTTCTAGTACACAATTCACATGGTTAAATATTTCCATTTAACATTCTTCTTTAAACCCTTGCATGTCATTCTTATCAAATATATAAAGGATATTTAACATTTTCATTAACTCAATAACCATTGCATGCTACATATAACATTAAGACATTATAGAGGCTTGTATCATATAGTTGTGTTTGGTTGCTTTTATGAACTGATATTTCCACCATCTCAGAAACTTAAGTATAGAGGCATTGTAGAGGCGATGTTTCATATTATGAACCATAGTATATTTAAACTTGAGGGGGGGGGGGGTGAATCATTTGCTCGGCCTCACTGACTTATTTTGTGATTTTTCTCTCTCTTCATGGTTCATGAAAAGCTGATCAATTCTTGTATCGCTAACCCAAAAAGATTAGCCTCCATCTTATGTTTTATCCAATCAAAATACAATTTAAAACTTTGAGAAAACCATTTGGGGATGATATGGTATCCCTCAAAATAATGCAAAATGTTCCTCATTTTGAACAACGTTTTAAAATAAATTGAATGTTGCTATAAATTTATATAAGCTAGACCCAAAACCAGCCTTCTGATCGATTTTAGAAGAGATAATAAATTGGGTCATTTTAATAATCAGGTTCAATTATAAACTTGCAACTCTAACCCAACTATTTGATGAAAGCCAGCATATGCGTGTGATGGGACTTTCATTTCATATACACTCTTTGTCTTCCTTGTATTTCTTTACGATTCAAGACATGTTCTTATTTACTGTGTTGCTGAGCTTACACCGCACTCTCTTTTTTTGACTATCTCTCTCTCTACAAGGAATTATGCACCCAACAGTGACTAAACCCAGGTACCTAATAAGTGCACCACATGTTCCACTAACTATCCCTCTTGTGTTCTATTTCAACTGCTTTCTCACAACAGGGAAATTAAAGGGGAAGTCAACCCTGATTTTTTTTTTTAGATAATAATAATTATAGCAGAAGAGAAAATGAGAGAGAGAGAGAGAGAGAGAGAGCAGATAAAGTTCAAGGATATTTCAATAAAGGATAAGAAATTTTTGATTTTCACAGTTGTAATTGATAAAATGCAAATTGGCAACTCTTGTGATTTACCTTGCAAGCAGCCCTCACATTTTGTCTGTCGTTTCATAGAGGGGGTATGTAAAACCATATTTTCATTGAATTCCTTGCAGAAAATGGAACTCTACCAAAAAAATGGGAGAGAAACAATGTAAAACCACAGAGTTGCCGATCTGTGTTTATTTAACTTTTAAAGATGCATTGCTTATTTTTCCTTTTTTAAGATTTGCCTTGAAATCGTTTGGACTGTTTCTCCCATTTTGTATGCTTTTATTCAAGCAAATTGGATAACAGAGTGGACTACCTGTTTATTCTTCTCTTACCATTGTCTGTGCCTTTTCAAAGCTCTTTGTCTCATTTCTTGGTATAGTTTATGAACTGATAAGCCCTTTGCTCTTATAGCAATGGATATTAAATCTGGGCAATGGATATTAAATCTGGGCAAATGATACAAAATCTGTTGTGTGGTTGGGTGGAAGTGCTAGCACACTGATACTTACGGTAATTGAAATGTGATATTGCCCAAAACCCAGTGGAGGGCACTCTTTGCTAACAGGTTTATGCACTTTTTACTCAAAAGTGAATACATAAATATGTATAAACATGATTATCATACCACAAATCATTGGCTGCTCGCAAGAAGGCTTTTACTGCCCCTGACATTATAAAGATCTTTAGGCCTTCTTGCCAGCAGCCTACAAAGTAGTTGGTATCAAAATTTATTGGAGCACGTATTAAGACAGGATCAGTAAAGAGTCATGAAATCTTTAGTTAAAGAATTAAAGTTAAAGTTGATTTATACAAACTTGTTTGAAAAGGAGCAATAAGATAATAATGATAATAGTTTGTTCTTATAAACCACAATTCAGGACCACAGGCCCTCTCAAAGCGCTTTACAGAGATATATGAATATTAAAACTACTTTGGGCTCAATGTACGCCTGCTATTCATCAGATGATTTGGGAAATAGCAGTAATGGTCACTCCCAGTGGTGTCAATTGACATTGACTTTTTGTTCGCTTGATAGTTTGAAATTTCTCCCCCCCCCCCCCAAAAAAAGGGAAATTTTAGGGGTTTACAGATTTTTAAAAAGCAAGAAATTTCATGAAAATGGGTCATATATTTCAAAGATGAACCTGCTGCTCAGATAACACATGGCAAATTCTGCGGAAAATATGGTACTTTTTGTACTCAATAAGCTAAAAATAGCCTGGGTTATAAGAGGTCATATTTATTTGGAAATGTTCTTGAAAGTCTGCAGATAGGTGATCATTTTTTACTCCCCTAATGGCCATGCACTGCCCTTTGAAATATGAGGTGATATTGGAAATACTCCCAAAGGCCAAAGATTAATAGCATAAGACTCAGTGAATCTTTATAGACATTGGGCAAATGAAATGTGCTATTTTCTGACCCACGTCGATATACAAAGAAAAGTAAAGGAATTTAGCAATTATGTGAGCATCTCTGGCACGGTATTGAAGACAACATGATTGAATATACATGTAGTAAATCTATTACATCAGGAAATTTACGTACTCTTCTTCCGTTATTGAATATTATCTAAATCTACTTTTTTTCTAAAACGTTTCTAAAAAATCATTCAATAAATGTGAATGACACTTTTATTGTTTAGCAGAGCTGCTAACCATTATGATTTTTATAAGTTAATTCAACAGTACGATTTTTATTCAATAAAATACAATTTTTCAACAACAACTATATAAATCCAGAAAATTGAATGTGTTTGTGATTTTTTTTTTTGTGTGTGCCATTTTTAATGACAAATTGCCTATTCTCTCCTGTAAAGCATCCTACAAGCATTTCACATTGGCAATTAGGGGCTGTTCATTGGTTCATCTTACACACACCAGTCATGACAAAGTCATGCATATTCAACCAATTATGGTCCATAAAAATACATTTACATGTTCAATGCAGCTCATTGGTTCATTGAAGGATCATTCATGACGAACTCTTGCATATTCAACAAAATGTTTGTAAAATATACTCATGCATACCGTAATTCTTCAAAATGCCGATGAACACAGTCTAACAAAAAGATAGTACTTATCGATCAAAAATATGATTTTTTATTTTTGAAAATAGGATTTGTTAAAGGTAATACAAAGTTTTGGGAAATTTTAAAAATTGGGTGGATAGTGATCCTTTACAATTTTGATTTATTTGGATGCCCCTGTAGATGTATTATAAGCACTAGAAAAAAAAGCCCCATAAAACACTTCTGCTTTCGAGAAAAATTGAATATGAAATTTTACCGGTGCTCCCGGTAAATTTTGTTAAATTTCAAAAGCGCCTATGGCCGTACAATGGTAACTGCGACCATGAAAATATCAGAATATGTAGGTGAGATATATAATTTTCGGAATGGGAATAGCTTATTGGTCAATTTTAGTCAAGAAACATTGTTTTATAGCTTACTTATATCTTGACCTTGAGAGGGAACTATACAACATAAAGAGTTTATTATTTATAATTTCATAACTTTAGACTCGATTTCACCGCGACAACGATCACTGCATATTGTATGATCGCATATGCTTCCAATATGTTCATTTGAACGAAATTCATGACCCCATACCAAAACTTTGTATTACCTTTAAGTTGGGGTTGGCAGCTCTGGTTTAATGACTTAAAACAGGATTTGAGATTATCCTAAATTCTTTGACAAATTGCTCTTTATTTTACCTTTACCTTTTTTTTTTGGGGGGGGGGGGGTAGGGGAGGGGCAAAATATTTCAAACTTTGTTTTGTTCCCTGCTTTTCCCTATTCTCCATAACACCATTCCCAGAATATAATTTTGTGTTTGGAATGTAGACTAAAAACTTTAAGAGTCATGAATTCTCTAGAGATATGTGGTGGGTAGGGGTTGTTTTCTTGACCTATAAGTCATGGAAGTTGGAACATCTGGAAAGTTTGTTGCCCTTTGAGTGTCTGTGTGTATCTGTGTGTGTGGGGAGGGGTGTGGGAGCAGCAAGGATTAATTCCAAGGACTTGTACAAAATGTGGGTGAAAAGTTGTTTGTCTAGACCCAAATTAAAAGATCACATGCACTGAAAGTTCATGGAAACGGGCATATACATCGTCCCTATTTTCACGAAGTGACGGTAGTGAGGAAAATCATCACGCAAAGTGAATGCAACTTTTTTTCACTACCGTCACTTCGTGAAAACAGCGACGACATGATGAACACATAGACATGAAAGATTTATGTTATCATGGCTTCTTAGTTGATGCCAGGGCAATTATAGTACAGTGCTTAGCAACAATATTAACGACTGCTTAAAATTTAAATGTACTATTATTGTTATTATTATTATTATTATTGTTATTGTTGTTATTATTATTATGTTTGTTTCAGTCTATTCTAACCCTCCAGCTTCGTAATTAGTATTCAAAGTAATATTTTCTACCTCTCTGCCAACTGTTTTACTCTATTTCTTCTAGATTCAACCAGAGTCTACATTATCAGCCAGTACACGCTATAGAAGCCATCCACTCAAAGTCAACGAAGACAAACCCAGAAACATTCCAGTAGAGAGTTGGTCATCTGAAAACCCCCTTAGAGCTGTATGAGAGAGAGAGAGATGCTTTCAAATCCTAGCCCCTTCTGTGCCACTAAATTGAACAATTTGTCATAAATGTAAAAAATGCCACATAAATGAATGATTGTCATAAGTGACATTTCAGCTGTTATAAGTATGTCTAAAACCTTGTTCACATATGCAGCAATAAACTGCAGCCTTTTTTTAAAAACATTTCCCATCTTACAACACAGAGCAAAGTGAATGTGCATAGATCCTTTGGTGCATTCAGTTACCATTCATTTAATAATAATAATAATAATAGCCTAATAGTCCACTCCAAATTTTATTAAACCGAAATGGAAATTTTTTTTGCCCAATTGATCGTGAGCCCAGTAGCCACTGAGCATAAAAAAAAGACACAGTAGTTTACTGTGTTATATCAAAACAAGACTTTGAAATACTAATTTCATTTTTCAATTTGGTTTAAAATACATTCCATGGGAATATACTTCCTAATGAGGCTATCTGACACTTCTTGGGTGGACTTTGCTGGCCATGGCATGGAAGAGCTTAGAATGCATGAACCAAAACTACTCGCACTGTTCACTTTGTGAAATCTAAATTTTGCACATTTGAAAGTTGTAAGTGTATGGATGATCAAACTGCCAGAATATATTTATATTGTAAGACAGAGAGATCTGTTCACCTATTCCCAGGTCTGATTTTCATTTTTATGTACATGTACATGTCCTAACATTACGAACCACAGCAAAATAACACTGAGTTCCTATAGGAAATCTATTTATTCAGAAGGTCATATCTCAGCCAATACTTAACATATTCAATTGGTTTTTGACATTTGAACATTATTTGTGATGCTCTTTCAGAAAATGAAGAAAAGTTGAGAAATTGTAAAGATAATGTTTTATGATGTCACAGCTTCGGTACTCTATAATGTATACTGTTTGATTTCCATCTTTTAAGCACTTCAACTACAGTATTTTGTTCTATGCATATGATTTATACATTGCGTAGCATGAGTCCACCCATTGAGAGGGCACAGGAACGGTGGGGGGGGGGGGGGGGGGGGGGGGTAAGGTGCTTTGATCTGACTCGGAAAATGAAATTCAAATTTACAATGCTACTGATTAGGGGGATGATGTAGGATGAGGTTCAGGCATCTTTGCCTTCTTCCCTTCTCCACATCCCTATCTCTCTTTTCTCATACAGTGTATTTTTTTTATTTATTTATTTATTTTTTTTTAATAAATATTTTTTAAGGGGGTGTGCCACTAGATTGGAATACGTTGCAGGGTGAAGTTAAGTTTAGTCTTAGCTAGGGAACCATCCCTAAAATGCAAGTCCATTGTATGTAATCACAATTGACATAAAAATGTCATTTCAAAGGAATGATATTTCAGATACTCTTCATGTATCGGTACACAGGGGTTTATGAGTTGGACAAATTGAAAAGATGTGTAGCATTTTGTTTAGCTGGAATACTTCCCCGAAAACATATTTGTAAAAGTATAGTGAACCCGAGTTGTATAACATCGTTTGTTGTGAGCCAAAATGGCACAAAAGCTATGTAAAAGTATACGATTAGATGCCCTTCTGGCTCTCAACAGAAACATACACTATCCCACCAATAAGAAAACTACACCACTTGATGCCTATATACAAGTATTGCATTTGAATGCAATTATGTAAATATTTGTTATTTGATGAATAATTGAGTATTTTTATATGACAGATTTAGAATAAATATAGTTTCACACTGCATCATCATCAAAGAGTGATTGCCTTATTAGTTAAATGAGATGATTTCTCACATAGCATGTACATAATTGTGACTTATGATCAATGTATCATAGCATATGATCGGTGTATCAAAGTATATATATATATGTATATGTTGTTGTAAATACTTATTTAAGAAGCCTAAAGTATTGTTTCACACTTATTCAAAATGTTTTCTACGTTTGAATTGAATTATATTTCTTTACTTGAATATTCCTTGAACATTGTTAATCCTAAAAAATAAGTTTTTTTGGTGGTCTCACACCCAGGGAAGGGCGTATTCTACCTCCTTTCTGCCCTTTTTGGGGGTCAAGGTGGAATAAAGTCATTATTCAGAACAAATCAACCAGGTAATTTATTTTGGTATCATCCTTCAACAAAACATTATTAAAATTTAATCCTTTTTGAAAATGATATTATATTGATTATTAAGAAAAAAGAAAAAAGCATATTGACGATGGGATATAATGAATTTACAAATTTTATCAACAATTTTTGTTTCTTTTTTAATAACTATGCCACCAGCAAGACTATTATGCAACATACACAAGACAAACAAGTATTACCTGTAGCCGTCCTATTTCTCTTTGAACAACTTATTTTTTGTTCATTGGAATATCGAATCCGACGTTTGTGCTGAATGTTTTATGAAATACATGTACTTTTGTATTGATATGTTTCACCTCCGATTCATTTCTTTTGGTATTTTATTTTGATTTGATTTTTGAGAATAAAAAAATGTTCTGTAATAATGTGAATATTGAGTTCAGCGATACTTATTGATCTGTGTTCATGAAATGATTAGAAGTTAAATGATTGTGAAGATGATTTATTTAGGAGTTTTGTTTACAAATATTGAATGAGGTGAGGGCTCCTGCCTATATACCAAATGTAAAAAGTGTGTGTAGTGTATGCCTTTGACATATCTAGAATAGAATACATCCGTTTTCAACTTCCCAGAAAAATCATTATAACTAATAGTGGGTTAAGTCACCTGAAGCCATCTACAGCCGCTTTTGTATATTCTGCCCACCCCCTGCCGAAATTGTGGCCATAATAATATTATGATGCCTATGTGTAACCATTATGACTAGCAATGTGTGCCAGTAATTATGATGATAATGAAAGAGAGACGGAAACAAATGAAAATGCAAAGAAGCTGAGAGAGAGAGGGTGGGGAGGTATGTGGAAGGAAAAGAATTTGAAGACTTTATGTAAATCAAGGCCCAAGATACACTTGGTGAGGCTGGAGAAAACCACTTATTGCGCGGTAGAAGATTGGGGGAGGGGGGGGGGGGGTATAAGCGCCCACTGATTCTTGTATCAGGGAGACAAAGAATAACTGGTGAGACATAATAATTTTCACCTCCCGTGCACTTTGGACCCGATTTCCAATTCCTTTATATCCGACTACATGTATTTCTAAAACTTTTTTTTGGGGAAAGTTTGTACGTGTAAATTATAGGATTTAATTCCTACAATTTTGTGTGATGCGCGGGCGAGAAATATTGCTGGAATTATGTTGAGGGCCACTGATCGAGGAGGATATTACAAATATAGCTGTTATCTCTTTGCACTGATCGACTGCTCATTCCCACCATATGCCCATGCACCTAGGAGCCTCTGAGCAGTTGGGATGTATATGTGACAGACATTCTCCTTCCGCTCAAAACATTATCATGAATATTGTTTTTAATCCTTAATGTAATATGATTAACTTTTCTCCCAAAGCCATACGTAGTAGTGAGATTCATGGTGTATCATGTATCTAGCTATCTGCATCATAAAAAGAACAGACGACTGTTTCTGTCTTGAGTTAAATTTCACAAATTTCCATTGCTAAAAATATTTACAATAGATACAAATCTTAAAAACAAACTTATTACATTTTTGGTCGGGCGACATGTGACCCATGGAGAAAACTCAAAAACAAGGGGTGTAATGTTTTCCAGAGGCGCATCCAATACATATGAGGATCCTCCCCCGCCCCCCCCCCCCCCCTAGATAATTATGTTGTCTTTTTTACAATAATTTTGATCTTGCGTTGGATTCCTTGTAAATTTAACCTGTAGGTAACTATTGGGAAATATTCATGATTAGTAATTGTACCCGTTTTATTAGTTATTTTCAGGATATGTCCATACTATATGCTTTGTGTGTACCATGCAATGTGCTGAAAGCAGGCTCACTACCCTGCTGAAAGTATGCATCGTGCATTTTGGCTGTATGTATGCAAGATCAATAATTCCACATGGACCGCATAGCAATGGTACCCAGAACACACCTCTGACACACCTTCAGACGAGTCGAATAATGTTTAGGGGTGTTATAAAATTTCAATTACGGCTTCAAATAAATTTCTCCTAAAACAACATTCTTAAGTAAAATATACTAAATTTATTTGATGGTAGTGTTTATTATACTTTATACGTCAAAAATAAGAAACTGAAATCCTACATAATATCAAAACATATCCGAGTAACCTAAATGAAAATAGCGTAGTTCCCCGCTATTCAACAAGTTGAACGAGTTCCCGCAATAAATAGTAAACAATTGAGCTAGCTTGCCAATATCGACACGCTTTATTTTTAGGCTAGCGCAGTTACTAAATAGTATTACTATTAGGCTATTAAGCTAAGCTACGCAGCCAGGCCAGCCTACGTGTACGTACGAGTTCAAGTACAATTAATCTACAGAAAGTATAAACTAGATTTCTGTCATTGAATTGGTCCCGCCTAGCCTGTTACAACGTTACTGCTTGAATCCATGATACATTTTTGGAACGTTAGAATATATAAGATATCCAGAGTTTGTTTCTAAGTAAAAGAACTAAGTTTGAGCTAGCAGCTAGAGAGAGTGAAAGGACGAAGATGAAGATCAACGCCAAAGTTCGTGGAGAATGGATCCTGATTCCCTGCAAGCAAAACAAGAGCACGATCGCATGGTTGGGCAAAGAAAGTCTCTCACGATACCGTGTTATGAAGAAATACGACGAGGAAGATGAAGTCTACGAAATCAGGAAAACTCCAGGGGGTAGCCTCCTCTATCCAGATGACCTGCTTGTTGATATCTTAGATGAGAACGATTTTGTTCATGTCGGTAAGTATAAATTACACATTATTAACTTATTGTTGAAACTAGTTTTTGGAAATGTAATTTAGATCTATAATAGAGTCTAGTCTAATTAAGTGTTTCATAGGCCTAATTTAGAATATTGTATTTATGATAATTAATAATGAAGGACATATGATTGAACAAGAGTCAGCTGCATGGGTGGAGTCTGGTGAGGATCTGTAAAGAAAATAGAAATGAGATCAAGAGCATGCATTATGATTAGCTGGAGGTGAGCAGTATACATTTGAGGAATAAAGGAAAACAATTATGACTTCTTCAGAACCATTTCCCTCCTAAAATCACCATTCCCTATTCATGCTTTAGTTACATTTCTAATTTAAATAATTTTCTTTGTCACTGAATACTTTATTTCACTTCACCTTCATCACCTCCCCCCTATATCACACAACCTCCTTTCCTGCTTGTTGGTTGATTTAATGATGAATATTTATTTATGTTGCACCTTCTTAGACATGATTGAACTTTTCTTTCATACATAGATCTATGTAATATATCTTTATCAAACTATTTAGAATTTTTTCAATGGTTATTGTATGAATTGCTCATTCTTAAATTATGTAAATGAGATAAATAATAAAGAAGGGCATCAGACAAGCAAGGCATGCATCCCATGCCCAGAGTTCAGATGATCGAGCACCAGATTTCATGGTAAACAAATATTTCTCCAAACTGTATTTGATCTGTTGTGGAGTAGACCCATGATTCGAAAACGTTGCCCTTACACCTATTTGATGAATGATGTTTGTACAAAAGCATGCACCATTAACGAGGCACTTGGCAAGTTGCCCAATTTCACCAGTGCTTGTAGGTCTTTCCATTTCCCACAATAGCAATATAATCTAAATGGATGATGATAAACTCTACAAATTGGTTTAAAAAAAAATCAAATTGATTTTAAAAAAAATTGATTCTATGTTATTTGTGAATAACATCTGTAACTAACATAAAATCTTTGTGATTGCCTAACTTCAAAATTTGAAAGTATCATGTTGTTCTTTATCACTTTACAGTGTTAAATGGCTTTGTATTCTATCTATCATAATGTTTTAATTGGTATTCTTTTTAGTGATGAAGTCGGACTTGAGCAACAAGACATGCTCGACCACAAACAACGGGAATGGTTTTAGCATGGATTTTTCACCAAGCTCTCCACAAATGTATCCTTGTTATGAGAAGCAGAGTGTGGTTTAAGTTCCAGGTCAATGAATCTGTATTCAGCTAGGGTTATTGGCATTAATTGAGTTTAATAACATTTTCAATTCAATGTACAGTAAATGAGACATGGTCAAGATATCTGTGTTCAGTGTTTGGCTAGAGCATGATACTAATAACTCGAAATTGAATGTATCTTTGATTGATTGATTGATTTTTATTCAACAAGCTTCCAACATACAACAATATACAATAATAACAGATCAAAAATAAGTCAGCTTGAACAGGATAACCCACGAAAGCTCGAGAGCTTATTTCCAGTGGGGTCCCTTACAGACATGTATAAAATTAATAAGTTAAAATAGTAATATTTACAGACAGATAAGAAAATTAAAAGAACTACTTATTAAAGATAATAATAATAATAACAACATTAAACTGATGATAGAAATGATATTGAGTACAAGAAGAAAAAGAAGAAGGAGAAGAAGAAAAAGAGGAGAAGGAAGAAGAGGAAAATAATGATGAATTTGTAGAATTTCTATAACGTACGAAAACATAAGTATATACAACATGAAAAAGTATGAACCGACAGAAGAATAAAAATTTCAATCATATAACATGTCATTCACTTCTCTTCTCTGACTGTCAAGTATTAGGTATTCCTTTAATTTCCTCTTAAAATGATCATAGTTTCCTATTTCTTTTACACCATTGGGAAGGGAATTCCAATGTTTTATGGCATTGTAATAAAACGAATTTCCAATACTACCTACTCTTTCTGGTAAGTTAAAGTTGAATCGTCTATTTCTTGTATTATAATCATGTACGTCAGTAAAAAGATCGAAGTTGGATCGAATATAATGATTCGACCTAGTATGATATATTTTATGCATGTGATGCAATACGAGTTGTTTTGATCTTTGGTCGACTTCAAGAAAACCAGCTTTAAAAAGTTCGCTGTAGCCAACATGAGTTCTTGGACCAGAACAGTTGATAAATCTCACCATTTTGTTCTGTATAATCTTCAACTTCTTTTGATCTGACTTGTTTATGTTACTATACCATGCAGGGTTAGCATAGTCAAATAAACATTGAATAAGAGCAAAACAGAGTGTACGTCTTGCTTTTAAATCCATACAACTTTGGTATCTGTACACAAATTTCAGACGAGAATTTGCTTTTTTTACAACTGATTCTACTAAAGATGAAAATGAAATTGCGCTAGCCAACTCAATGCCTAAATACTTCACAGACTCTTTTCTCTTGATTGCTTGATTATTGTGTGTCACTTTGAATTCAAATGACTTTTTAGAACTACTTTTAGAACAAAATAAAATGCTTTATGTTTTTCCCAAGTGTAAAGAAAGCTTATTATCAGTCATCCAATCGACACACGTAGACAGCTGTTCACTGAGCTTTTCCTCAATATATTTAGGATCAGGATTTGAATAGAGTAGTATGCTGTCATCTGCGTACAATAATAGTTTGAAGTCTTTTATACAAATACATATATCATTTATATAACTTGAAAATAGAATTGGGCCTAAAATGCTTCCCTGAGGAACACCGCATGTTATAGGCATTAGTTTGGAACGAATATCACGAATGGCCACTACTTGGTACCGATTAGATAAGTAGGATCTGAACCAATCTAAACTTGCCTTATCAAAACCCATTAGTTGTAACTTCTTCAATAAGACGCAATGATTAACTGTATCAAAAGCTTTTTGCAGATCAAGGAGCACCATACCAACAAAGCGCCCAAAGTTTCTCTCCTCAAATAATCAGTCAAATGAATTTGAAATAACTAAGAGATGAGGTTGCAGTATGATATAGGTGTCATGATAAATTGATAATCATGTTTTGCATTATGGTATACTATAGTTGGCAAATATTGAAAAGAAATGTGTACTATACCTTTAAACTTAGGACTAGGTTTTTGTTATTGTCACTTTGTGATTGATCTATCAAATGAAACAACTATAAATTTGAGGCATGTTTATTGTGATTGCAACAAAACAGAAAAAGTCCCTCCAAATTGAATTTATTTGGTGTAAAGTCCTTTTTTGAATGCTTTCAAGTCATGCACTCATGCAGTCAAGCACGTCAACAATTTGGGACTGTGGTTGTGCTATTGTATACTAGTAGCATTTACTATTGTAATAATTAAAGAGTAGTCTGTTTGGAGGGAATAAATGGGAAAGTGCTCCAATGGCATGACATTATTCAGGTCAGAATAGCTATTAAAACAGTTATCCATGAAAAACTGAAAAACATAATATCATTGCTTGTCTCCATCAAACTAAAAAGAAGAAGAAAAAACAAATCGAATTAACAATCTAATCTAGCAATCTTTGCTTTAAACTATTCTGTATGTTGATGTTGTGCTTCTGGTTATAAATATAATATAATTCAATAAAGTATTACAGACTAATTATTGAATGCATTCATTTTAACATAATTCAATAGTACATTATATTGTGGAATGATGGCATGGAAGTTGGAGAGAATGATGCACAATTAATTTCCTTGACAGATTTTTTTGTTCTCGAACCAGATCGAGCACTGGTGGTGCAGATGTACGTGAGGTAAGAAATCAGTGTGAATTAATTTACAAAAGATATGATTATAATTGTCAGAAATCTTGAAATGTACATTTGATATGTCTACTCACATCAAAATATGAAAGAGAGCTAGCTAGAGAGAAAGAAAGTTACTACATGTTCATAATGTTTACAAAAACATGTCATAAATCTAATAAAATTTTCATCATAGCTGCAATATGATAGTCCACCATGAGATAGGTCAAAGTTCAACCTTCAAAGGCTTCATGGTTTGTTGCCCCCCTCCCCTTCCCCTTGGTTACGTGATGAAAATTAGTTTAGCCCACTCTTGATTATCTAATCCCTTCCCTGAATGTGAGAATTGTAGGAAAGAAAAAAAATCTAATATCAAACTTGATAAACATATTCTTAGAGAGAAGGGTGATAAGATGGAATTATGGGAACTAAGGGTTTTTTTTAATAAAAATGTGAAACCAGCTGTCAAGTTTCCATAAAAAATTAAAAAAATGAACAGTCTGTGTTATAATACAATCAAACTTACATTGGGTTTAAGCTTAGTCTACTAACAAGTTCAGCATTAAATATAGGAATTTATTCCTTGAAATGCTAGAGCGCCGTATGGCAGCCGTGCTAAAGCCAGGGTAATAATCGGGAGCGCCAGGAGGGTCAAATCTGACTGACATGAGCACTATACAAGAACCCACTATTATTGTTATTATTATTAGACTAAGTTCCATTTAAAAAGAATGTGACTTAGACCTGGGCCCTGTTGCATAAAACTTACCATCAATGGTAACTTTGCCATTGATGGTAACTACCATGGAAACCTTGATTTTGATTGGCTGTTGAGCCCTGTTACCATGGTAGTTGCCATTGATTGCAAAGTTACCATCAATGGTAAGTTTTATGCAACGGGTCCCTGGTGTTATTTTTAAATCAATAAGTAAAATATGTGCCATGTTTTTGTAGTTTTGCTTTGTAGGGTGCTAAACTGATCACAATTGTACATGTATATGAATTTACCACAGAGTTGCCCAAATGTACTATCCTCTATATATGGTATGTGAATTACTATCTAGTCACTTTATGGATTTTTTACATTTGAAAAGAGCAGAAGAGAAGAGAAAAAGAGAGATTAAAAGAAAAGAAAAGGATAAAGCCATAAAATTTGAAAGGAAGGGAAGGATGCAACTAGTTTCTGTGAGAAGCCATGCACATGTTCTCTGGCCAAGTACACACTGGTAAAAAATCAATATACACTGTATTGTTTTCACAATGGGATTTATGCAGCCATCCATGACTTGGACAATATATTGAACTTGTGTATACATAGATATGTAGCTGCACTGGGGTGGGACCTGTAATCTTTATGCGTAAATTTACCGACAAGCAAGTAACCGTGAAAAAAAAAAAGAGAGAAAAAAAAAAAAGGGGGTTTTATTTTATTTGAAAGGGAGCATGTTTTTTTTTTTTTTTTTTTTTCTTGTTTAGGGAGATGGGGGGGGGGGGGTTGTATGAGGTATAAAACTTGGGTTTCAAGAGGGATGGGGCATGAACTTGTACCCCCTCCCCCCCCCCCCCCCCTCCCAATCTACTAACGGCTACTCTGAAAAGCTACACTTAGAAGGAAGTCATCTAGTCTATGAATCAGACCCTTTTCTTTTTCTTTTATTTCAGGTGGGGGGGGGGGGGGAGGGGTCATCATAAAATAGCTGAATTACATATTTGCATAAGACCATATATCCATATACAGTCATTTTATCACATAAAAATTGATAAGGTGGGAAACATTCTGTAATTTCAAGTTTCAAGGTGGACTGGTGAGTTTTAAGGTATTGTGCACTTCCGGGATCATAGCTAAATGGAAGATGGGTGGAGCATTCTGACATATGTGGTTGTTGTGTTATGCTATAGTAGAGAGGGAAGGAGGGAGGAGAGAGAGTAGGAGAAAGAAAGAGATCAAAAGAGGGGAAAAGGAAAGGCAGGGAGGGAGAGAATGATAACAAAAAGTGTGTACAAGTACCTCCATTGCTAAAAGGAACCTTTTTGTTTTCAATTTTCAAGATCTTCCAACTAATACCACAAAAAAATATATATATCTGTAAGAGGTAAAGGTACATAAATGGAGTCAAGGAGCTATGAGAGGGAGCTTTAATATCTATTTTCCTATTTATTTGATCCCAATTCTTTCCATTTCTTTCATTCTATCTTTCTTTTCATTTCAATCTTTCTTCTTATTCAGTAATGGAGCAATGAATAATTTACAATGTTATTGCTACATACTCTGTTAACTTAATATATTTCTTTTCTTTTCTTGGTTCCAATGTAGATTCTCTATTTGGATGGCAGCAGTATGTCCCCTGATGACCTTGTTAGACTGGGAAAAGGTCAATACAAGATCAAGGTACAATGTTATATTCTGAGAGCCAGGAGAACATTACCTCAAATATTTGAACACATATTTAATGCCCTTCTGTCTCTCAACAGCGGATAAAGTCTTTGAAGTAATCCATATGATTTTGTTCAGGTGTGGATTTCTGCATAATGCTGTCTTGGAATTGTGGTATCTCCACATCAATTTGACGCTTGTATTTCAACATTTTATAACAGTATAATAAAACACTGGGAGAGGATTCAGACTTAGATATGCATTCTGAAGTTAGGACATAGCTCATTTTATTTCATTTATCAGAACTTTGTTGTACCTTTATTTATTAGTCATGTATTATTTTAAAATGATTAAGGGAAATATTATTGGAACTGTGGAAGAAACTGAACCATTGTCAGCTAGTTATTTGAATACTGAGTACTGGCCAAAAGCAAACGACCCTTTGAAGACTGAGACATACTGGCAATGAATTCAATTTCATCTAGCCTGACAGTACCCAAGGATATCCTGTCAATGACTAAATGAAAGATTCTGTTCATATTTCACTCATCTAGGTCACACCAGATGCTTGGGAAAAGGTATTAAAGGCTAGAGAGCTTGTGGACAACATCCTCAAAGAAAACAAAGGTATCGCATTCTCTTGACATGGTCACATGTAGTCTAATTAAGACTTTAAAAAACTTGAGTAAGAATGTTATTTAAATGCACATAATATACTGATTATCTGTTATGATTATTGATTTCCAGTCGATTCAAATGAAATTAGGTATTTTAAAGTGAATCTCATTTCAGATTTAAGGAAATCTTGAATATATAATAGATATACATGTAATATTCTTTAGACAGTTTTAATTTAAAAACTTGTGAGACATGGATTCAAACTAAGGAAGTATTCTTTAGAAAATAATGTTTGAAATTAATTTGCGCGAAAACTATTTTTTTTTTCTCCACAAAAACTAATTTTTCTTCTTCTCCACATTGTTATTAATTCCTGTATCTTCAGTTGTGTATGGCATCAATACTGGCTTTGGGAAGTTTGCTCGAGTTGTCATTGCACCAGATAAACTAAAGTAAGTTATTGATGCAGCTCAATTTGAGTTCTGGACTATGCTCGAATAATGTTGGCATTTACCTATATGTATACCAAATATAGAAAAAACATATTCCTTTTTACCTTGAATGTTGTTGCTATCAGCAAAATGTACCTAAAACTGTAGATGAGATTATATGTACTCTAAATACCATGACATCCAAATGGATACGGTAGACTTTTGGGAGAAGCAGAAAATTAATGAATAAACAGAGATAGTATTTGCATGAATAATAAACTGATTTCTTAACCAACTTAGAAAGGTCTAGCAAACTGAAGAAAATGGAAACAAATTGAACTAATAATAAAGAACAAGTGACTTTGAAGCAATAGCTCAATTGTAGAGCAGTTGTCTCATAACTGGAAGGTTCTGGGCTCAAAACAAATGTGATGCACTAGTGCCCCTTTCAAAGGCATGAATCTTCAGTACCACAAGTCTCTCTGAGACGCATAAACATACACATGCTTTCTTAGCAGTCAGGTAAAAATAGCCATACAAAAAATGATAGAAATAACCTTCATTTTGACATTTATAAGTGTTTGAAATCCCTTTTTTCTACCAACTATCAGGGAACTGCAGGAGAATTTGATCCGCTCCCACTGCGTGGGCCTTGGCCGTCCCCTGTCCCCGGAACACACCCGTAAGCTGCTAGCCCTAAGAATTAACATCCTATCCAAGGGATTCAGCGGCATCTCAGTTCAAAACCTGGAGAAGCTCATTGCTGCATTCAATGGTAAGTTACAGTCACAAACCTTTTTTTTTTTTAAAGGAAATGTATATGTTGTATTTTTCAGCTGTATATTGTGTATACCGGTAGGTTGCAAGCACAAACCCTTGTAAGTCAACATGTTTAAAAGGCAGGGTCTGAACAAACTCTAGATTATATTTATAGGCCCTGTGCTGTAGTTGCTCCTGATGGCTTGGGAAGCTGGGTTTGGCTCCACTCAACGCAATATTATGTATTTTTGTTATTTTATTTTTCTCATGGTTGATATTTGTTATGAATTTCCATCCTGTCAGCTTCCTGTCTGTCTGTGGTGCCATGCAAGGGAACAGTCGGAGCAAGCGGGGACCTAGCTCCGTTGTCCCACCTTGCTCTAGGCTTGATGGGAGAGGGCAAGATGTGGAGCCCCAAGAGTGGATACGCTGATGCCAAAGATGTAAGCTATTAACTGCAAGTCATCTATGATGATGATGATGAATGTTCTAGATAGTGTGTGTTGAGAGGTGGTAGGACATCGCTTATAGCACTCTATCATGATAGCCCTGCTAAAGTATGGGTAATAATATGATTGCAGGGCCCTCAGATTGAAGGGTATACTGATGAGGCTGGGTAAAACATGACATTGGTATTAAAATATAATGAGTCATATATTTGTATGTTATATCTGGCTCTCAACAGACAGTAAGATGATTGCAAAAATGTTTTTAAAGCTAAAAATACAAATAAATTTGTTTGAGAGTGTCAACTCCTTTCTTAGTTTAAGAAGATAAAAATTGAGAGACAGACGATAAGGGAGGAAATGGCATTGTACAAACTTTGAGGGAACACTATGAAATCTTGCATGATTCTACTTGGCCTTCATACATGTACATAAATACATTCACAATATGTATGTAAAGTCATATCAATCTTTCAATCTTTAAGAAAATAGAAGGTTTTATGAATAGTTGACTGCTTTTTGGCCAATATATATAAATGCACCTATCTGTCTCTATTGCAGGTTCTGAAAGCACATGGGTTGACTCCGATCGAACTCGGACCTAAAGAGGTATATTCTTCATCATCAATTCTTCATCATTCATGGATGCCAGAAATAATTGATTTCATGTATTTACAGGTCTTGTATTATATAGTGTGTGTATGAGGCCTACATACCATCTGTAAGCTTTCAAGGGTCTACGAGTGGCTAAACTGCCATCTGTAAATCTAAACATTTGCTGAAAATTTGGGGCATGTCTCCAGTATTATGGATTGATTGAGCATCACATAGTCTGGACATAAAAATAAACTTGTATGCATGTGTGTGTAATGAAAGATCGATTTTACCTTGTGAAGAGTGTTTATGAATAGGTAATATGAAACAGATGAATTGTATTTATTCTGTTCATTTTGATCTTTTGTGAACAGCAAGTTTAAGTTCTTGGAGTTCTTGTAACAGCTAGGCCTCAATAGGGCTACTCGCTTTTGCACTCCATGTCTTAGTCGTTTGTTAATGATAATATTGTAAACATTTTTTTTCTAGGGCCTAGCTCTCATAAATGGCACTCAACTTATTACATCACTTGGAGCAGAAGGTAAGGATAACCTTAAATTGTTAATTGAGAGATTGGATTTATGATTTTATGCAGTGAAACCTGTATAGAAAGACCATCCACTGAAGACTAAAATATAATAGGCACGTGGTCTTATATGCACACAGAAAATATAGCATATAGAAATGTATTCTTTAATTCCTTTTAATAGCAGTCTTTGTACCCAGGTTTCACTGTAACATATCTCATGGACACGTCATTACTGAAGGTGTCAACAGTTGTAGCTCAGTGTAGCTGTAGTAGAAATGTATAAGCAGTAGAAATAGTTGCACAGTAGTAGTAGTGTTAATAAATGTTAGCACATGCATGCAAGTAATGAAAAAGAAATTAAAACGTTTCTGTTTTTTATAGGAATAGACTATTGAAGTTTGCTGAATCAAATTATCTTTTAATACTTAAACACCATGATAACAAATCAGAAGAAACAATTAATGATGAGATTACTAATCTCCATATTATATTTATTACTATTTCCCAGCTGTTGAACGAGCATATGCTATTGCTCGCCAGGCCGATGTGGTAGCAGCACTAACTCTAGAGGTCTTGAAAGGAACCACCACAGCCTTTGAGAGTTGTAAGTCACCTTTAAATTTAAGTTTAAGATTAAACAAAATTTTATTTTAATAGATCTGATCTGCAAAATTATATAATGATGTTATATTGTCTGCTGAGAACCAGATCAAAAGAGCATTAACACATACATTTTAGCAGAGAGTTAAATAACTTTACTTATTCTGAGAGATATATTCTATTCTTGCTCATGTATCTACAATGTTCCCCACCAAAGTGTTATGAGAGAGGCATAAAGCAAAAATAGTGTGCAATTTCTCAGCTCAACATGGGCATCGCCATTTTTGATAACGTGACATACTTTGTGAAGTCATTTATTAAACAAGAATTCAAATTGTTGTGTGTGCGGTGATGAATCATTTCATTCACCTGCTATTATCATTCGTTCTACAATTGCCAGAACGCAAATTGCATAAATTAGTTGGTGCTCTTCTGAGGTGGAGGTTTCTCATAAATGAAATAAATTTGTCATCAACTGCTATATTGTAGTAATATTTAAGTGAATTAATTACAATTGTGCCCCTGTTATATATATTTTCCACCAAATATAATCTTCTCAGCTATGATTTTTCCTCATTGAAAAGTAAAGGTTTTGTTATTGTTAAAAAAAAGTCTTTCAAACTAAACTTGGTGCATGATACATGCTGGTATGTCATATTTTAGAGAAATGGCTGCACCCATGTCATACTGAAAGGCATCATATCATGCCAAGAATATCATCATTTATATATCTCTTGCATATTTTCATAAGGGATATTGTACATCAAAGGGCAGGAATACTTCTCATTTTTCAGAATACCTACACTTATTTTTGGGGTGAGGTTTCCTTTAACACTACTGAACTTTTTTTGTTGTTACTGATCACAGCTTCTTTATAAATCCTATACTTTCAAGGTTCAATTTACATTTTGTTTTATTGACATTTGACAAGAGATCCTCAAAACTAATGAAAGCTAACAACTGCTATTCTTAAATTTTGCAGGCATTCATCGTAACAGACCCCACAAGGGCCAGAGGTTGGTTGCCAAGCGGTTCCAGTCCCTGCTTCATTCTGAGGTCCATCCATCAGAGATCTCTATCAGTCATCGGTTCTGTGACCGGGTCCAGGATGCTTACACCCTTAGATGCTGCCCTCAGGTATGAACCAGGGCTTGATATACGAACGGTTCTGATCTATATGGGCCACCATATTTTAACCTAGAATTACAACGTAGACTCTCTAAAGATTCAGAATGGACGCTATTCACTGTCACCAAATAACCCTAAGCAAACAAGAGCAACAGCAAGAAGAAGAAAAGAACAAGTATCATTAACTAAAAACGAAACAAGGATATATTATTGTTGTAGAGAAATTCATTGTTGTAGGGAAATTAGGAAGGATATATCATATCATCATGTTACATAAGTGAGCAATATAGCTAAATATATTATTTTCATGTTTATATTGAAAGTCTTTCTTGACTATTTCTTTAAAGTTGTATATTTTCAAATGATATATTCACATTTCTCTTGTCTGTTTGTCACAGGTGCATGGAGTGGTGTGGGATACGATTGAATTTGTCAATGGCATCATTACTACGGAGATGAACAGTGCTACTGACAACCCTGTATCCTTCTATATATCAAAACAATCATATCGTCTGTTTGGAGCCCAAAAGGCCTTAACTCATACTTTAACACAGAGTCAACCTCAACGCCCTCCTGGCTCTAATTAACAGACGATACTGTCTTTAAGTAAATTTCTTTCAGAATAAAAAAAATATAACATTTATTTAGTGTTTTAAACTTTAATAGGTAGGTGGGATGTACTGAGTAGTTGTTTTGGTGACAAGTAGATCGTCTCACATTAGCCTAGATATACACAGCCCTGTAATAGGCTTCAAATGCTTATCTCAAAGGTAAATTTATCATCAAACTACTTTGAATATTAAGATCTCGCTTTTAAAACTCAGACTTTTTGAATTCATAAAGGATGGAGGCTTGCTCTAAAAAAAATGAGGTACATTTAGTACTTCAAATATACTATGCTATGAAGTAGGTTTACTCACGACATTGACCATTGCCAAGTCAACCCATAGCAGTTTCCTCAAGTTAATCCTTGTATTACCAGTGGAAATATACCACCACTATGCATGATAGTCAATTGCACTTGACAGTTGTATGTTGCAAGAAGTTCTCATATCAAGAGAGTAAAATTGAATGTTCTACTTGTACTAATTGATAACAAATAGAATGTCTTGTAGAGAGTATTTTTCCTGAGCTTTCTCAATAATCAGATGGTGTTTTCAGACCAGCATGAGATCCTATCTGCAGGAAACTTCCACGGAGAATATCCAGCTAAGGTAAGAACTTCATTCTAATTGAGGACAAAATCTCCTTCAATAATAGACATCTGGAAATGTTCTCCAAGTCTACAGGTATTCACACATAGGTATTCAGTGTGAGGCACTGAATTGCTCAACCGCTTTCAATTTACAAGGAAATGTGTATAATGTGAAAAAATCAAAGTGATTGCAAGAAATATGGTTACAAATCCCATCTCTCTTCTATAACAACTTATGTATTCATTTTACTTACAATATCTTCTTAGAATCAGAATGATGTTAACTCAATTGCTTCTACTACTTAACACCCTTTTAGTTCTTAGCAGTTTATATTTCAATATTTGCTCCATCCTTGTAGTGAGAGTGAGAATATTTTGGCTTTCATGCCGCTAATATTGCTGCCATTAAAATGTACATCAACTGTACATACATACTTTCTGATGTATTGTGTATGGGAATATATATATACACAAGGTTCTGAAAACCTTTTTCAGAATGTAAATCTTGGATGATATGTTTGTCACTGTACAGGTGCTGGACTACCTTGCTATTGGGATCCATGAGCTGGCCAGCATCAGTGAACGTCGCATCGAGCGACTCGTCAATCCACGTAAGCTTCATCTCCCATCCTTTCTTCTCTTTAATTACAAGTATTTTTAAAGAGATACAATTAAAACACCACATGATATCAAGGTTTTGAAAGAAAATTATGTGGATTAGAAACTTTTTGTCTTTTGGCTAGATGGATAGGAGAGATACATCTGTATGGCTATTTTTAATTGTTGTAGACACCCTCAAGCTATGATAAATTTTTGACTAAATATTGAGAATGACTAAATTTCGCAATGGAATTAATAGCATTGGTCCATTTATGCTGTATATTGTTAGGCTGGTGTAGAGTAGGAATTGAAATCTCAGATAAAGTATTTTCTTTCAAGTCTAGTATGATTGTCTGATGCATGATATATCAATGCAAGCTAGAAAGATATCCAAATCTTTTGACCTTTTAAATCTATACGATGACATGTTTTACGTTTTATTTTTCTTTCCCCTTTTAAACCCAACAGTCTTTTTCAGGACTATACCACATGAACAAAAATGCAAATCTAATACATGGCACATTTTCCTGTTTTATAACAAATTAGTTCTGTTGACAAGCTAAAAATATGATCATGGGAAACATATTTTTATATCAATATTTGATAGATCTGAGTGAGCTGCCAGCTTTCTTGACCAAAGAAGCCGGTCTGAATTCAGGCTTCATGATTGCACACTGCACAGCTGCAGCCTTGGGTGAGTCAGTCCCTACATATCTTTTTATATCTTTTTTTGTTGTTGTCAATTAATTAAAAATATCTTTTTATTAAATTTGTGTTTTTGTATGAATATATAAGTTGATTTATGGCAACTGTGCGCAAGAAAGGTTCGGTTCTAAAGAGTATTAACTTTTCTTCATCATAAAAATAACTTGTATGGTTGACCACCTCCTATTTGAATGAGAATTAAGAAAAATTTCTCTAGACTTTGGTGATAATCAAGGGGGAGGGGGTGGGGGAGGGCAGGGCAGCTACAATACCTGTCAGAATGCACAATCAGCAAACTCAATATTCTTTTGGCTTTGATGTGTAATTAGTGTATGCTAGTTTGGGTGAGTTTTTTTGTAGGGGGAGGGGGTTTGTGCCCCTGCCCCCTGGATATACCACTGCCTGCATTGTGATCATATTGTATTTATCATGTTTTTAATCTTTTGTCTGTCATCAGTATCAGAGAACAAGGTGTTGACTCACCCTAGCTCCGTAGATTCTCTGTCGACCAGCGCTGCCCAAGAGGACCATGTCTCTATGGGAGGCTTTGCTGCCAGAAAGTGTCTCGAGGTGGTGGAGCATGTCGAACAAGGTATACAATTTGATAGTTTTCTGTTTTTTTCTTCTGGTAATAATTTGCACTAATGTTTCAGAATCTAGAAAAGAATCCTCTAAAAGTGCACTGTAAAATCTATTATTCTTCTTCTTCTTCCAGTGTAAGTGCTGCTTCAAGATGATGAAGATAAACGCACTGATTGTGTGGGTATATGTGGCTGATTTACCCAATCACCAATTAAAAGTTGTATTGCTATCTTAAGTACTAATGTCAGGAAATTTTGGAGATGTGTTCCTTTTTTAGATTATCAACATTTAAAGAAATTATATTTGTTACTTTTGATGCAAAGAAACAACAACAACAAACAAATAAACATACACAGCAAAAACAGCATTTTTCTTTTGTCAAAGCTTTTGTCAACTTTCCAAATTTCTATGCAAACTGAGTATACAGTGTAATCAAATTTGAACAAGCTTAATTGATCTCTACATTGTAATAGCTGTCTGGAACACTTAGACCTGAACATGTTATTATTAACTTGTGTGCGAATGGAGTGATCTAAAGGATATAATATTCTATTTTTTGTTTCCCTCACCCTCTAGTGCTTGCCATAGAGCTGATGTGTGCCTGTCAAGGTATAGAATTCCTCCGCCCTCTGACCAGCACCAAGCCTCTGGAGGCTGTCCACGAGCTCGTTAGGAGCGTTGTCCCGTAAGTATCTAAAGGATTCACAATCTAAGGCTTCATACATGAAAAATGGAGCGAAAGTCACGTTAACAATTCAAATGCAATTCCTAAGTACATGTTCATGCTTCAGGCTGGTTAAAACATGTCATTTTCTCTAAGTGAAAAACTTTAGCAGGAGTGATGCCTCAGTTTCCTTTTTTTGGCAGGTATACAAGTTAATTGTATTTGATTTACTTGAGTTTCATTTATTACCAGGAAGATGCAACTGAGTGATCAAACTTAATGATTATATGTCATATTTAGAAACCAATCAGTGAGTGTTATGACCTTGGAGTCTGATTTTGAATTCTGCGCTTTTTTCTTAAGGAAATATTGAGAAACATGAAGGTTATCTCTGAATATGACTTAAGATCTGCTCTTTCCAATCTGCCTTTAGTTTGTTTCGCTTCAATTTTTATTCAAGTGACTATTGGTTTCTTTCATACAGCAGATTGTAAAATGTAAATACATGTAAATTTGAATTTTCATTCATATAATTATACTAGAATTATATATTTATTTCATTGTCAAATGGCTTACATTTATGAATTCTCTCTTTTCTCTCTGTCTCTCTGTTTGTGTGTCTGTCTCTGTCTCTCTCTTGCTACATCTACCCCCTCTCTCCCTCTCTCTCTCTCTCTCTCTCTCTCAGAGCTCTAGAGCGTGATCGTCATCTCAGCCCTGACATGGAAGCCATCACCAAGCTACTTCAAGAGAATAAGGTAAGACTGATATTGAATAATATGTTTACGGTTTGTCAGTTTCTTATTCATATGTTGTGTGATTTGTGATAAAGAGACACTTTGGGATGTCATGTGTGATATGTTCAGGCATATTGTGTGATACTTATTTGTATATTGTATTCTGGTATATTGCGAGATATATTCTGGTATATTATGCAATATATTCTGCTATAGTGTGTGATTTTTTCCAATATAATGTGTGATATATCATGATATCTTGTGTGATATGGTCTAGTATATTGTATAAAATGATAATTATATGGCACTGGTATATTGCATGATGTATTCTGACAATCTGATAGTCTGCATACTAATTTAGGAAGAATAAAGTTAAGGTAATTACTTATTTTCAAGTTTGATTTACACATCTCATGTGACTTAATTAATTTATAATACCCAAGAAGTACATACACAGAACACATTTTCTCTGCTATTTTTTTTTTTCCTGAGTCATTTAATTTGCAATTGTAACATTTAATAGGAGACACCTGTTCCACAGTAAGATTTGTTTTACATGTACTTTAATGTCATATTTTTTAAGTGGACTTGGCCTTTAAGTTTTTCTTCTTTTCCTATTTGCTAGGTTTGGGAGGTGGTCAAGCCATACATGGACATCTACGAGGCGGAACAGCTGAAGGAGACTAAAGTCCACTCCCCCACGTCCAGTGTCCTGGGAACGACCACTCGCTCCAACAAACGCAAACGCACCAAGAGTATCAACAAGGCAGAGAAGGTCTGAAAGAGTTAGGAAAATATCATGCCGTGGGTGAAATAGCATTTTAGATATACTTTCATATTCAAAATTCATGTGAGGGAGTACAGCGTGCTACCAAAGAAATCTATGTTTATTTTTTTTCTCCAATCATCATATTGTCCAATTGCGATACTAAAATGTGAAAGAATAGAATTTATTTTAGTGAGACATGAACACATAAAATGAAATAATTGTCATTTGTGCACTTGAGAATATCATTCCACCTAATCACGTGATTAATGACCTACCATGCGTTCTTTATTTTGAAACATTTGAAAATGAACATTGTTGTGTCAATTTTTTTCTTCACCATGTTAATAAAAAAAGGCTGAAAAACAAGGGTATTAAAAGCTGAAATATGTTGGCAAACCTGTATTCACGTATGGCACAATAAGGTTATTAGATTGTTGCTCTTTTTCTCTTTTATGGCTGAATCTAATTCAGGTTAATCTACTTATACTATTTGATTGCTTCTCCAGTTTGCTGTTCATAAAAGCTATATTTCTTCTTTTATGTTGTACATGTTTTACCTTAATTTTTAATCTGCCATGTGACTTGTCACTCCTGTATTATATGTAATGCAAAAACAAATGATTACACACATTCATTTGAACACATGCTAAATTAATCCAATATTAATACATATACTCCAATATCAATACAGATATCGAGTGCTCCTGAATTCAATATAGCAGAATGTATGCACTGACAAATTCAAAATTTCCCAGGTGACGATATATTTCACCGAGGTCGACATCTGTAAATCTGTAATTGCTGGAGGGAAAATGTGTATTTGGTGGTAAATATGTGTTATATTAATTGTTTATAACAAACATTCAGTTTTTGTTATATGAAATAAAGGGCATTTGCGATTTCATACTTCGTTTTTTCATGTGTTGACTACCTCTTGATCAGTTTCATGTAGCCTAGCTTGCACACTGGATGCACACAAGGTTGTTATTTTGCATGTTTGAGCACATATGTGTTTCATGTGATAGCTGCTCAGCCAATGGGATGCTCTTTAACAAATACCCTATTTTATTTTTACATTGTTCAATTTACTTTTTTATCATTCTGGTATTCTGTATTTGAAATGTGAGCTTAAATATGTTGCACTGAAATTGCATTGTGTTCAAGGTTGGTTAAAGCTTCCTGTAAATATATCAGTCAATGCCCAGACCAGTGCATATAGTTATCTGCAGTGACTTTTGATTAGGTTAGAGCTGACATATAGAATGTTCAAAATTTGCTCTTCAAACTTTACCTTTTTGATTGTTTCATGTACATAGGCATGATTTCTTAAGACATACATTTTGTTAGTGATTGCTCTCCACACGAAGAATATCGAGGTGAAAAGAAAAGTTCTTTTTTAATTGTGTTGCTAAGAAATTGTTGAATTATTATTCTTGAACTATGAGTTCTTAAATTTGTAGAATGATTTTGCTTTTATTAATAAGCAAGCTCGAAAGAGAATTAGAAAAATTTGTTTTTATAGCTATTTGAGGTCAAATGGACATGCATGTATCAGGCATGCGCATATTACTAGAAATTAGAAGAACATGAGAATTTTTTTTTTTTTCATTAGTAATCAAGTTTGAGCGATTTAAAGAATGGAGTTCATTCCATTTCATTTGAGATTTTATATGGCGTCTGTGTATTACTAGACAAAAGATAAGACTGGTTAGAGTACCGTAGGTAGTTTTCTATTTACTGAAATAAATAATCTTCATGAAGCTTTCAAAATCTTTCTTCACTGAAATGTTGTAAATAACTGTATAGGAGATATCAATATTGCATTGCTGTTTTCAATATAACTTTGGCTGTAGAGTGATTGGTTTGTTAACAAATATTAGGGCATTAATTGCATTCAAGATAAATTGCATTTTTCTGAGTCGTCACATTCCTGATGTATTGTAAGTTTTGAGGGTCTGTATTCCCTGTGAATATTCATGTTTACCTGGTATTCTGTATCTTTTGTTATATTATAGAAATGACTACTGTAACCATGATATCAATCATTGGATCAATAACAAAAGGAGAATTGCTTTTTAATAACATTTTTTTTCTCATTGGTCAAACCTATGGAATAATTATGGAATAGAATAGAAGAAAAAAAATCAGTCAATGCTTTCCAACTATGCTTTCCAATAGTATTTTCAAAATTACAAATGCTGCAAATGATGAATTGTGATTTGTATTCAGGAAAAATGTATTCCAGACTTATTCCAAACAGTGCCTTTCCTTTTTTGCTTTGTGTGAAATATATTCTGCAAACTTTTGAAATATGATACTCTTGAGGTTTTCTTTGATGTGTTGTGAGCACCCATTGGTGAAAAAGTGCCATTATCAATGTTCATCAAAGGCCTTACACATCTACACCCATTTTTATCCACTGAATTCCAAGTGGAAAGAGACAGTACATAGACATTATGTAGGTTTCCTCCCAGAACCCTTAATTACAAACTATTTCATTCACCTGCTTTAATATCCAAGAATCACTGTTTCTCCTATAATCCTTTTTCAAAACTCAAGCTGGCTTTCATGATTTTCAAAGGAGTTATAAATAATTATCCAGTTTGGATGGTGCAACTCCTTGTGTCTGCCATTACTTCATGAGAAGGGAAATGTAGAAACACAACTGAAAGGAAAAAGGAGAAAGAAAATCTTGGAATACCCAAGGACTTTCAAACCGACTACTAAATGTGATAAACTGTGTAAAGCTGATAACATTAAAGCTTCCAAGTTCGTCCAAATCCTTAATTCAGGTTCATTTCTTCTACGGAAATAGAAAAGTCACCAATTACCAAAACAAAAAAAAACATAACAATGGCAATACTATTTGTCACCATTTAATCACAAAGTGGAAGACACTGCAAAACAAACGGATAAAGACTGCACTGTATATGGAATTCATTAACATTTCAGTGGTATTAAAAATGACAAATGTCATTTTGAAGTACATATCTAAGTACACTTCTCAATATTTCAGTCAAGGATCATACATAAAAACCTCTCCTCTCATTTGAATATCATCAAGAGCAGAAATGAATGTCGGCAGTATTATGTTTCCTCAATTACAGCACACTACTTAATCAGCCTTTGGTCGAATATAAGAGACAAGATAATTTTCCATTTTGAAAAACATTGCAATGAAAAATAAAGCTGAATACGAATATAAGAGTATTACTGTCGAGTCTCTCTCACTGATTGAATTGATAAAAATAATCTTATCATATAAGAAGAAAAAAATATATACACCTTGAAGGGCAGTAATTTTCATATATTTCAGCTTTCTTGATGTCATGCCTAAAGCATTCTACATGGCAGTTTCATTGAATCGAACTGGAAGATATTAGATCATTTAAAAATACAGACAACTTTCAGTAAATATTGATCTAAAAATATCATGATCACCAAATTACAGAGTTTTCGTTCTATACATAAATCACCAGTGTGAAATATATTGGAAGACACATCAAATTTCAGAAATGATTGTTTTTGTTCACTTTGGAAGGCTATTGCATGTAACTGAACATGAACTAAAAACTGGCTCTTAAATGAAATATAATCTTTCATTTGATATCAGCCTTTAATATTCAGCCTGTGGTGTATAGCAACCTCTAACATAATAATAAGTTAGAATTTGCTTAATAAACCAATTTTTTATTTTTTTAAGAAACACAAGCATTATTCTATATTCCTATCACACAAACAATATATAAATGTGATTGTTCGTACACACATAATTCAAAATAATTAAGAACCTATTTGATTGAAATGTGATTATGATTGAAAAATATGTGCAAATTTAGAAATTTGCTCACATGACAAAGATATATTCTTAAAAAAACACAGCAAAAACAGCCTCACATTTTATTAAAACAGTCCCTTTAATAAATGTTATAATATACTACGCTGTGTACCGGTATACTTAACTTGATGGGAAAAAATGATTGGCACATAAATTAATAATCCACTTAACAAAATCTGAATAAAAAATTGTGATCGTTGATAGATGCACACAATAAGGCACATAGTATTAACATGATTTATTGCCATAGTAGTTTAATACTGTTTGGCTAGAAACCTATCAGCCATCTTTTCAGTCTTAGAGGAAAAATTGGAGTTCGACACCAATTAGCCCTGAAGGGAAACAAACATTATCTACAAACCTGAATCTACATGCACTTTGCCTGTGTAGTTTGTGCAAGATCTAGCTCACAGGAATCTTTTAGTCCCACAAAACCTGGACACAGAAAATTGATGAGGATAAATAAGATTTAGAAACTACATAATTCATAAGCCTTAGACATAAAGGCACACTAGTTGGGAATAACAAGACTTAACCTGTCTATTGCCAAGAGGGCAATACACAGGTGAAATCCTGAAGGATCTGGACCTCATGGGATCTTCTAATCCCCTAGGACCCGGTCCAGGAGTCCTGGGTCCTGGACCTCATGTGGGACTGTAACCTTGAGGTTGGGATCGTCATCCATGGCTCTGCAGATGGTCTCCTTAGCCTTGCTGTTACCAGCCCAGCTCCTACGGGTCACCTGTCAACAGCAAAGGGAATAAAACCATGCTTGATGTTAAAAATTGCTTAAAAAATTGGGCAAATACTGAGGAAATCATCAGAATAGCTAACATCTCAATTGCTTATTGATACATGAATAACCGTTTAAAAATTATTTAACAAAAGAGAAAAAAAGAAAAATCTGCTCTTTATTTGAATTCAGAGCTTTTGTATAAATCATAAATGCAAGTCTCTTTTTGACAATGTCCAGGTTAAAATATTATAATCTTTGTCTATCATTTTGTATATATACACAGTACAACAGAGGAAGTGGGTAAAAAAAACCACCACATTTTAGGAATTGATGGTTGGTTTTCACTTTACCAAATGAATTACCAAAGATCTGAGACACATTACGTATCACTGACATACACATGTTATTCAAGATGTTCATGTTGTGCTTTATAGCACAGGACATTCTCTTTTTCATCTTACATCAGAACCTGTTTATCAACAAGTAAGTACACTTCAATCATCATCATGTCTTAAGTCAGTACACCCTGCCTTTGTCAGCCTTGTTGGTCTCATCAAGAACCATTCCAAATCAGCTGTTGATACCTTTCCCAGGCCTACAATCCCTATTGGACTTACCCTGTTGGACACATCCCATCCAAGCATCTTCTTATCCCTCCTGTCAGCCTTGTTGGTTACATCTAGTACCATGATAAACTATCCACTGATCCTCCCCCCCCCCCCCCCATTGTCTATGGTTACCAAAGAGACCCTGTGGAAGGAATCAGAAAGGACTTACCCCATTGGACACATCCCAACCAAGCATCTTCTTAGCCCTGCTGTCAGCCTTGTTGGTTACATCTAGTACCATGATAAACTATCCACTGATCCTCCCCCCCCCCCCCCATTGTCTATGGTTACCAAAGAGACCCTGTAGAAGGAATCAGAAAGGACTTACCCCATTGGACACATCCCAACCAAGCATCTTCTTAGCCCTCCTATCAGCCTTGTTGGTTACATCTAGTACCATGATAAACTATCCACTGATCCTCCCCCCCCCCCCCATTGTCTATGGTTACCAAAGAGACCCTGTAGAAGGTATCAGAAAGGACTTACCCCATTGGACACATCCCAACCAAGCATCTTCTTAGCCCTCCTGTCAGCCTCGTTGGTCCCATCTAGAACCATACCAAACCCTCCATTAATGACCTCTCCCCAGCCAACACCACCCCCGTTGTGTATAGCGACCCAGGTGGCCCCACGGAAGGAATCACCAATCACATTCTGGATGGCCATGTCTAGAAATGAAATATGAAGAGAAAACAAAGAAAATTACACATACAAATTTGGAGAATTAATCAGAATATACTTGAACACAGTTTTGGTCAACATATTATGTGCTACTAAGTTCGCTGATTAATGCACATGCTTATTTTTCATTCTACTTTCATTGAAAACAGTTGTAGTCAGGAGAACATATTTAAAGGTATTCACTCTCTTCAGGGGCTTCAATTAACCCTGAATAGATACTTTTCAGGACCACAGTAACCTACCAGTATTCCAAAGTTATAGGGTAACAGTCAAAAACCCTTTGCCCATCTTCCTCCAAATCCCCCCCCCCCCCCCCTCCTACCCTCCTCCCCTTCCTCTTCCACCCTCCTACTTTTCCTTCCCCTTTTATCCTATCCTCCCCTATCCCTATCCCCTTCCCCCTCTCATTCTCCTCCCCACTGATTTTCATTTGAGCTCTGACCTGCACAGAATGCCGAGCCGTCATAGATGTTAGAGGTCTCTCTGAAGGGGCTATCCGTCCCACTAACATCATGATGGTCCCTGCTAATGATGACTGGTCCCTTCAGCTTGCCCTCACGCACCGCCTCGTTGAAGGCAAGCGCTATGGCAATGCGCCCTCGCTGGTCAGAGTACAAGATCCTGGCCTGCGAGCCCACCACCTAGTCACATGCGGAAGAGACACATCATGGGATCATAACATTATTGAGTGATGTTCATGTTGATTTGCATAATAAAAGAGACAATGTAGATTGTTTTCAAAGTCCTCAAAAAAAAATTGATCATGGACTTGTAAAGATACTTTCTTACACCACTAGCACTTACTGTAAGTACACCTTACTGGATATCTTTTTTGTTATATCCTAAAAGACAATTGTGATAAAGATTTGATATCATATGTTTTATCACTGCTACACAATATTGTATGATCAATCAAAATCTAATTTGTTCCACCAACTTGGTATCCAAGTTTCAAAACTATTGCTTATGGATTGGAGCCATGATGACTGACCGCTTGCATGAGGACTTACCATTTTGTGTTTCTCTGCTTCTTTGATCCAGCGTATGTTGTCCTCATACTGCTGCTCTGTAGACTCTGGCACTGTCAAGGCAAGGCAGTTAAAAACATTCAAAATTTCTTACAAACTTGAATTTAGATAATCAAACCGGGTTTTAAGATAACATTTGCTTTACTTATAGTTATAGTTATGTATACAAGCTTCAATAGAAAAGTAAATACAAATATCTTTATGGATCAATTTTTAATTCATTGATTAAGACATCAAAGCAATCAATATTTGCTGCTGGCAGCTCCTTCGCACAATCATCATTTATTATTTCCCTGCAATCTATAGCCAACCAAAGAAATTAAAACTGAAAGGAGAAATGTGATCCTACAAAAGCAAATTAACCATAACTTGTGAAATAGAAGAACCGCAAATTGAAAAGGGAGGGAAGTCAATGAACCTACAAACAACAGCCTACATGTGCTCTGATGATAATTGCTTGCTGATTAGTTTCCCACACAAACTGAATCTTTAAATTCAATCATGGACCAAATATTTCAAGTCAATCAAAGCCTAACCTCAAACCTTCTTGAATAATTATTGCAACCCTAACACTAACCCTAAACAGTAAATCAAGCACTATATGCTACACCAAAACCTACCATAAACCTAACTAAAACAAAGCACTGACCCTATTAAGCCTAGAGCGATTAAAACCACTGCAAACGTTAGGTCATCAACGAGGAAAAGTGTACAAAGATACAGTAATTGGAAGGGTATGTACCTCCAGCATTGATGAAGTCTTCCAGGACGTTGGCAGCGATCTCATCAGTCATGGCAAGGTCATTGGGGTCTCCAGATGAACACACCCAACGGAATGGACCAAAACCAAGGGAGAAGATATCACTAGGGTTCAAAGACAGAATGATAACTTAATCGAGCAATCCACATCATCACTTCAAGGGAAATACACCAACTTTTAAAGCTTTGTATCAATTCATCAGATTCTCATCAGATTCTGTTTTGAGCGGAACTAATTCATATACAATTCATTTGGGGGCAAGTCCATAGTATTTGATAATTCTCTGTCCAATATATTTCACCAAGTATCATATAACTAAGCAGCTAATAAACATTGAAGCTACCACTTTCCTTGGTATGTTATGGTAAGGCTAAAAACTTACAATCATCAGGTTAACTAAATTCTGCGATGTGGTTGCTGACGTATTGGACATCATACCTCGGACTAGCCTTTTAAAAAAATCGTTTTTATTTCTCTAGAACTACAATGTATGAAAATATTGAAATATTTTATAAATCACATGTCAACTCTTTGGCTTAAAACTATATTGACCTTAAAGCTGAATACCAAATGTGATTTATAACTTTTAATTAATCATCATTTAATTTCATTCCCTACAATATTAAAAGATTTGCAAATCTTTCAACGTCAAGCAATATCTTACAACCAATTGTTTTTATATAACAAAACAAAAAATCCAATAATATAATGCTCAATACGCTTTGCATGGTGAATTATTGCTAAACAGACAAACAACAAAATAAGAATAAGTAATATAAACAAGCATTCAGTTATTGAAGGGCAAGTTAAGTTCTTCCTAAAAAAAGAGTAAATTGATGTGCAAGTGTGGACAAAAGAACAGAGCGCGTTCCATATTTTGGGGACGTAATGAGGGAAATTACACTCATCTTATTTTGAGTTATAGCCTAAATCACTGTTTAATATGCTGGATTTTTGTTGAGGAATTCGCAAGAAACAATAAAACTACAAGCTCACCCCATGATGTCCTGAACATACGAGGGATACTTGAATCTGTTGCCTGCACAAGCTCCTCCTGATCCACTTTGTACATCCGCTCCTAAACAGACACAATATGTACAGGATAATGGTATTTACATAGCATTCAGTTTGCTCATAAATGTATAAAAGTATCTTTGGTGTTAGACTTGTAATATCCAAGCTATTGTGATCCATTTCAAGTGCAAAATCTGTTTTCAAATTTGATAGATATATTTGGATTTACAAGTTAATCATAAAGGCTACAGAAAGAAAGGGAAAGAAGAACGACTAAGGAAGAGTGAAAGGATTGGCAAACTGGCGGTGAAAGGCAGAATATAATAAATGACCGTAGAGAGAGATAAATAGATACAGAGTATAGAGGAAATATCATACATACCAGCCCTGCTTGATTCAAGGAGAAAAGCATTCCCATAGTCAAAGAAATACAATCCCACTTCCGATAACTTATTGATGGCTGCAATCTGTCTCCGCAAACTAGAAAAAGTAAGGGAAATATGTCAAGTAAAAAAGAATGCAGTGAAATGCTTATATAAATATGGACAATGCAAAAAAGTTCATAGTATGAACGTTTTCTTCCCTCAAGCATGTAACAAACTTTTACTGTATAAATCTTATATATCTTTTTTCTTTCCTAATAATAATAATAATAAAAACAGTGCTAATAAAGCGCTTACCACCAAAGTCTCTAAGCACAAAACAATTGTTTTACAACTAATAAACAGCTACATTTAATTAGTGAATTTGATACTCCCCCCCCCCCCCAACAACAACAACAACAAAATTGTTGAGCACAATGTGTATAGACATATTTCTTTACACAAATTCTAATATACTCTTTAGAAGTTTAAAACAAAACAATTAAAGAGTTAATATGTCGTACCTTTCCTGGACCAGATTCTTGAATCTGACAGGGTCACTGACCATCATGTCGTTGGCCTGGTCAAAGGTCAATTGTACAGGATAGTAGCCTCCATTGAATGGGTTATGACAAGAGGTCTGATCAGAACCAAGATCAGCCAAGAGTTCCCCAGTAGATTCATACTCCACCGCCAGTCTCTCCCTGTAATACGGAACATACATGGAGGGCAGCGTTATCTCAACATTATGAAACCACTCATCAATTCTGCACAGTACATTTTCCTTTTATCAGATGTATAAGGGCTTCTTTCTACCTCCATAGACTTTGCACACAAAAGCGGGGATGAATGCTGAATCGATGGTTGCATAGTCAATGATCTTAATGACAGGTTTAGTTTTTAAAAAATTGAATTTGTTAATGATATATTCAAATTATTCATGTTAACTAGAGCTTTGTAGATCATTTATAGCAAGCTTGAAGCTTTGGATACTAATTAAATGAGGATTTGATGACACATTTACAGATGCATTCAAAATTATGGTGGATGTGTCTTCAAGAATTCTCGGTAACAACCTAAATGTGTACAGTATCTCCATAGATGGTTTCACCGTTATATACATTGGTGGGTGAAATGTTGGGCAATTCTGGCAGGCTTTCAGATTTACAATAGAAAGGTTTGTTTGGAAAGTGCATGAATGAATACAAAAATTAAAAAAACAATTAATATCGCCATACTCACCAAACATCAACAATATTTCCATGGTAACCAATGCTCACTGCTTCCTGAGCATTCCGTGCTTGTCTGTCAATGGAAAAACAAGATTAGGTAGGTATGCCATTTTGGTAAAGCATTGAAATATGTATGTACACTTCTTTTTGAATTGCTATGGTTTCATGAAATACAAACCCTCTTTACTTTTTTAAAGATACAATAGAGTTATATAACAGTTGATGACTTGACTTTCAGTTACTTTGTGTTTATATGCATTTGTGATAACAAATACCTTGTTCGCATAATCAATTATCTGCCTATGCTGTAGAGTGTAAGAAAAGTCACTTATTATCAATAACACATGCAATTATACCATACAGCATAGTGTTCACCTATCATGAAAATACAATCTAATGCGCTAAATACAAAGTATCCTATTATAACTTAAGTCTTAAGTGGAGCTACCATGAGGTGCTCAAGCATTCAAGAAATGTCTTCCTACCAGGTAGCCATTTACCTCACCTGGGTGGTGAGTGGCAAATGTAGATAAGTGTCTTGCTAGAGGACGTTAGTGATAAGACAGGGATTTGAACCATGTACCATATGTTATCAACAATCTGATTTATATTTCCAAGTCCACAACATCTCTCATTCAATTGCATTTAATGAAAAAGTTAAAAACATAGACTCTCTCACATAATGACAATTATCTTGACATTTGAAAACCATTCTGTTGTATTACCTAATGCTTTGTATAAGAGCATCAACGTCATCAACGACTTGCATCACCCACCTGAAAAACAGTAAAACAAACATTTGATACATGACAAAAATGTGGTAGAATTATCACATGAATAGAAGCAAAACTCACTAGGGCCCTGTCTTAAACCCCAATTAATCCGGACTGATCAAATATCCTCCATTCAATCATGGACTTAACAAACTGCCATCTCTTTATAACAGAGTTATGATTGACATCAAGTTGTTAATAATTTGATGTGGGTGGTTTTAAATTCTCATCCATACTCAGCATTTCAATGTTGTTCCAATTTTGTAATTACAAGCACAAACTGTCCTAAAGTGCATGTATGTAACAGTCAGTCAACAAACATTGGCAGATGAGGGCATATTTTTGCTAACTGATTCAGGTCACTGGCACCAGTGTATGAGGTTTCCCCCATCAGTTTATTTTCTTAGAATATTCACCACGGTCTTCCCAAATTTGCTAAGGTCATCTTGAATAAATACAGAGCAATAATCCAATTAATTGGAAATTTCTAGTGAAAAAAGGGGGGTTGAAGACTGACCCCTGGTTGTATCTCTTCATCAGAGCATCCTTGCTGACCTCTGCTACCACCCCTACACAGCCGCAGATGACCGCTGCCTTGGCCTGGGCACCACTCATGCCCCCTAGACCAGAGGTCACAAAGACACGACCTCTCAGGTCACTCGTACCAATATGCTTCCGACTGGCATTCAGCACCGTCAGCTAAAATTTGAAGGAGGGGGGTGGGAGAAGATATGGTATTCAAATCAAACTTTCAGTTAGTACTTAGTCTAATGAAATAAATGGTGCTTTAATTACAAGGCGATATATCGTAGGTAGATTGGGAGGGGGTGGTGAGGGTCAGCAGGTACACAAAATATTGACCCTAATCCCCCCTTCAGGACACATATACAAATATAAGGTATCAATCTCAGCCTAACTACAATGGTTTAGGTTTCAAGTCTGCTGAACATCTGGACTGATGATAAAGTTGCACTAAGCATAGCTCTGTTGATTTTTTTCGTCTTAGAATTGTACTTCAAACAGAAAATTGTTATGATTACAACATATCATTGAATAATAGAATTGATGAAATAATTTTGGTTCATCAGCTATCTTCCATAGAACTCTTTTAATTTCATCTGATTTCAGTTTCATATGATAAGCTAAAGACTTTGACTGTATCTTCATATAGCTAAATCATTCATACAAAGGATTAACTAAAACATGGACAGTTAATGTTTTTAATGATACATCACTATCTAGACTATCACCATTGATCCATAAACAAAATGTCAACAATTATACTGTCACAGAAAATATTGGACATCAAGGGGCTGATACAAAATGAATTGGCTCCAAATATTTACTGTCTGATCAGAATTGAAAGAAACAAGCACATACCGTTGTTCCATGAACGATTCCTTGTGGGCCAATATAGCAGTAACTCCCGGCTGTCATCTGTCCATACCTACATGCACAAAAACATGGAGAATAATAAGATTTGTTCTTTATGTCTGACACTTTCTGGGCCTAGTTCATACCTCAGTAATACCACCAAACCAACTCCATTTATTGGCATGTTAATTTTGATTGAAGAGTTGTCAGTCAGGCATTGGTTGCATTGGTGTGACCAAAGTAATATTCCTTACACAACCTTCAGATTTTCTGGATTATCGTGTGCTTCTTTTTGTCTGTCTGTCTGTCTTTCTTGGTGTCTGTCTCTCTTGTTGTGACCATGATCTGTCATATTAACAGATACACTAGGTGAACTGTAAAATTGGTCTGTCATAACAAAACAACTTCTGTTTTCCAAAACTTCCAATACTGATTGGAAAAGAATGCAGCCCAAGGACACTCTCTTAAAAAGAAAATAAGAAAATAAGAAAACAATATATAGGTCATAAATGTAATGCTTCCTGGGAGAAATTTCAATAGTTTAAACATATACTGCTTGCCCGGCAAGCAGTAGATGGCAGGTTCAAATCCCGCTGGTTCCAATATTTTTGCCGACTTGTTTTTTAATTACTGATCGATCAATCAATCTTATTTACTGGGTGTAAGCCACAAATATGTTTAAAATATTAATATATAGGTCTATTATCAGTTACCAAAATGATTATTTATTCAATTCCACACAAATCCATCTACGAATTTTGCAACTCTTGCAACTGCAATTTTGAAAACAATCTGAATAAAACCTGTAGCTATCTGCTTCTTCACAACCATGACATTAAAAACAAAGAGAATATTGGCAAAAGGCACTTACATTGTCACTCCCATTGCAAAGAGTCTGTTGTAATTCTCCCTCGTTGAATAATTGGGTACCATCTGTAAATAAGAAGATCATGATCATCCATTCAATCAATGATTTTACCACCAAGCCTCGTCTCATAAGTTTTAAGAATTGAAAATGATATAAATCAACCACTTATCTTCAAATCAATCACAAACTTATAATCTCCTCACTCTCTTGTACAAAGCTGCGACTGACATAAATTCATGAGTAAGTTATCATTGATTCTGATAAATCGCAACTTCTTTTAAGACAGGGCCCTTAATATATTATGTATGTATAAACCTGGGCATGGAAGGAATGCTGAATGTTATTTATAATATCTTTAACATTTTGATCTTAAGCAGATAAGTTTTTACAAAACATTTATCCTCATTACGCTCAAAACCAATTTTTTTTCTCGTAGATACTTAACCAAACCCCAGTAAATAGCTGATTTTGCCATATTTCATTTAAATCCATTCTTTAAATGACAACATATCTAAATACATATTTGATGTATAATCACAGCAAGAGGAACATAATATCCCTCACAAATGCAGCAAAAGCTCAACAAATTCCCTATTTTGAAAATTCTTTTTGACATATAAGATAAAATATATTAGAGACCGACAAGTTACTTTGTGGGTCAAAGAAAATACAATGATTTTTCCCTGATTGGAGTGATTTTTCTGACTCAATTTCCTTGACAAGAAGAAAAGAAACCCTGAATACAAGCCCTGAACTGACCATGCCATTGGTGACGACTACTCTTGGTGCTTCCCGATGACTTGGAAAGAGACCGGAAGGATGTCCTGAAGACATGACCAAAGTCTGTTCCTCACTCATCTGAGCTAAGTAGTACATCACCAACCAGAACTGCAGAATAATGGACCACAAAAAGGAAATAACTACAAACTTTGACTAAATCATACATTATTTCTACACCACATGCTTCTGCAACAATTTATCTCCAATTCTTTGCCTACACTTAACGAATGCTCCACTTCAAGCGTGGACCAAACACTATACAGAACCCCAACCCTAGACTGAACTTAAATCCCAATCGCCACCCTAACCCTAATCCTAACCTTTCCTGAAATAGAATGCACAGCAAATGTTATCAAGGCAATGTCTGTTTATCAATCATTTTGCCCATATCGAGAGCATATGAGCCAATAAACCTACAATAGACCAGGAACGTTGATAAGTTGATAAGATGATAAGTTGAGGAGTATCCATTATATTTTTCACACCATCATCATCCCCAAATCAAAACAATAATCACATTAAGACCATGATTATTTTGGTATGTTTTCACAATTCCTACGTTTCTTCATTATGAAACAGTTCTATCTGGAACTTCATAATAAATCGATTCTGTAACAAGATTGTTCATGCATATGATTGGAAGTTATTCGGTGCACATTGAAATTATTGTGAAGTTATCCCCTTACCTGAGCCCAGTTGGAAAACACTTGTCCATTGCCTCCATATGTCACCAATTCATGTGGAAACTGCACAGAATAAATAGTAAAATTTAAAAAAAAAAGATAAGTATGAAAAGCAATTTTGAATAATACAATAGGTTATCAATGTTAGTATTTTGATAGATGGAGTAAGATTTCAGACTATGTTGGTGGCTTTGTCTGTTAATCCTCAGGTAAGATTTGGGTCATCTAGAACACTTTAAAAAAAAAAATTATGCATAAAATAAGTACACATTAATAAACTAGTCTCCTTGGCAAATCTATTGTTTGAAACATGTAAGGTTATCAACGCTGGACTCAACCACAGCATACACCACAGAGGTCCAATGGCACTTGTCCCATCCACACCTGTAGTCATTTGGGGGTGATCTTTAGAACCTCCCCTTTCGAGCGGTCTCGTTGCCATGACAGCCCACATATCATAGTACACATATTCTACATTCATACAAAGCCCCATACTCCAGTTTATACATGAAAGGTGACCAATGTCAAACCATTTCTGAGGTGCTGGCACCATCCGGTGCAAGTGACCGTTCTCATTACAGCTAGGAGATTGGTTTATCAAGCACGCACTAGCTATCTCTTTTGAAGCAGCCCTAGGAGCAGTTGCTCCAGGGGTCTGACAGTGTGGATCACCGTAGTCCTCCATTAGGTAGACTGAAATGATATTCACATAGTCTAACATTAAAGAGAGCGCAACCTTGAGAAAGAGAACAGGGCGACTGTTATATACCATTACATGTTGAATACCTGTTGGATTTTGGAATAAAGCGCATTTCCAATGGACTCAACCCCGAGTTATCTCTGGCTTGATATTTTAAGGATCAAAAAGAAGAACTGACTACCTGAGCAACGTGTGGGTCTAGGTTGTTCATGATCATCAGCATGATGGCAGCAGCCTGACGTGAGTTCGCAGGATACTCGTCTATCGGGTAAGCTCTTGTGAACAATAAATGAACAAAACATGTCAGGCAGTTAGAGATTATGTCAGGACAAGTCCAGGTTATTTGTTCATTTTGGTGTTCCATACATTACCGAGTATTGTAGAGGTCTGATCATTGACACGAGACGTGTCTTTTCAATTCATATTTGGTCTGATAAAAGCTCTAGGAGGTGCGATGGTTCAGTAGTCTAGTAACCGGGAGGTCCCGGGTTTGAAACCAAGTCGACGGGCTAGTGCCCTTTAGTGGGAAATTATCCTCCTAACCAAGTCTCTTGGAGAGGACTTAAAGGCGTCAGTCCCTTGGTTGCTTACTTACAAGCATACACATGCTTTCTTAGCAGTCAGGTACAATAAACAATCAAACAAACTCTAGTAAGACTCTAGTAATCAAACAAAGAAACTCTAGTAGGACTATTAACCTCATACAAGTATGAGATATCCATGTGTGTACATACTAAAAACTTAGATGTGTTTTGTGATGTATGGAGCAACAGCTTGGACTTACTTCTCAGATTGCAATACCAAGTATTACTAGTTACCTGTACGGTTTACATGTAGTTTAAAATACTTCATACAGTTATCAATATGGGACTTCATCAAGTATGTGTGAAATCATTTATTCTTTATTACATTTTATACTACATATGGCAAAGGGTCAAACATACAGAAAAGAACAAAGAAAATAAGAAATATTACTGACTATAGTGCCCGAGTACAGCTAGAGAGAAATGATCTACAATAAGGTTTCCATCACTATAGTCACTCAGTGGTTTACAAACAAAACACAAAAGGTTTGCATTACATACAAAGCAATCTCAATTCTCAATTTATGACCACAATGATACAATTTTATGTATGATAATGATCTTCATTTTGTGCTGGAATTAACAGTAACATAAAGGCAGTACTGCAAAATATAATCATAGTTATCATCAAAAGCCTCCAGAAAGCTTAACAATTTTACCAACACTAGAATTTCAGTTCAACACAAACTGACTTAAAAACATAAGTAATGAAAGCTGTCCTTTACCTTATACTAGCTAGGTTACATGCAGTTTAGGCCAGATTTACTTGGGAACAAAAATTTGTTTGGATTGAGATTCTTGTTTTTAGAGTTTCAAACTCACCTTATCTCCAGCTGAGGCCTGAACCTGTACATGTAGATGTGGCCATAGTTCCTCAGTTCAGAAGCAAACTCAGATGCCAAGGTCTCATGATGAGAAGATGGGAAGTATCGCAGGGCATTCTGAAGGGCCAGCTGTAATTCAAGATTCGTTTATTTCACTCCATTACAAAATTATACAATCTTTGGTTTTTAGCAATAGATTTAATCTTTAGTAAATGTCACTATAACAAGGGATCTTAACAAAAAAATAGATCCAGTCATCGCACTTCACCACTTCTACCCCGCAATCTTTGATATTAGTGACATATGTAGCACAAATTATCTGTCTAAAATAATTGCAACAATGTTATGAAGGGTGTCACCTAAAATTATTGGCGCTTGTTCAGAAGCCTATCAAAAATTTGACCCGTAAGTTATCTACCGTAATGTCTCAGATCCTCATTGCGGTAGATAACTTCACACAGGCGCGTGCTCGCCCCCAACCCACCATCAGTATGCACTTGTATTGTGCGGTTTGCTGTAAAACCTGTGAAAAATTGTATACTAATATCAATGTTTTTCCGAAAAATAATCCAAAAATAATAAGAAAATTGACACGAAACAGGTAATAAACATAACAACTTTTAACTCATGATCTTTATTTGGACATTTGATGAATATTTACTTCATTTTTGGTATGTTTTAGTAGGGTATCTCCACGCCGGAGACTTCTGAACAAGCGCCAAATTATCAACTTCAAGTTCATATCCATTCTCATAAATATATAGTTTTCAGTCATGCCAACAAGATTGAAAATAATTACAGACCAACCACCTGTGACAATTTAATTGACTCGCTACCCTGAATGGACAAGATGGTTTTCAATTTATGATGGTCAGTTTAGCAGTGCTAGTGTGGTATGGTCACTGACATTGGGATAAACATGTGTGTGCATTATAAGAATTTAATTAAAACTACTTTTACAGATTATTTGGAATAGCAATTGTAATGTTCCGCAGGTATATACTCGAAGCTACGACAGCAATTTCACACACATTACATGCTTGCCTTGAAGCAGAATTTAGAGATCAAATAAAGTGTTTTCCTGAATATCCTGGTTCAAGATATATTATCTGTGTCAATGTCAGAACGATAGAGATTTAAAAGCATGCCAAGATTAGACCGAAAACTTCAGTCTCTCTAATCGTCGGTTGTTCCACTGAGACTACGTCTGGCTCCACTAGACCTCCGATTATAGAGACTGAAGATTGTCCTATCGGGACTGTACGGAACCAATGGTTCGGTTCGGCAGGACCGCGATGAATGAGATATGCTACGAGATTTTCACTCTTTACATCCTCACACATGCTGCAATATGACAATAATTAGAGTCTAATTAAAAACTAGACATATAATACTTGTTTGGAACAAGTATAGGTGGGCTGGTCAACTTAAATTTGAGACAAAATAGAACAAAAAGAAGCGAGATACTGCTTAAAAATTCTTAAAAAGCCATATCATGTAGTTTCCTGACGTGAACGAAATTCACCTTCTATAGGGATAACACGCAAATTATGAAATTTCTGACATGAGGCCTTTAATCGAAATTTTAACTATGATGACGTCATCAAAATGAAAAATGATTATTACTGAGCTGATAGAGAATTGTCTTAGCTAAAACATATCGAAATTTTGAAGAAAATCAATCAATATTTACAGAGATACAATCAATTTTCCATAAATATGCTGACGTCATAATATGCAAATTCGTATTTTTAGTTCCAAGGCCATTATGATGATGTCACGATACACCTAATGGCCAAATGAGACATGGAATCATATCTCCCACTCATACTCTATCTAAATATGAAAAAAAATTGAAGGTCACGGTTCATTCCAAAGAGCTATAATGAATTTTGTATAGGCATGTTTTTGCCCATATATGCTATGTATTAAAAGAGCTAGCGCGCACTGACATTTATCTTAAATTGACGCTCATCTTGTTATTAATGGTCATAAAGAGATAAAAATGGTATCAAATTCCTTGAAAAAATATAATAAATATCATGAAGAAAAAAAAATGGAGATTTTATGTTTTGTAATGGTGTTACGCGCGAAAACGCGCGCGCATGCGCTTACGCGCGATTTTTTATAAAATGCTTTAAATGACCTGAAACGTATGCAAAACAAATTTGAGACGATTTTGAGCATTTAAAAATTTTGCGCGCGGACGTACGCGGACGCGCGCGTTTTTTGACCTGAAATTGACCGGACACATATTGACCTCGATCGTGATAAATATGAATGAGAAATGAATTACCGTTATGAAAATATGATCATGAGTAAATTTTCAGAAAATTTCACAAAATGGCGCCTAGATGACGTCATCAATCAAGGTCAAGGTTGAAAACTTTGCTGTACCTTGTTTATATGCCTATACATATGTGTACCAAATTTTAAGATATTTGATTGAGCCATTTTCAAATTATCTTGCACACAAAAAAGTGGGTCGAAATAAGAAAAATAAATAATAAAGAAATAATAAAGGCAATTTTAACAAAATTATAAGGTGGTCTGTATTAGATACAGCCCACCTAATAACATATATATAGCTTATTTGACTTACGATAGCTTGCTCATTTAGATCCTAAATTAATGATTAATCTGAGAAAGTCTCGTCGTCAACATTATCCGTCTTGGTTTTAGTTGATGAATATTAATTTTTTCTTTTCAAACGTCCAATAGCTACCGTAGCTACATACGAGTCGGCCCGGCTTGACCAACGAACTCCCACGAAACGAGTGCTCTGATTGGCCATTGGCTAACTTTTGGTAGGTGGACCCGGAAATATATCGGCCGCCGGGTAATATTTCGAATGCATGAACGTAAGTGCTTCGCGGTTCTGAGGAACAAATTGGATAATTCATATAAGTAAGTCCGAAAATTTCACATTCTATAATAGGTTAGCAAATTTTGAAAACTGTAATTAGGAGATATATAGACCGATCTAATTTACATCTGATTTAGAAATCAGGAAATTAGATCTAAATAAAGAAAATCGGGGGAGAAATGTTGGTAACGAAAAGCTGTTACGCTGTGGCTCTAATTTACCCCCACGGTACGAGATCTCTGGGTTGCCATCTGTATTGGGGAATGACAACAAATGTCAGTTTTATTAAAGAAATGACCCAAATCAGATGGTTATTGCTGTCTAGCCAAGATAAGAAATAGATCTGTTTAGATCTATGCTTACTTTTTTTAATAAAGGTACTTTATTTATTGTTTCTGTCTAATTTTAAATGACTAATTGTAATTTCTAAAGTGTGTTATCCATATCCATTGTAAGTAGATAATGTATTGAGTATCCCTATTGAACTCTACCCCTATATTACACTTAAACACATGTAGATCTATGTATGCAACCGTATTGTTGTTTTGTGTAGTATTACCCGCGTTTCGGAAGCGTTGAGTTCGGTGTTGCGCACTGGAGCATGGGCAACGCTTTCGTCACGGGGGCGCGGCTGGGGGAGTGGATCCAGGGGTAGTCCGTCGCAAAGCTCTTTCAAACTGCCCATTCTTGAGTTTATTTAATCCACCTTTCCTTCGATAATGAAATCAAAACGAGGGATACAGCTCCAGAATGTTGTCGACCACTTGATGATGCGTCACAAATTAAATTAAATGTGTTTCGACGTGTAAATCGTCTGCAACCAGATCAACCACGAGAGCCGAGCAGACACCTGTTGCTGCATTACGTCAGAATTGGTAGCAAGATGGCGCTAATCAATAATTGTTCAGTGAATGATAATAATATCCAAAGAATGCATGTGAAACTCTTATATAAGCCTAAGTTAACGCTGGGTCCAATGCAGACATTCCCTTATTCCCTTCTTCCCTTCTTCTTAATCTCCAACTAATTATCATGAATCTATTTCAATTCATTATGATAATGATCTACATGCTGCAGTTGAAGTTTTAGCCAGATATCGTTTGATTGACAATATATGCATATATTATGTGCAGAACTTGAATCACTACCTTTTACATAATTCCAGGCTTGTAATATTTCTAGGTAGAAGTTGCCATTTCTGGATATCGAATAATAATATTTGGTCATAGTTACAGTTTAACAGAAGATTTACGCCACCGAGCAAATCAAACCGATAATTACACAATCTTTCCATGGAATTTTACTTTCATCCAAGCCATAAACGAAAACTCAATCAGTCATTCTTCCAAATAATGCGAGGTTTCTGCTTTTCCAGTTATCCAGGAGTTTCTGTAGTTTGGTCAATTTATTTTCCCAACTCAATTGTGTAGCATAGTATAAGTCTGCATATAAAATATCCTAAGTATACTGTACAGGTTCTGTTGACCGACTAAGATCAAAGGTCGGAGAGAGACCACTTATATATTCTTGTCATCTCCAATCCAGCAGAGAACAGTTTTTTTATTTATTTAATTTCAGGTCTGCGACTTTTTAGAATAAGTCTAATTCATCTATAATATATGCTCTAGAGAATTTTTATTTTTAACATATAATGAGGTGTCGTCAGCATATTGTAAAAGTTTAATTATAGAGTTGCCACCTTTAAAATCAAATTTCTGAATTATATTATTTTCCTTACTCTAAGCCATGAATGTAGCTGCCAAAATGAACAATAATGCTGAGAGAGGCCACCTTGATGTATCCCTCTCTTGTCTGGGAACGTTTATGATATCCGTCCATTTACAATGGCTGGACTTGCAATACAATGTTCGTGTAAAGAATCTCGACTCACTTTCAAAAAGACGGACCAAAGTTCAATTTTTCTAAAGAGTTATTTACAAAAAACATAAGGAATAACATCAAATGCCCTAGTGAAGTCTAACGTCATAATCGCTCCAGTTACATTTTTCTTCGAGATATTTTAAAGCGGGGGCCAAAGTCAAATATATGCTTAGTTTTTGAGTTGCCTGCGACTACCACACATAAGCACACCTTGTTCATTCGAAAGATTTTATCATAATACACAATATTTCAGAGGTGTTTTTTTTCAATAATTTATAATCACACCCCTAAATCGGAGGGGACGTCGAAAAACGAGGCCCTTTTGACGAAAAATAGTATTTTGTGAATAAAATTTTGAGGAAACCTTGAACCACCAGGAATTTGGTGTCATAATATGAAAGAAAATTAAATTATCTACATTTTTATACCAATTTCAATGGAATTGGGACTAATTTACATCGAAAGTCTAAGTAAAATGAAAGTCGTTGCGAAAGCTTCCGTGCTTCGCGCGAGATGGGCGAAAATGAATTCAGACAAGTATTAAGAGCAATAATTTAATGAAACGTCAAAGCTTAAGCGCTTCACGCGGGAGGGGGGAACTGAATTCAGACAAGGACACGATACAACGTATCGTCTTCTTTCTCTAATAATTTAATGAAACATGAAAGCTTCCGCGCTTCGCGCGAGAGGGGGGAGGACTGAATTCAGACAAGGATTAAGAGTCGAGAACGGTACAATAAATCGTCTTCTTTCTCTAATAATTAAATGAAATGTCAAAGCTTCTTTGCAAGTACTAGAAGCATATAGAACGTCTCACGACGTGATAGATCACTTTTCTCTAACTTTTAACCAGTCAGAAGGCCTCGTTTTTTTCCAGGAAGTGCACGTGGACATTAATGCGCCAAATGTGGTTCTCAAATTGCAAAAGATCTCTACTCTTGGAGGGGTAGGAGAATGGAATTTTATGTCCTATATCTCCAGGAAGTGCCTGAAAATTCGTCTAATGTGGTTCTAAAATTGCAAATGCTTCCTACTCTGGCCCTCCCAGACCCACCACTGCTTGGTCGCTCCGCCCCCTCGCCGCTAAAGCCTCGCTCTGTCGCTTCATCGTTTTACATATATTTCACCACGTGCCATTTTGTGCCCCCCCCCCGTAAGAAATTCCTGGATCCGCCACTGATGCCCATACCCCTTGAGCTCCGGGGGCTCCGCCCCTTGACCCCCGCCGATGCTTTGCCCCTAGACCCCACTTTGAAAAACATTCAGCGGGGCCTGCATGACAGAGTGGGGTAATGCGAATTTTTTTTTGTCAGCCCTCACAAATGTTTTTGCTCATAAACGCCACTGACCAACAGTGTACTTCATTTCAGTTTAAAAACTGAATTTTCTATGTGCATAGTGGTAAATATTATAAACATGCATGAAGATAGCTAAGGGATTGAAACAAGCCATAATCCGGCAAACGAATAATCAATATTATGTATAATCATTATTTTGTAAAAAAATGCACCAAAATGTATCCATGTTTTTGTATCATATAATTTTTTTGGTATCTATGTCTGAGCCTTTATTTTACATGTGGGTGAAACAAATATCCACGTTGAAAGTACATTGGACAAATAAATACGGTGGATATATTATATATGAAATACATTGAACTGAATTGAAATATGAAAGGGACGAATATTGTAATGACGCCTGCACTGTGTAACTAGCAAATATTCGCTGTTTATTTTTCCGGTCTATTGAACGGGTATAATAGACTTATTGAATCACACTAAACGTGACAAATTTGTGTTTTTTGTGGCAATCATAATCCCAATAATTATACACAGTCAGAAATGTTAACAACTTCTATGGAATGCGTCAATCAAATGCCAAGTCAGGTGCATCATGAGACCTTCGCTATTAATCACCTATAGCGCCACAGCTAGGTTCATAATGCTTTACCCTCACGTTTCCACAACCCTGAATGGTTTTGGGTTTGTTTGTGGGATGACCCCCCTTTGGCACTTGAATAGTTTATGTCCCAATTCTTTGGTAAATATTGATTTGCTTATCAGAAACAATAAGAGGGGCGTGGGAATGTCCTCCCAATTAGAGGACATTTTCCAGAGCTGCAGTCAAGTATATCAAACCGTAGACCAGTAGGGCCCAGTTTTCAACCGCAACCAACGAAATCTCGAAATCTGTGAAAAACACCTGTAAAATTTTAATCTGTCGAATCTGTAAACTATTATTACTGTAATAATTCTTTGTATCATGATTAACGTGGGTCTTTAACGATCACGGCGTATTCACCGGCATCCAATGAAAATACGAGACAATGAGACCAAAATAATAAATGCAATCCCGTAAAGATGAAACAACAAAGAATGTTTGAGAAATAGGTCACCACTATAATAAGGAAGTAACAAATACAGTTGACCTAATATTTACTTCACATAAATGACGACTTTAATATTGGAGCCAAAAAGAATGACATTGATTTGAGAAACGACATAATTGAGTGAGAATGACACGTCTAAAGCGTGGAACGTATTAGAAATTGAAATATTTATAAACAAAAAAAGAAAGAACACTCTTATACAAAACTTATAGGCCTATTATACACAAAACTACTTATTGCCAGCAAGTAGCGAATCCTTCATTCTATTTCCATTGATACTTATGACGTTTGACAGTTTGTTGTGCTATTATGGAGGATTAAAATACTTGTTGATACGTGATAGATGCTGTCATGCAGAAACATAATCAAGTCAATTTATGCCACTTTTAGATTTGCTACAGAATTCTTTCTATTGTGAGGGACTGGACCTATTTTCTTTTTGCTTACAGATATTATTTCCATTGTATAATTATTTGAGACGAAATTGTAGAGACGTTATCGGATCTTAATATCTCTCAATAAATCAAGATATTGCTACAGTTTGAGCCCCATTGACCTCCGCGAAATCGAATGCATTCATATTATGAGGGCGTTCTATACAGTGCAGGGATTCTTTCTCTCTGTCTCTCTCTCTCTCTCTCTCTCTCTCTCTCTGTCTCTCTATCTCTGTCTCTCTCTCTGTCTCTGTTTCTCTCTTCTCTCTCTTCTGTCACCCCCTCTCTCTCTCTCTCTCTCTCTCTTTCTCTCTCTCTCTGTCTCTCTCTCTCTCTGTTACTCTCTCCTCTCTCTTCTGCCACCCCCCTCTCTCTCTCTCTCTCTCTCTCTCTCTCTCTGTTTCTCTCTCCTCTCTCTTCTGCCAACCAACCCCTGTCTCTCTCTCTGTCTCTCTCTCTCTCTCTCTCTCTCTCTCTCTCTCTCTCTCGTGTGAAAGATACATACGGCCTCATCCAGTGAGGATTGTACACCAACCCTGGACCCCAACATTCATTAACAATTCAATTCAATTCAGAACTTTATTTCAGACTCAACTGCACATTAACATTAGCGGTGATAATTTTATGCGCTTTATAAATACAGTCTATTGTTATTATTAATATTATTTGTATCAGTATTATCATCATTATTATCAATATTACCACCGTCATCATTTATACCCCTTTCTGAAGGTGAAGAGGGGGGGGGGGTGGACACGTCGCCCGCGCAACTTGTTTCTACGCCACCGTCTTAGCCTTCTCTGCCCCACCCTCCCTTTTCACAAATCTTTCGCTGCATTTCAATCCGAAACTGATCGAAACCCGAGGTTGCAGTCGCATATCCGAGCTTTATTTCTCAGGTTCAATCAGGGTAGTTTTAAAATAGTTTCTGAGTGCAGTCAAACGAGTCATTTTACAGTTTGACATTGTCGGAAGCGAGTGTGCGTTATTTCGAACTGCATTGACATCTGAAACTGGTGTTTTGAGGAGTTGTTCGCTAGTGTGACATTATTTTCCAGATTTATTATCGTTGTGAGCTGGTGCATGGTTAAGATTATTTCGCTGTACTCCGTTCAAAAGTACAATTTTTCTGAAGATTTCTCAAGAAAGGAATATTGCCGTCCCTTGTTCTTACGTTGTACTTTGTTCTTTCGTTGTACTGACCTGTCATCTTGGAGTATGTCAACAGAAGGTGCGTTTACAGCTGTAAACTCGGCCTTTACGGTAGCAGAACCCGAGGTAAGAGAAATGCGTAGGATGGGAGGGAGGGGGAGAAAATGAGAGAGAGAGAGAGAGAGAAAGAGAGAGAGAGAGAGAGAGAGAGAGAGATATTATATTATATGTATATATTTGCGTGTACATTACGTGATGACTGATGATTTTTCTCCTGTGTAGTATCCCCGTACTTTCCGGGTAATCCTTATCTCTCATTGAGTCCCAGTAATTAATTAATGCCTTTATTAACGCCTACCGTTTGAGAGTAATCATTATCATGACCTTTCGTTCTGATTGTGAGTTCCCTCTAAATATAGCTACTGATATCAAGTTTATGACATGACAAATAGAGTATAAGTTAACGATAAAGAATATAGTGACCTACTTTAATATAGAGAGTACAATTCAACGTGTTCTAGAAATAATGTTACCAATACCCTACAGGTGACGCAAACAATAATTATCATGGGGAAAATGTCTAGTTTTGGAGAATGAGGTAAAGGAAAATAATCCCCCTCTCTTTCCCTCTCTCTCCCTCTCCCATTTTCACGTAATATGGCAACGCAATTTTATTTCCGAAATGTTTGTTACTGTATAGAGGAGAGAGTTATTTCTTTTTAACCGCCCGGTAACGTTTATTGAAGGCCACTGTAAAACAAGCATGTTTGACAAGACCTATATCACATTTAGAGTGTGCAGTAAATGAGTCCACGAAGTTCACGATTGACTACTTAAACCATTAAAATGTTCCGAACAGCAAAGCTGAAGGCTACAAATCCCGTTTTTGTTAAAGCTTTGTAATAACGGGTTTAACAAAATTTAGTATAGGTCTAGTAGACTCCGATCCACTAACCATCTCTATAGGCTGGATGATAAGCTTTATCCAAGGTTTCTGTTGAATCATGATTTTGATAAGAATTTTTAAATTCTCTACTCAGTTTTAATCCTCGCAGTTGATATGAAGAAATTACAATATACTACAAAATGTAACATTATATTGAAAGAGAATATATGGTCAATCGAAATATATATCGATAAAACAAGTTGCGTGTATAATAAGAGTTTGAAAAATGATATTTCGGAATAGTTACAATAATGATCATTTTCATGTTCTTTATTCAAAAGTCTTGTTGCACAGGTTTCACCGTCGCCGTTAATTTCACGCGCCATAAATACCAAAGAGTATTTCTGAAATTATTCTGAATCCGATAATCAGTTACTAAGAATTCAATGTCAGATATTTACTTAAACATTTTGTCTAAAGTACATGACTGTTATTCCATTATGTGGCATCCCCTGTACAATACCGCACCCGTATCAGAAACATTATGTTACTCTTCTATTGAATTTGCTTAAGCATAACTGCAAATTTGTCAACAGCCTAAAATCCGAATTCAAACAAAGAACAGATACCCACGTCTATAGTCCACAATTCATCTTTTTAGTACTCAGACGAAAACATTTGTGTGTGACATTTTTTATTCATCTTAGAAACATTGATTACTGTAGAATGCATGCTCACGAAATCTGTCATTAGTAAAGGTTGTTATGGTAAATAATTTCTTAGAAAAAAGAGAGGAACGAATTACCCCCCCCCCCCCCCCCCTGTATCGGGAGTTACTGTATCACTACTATTTCTGCATGTATTTGACCGCGTTATTGTATAGCACGTTAGACCGTGGGCAGTATAGGTCCATGGTTAGACTTTGCACATTTTCAACTCGTTTTGAACAGTGGTATATCTAGGATTTTGAGATGGTGGGGAAGGGGGCGGCGGAGCGCCAAATTTTAAAATTGCATGCTATGGGACCCCCCCCCTCCCCATGTGTGCATGCCTCTTGCGCGCCCATGATATGGATCTGCCGCTTTTTATATCTTTAGCGCCTCAGCCGCCCCCTCCCACCCCTCTCTTTCTTTCTCTCTCTCTCTCTCTCTCTCTCTCTATATATATAATTTAAGACGATGATCTTTATATAAACCACGTGAAAAGTCTTTGCTGATTGACAAGCAAATGTTAAACATAAGCTTATCAAGGAGTACAATATGATCAAACGGATCAAATTCCTTCTGAAAGTATAACGTTGCCATAACAACAATGTGAACTTTATCCATACTATCCCATGTTCAGCCAATCTACCTTCTGTAACATTCAGTCGAGATGTCGCTGCTTAGTGTTGGTCCAGGGATTTGTGATTATCACAAATCCCTGGTTGGTCTAAATTCAGACTGTTTTCGGTAATCGTAATGTCAATTTGTGTTTAACAGATTGAAGATGAGGTTCTCGAGTATACTATCCCTGATATCGTGGATAATATTGATATTGGTCTAGGTTACAGCTTCTCATTTCTCTCGCCACTTTTGGACACAGATATTACTTTAAAATATTAATATGGACAGCATGAATGGAAATTAATGACCTCTCGTGATCAGACCGTCATTTTTTAGAAACGGTTGCACCTTCTCCCTTGGGGGCCTCTAAAGTTCAACATGTATACAAAAGCTGTTGAAATATTGTCACAACTTTACTCTTTTTCGAGATTTCTGTTTGGATTAGGGCTTCTAGGTGTTAACTGAACAAACTGAGGCATTTCGATCAACCCACCGTCTAGTAAGAGAAGAAAGAAAAACTTAATGTAAGATACGTGATAGGCAAGGATAAGGCATGCCAATTCGCAACCGTAAATATTTACTTATTTGTACAATATAAGTCTATTGAAATCGATTTTACTTCTGAAAGCAGTGGACAATGAATGGAAAAGAAGTGAATGCACAGCTTGACTATTTTGTTGAGGTTGGTATAGTGTTAAGGAACTTATGCACATACTTCCATTTTTTGCCTAAAAGGTTAATCACTTAAAAAACAATATCAGCATTATTTTGTATGACTACCTCCCATGCAAGTATATAACTTTTAACTTGTTGTCTAAAATATTATGATGTATATTATCTAAGCCACCCTTCACATAACACAATTATGCATCTTCGCACATGCTTAAGTACCTCATAAAATATCTGATCCACGACTTCATTGCACTCATAATTATTGTTCGTTGCATTTGTTTCCAAAGATCACTTACTTGTGAACTTTGAATCAGAAATCAAACAAATGCAATATCTTTGTTATCGATATTGATATACTTGAAATGGATAAAACTAATCTAAAATAAACAACGATGAAAAATGACAAATTACGAGCCGGATAATTACATATGCATCAGATTATGGTTTATGTAAAAAAAAAAGATCACTCTTTCGACAGGGCTAATGATAAAATAAACAATAAAAACATTACCGTATTTATGAACATATGTGTTTATGATCACAGTCTTTTCCACAATCATAGTGCATCAAAATCAGTTATGCGTCGAACTTTAAACTGTTAATGACAACATTATTTATTTAGAAATAGGGCACGTTGCAGTGCATATTATAATTGAGATTCTCTTTAAAGGTACTATATCCCTTATGCAGCCAACCTCAAATTCTGTAGAACTTTGCAGGAATAATGAATATGTCATGTATGTCCTATCTGTGAAATTTAAACGTTAGCAGTGTCCTCATATTCAAGTTATGCAAGGAAACCCGTTTACTTGCTAGACTTCACTGTCAGACACTATTGAGTGACTGACTGGCTTTTTTTCCTTCTTTGGTAATAACATACATGAAAAGAGTTGTAAAGGGTACATGAGCATTTGTCTACATCAATAACCCACTTCTTGTGATGGCCAAGATTAAACTGATTGAATCTTTGCGCAGCATAAAACGTATGACCATTCGGAACAATTGTCTGAAAATCAAGACTATTACTTTTGGGCTCTATAGCCCTAAAGTCGATTTGACAACTAATAGTCGTTATTTTCCCACTTGAGGACATTTTCAAGCCCCACCTTTTTTAGGGAAGTTCTAAATTAGTATTATCTTTCAAATGCAGTTGGAATTTAACTTTTTCATTTTTTGGGCCTGCAAATGGGACATAGTACCTTTAAAATGCCATTTCCTACTGCAAATAGACCCTGCACCCCTCCCCACCGAACCTAGTCTGCCGACACAGACTCTAATGTGACACTTTAACACAATTCCTAAAGCCTTGAGCACAGCCTAGATGGCAGTGTCCGGAGCAGCGTAAGTACAGAGCCTATTGTAGGCTGACTGTGCAGACATTGTTACTTCCCCGAACCGACCAGTTGGCACTAGAAAGATATCAATCAAGCTTAGTTTGTACCTCCGGAGCAACCATCAATCAGTACTGTTTTACTGTAGATCCTGTTATACAGGTCATTTAATTTGGATGTGTCATACAACTCCATTCTAAATTATCCAAACCATCATGAAGAAAATCTTGAGCTATACTGTAGATCTTCTTTCCTGATAAAATATTTTTGAGTGAAACACCAAAGAAAGGGAAGAAATGGCTTGGCTGCGGCATTCATAAAAGGCTCCCAAATCCCTTATCGAACAATAATATTTCTATTCAACAAATTTTACTATACACCTGCTATACTAGGCCAACGACCGAGCAGATATGATGCAAAATCAATATCATTTTCTCCACATAAAGTAAAACGAATCATGCGAAATTTGCGACTCTGAGCTGCGAATATAATGCAACATTTATTTTCCACAATGGGAACAAAAAAGGAAAATTAATGGTCTTGAAAATCTCTTTTGACAAGAAGCTTTATATTGTTATCCATCGATTGTAATTCTTCTCGCACCCAACTGAGTCCATTTATGCAACTGTTAACATTTCTTTAAGATAACAGATCATTATCTGCAAACATTTGCTTCGTCTGTGCACTGTTTATTAACAACATCCCTAAGGCATTGTGGGCGTTTCATCCTTCGAATATTAGTTTAACCTCGAACTATTTAATGGGTTACGAATTGCTTTCGAACGCATTGTCATTTATATTTTGTTTTTTGTATTTTTTAGTCAGTCGAAGTGGAAAGTTAAACTCTTTATGTTGAGTATGTCCTTGTATTCATGGTTGAACAGTGGTGACGCCACAAGGGAGTTAGACTACAGTCACACCGGCAAACCGACTCCACACCGACTCCAAATAGACCGACTCGTGTGTATTCGAGTTAATATATTTTGCTCGGTCTGTACTCGATCTTGTTCCGATCTTTGTGGTGTGACTGGGGTATATTTCACACTGACGAGACCGATAAGGCCTTTTCAAAAAAAAAAAAATTGTATTGCCCTTGAGACCGACCCAAGAATCTTGAAATCTACGGTCGGCTTTTTAAAAGAGTTTTTTTTTTTTTTTTTTTTTTTTTTTTTACCTTTAATTTTTTTCTCCGACCGACACATGTTTTGGCACCTAAAGGGCAATACAACATCTTTGTTTAAAGGCCTAATAGAACAGCGATCATACACAGAACATAACATGGTATTGCACCGAATGGCTAAGGCAATTTAACGGGTCGTTTTTTTTTAAAGTCGGTTTTGAGCCTATGACAGGAATAACACCTCAGTTGCATCTACGAGATCGACACCAGACCAGCAATACACCGACAAAACCAACAACAACAAAAAACAACATAACATTGCACAGTGTATGCGCTTGAAGAGCAAAACAATTATTCGGTTTTATTTACTACAACGTAAAGCGCTTTGAGCATATTTATGTAAAGGGGTGTGGAGTCGGCTTTAAGTCAGTTTGCGGTGTGACTTTAAAAAATTTAAAAAAAAGGGGGGGGGGTTTCCTCCAAAATACACACATACAAAAATCCAAAGGGGGGGGGGGGGGTTAACCCCCACCCCCCCCCCCCCCCCCCTGCGTACGCGCCTACACAGTCTACCCTTTTGAGGTGATAAACAAATTTAATTTTAATTGTGGCCTTGCGATTAGAATGTGAAAAACACTCATAATTATCTGAAAGCGATTGCGAAAGGTTTACTATGTTATACATAATATCCACATACTCTTGATGGTATTTGAATAGCAATGGCTTTCAGTAAATTTTCTTTTACAATATTCTTCCAAATTTACATGAAAGAAGGAAAGAGCTTACACATTATTTTTTCAATTTTCCCAGAACCTAATGGATAAATAGATATCATTGAAAATGTGTCGGACACAGGTGGGTTCCATTTTTAGGATATCGGTCAATTTTCCTCTTATTCCATGCAAAATAGATTAATCCATGGAATATTGTTCATTTTTTATATCACTTTATCACGTTGTCCTTGTGTCCATTCACTGAAAAACTGCCCTAAATGTTTACTAATGGCTCACAAACTCGTACACCTGAGTACTTTACTGCCGGAGTGAGTGGCGTAGGTGCTAGAGCGGCAGGGGGCACACTCCCAAACGAATTTATCAAACAAATGGAAAACAAGGAAAACGAGTGAGAGCGAGGGGAGGGAGAAAGAGAGAGTAAAAAGTGATGGATGGGGGAAGGAGGGAGAAAGGGAGAGGGAAAAATGGAAGGTGAAAAGAAGAAGACCAGTGCCCTTTGCCCCCTTGTTTGGACAATCGAACGTCTTTTTATCAAACTGACGATTAGATTAGCACAATTAAAGAGACGTATGATAAGTGCGATTGCCAAAACAGTCAGATTACTATGAAAGATTATCGATTTGATCTCATCAGCTCTTGAACTTTGGATTTATCATCTATTACATTGTTTGTTTAAGAATGCAGGAATTTCTTGCTTATTTCTTGACTGATATAGGTGTAGCCTATATAAATATCTATTTCACAGTGTCATTTATAGTCGATACGTATACTTATACCCTTGCCATACCCCCAAACCGACCAATAATCGATATAATCTAGATCATGTCGTGCTAATGTAATTTTGGTTGGGTCTATTATCGGTCTGGTGTTGGTATCGTCGGTGTGACAGGGGTATTAGTTATTAAAGCGTAACAAACAAAGGCTGTCAATCATTACAATCACACTGTTCACATCTGAAATATGCTGCCCCCCCCCCCCAGGCTTTTCCTTACACATAGGCCTATCGCAAATCAGTTATGATTACACAATTACAAATTTAAAACAAATATCATGTGTGTTTGGTGAGATTGTTCAATAGCGGATCTAGGAAAATTCTGAAGACTTAAAGTTACCCCCCCCCCCGAAGAAAATCAAACAACAACAACGGTAACAATAATAACAAGAACAATAAAAACAACAAGAACAATAGCCTGATTAGTAGTATAGACTTTCGGGTTCGAGTTCGAGTATTTTTTTTTTTTAAATTGGATCAGGGATGATCTCTAACACGTCTCTGATTGAATGGTATATGTTTCCGTTCATATTACCGTATGCAAATGAACCACATAATGTAAATATAAGTCTAAAGTTCAATGTGTTTACACCCTATTTTCCTCAAGCGGAAATCTTCCATTAATAAATCACTGCAGCAAGCTTCTTGTTTTGATTCCCAAATACGACGAATGTTTACTTTGTAGTCCATTCTCCCGCATTTCACGACTTCTGTTTTTCAATTCAAGAATGTATTGACATTGTATTTTGCAAACGTGTAGGATGATCATGTTTCATGTTTACAGGCCATGTATACATGAAGAATGCCTGAATGATAGTATATATAATAAGATCCTAAATTATAAAATGAACTTAGTTCACCTCTGTGTAGATATTAGACATGGCTTAACAGGGTTATATCACATGAATCTGACGTTAATGGTGCCCATGTGTTGTGCATAAATGTATCTCTTTACATGAAAACGAAATCGTTGCATGTGTTACAAAAACCCGTATTATCTTGCCATTCATCAGCATGTTTAGAGAAGTTTGATAAAAAACAGCTCGTTATTTCATGGACTTTCAATCTTATAAAGAAAGCATATAGTTTTCATGGTTGTCTGTGGATTGTAAAATGCACCATGAGGGGGGGGGGGATTTTTATTTTGTAACCCGATCGAGCCTTTCAGATGATAATTTTCGGGTAGCACAAAACCAGACCCTGGAAGATGAAAAAGAAATGCCAGTGAGATGAGAGACAAACAATAATACTAATAGAGTAGAATACCAAACAAGCGGGAGCAGCACGACAAAGGAAACTAGATCTATTTTAATTTGTGTGTAAACGAATACCTTGATAGAGGGCGATATTGTGAATAAGTACGCCGAGACAGAGCCATTCGCTGATTTTCAAGCCAGGAATTATATTACGACGCGACTACCCCGACACGACTTGAAGAATTAGACTAGACGTAAATAGTCAAGTGACTGAACGCCATAAATACAACCAATAACAACAACAACAACAACATTCGCTGATTGGTGGGGGGGGGGGGGGGGAGGGGGCAGAAAAAAATCCGCACCACCCCCACTCTAAAATGTTACATGCAGGCCCCGGGGAACGTTTTTCAAAGTTGGGGGGGGGGGCTAAAGTATTTACGATCAGGTAGAGCAAAGCGAGCGAAGCAAGTGGAGCGTAAATTGGCTTTGGGTCCTGGGGCGGAGCTCCCGGAAGCCCAGGGGTTTTAGGCATTCAAGTACGGTCGGATGAGCATATTTTGATACCTAATTTGTGACACTGGCATGCAGGTCACTGAATAGAGTGGAGTAAAGGGGGCGTAGCACCAATAATCTAAGGGGTTTTAAGGCATTAAATGACGATCAGATGAGCATCGAGGGGCTGCCATAACCCTAAAAAGGCCCGGCTATTTGAGGTCTTAATACGGCCTACAAAGGTCCAATTAATGTGAAAATTAGCATGGTGATATATTAAAGTATATTGAATAAGATGGTAATGTTTATTTTCTTTTATGTTTATTTTTTATTTTTTTATTAATATTTTTATGACAATATGCAAAAAAAAAAGGTAAATATACTTACACACAGACATATGTGACAATTGTGATGATATTTTGTCACCTAACACCTGAACCATAGGTCCCCTCATACAAAATCTGATATCGAAATGTGCGGGAGACATGAGGAAAAAAACTTTTTTTTTCAGCGCCCAAGGATCAGGGGTTTTGATGCAGCGGCAAAAATTCTACTGGGGGGATTATGGCTCCCCGGCCTTATTAGGGTTAAAGCCCTTGGTGGGATCCAGGTGGCAGAGCCCCTGGAAGCTCAGGGAAAAATCACTGGTTTCGAATTAGAAATAAGCCACGTTTGAATTTCATTAGGGGGCAACTGCCCCCAAGCCCCCCCCCCCCATCATTACGCCAGTGCGAGGGAGCATAGTGAACGAGAGGGGTGAAGGTGACGGAAGTGACTTCCCCCTCACAGGTTTTTGAAGTTTTGTTGTATTAACGTTAATAGCAAAACTATAGTATAAAAACAAGCAATATACTATTTTTCGCACTTTACTTTTCTACAATATTTACTTGTACACTTTGAAGGATATTATGCGAGGGAGCATAACTCCCGAGCGAGAAGATTTTTGCATTTTTATTTGTCTAAACGCTGCACTCTTGGGCTCTCCAGAGCCTAGCAGTTTGTCGCAGTCTTTAGTCAGTATTTGCTATACACTTTTTTTGTGTGCACTTTTTCACATTTTCCGGGGGGGGGGGAGCGAAAAATTCCCTGAAAAAATTGAGGGGGCGTGTCCCCCGTCCCCCGCCCCCAACCCCAGGATCGTCGCCCCTGGTGACATGTGTATTGAGACAAAACAAGATTTTTTTTTTTTCTTTGTGGGAATTGTTGCTGTGCTGGGAGTGTAGGCAAAAATGTAGTTCTGACATGCTTTGAGTGAAACAGGAAATATAGTAACACCAGCTGGCATGGCACTTTTATCAGGATTGGAACCCTTTAAATAAGTACGTTGAACTTAAGGGGCGGATAATTCTAATTCACAATTCCGGAAGAAAAAAAGAAGAGAAAGAGGTATCACATTTTGTGAAGGTGTCTTTTAATTTATGCCACATTGTTGAAGGGGGTGAGGCGTACGACTGAGCCCCTAAATCCGCAAATGTAGTGAAACCGAACGTTGTGATCGCCGATACTACAATTGGTGGATGGGAAAGGAGGGGGGAAGGGGTAGTGTATTGATCCTATGTTTTGCTTTTCACATTTTTTTGCATCCACGTACGCGTATCATTGGCAGAGGGTGCTGCTATTGTAGCAGAATTGTACCTTTATTTCAAGGGCAAGTCCACTCCAAAAATAAATTACTTACTATTATAAATAAAAAAACCAATCAAAAAAGGTTATAGTGTGTAGATGATGAATGAGGGAAATTATGAAAAGGAAGCCACCTAAAATGAAGTGACGGTTCCCCGAATATTGACAATGTTTTCTTATGCATGTTAACCAAAATACAAGTCATGTACACACATATTATTTTGTGTGTGCATGTTTGTGTGTGTGGTGGGGGGGGGGGCGAAGTTGTGTAACCTAGGTTTTTAAATGGGTTTTATCATATGGGGGGGGGGGAGGTGTAACTATAAATTTTAATCACATAATCACCGAATGAAGGACATTATTTCATCGAGAAAAGAGAGAAAGAGAGAGAGAGAGAGAGATTGGCATTTTGGTAATATGAGAAAACGTATTTCCCGTGTAATCTATCTTGGTTATATCGTATGGATAGGAGCGAGATTTGTCCCGGGGATTTTTCTCCCGTTTTATTCTGTGCACGTGGAATGATATCGTGGTAACAATGCCAGATGCCATGCCCTTGAAATGATTATACCCTCATATTTTTGATAATAACTTATAATATTTCATAACTTTGGACCACATCATGAAGCCGCATGCGTGGATAGTCCTATATACCCATCTGTGTGGAGTGCTTTTCACTTCAAGCAAGATTTATTTGTTATGACTTTTGATGATTCTATACCGTGTGAGTCAAAAAAAAGTTTACACCTAGAAAATTGCTAATTATTTTTAAAATCATCCACGAACAGTAAATTATTATATATCTTATGAAAGAGTGTTTTATCCCAAATCATTTGGTACCATTTTTGTGTGGTATGTGTTCACGCTTGGATGAACAGGAGGCATTGTTTGCGAGAGTGCAAAAATCGACTTGCGCCAAAGTTGCTTATGTGATGTTTTTATAAAACAATTGGGATTTGGGTATTAATTCGGTCTTTGCACATCCAAATAACATCCCTAACAAAATTAATCATGCCACACATATCAAATATCGAATATCAAATATCAACGAACATTTGTGCGGGTGTGTGTGGGTGCGTGTGACTTTGCCCTTTGCAAAATGCATATGCAAAGCATTTCATTTGATACATTCATTTCACTCTATCACTTCGCTAATCCCAAAATAATACATACTGTAGGCATCACTTTGGCGCAAGTCGATTTTTGCACTCTCGCAAACAATGCCTCCTGTTCATTCAAGCTTGAACACATACCACACAAAAATGGTACCAAGTGATTTGGGATAAAACACTCTTTCATAAGATGTATAATAATTTACCGTTCATAGATTATTTTAAAAATAATTAGCAATTTTCTAGGTGTAAACTTTTTTTTGACTCACACGGTATAGAACCTCATAACATATTTTCAGGTACGAAGTAGTGGTTTGTTTTACATGACTGCTAGGAAAGCATGTGTATGCATGCTGCCTTGTAAGTAAGCAACCAGATGACAGACGGCTTTAAGTCCTCTCCGAGGGACTTGGTAATGAGGATTAATTCCTTACCAAAGGGCACTAGCGAAACGACGGTTTCGAACCCGGGAACTCCCGGTCACAAGACCATTGCTCTACCACTGATCGATCGCGTCTCCTTCATAGTTTACCGTTCCCAATAACTTCAAGCAATTTCTTTTGCAATGCATTGGCGGCACGACCAGTCAGCGCAACTCAATTTTATCTTTATAAAGCTATATCCCTTTCTTCTCAGTCCAGGTTTGAAAGGTTTTTGTGATATTTGGTAATACGGGACAATATCTATAGGTGAGATATAATTCTGAATCATTCCTCAAATTTCAAGAGATAATGTCTCGAACACGTCTTTCCCCTATAAATCTGTTTCCTCTTCAGTCTCTACACCAAAGGCACACAAAACATGTATTATTATCATATCTAAAAGCCTGTTGAAATAACTCAAATGCCTATTAACAGTTTTCCATGTATGATTTAGCCAAATAGTGTATAGTCTGCAGGCGCGTACACAGGGGGGGGGGGGTAATTAAAAAAAAAAAAAAAAAATATATATATATATATATATATAGCAAAATGTCAAATTTTCAAATTTCGAGACCCCCCCCCAAAAAAAAAAAGTGTCCTCTTACCCCCCCCCCCCCGCCCCCCCCCCCGCCCCCCCCCCCCCCCCTCCCCCTGAAAAAATCCTGCGTACGCGCCTGATAGTCTGTATGCTTAATCCGCACACCAATGCTGATTTAAATGAAATTTGAAGTTTGAAGCTTGAACTGTATTATAAATAATATGATTAATATTCAGTAAAAAGCGAAACGGAAAATCAGTACCAAATTAACTAAACGTACAAGGAGAACAACCTCAGAGGGAAACGAGACAAGATATTACAACCTCTTTCTTAGATACGGGAGCTCTCAGATGCCCAAAGGAAGAAAGACAAGACAGATCCAGTAGTTATATCTCACCGAGAGAAATTAGTGGTGACGGGTAATTATAAAATCGAGTTGCTGGACCTTAATTCATTGGGACGAACAGAGGACAAGAAGTAAAGTCTCGTATTCTCCTCTAACCGATTTGAAAAGATCCAGGATCATTATAATCACAATGCTCAACATATCCACCTGGATGGTGCTCAAGGGGTCTATTGTACTGTTAATGTTATAGACCTAACGAGCATATCAGGACAATTACCCCCTGGACAATCACCACCCTGAACCCCCTCCCCCCCCCACCCCCGAGGACAATAACCCCCTATAGGACAAATACACACCACCGAAAATTACCCCCTCCCCCTATTCATAAAAGAGGAGTCCATCATGATAATAAGTAAGTTTTAATAAATGCAGATTTTTTTGAATTTTTTTTTGAGGGGGGGGGGGGGGGAATTGTCCGCGGGGCTGATTTCCAGGGGGTGGCAGGGGGTGGGGTAATTGTACACTGGGGTAATTTTTCGGATGGTAATTGTCCTTGGGGGTAATTGTCCTAGAACCCCTAAAGAGATCGACTTCTCGAGATGTGGATTCTTGTGGTCTCGTTTTCTCACTCCGGGAAATCGACTGAACGAGAAAACGGCCCCACCTTCTTATTAGTGGAATTGTTTAGCATCTGTAAGACTAGGAAGAAATAATTAAATTAAGTTAAGTATGGTAACAAGATAAGGGCGGGGTCATCTCTCTAAAGAGTTGCCTTTCTAATGAAGTGTTTGAATGTAACTATATACAATTTAGACCATTTATGACAGGTATTGAAATTACAAATTCACATGATGATTATGTTAATTCTTGTGATGGAAATGGTATGTTTTCTATCGCACATTTTAATTGTAGAAGTTTGAAGAGAAATTTCGAAAATATGAGTAATTTTTTGAAATGTTTTACACATACATTTTCACTCATTGGATTAACAGAAACATGGTTAACCAATACAGATACACCCCTTTTAGAATTGCCAAATTATATTTTTATTACAAACAACCGTCAAAACAAGTGTGGTGGAGGAGTAGGTATTTATCTTAACAATTGTTTAAAATTTAAAAGACGAGAAGACTTAGAGATATTGAATGACTGTGTAGAAACGATTTGTGCTGAAATTTATTGTCATAATAACAATGTTGTTATTATTGTAGTATATAGACCTCCAAGTAAACCATTATCAACATTTTTGGAAGGTGTTGAACTAATAATGCATAAAATATTGAATGAGAAGAAAGAATGTTACTTTCTTGGTGATTTTAATGTTGACCTACTTTCTTCAAGTCCATCCGTCAGTACTTTTGTTGATTTATTTACGTCATACTCTTTTTTACCTGTGATATCAAAACCAACCAGAATTACACCTCACTCTGCAACCCTCCTCGACAATATATTTACAAACGAATCTGATAATGTTATTAAGTCAGGTATACTTGTTTCTGATGTCAGCGATCACTTACCAATTTTTTTAATCATTGATTGCGATTTTGTGAATGAAATAATAAGTTATGTAACATTTAAACGTAAGATTGACGATGATTCCATTGTAAGATTTTGTATACTTTTACGTAATCAAAATTGGGAAGAAGTTTATAAATCAAATGATGTTGATCAGAAATTTAGTACATTTCTTGATCAATATATTTTACTTTATAATGCATGTTTTCCATTGAAAAAAACTGTGCAAAAAAGAAAAAAAAGTGATAAACCATGGTTTAATGCATCTTTGAAGAAAAAATGCAAAAAAAAATATAAATTGTATCATAGGTTTATAACTAATCCTACTCCTCATAGGGAAGCTAAATTTAAATGTTATAGAAATGTTGTAAACGATGAAATACGAAAATATAAACGTGATTATTATAATAATAAATTTAATAGTTGTAAAGGAAATATCCATAAGACCTGGAAAGCTATAAATGATGTTTTGAAGAAATCTAATGGCAAGAAACAATGTCAAACTATATTGTATAATGGTGAATCAACTGATGATAAAAATGTAATTGTTAATGGTTTCAATGAATATTTTGGTACTGTTGGCACTAAAATTGCTGATAACTTGCCGAATTTGAATGTCGATTTTAACAGTTTTTTAAATAATGTAAATTACTCTCAATCAATGTTCTGTGAATCCATAACATTTGCAGAAATTTTAGATATTGTAAAAAAAATTAAGGATAATGCAAGTCCAGGTGACGACGACATTAATACAAAAGTTTTTAAAAAATCTATCTGTTTTGTTTTAAAACCATTGTGCAATATTTTTAATCTCTCTTTAGATCAAGGAGTGTTTCCTCATAGACTTAAGATTGCTAAAGTTATTCCAGTTTTTAAAAAGGGGGATCGAGCCCAATTATCTAATTATAGACCAATTTCGCTTTTATCAATTTTTTCCAAGACTTTCGAAAAACTTGTTTATAAGAGACTTATTTCATATATTGATCAATATCAGATTTTATACAAAAGACAGTTTGGATTCAGAAAAGGTTATTCGACATATATGGCTCTTGTAGAATTAACTAACAAAATATCTCAAGTATTCGAGGAAAAGAAATTTCTTATTGGTATATTTTTAGATTTATCGAAAGCATTCGACAGCATTAATCACGAAATACTTTTAAACAAAATGGAACGCTATGGTATAAGAGGTACACCCTTAAAATGGTTTCGGAGTTATGTCAGTGATCGTAAACAATATACATTTATAGACAACCACAAATCTGATTTATGTAATATATCTGTTGGTGTGCCCCAGGGATCCGTTTTGGGGCCCCTATTATTTCTATTGTTTATAAATGATCTTCAATTTATTAGTGATGTATTATACTCAATTATCTTTGCCGATGACACAAGTCTCTTTATTTCAGGTAATGATGTAGCAGAAGTTAATAATGTATTGAACGTAGAAATGAAAAATGTTACTAAGTGGTTCTCTGCTAATCGATTGGCTGTAAATATTGATAAAACTTGTTACATGATATTCAAACCTAAGAATAATGAAGACTTAATACAAATATTTATTGGAGATTGCTTAATACAACAAGTTAAACAAACAAAATTTTTAGGAGTTACAATTGATGATAAAATAACATGGAAATTACATATCGATGACATTTGTGCAAAAATTTCTCAAGCCGTAGGGGTAATGAATAGATTAAGAAGTGTTGTTCCAATGAGGATTCTTTTAACTCTGTATTACACAATGATTTTACCTTATTTATCATATTGCAATATTGTATGGGGTAACAGTGCACTGTATCTTAGAAATAGAATTGGAGTACTCCAGAAACGTGCAATACGTGTTATTTGCAATTCACAACCTCTTGCCCACACAACCCCTTTATTTCAGCAGCTGAGTATTTTAAAAGTGGATCAAATGTGTAGTTTGCAAATTGCAATTTTTATGTACTCCTTTTTTAAGAACATTTTACCAGATAGTTTTAATAATTATTTCACTTCAAATTGTACAATTCATAGCCATAGTACCAGAAATTCAAATCACTTAAGATTACCGTTATATAAATATAGTTTCTCTCAAACAACAATTTCTTACACTGGTGTAAAATCCTGGAATTCAATACCAGTAGAGATTAAGAACAGTCCGACACTTTCTAATTTTAAACGTAAATTTAAACTGTATATTTTACATAAAAACAATTCTCAAACTTATAGTGGTACAATATAATTTTTTGTTTGCCTGTCTAATTTGCCAACTTAATTTTGTTTTATCATGTACTGTACGTCGCTTTTGTTTGTGGGCTTTTGGTTTGTTTTTGTTTTTGGTTTGTTTTTATATATAAAATATCTAATATTGTTCTGGGGATTAGCCTCGACAGGCCCCTGGCCTTTGTTGGTCCCCCCACATGTTTTTTATATACATGTATTTAGTTGTTCTTAGATTTTGTTCGCTATTTGTTTCTCTTAATATTATTGTTTGTTAATACTGTATTTTTTATATGTTTGAACATGTATGTATACTTGTTGTTTTTTATGAACATGTGGAAAATAAACTTGAAACTTGAAACTTGAATTAAACCTATGGTTCAAAACATTTAAAGGTATAATCGGGAGCGCCAGGAGGGTCAAATATGACTGACATGAGCGCTATACAAGAACCCATTATTATTATTATTATTAATGGCACAGAAAAAAACAAAAGAGTCAATTGAAAATCAATCGTCCCAGTAATTGCACTGCAATAAAGCAAACAAAATTAAATATGTATATTCATGTATGTCTAAACCTGGATTTGATTGTATGTCTAACGTACACCAACGCCACCAGACACACAAGTGAACTTTGGAATTTGCTTTAGGGGAACTGTTGACTATCATCCACATAAGTTCAGGTCTGTGGGCCAAGACTATGTGACCCTCGTGTGACTACCATGCATAGATCTTCCATTCATTAGTATAACCATAGGTCTATGGTATAACCTATGAACAAAAAGATCAACAACTACGGTCTTCCTTCACCCAGAGAAGTCTGTGGCGTCCTATATCACTTGCTGTCCTATATATTCGCTGATCTCTACTCACTTAGGATCCGCTCTAGATGAACGTGACGAAGAACCCAATGATATAGTTATCGGATGAATTAGTGGAGTTTAGGAATGGAGATCGACTATGCACCCGTGGCTGTAAGTTCAAATATTTTTGTCTCCTGCTTTGTATGCGTCCTCATGTTTTGACTAACTGCGCTGTTGGCTCTGAGTCATTTGTATAATAATGAATACCGCAAATCGATCTTTGAAACTAATCCTGCGTAAGATATGTACTGCATTATCTCTGCATGGATCAAAGTATATATTATGACGACTTTAATTATGTTGTATCATATAAGTTAATTTATGTATACAGTATAGGGGCCTTAAACTGACGTTGTCTAATATATTTAGCCTACTTCTGTATTGCCTACTTCTGTATTGTTTAAAGCCCTTCTAAAATGTTGGGAGCCCCAAATTCGCCAATTAATTGGTGGCAAAATTTCTTCAAGGATTTAAAAAACAAACATGTTTGAAGTTGAATATTGATTACAAAATACATTTTGTATTCTTTCATCGATATTCAACCTCAAAAACATTTGTTTTTAAAATCCTTACAGAAATGTGTCCTAATGACATCCTCTTTTTACAACATGATACAATTTAAGTGAAAATTAGCAGTCAAATTTTTGGGGCTCCCAACACTTTAGTTTAATGTGTGTCTGTTTGTACTCGATGGTCCATATACTGGAATTGAAACCCTATGCTGGGATTTAGCTTTGGCCCAAATCGGGTTTAACGAAGTTAGTTATTCATTATTTTGTTAAACGTGATCTTACATCCAGTGTTTGGTTTAACTGAATATGCAGAATACGGACAGATGAGTTCTAGCAGTAGTTTTTCATTTCAACAAACATAATGGAATGGAGCTTCGATCCTTGCAAACATACATAATATAAAGGGTAAAAGGTGACTTAGCTTTACAAATCTCCACCTTCTTTCAGGTTTCCCGGAGTCCGGTTCCCCCCCCCCCCCCCCCCAAACAAAAGAGACAATTTTTATTACAGTGAATAAATTGTTCGCTTATTATTCGGATTACTCAAGCGTAAGGTTAAATTGCGGATTGGTACGCTACATGATAAACAACTTGCAATGTGGCTCTACTCAAATTAGTAGTTTCCATTAACTAGGTTTTAAAAATATATTCAAATTCATTTGCTTTTTTAGGGTGTAAAATGTCACTCTAGTCTTGATAAGAAGGAGTTGCTAGAGAGATCATCCATGACCGGAAAACGCACAAAAACAATATTTTAATACAATTTAAACAAAAAGCAAACACAAAAGTTATTGTACAGTAAAACCATGCTTCAGCGTACTTTTGATAGAATAATTTTATTCACAATAAATCACACAATAATATATGATTATGATATAAACTGTGCTTCATCAATTAACACACATCATGTGAACATTGGGTATGTTAGCGATATAACGGCGATCAGTCAGTTTTGACTTAAATCACCACCGAGTTTAAATGAAAAATCTGTCACTAGGATTGTGATTATTTTATTATTTTTACCAGATTGAGTGAGGTATTTTAGAGTCCGAAAGAGTTTCAAATCATGAAGAAAAAAAGATGACTCATCCGAAATGTTCTGTGATTGCTGTATTATTATTAATGAAAAAATGCTTGATTATGACAAACCTTACTAAATTATACTACACACGTTTTAGTACAGTATGATTTTGAAAAGGAAAAGGATTAATGGTTACAACGTGTTTGGATTACTAAAACTCCCACTAAACGGAGGCGGGGATTTTAGTTTCCAGGATGTGGAATTTGCACGGATAACTAAGCACATTATCGGGCTTCAAGTTGGGTTCAACCTTTAAAAGATGAGGCGTATTGTAAATAATTCAAAATTGTAATGGAATGCTTGATTAACAAATTAAAAAACACGGAATATATTATTTAAAAGAAATGTAAAACATCTGCAGAAAACGTGATTGAAATTGGGGAAGTTATTTTTAACATTTAACACTTAACATTAATGTTTAAGTTGAAACCTTTCTTTAATTGGTGAACGTTACGTGTAGATCCGTAAATGGTATTTCTGATCATGAGTAAAATATCCTCTTGATAATCATTTATAAGATGTATTATTCAAGAAACGAATATGAATGACATTTTGTTGATGTACAGTTCTAACTTCTGAGATGACATGCTTCTGAATATATTGAATTTCCATCGCTGAATATTATCTTCACCGTATCCTGTTTCTTTTCTCTTCATGTTTAAGGATTATTCAACAATCCATTATAATGTAATCTATAGAAACAATACTACGATCTTCATCAAGACTTTGAGTTCTTTCATTTTGTTTGACTGCCGAACGCTACAGGATTGGAAATATAGGTATAAACTATAAAGTTCAAATGCAATATGTTTTCACCCTGTGTTTCCTCAAGCGGAGCTAACACTGTAGCGAGCTTCTTGTTTTTATTCCCAAATATGCGGCGAATGTTTACTTTGTTAGTCAATTTCCCCGCATTTCACGACCTTTTTTTCAATTCAGGAATCTACTGATGTTGACTAAACGTGTAGGATGATCATGTCTACATGCGGGCTATGTAAACAGAAATGACGCATCCCTAAAATGATAGTATTTAGATTATAATGTGATTCGGTTTTGGTTTCGTACATTCACAAAATTATAAAATGAACTTGAAGTTCATCGCTGTGTAGAATTAGACATGGCTTATCAGGGTTATATCAAATGAATATGACATATAATTTATGGGGTGCCCAGGTGTTGTGCATAAATTTAAGAAAACGAAAACATGTGCATGTGTTAAAAATCCCGTAGTATCTTGCCATTCATCAGCATATTTAGAAACTACTACTAATAAAAACAGCTCTTAATTGTATTGACTTTCGATCTTATAAAGAAAGCATAGTTGCCATGGTTGTGTGTAGATTGTTAAATGCTTAAAGACAATTTGCTATTTATCTTAGATACCAGCACAGAACAAACAAATCATAAAAAAACGTAGCAAACAAAAAATCTTGCCATTCATCAGCATATTTAAAAATTACTAATAATAAAAACAGCTCTTAATTGTATTGACTTTCGATCTTATAATGAAAGCATAGTTGCCATGGTTGTGTGTAGACTGTAAAGTGCTTAAAGACAATTTGTTATATAGAGACCAGCACATGCATAACAAACAAATCATAGCCAAAACATAAACAAACAAAATCTTTTAAATAATTTTAATTAAGTCATCTTAATTTGTCCGTTCATAATTTAAAAAGACCCAGTGTAGTACTGGCGTTGGGGGGGGGGGGGGGGGGGCACCAGTCGTACTGGCTGGATGAAAATTTCGAATTGACAAGGCCTCCGTTGAAGGGGAGGAGGAAGTCCTATCAGTCTTGTCTCCATTCGAGGGGGGGGGGGCTGACATGTTCCGATGTCCTCGTAGCTACGTCATGGGATAATAATAATAATAATAACAATAATAATAATACTGATAATATAATACTAATGATGACAATAATGGATATGTATATAGCGCTTATTAACGCCATTCATTTACAGTGTGAGTCCAAAAAAGTTTACACCTAGAAAATTGCTAATTATTTTAAAATCATGTATGTAAATTATTATACATGATATGAAAAAGCGTTTTATCACGAATCAGTTGGTATCATTTGTGTGTGTTATGTGTTCACGTTTGGATGAACAGAAGACATTGCAGAGGGGGGGGGGGTGGGGGCGGTCGCCCCCCTCAAAAAACGCCGGCCAAAAAAAAAAGAGAAAAAAAAAAAAGAAAGGAAGAGGACGTAGGAAGAAAAAGGAATAAGAGTCGAGAACGGTACAACGAATCGTCCTCTTTCTTTAATAATCTAATGAAACGTCAGAGCTTCTCGCGGAGGAAGGGGAACTTGATTCAAACAAGGATTGAGAGTCGAGGACGGTACAACGGATCGTCTTCTTTCTCTAAAGAAACGTCAAAAGAAACTGAATTTAGATAAGGATTAAAAGTCGCGAACGGTCCAACGAATCGTCTTCTTTCTCTAATGATTTAATGAAACGTCAAAGCTTTCGCGGGAGAGGGAAAACTCCGCCCTCCCTGCACCCACCCCCTAGTAAAAACTGTCAACAAAAAGGTCAATCTACTGCATGGAAAGCAGTTAAAAATTAAAGTTTTCACTGCTCCTTTTGATGGTATTTTATGGCTAAATGGCTCTATTGTGATTTGTGACCCTTTTTGACTTACCATTCACAGGGAGATTGGTGTGATGGTGGTAGGGATGAAATGTATATATATATATATATATATATATATATATATATATATATATATATATATAAGGTGCCCATATATCCAGAAAGTCATAGAGTTATGTCAAACAATAATGAGTCATTATAAAAAATGAAGGAGGGGGCGGGGCGGGGACAGTGGCATATCGTAGGCCCAGTTAGTAAAATATGGATTAATTCATTTCATTCATTCCATTTAATTATTCACTTCTGAATGTATTATATATATATATATGATATATATACTTATGTAATACATCAATATGATAAGAGAGTCACCGATTACGAGGAGGGTGTTGGAGGTGGTCTTTTTTATATTTTACCTTCATTTCCCACTCTTCTTCCTTTTTTCTTTCATTATATTTTTTTCTCTCTTTTTACTTTTGATGGAGGGAGAGGGGGCACTTGTCCTGTGACCCCGTATTTACACCACTATTGCAAGGTGTATCTGACAATCCATCTTTCATTATCTGTCGTTGAACCTGATACCAAAGAGATCCAGTCCTTGATTATATTGGTCGGTACTTTGTTCTCTTTCTCTTTTTTTATGGATTACTTGCCCCCGTAACTTCGTCACTATTGAGAGGTGTATCTGACAGTCCATCTTTCAGCAAAGCGGGGATAGAGGCGACAATAGCTGTCGTTGAACCTGATACCAAAGAGATCCATCCTTGACCATTATTGTTCCGTTGGGTCAGACAAAACGTACAATAATGTTGATTGCTATCTGCTCCTCTGTATTACCGACACGGTCAAAGTCCTATAGAGAATTAAAATGATTTGACCAAAGAAACAAAGAATTAATAGAAAAGATATTTACAAAGAGCATTGAATGCTTGATAAACAATGTACTTTCACGGGCAATGCCACAGGGTTTAAAAATCAGCTTGATACACGTTGGTAAAAACCCAAGAACACACACACGGACACAACTGGTTGGATTTAGATTTTGGAAACACCTCCCAAATCTTCCAGTCGGTCAAAACCAGAAGAAGCTGTTACAAGTGATGTTCCTATTCCTATATATACCAGAATATACTACTGAAAAGGGTGTTTAGTGGGCTACTTTATTGTTGGAATCAGTCAAATTGGAATCAGTCAAAGAGGAATCGTTCGTAATTTAGATGGCTACTGCTAACAACGGTTTCGCGGTTCGTATCGTAATTTCACTCTTCTTCTTAACCTATGCGTTTTGTCAAGGAGCACAATATGACCCAAGTCTTTCCCGGACGGGATATACTGGGGGTTACACTCGATCGCATACAGATTATATGGAGAAATTACAATACATAGTATGAAATGCGATTATTTCAGCCATGTTTCAACTCACCAATCTATTCAAATTTATGACTTTCCCCTCCAAAATATTCGATGACCTGTTATTGTTTCTTAGCTCCGTTAACAATATGAATTCCATCTAGACGGTTTTACATAGAGTATGATTGTGATTTATTGTATTTCGGTGGTCGGAACTCGTGTTATATGCCATAGGTTGTTGCTATGGCTGGCAAGCTTGTGTAAACATTTGTGGTTGCTAATGAAAGCTATTGTTGTAGAAGCATTCATGTAATTTTACTACACGTTTGTGAAAAAGGGTGTAAACTCGCTATTCCCATTATAATGTTAGATCTTAAGCATCAGGGGAAGAAAACAAAAGTCGTTTTGTTGAAGTGTGCAGGAGACCAATACATTGTACTTCTACGTACAGTTTAGATAATTATAATCTTAAACTGGTCGATTAGAATAGAATTTCTTGTCATTTTCGCTGAAAAGGGAATGATTTGTTTATTCTTTCGCAGCACATCAGTCGAGATTCGTACCTTTATTCCAAGATTCACAATCGGTAATGACCCTTAAACTTGTCGAGACTGACCGACATAGCAGTTGTCATGTACTCATAACAGGTAAATGCAGTTGTTTGGAAATTAATATGTATTTACCAATGGCCGACCCTGATCTATGCAATGTACGTGACTTTCAATACAGAGTCATGTATTAAAACAGCTATATTATTTGGATGACCTGTAACCTAGGAACATGCCTCCCGCTATGTTTTATCAAAAATGACAGGAGAGAAAGAGAGAGAGAGGGGTAGAGGGAATGGGGAGAGAGGTAGAGAGGGAGAGGGAGGGAGGGAGGGAAGGAGGGAGGGAGGGAGGAAGAGAGAGAGAAAGAAATAGGTAGGGAAGGAGGGAGGGAAATTGAGAGAGAGAGAGAGAAAGAGAGAGAGAGAGAGAGAGAAATAGGTAGGGAGGAGGGAGGGAGAGAGGAAGGAAGAGAAAAAGAGGACCCCCTCAAAAAACGTATTAAAAAAGCAGAAATACGAAGTTGCAAACCATCCAGAGACTCCTAATAAATTGCGATACTGGTTAATTAATTATATCACTACAAATTTTTATTTTCAGTTTTCTTTATGGATAACTGATTTCCTAATAAAACTGAAGATATAGCGTAACTATTCAATACTGAATGAACGCCATTAAACTATTACCAACAACAACAGCAACAACCTCAAAAAAGACTACAAACATGAAATCATCCGTGACAACGAATGGCTTACGTTACAGTGAGCACGTAGTATAATAGGGTCATCAAGGTTCAAGTTTATCTTGAGGGCCTACACCTTCCACATCTCACCTGTACTTTCTTTTCGGTTTCAACTTTACTCTCAGATCACGGGGCGTCGCAGGAAAGTTTTGAATGGGGGGAGTGGTTTTTCGTACCGAATTTGGCGAAAAGTGTGCTGACAGCTTTCCCACAATTAGGCTAAAGAGAAAGGAAATCTCTGATCAAGTTTGTTTTTTATTTTTAAGTACTCTGTTATGAAATTTTGTGAACGGTACAAAGAAAACGTTAACTTATGAACAGATAAATGAATAAAATAAAAAGACCCCACCCCCAAGAAAATAATGAAAATAAGATCGATAAAAACTCTTCACTCGCCATATAGGGAAACCACCAATTAAACATTTGTTTTTAATGTTTGATGGATGGAGAAGCAACAGTTTTTTTTTTCATCGGCTATATCCCTGTCAGTGTAACGCAAGCAATCTTTGTTTAAAGCTAATCTTGAGCTCTGGTATATGTGAATCGTATTTTGAGAGAAAATTACTAAAACTTATACTGGATTGGTTATCCTGCAGAAGATTGATTGTACAGTGAAATAAAAACAATTGTACATAAACTTACTGGGCATCATCTTCGACAAAACTTGAACCACGACTCCAATTATGGTTTCGGGCCTATACCCGGATTTCCTTATCTTTCTATGCTCATTACTCAGCCACTATACATTTTCTACTAACATTATTTGGCACATTTTAGTTGTAATCTTGAACATTCAGTGTAAGTTTCGTTAGATTCTGGGAGAGGTTATTTTCTATATTTACCAGAACTCTAGTTTATCTTTAAAGAATGGATGAATATCAAGTTTGATGTCCACATTTTTAAGAATCGCAAGACAAAATAATGTAAGTCTCACAATACCATTACCAGTGTGGCATCGGAAGTGTTGATACGATTACTCAGCCTTTGACAAAATCAAGTACCGGATCAAGTACCGTTTAGTATTTCTCGATTGTCAATCTGTATCATCGAGGTCACCACACTCAGTAAACACTTTTATATATTCATTGTGTCGCGTTTCAGCCTGTATGATCGTTCGTAGATAATCAGCGCCTTTCACCACTCTCTCACTGATGATTTCTTTTGGGTTTTTTTTTTTTTTTTTTTTTTGGGGGGGGGGGGGGGAAGGAAAATCTGGCTCGTTCCCCTTTTAACCACAAACTTGTATTCCTTAAATTCCCACTGCACTACTTATAGCTACTTGCGCCCTCTTTATAGCAAACAATGCCAAATCAGTGCCTGCCGTTGGTCCTCCATGATTATTGAGAGCTGATTTGATGAGATAACCACCTGCCACCTAATCCCCCTGGCCAAACTAGTGCAGACGGGCTTTAACTAAAATAAAATAATTGTTCCGTTTATTGTGTTTTATATCTCTTTTACAAATTAAAGATCCGATAGGCACCTGGAAATATGAGTGGACCTTTTTTTTTTTTTTGGGGGGGGGGGGGGTTGTTCTTGTCAGAGTTTTTGCTTAAATTATTAAAGATGTGATGAACTTCTGTGTTTTGTGCTGTATTTTAAATTGTGCCCCGTTTCCTATCGCCTTACAATTTACAGTGTTTGAGGGCTGCTAATGAGTGGAACTTAGTACCACGATATGGTTTGATGAATACAAGTTTAATTTACTCTGGGATAACATACTAGTAATCAGCAAAAAGTGTTTAAGAAACATTTCAGATTTCATTGTTCCCATGACACATGAATAAATGATCAGAATCTGCTTTTTAAGACAACTGAAAGTACAATAGATATGGATGTGTAGTTTATTGGATTTACATGTATATACAAGTAGATGTCAATATTTTACCATAAAATGTTATTATATTATGTCATATTCAGTCATAACATAAGAAAATACTAGTAGCCTGGTATACTCCATGCACTTTAGATCATGCCAGATTGCGTTTATGATTTGCCAAATGAAGATTGGTTTCAAGTCAGGAATTCAGGAGAACTGCAGGGAATTCACTCTAAACTTAGTTTGGATCAGTACTTGAAGACTATTTACAATTAGTGGTATATTGTCTTTTGAGTTCCAATAGTATATTTCAAGAATTCTAGTACAGAAGTACGTTTTTTTAATTGCTTATCGACACTGTCGAAAGGATCGCGTGACATAATAACAAAACGGTCATCAATTCCCAGTCCATCCGTACCTGTTTCCTTTCAATGTTTGTTTTTGAAGTCACGTGACGGTGGAGATGTGGGAGTCAGGGCAGGTGCCCCTCTATGATATCGGTTGTAAATTATCAAGCATGGGAACTGAAAAGAGCAAAAAGATATCATAGATTTTTAACGTATTTGAATAACTTTCTCCCATTTGAAAGATTAAAGTTTTTTGTTTTTGTTTTGTATATAGACATCTTTGCTGGTTCACACAATCACATGATGTGATTTCTTTTTCACTTCGCAGTATATTGATAGTGCAGAATGTAATTGCAGTCAGGTCATCGTTTTGTGATACAATGATGATTATCTATAGAAATAAAATTGTTATGGATATTTTTTTCTGATTGGCGCTAAAAGCGCCCCATACCTCTGATCCATACAAAAATATTGGTTTTTATCAAAGAGTCAATAATCTTGTTGCTATTTTTATATTTGATAGGGAGTTGATACCCGAATAATTAGGTATAATTTAACAAAACTCTCTTTGGTTTATCTGCTAGATTAACCCTCGTGTCCTTGAAAGGCCTGTACAATAATTATTAAAGACAAGACCTAAATAATTATGTTGCCTGTTTAACAATTTCAATGTTTTGTCCATTCACCTTGAAATTCTGTTCTTTCAACATACATCTTGTTACAAATAATCATTTTCGTTTTGTCTATAACATTCAACATGTAGCCATGTATTACAGTACACATCAAGTCTCTTTCGGGGTCTCTCTAATCATGTTTGCATTCCACTTCTTGCCTTTGATACCAATACAATTTCATCTGCATACAGCGCTTATATAAACGCGGAATATATTATATTATTATATTACACAGTTCACTAACTTTCCGTTCAATTCCACGGGATGAGTATCAATAATTCCCAACTCATGCGGCAGGTCATTTAGATATAGGTTAAACAGGGTGGGACTTATAGTACAGCCTTGTGTTATTATTTATTATTTATTCTTGGCTCGCTGTGATACCAGCTCATGATCCTACATGGGAACTGTTGCATGCGCACTATGACTTGTCTGCCTACATAACACTCACCTACGGAAACCTACTTTTTAGTAATGGTTAAATCTGTAATAGCTCTTTTATTTGTTTGGTATGGGAGAGAAGGAGTCATACGGCACATTTCCTAAGGTAGGATAATACGTGCACATAATTATAATGAATTTTACCTCGAAAATATTTGATAAACCTCATAGCTTTTGTGAGCTTTATCGATATGTATACTTATGTCCTTCCATTACAACTTTTGCAGTAAGCAGAGTGAGGAAAAGACAGATTCGGCGACTTTCTCTAAATCTACAGACTTTCTCTCAATCTACTCGCTTTTTCTAAATCTAACGACTTTCTATTATGTAGCGTTTATAATTATTGCACCGAGCCGCGGTGGTTGGTTATTTTTGGCCTGTACGCCGCGCATCAAAGCGGTGGAGCTAACGAATAATCATAACATCTATTTGAGAAGACATAATGAGAAAGAAAGAAAGAGAGGGGCAAAGAATGAGTGACAGAGAGGCATATTATGTAGTTGGAGCTGACTGAGTTTTCCCCATAAAATATGGGTAATGTAAAACGTTGGTTCGGTCTGTTGTCTGGAAGTTTTATAGCTCGTGTGCGTCCTTAAAACTTATATTGATAATAAAAATATAACGTACGTACTATGGCGCCCTCTAATAACTCAGACCACTCCCTGTTATTTTGTTGCAAGACTTTAAATAAACTAAATGCATTTTATATGGCTACCCAAAACAAATGATGGGTAATTTCAAATACGTGCAATATTTAGTATTTCTGCTCCAATATTAAGGAAATGCTTTACCCTTGCACATTGAAGAAGTTCCCAGATGATCACCTTTAACTCAACATTATCAGAAGGTTTTCAGTTTGGACTAAGTTTCTGCACTGGCACTTGGCAGGGGCGTCGATCCAGGTAGGGGGGGGGGACAATTGTCCCAATCATTTTTGCTTCAATAATTTCGGAATTGTGCATCCTATAGTACGTTTAATTACAAGTTTTGCATTGGTCACATAAAAGTGAAGTTGGATCAGTGCCTCGAGTAGACGTGCCCCGGCCCCCCCCCCCCCCACTCAGGGGTCGGAATGACCGCATGCGTGTTGCCAAAATGTCCGGTAAAGGGGTACTTTTCGTGCGACAAAGTCCGGCCCGAGAATTGTAAAAAAAGGGTGTATTTGACTTTTCACCCGGAGTTTTCTTTAAAAAGTGGGTGTTTTTTTTTTCTTCTCTCATCTCTTTGGACTCCTGAGAAATTATTCTGAATTAAGGGGGGTACATTGAGCATTTTTCCTGATTTAGGGGGGTCTCCAAGGCAGAAAAAGCCCGTGAAAAGCCCGCGAAAGGGGGGTTCAGACGTTGGCAGTCCTCAGATAGGGGGTGCTTTCAAAAAGAGGGAACGAGCATATGCGTACCCTAAATAACACTGAGTGGGGGGGGGGGGGGGGCCGGGAGACGTGCACTATGTATATCGTCTTTCTTCTTGAAATGTTTGTTGTTGTTGAAAATCTGTACCCTCCGTGACCCGGCCGTCTTTCTTGTTCCCTTTGTTACAGGCGAATGAAGAGGGTGGGAAGATCGAAAGCAACGGCCATGATGAGGCTGATGTCGGCTACCAGAAACATCGAGAAAGCCAAAGCGATCTTCCACCCGACGGTCATCGGGTGAACGATGCACAGGCTCAGGCCGACGCCATCTTGAATCGTTTGAAGACTGTGGTGACTTATGGCATTGAGGATAGTCCGCCATGGCACACCACCATAGTCTTGGCATTTCAGGTAAAGGTGGCATTATCTTTGTAGACTTCTGATAATTCCTTGGAGACTTCTAAAAAATACTTCGAATTTCATTTACTTAGAACCTTCTCCAATCTAAGATGCCAATTATGGGTATGAACGCGCAAGTCCTAGTAATTTTGTCCTATACCGTTACCGACCAGATCTAAGATTTCAGTATGTGACTCAGATGACGGCCCTTCTGGAGCCTGAATCGTATGAGACATACATTGGATTTGCCCAAAATTGAGATTGATTAATATAAGGGTATCGTAATACACATTTTGTACTCGAGGATATAATTTTTTTTTAATTCAGAAGGTAAAGCTCATATCTAAACCTCGAAATTAAAACAAGGAAGTTTAGTCATTCAAGGAATATTGTCCACAGTAGTATGTTTGATCGTACATGGACCTTAAATGCCCATAGGTTATCTGACCATCCCAAGGTGGAAATCTGTAGCCGATGGATTAATCTAATTCCTGGAATAGAAGGCATTATTAACTCATGGTCAACGGGAACCGGGTTGCTCCTATATTAAAGCCTATAGGAATGGAAGAATTTAGCAGTCAATATGTTAATCAATGTTGTCATCAATGTTGCAGTGCATGGGATTGATCAAAAGGCTAGAATATGCATAGTCAAGACTGTTTGACATAATATTGAAAGACCAGTCCAAGCAAGCAAATTAATTGAAGTTATCAACATACTTTTCCCCTCTAGCATTTCCTTACGATGTTCAGTGGAGTACTAGCCATTCCTATTATCCTGTCCAGTTCCTTGTGTCTAAAAGAAGATCCTGGAACCTTAGCAGAACTCATAGGCACCATCTTCTTTGTGTCTGGACTTGTCACCTTGCTGCAATCGACCTTTGGTATCAGGTAAATCAAGGAAATATGTTTCTGTAATACAAATTGTGCCCATTCTTAAGGGGTGGTTTTCCAGATCATTAACAGTCCACAAGACCATGACATTCATTTCAAAAGATCTCAAGGAGCATAGTCGCAAGGACCTTCTTAAGAAAAGTGGAAGATTTCTGAGGTCGGAGATTCAAATTACCAAAGTGCCTGGTCATAATTATGGACTTTCTGACAATAACTCTGAAGGTTCCTGAGACCAAAGGTTCATAAGACAGGCTATTGACAGACTGAATCTCTCTACTGGACCTTCCGTCTTCATAGCCGTTGGCTTCCCGAAGTTACCTTCGGTAAAACCATTATTTCTGACTGTACTAACCACATCATTAAAAAATAAATACACAACTGGAGTGAGTAAAAGTCTCCTTTTGTAAGTTTATGACTATTCTGTGAAGTATCTGTGTAAAAGTGCATTTTTATTGTAAAGTTTGGGTGTGGGTGGTTAGTCTAAAATCTTGCGACATTTTTAGTTCCGTCATCATAGTTATCAAGTAAACATGATGCATATTGCAGAGGATACCATTACCAGGAGTCTTCATGGCAGTTGTAATGTAGCTCTAAAATATTATACTCTCTAGGCTTGCATGAAAAAAAAGAACGTTATTTCCCATTCGCATGAAGGTTACCAATCATACAAGGAGGTACATTCGCTCTCCTCCTTCCAACCTTTGCTATACTTGAACTCAGAGGAGACTGTCCCACCAAAGCTGGTAAAGTACTTCCGGATCATGATGTACTATTTACTTTCATCTTGTATTGCCCAGTCTTAATCTGGCACCACAGTAGAAGGAGTTGGTCAGTTCCAACCAATACAATGAGGTGATGTTCTTTCGGGTTTCAGGATTTTGTTTGGAGGTTAAGGTGGTTACTTTGGTCAAAATGTCCTACTAAATTGGGTAGTTGTCCTTAGATTAATTTCACTCGGAAGTTAACGTCCTCATCAAAATCCTGGTGATGATTACTAATTGAATAGATACATTGACTAAGATCCTGGCTCGACCGAATGACATTGACTAGTGACGTTGGTTGTGATTGGCAATTTCCTTGTACTGTGTAGATAACATCAACTGTGTTTCTTGCGTCCTGGTCATGACTGTCTACCTTGCATTATCTGCCACAATTATTGTGTTAATGTTAGAACAGGGGCGCTTTATCTTGTCCAATTTTATTCTAAATGAATGCATTTCTTCTTCGATTTTCAAACAAATTTAGGTGCTAAAACGAGTACTTTTTTAACAGATGGGCAAAATTGCGAACTTTTTTTGTTGTTGTTGTTGGGGGGGGGGGGGGGATTCGACAATTCCCCGCATGGAATGAATTTACCTTTCTACCGCACGACTGGCAGAGGGGATGTATAAGGGAGGAGTCATGTCAAGATCTCACGTGTTTATTCTTTTTCATTTCCCACCCCTACCCCCTGCCCTCACACCCCTCTTTGTCACCTTCTCCCTCTGTCACTTTCTCTATATCACTCTCCCTCTCTCTCCATTTACCTCAGCCTCTCCCATTCTCTCTCTCTCCCTTCTCTCTTTCTTCAACAATTCCTTTCTTTCTTCTTTTGTCTCCTCTTCTCTTTCACTTCTCTTTCTCTTCCACAACCCTTGTGCTATTATTTTATGGGGGAGTTCCCCTGAAGCTTGTAATTATAGTCATTTAGCCATATAATAATGCAGTCAGTATAATCATGATAATTATTGCTTAATGCCCTTTTTTCCATTTACCATTCCTTGTTTATATTGCTTGTCTCTTGTCCCGTATCCTCGTCATCATCATCATCATCATCATCATCATCGTCGTCGTCCTCGTCGTCTTGATGACGTCATAACCATGATCACGTGATGGGTGTGGCCGTAGGTTGCCGATCGTGCAGGGTGGCACGTTCACCTTTCTCCTACCGACCTTTGCTATATTGGGTATCAGGGGCGATTGTCCGACCAAAGCTGGTAAGGATATAAACACGAGGATACAACTTCAGGAGATCATTACATAATCTATATTATGAGGAATGATATAGTCATAACACAATCTCTGCACCTTTCAAATATTTTTGACTGTTTTTCAAGATTTTAGTCAGCATGCACATACTTGTTCTTGTTTCAGTATATAGAGTACGTTCTCTTATATGTTAACTCAATACTATGATAAAAATAGTTTAAAAAGTTGTCTCATTTCGTGAGCCCTATATGACCGTGTCCTAAAAATGATCAAAATATTATTTCTTTCTATTTGCCATCAATCGTTGCTTTCCATTCATTTGCTCTTTCGTTTTAGTTTCTATGCATAAAAAACTACAATGCAAGAAATAATTACGATAGTTTTGATTCGTTGTTCTGTTAATGAAACTTAGGCAAGAGTGCTCAATGGCAAATACTTGAAAATAGATCAAACATGAATACCGGTAGCCAATTAATATATCATAGAACCGGCAAAAACCAGTTACTAGCTAGCTCAACGTATTTCCCGAAAGAAATACAAATCAACACACATCTCAGTATTCTACATCACGCTGGACAGTCTGGGTACATTTTTTTTTTTACTGTTCTTCAGTGGATCCGTCCCCTCTTGAAAACATTCTGGATACGCCACTGTTTTTCTTCAAAACTATCATAGAAAATTCAATTCTCTGTATTAGTCTTTTCACTTGTCCTATATCTCAATCTCCATTGGTATATATATATGTATAAATGTATATATTCACACATCTCTTCATCATGTTTCATGCAGCAGTTGCTTTTCATAGCCGAATCGGCCAGTCATGTTGAGTCTATATATTTTTCGTTATATTTTTCGTTTTTGTTAAACATGCTGCTGGACGAGATTTTGCAGCTGTTTGGAAATGTGCAATAGAAGTGTTATATTTCCGAAAAGTCATTCTGCTGTTATCACTTTGTCCTTTAAATTCGATGAGTAACATGCAACACGAATGTAAGATATTAGTCGTGTTATGGTTGACTAAAAAAGCCAATACATTTTCCGATCCAAAGCAAGATACGACATTTCTAGACAACCTAACATATATTTTTAAAAGCGGGAGATGAAATTCAAATGAAGCTCATAGTAAATTCTTTGTTACTGAATCAGTGTTATGCCGTTGTTTCCAATTCCTCGTAATACCTCGGTAGACATCGTCTGTCTGAAAACAACCGACGAGTTTATGACCAAAAATTGCAATGGTTTCGGCGGCCTTTATTTGAAACAATAGTCATTCAAAATATTCGCATTAGTACAGTTCATAGATCTTCGAAAGCAATGAAAACTAAATAAGATAGAACTTACATATTGATTCAAAAATATTTATTTTTTGTCTGTTATCAGCCTTGCTTTTACTTTCGTGCATTATTTGCTTTGTCATGCAGTTAAAGCCCATCTTCTGGTCATCTCTTAATAGAGTGACAATTCAAAGAAAATGTTAACAAGATATGCTTCAGAGCAGGAAATGTGTATTAATTTTTTTTTTTTTAAATAATAATAATCTGACTGGGCATGTTGAAAACAAAGCAAGATTGTTGGTATTATAAGGTATTTCCAGTTGATGAAAGATACTTAATTTGGAAAAATGGGACTGCTGAATTACATACAAAGTAATGTCATAGTAATCTAGTTTGGTCAAATCTTTTTTACTGTTCGGTCATAATGTAATGGCTTGTTGTGAAACCAATGCTCCTGTCAGTTCTTCCGGAGCTGTCTAGTATTTCCTGTCAGGAGAGTGATCTCTAGTCAGGGGCGGGTCAAGGTTTTTGTTTAAACAAGCAGGTGCAAAGGGCACAATTTAGAAAATGTTCAGGTTGGAAAAAAAAGGATCACATCTTTTGGGGATAATTTTCCCATTAAAGTTTTTGACAAGCAAGGCATTCAAAAGGGTTGTCCTCCTCTTTGGTGATACTTTAAGCCTAACCCAAATTCTCTCTGATTCGAAAATTTTTGTTAAATGGGGCAGGGGGCTATTTTTCATTTGTGTACTTACGTAAGCCACGGTGGTTTCTAAAGTGGTATAACATTTGTCAGTGACTTCAGTGGAAACAATTTTGCTACAATTTTTCTTTTTAATTTATTTTTTAATCCATTTTATTATATTTCTTTCTTTTTGTGTTAATTCATTTTGATAAACCTTTTTTTGTGGAACGTTTATTGCTCTTACCAGCCAATGCTACTGATGAGGAAATACATGCGGAATTCCGTAGCAGGATACAGGAGGTAGGATTAAAAAAGATCCCTTTTAAAGATTTATTTGATTCGATTTGATATGATTTCATGTACACAAATAATCATCATGTATTGTAAAGTTTCTTAGTTTCTTATGGAAAGTGTATTGATTAGCAAAAATGACAAATAAAATAAACCCCCCTTTAAATTTGTTAATGTGTATGTTTTTGAGGACCCCCCCCCTTTTTTTTTAAAAACAAAATATATGTCCTCTTACCCCCCCCCCCCCCCCCCCCCCCGCCTTTTCAGCGGCTGGCTCAGTCGTTGCGAAAATCCTGCGTACGCGCCTGACCGTAAGGGATACAATGTTATTCTTAATATTTCACTTTAACGCTTGTTGTCTCGTATGTGCCTTTCGATTAGTTTGTGAAAATAGTGTGAGGTTGTGGGGAGGGGGCGGATAGTGAGATATCCAGCATACATGTAGTATAGAGTCGGCAGCCAACTCCCCATGTTGCGTAACAGGATAAGGATATGTAGGTCGGTTTTTATAAACCAGAAACTGTGGTCTCAGATTCCTGTTTCAAGGTTTCACTTTCTGACTTATCGTCCACATCCTTCCGATCAGATTTGTGCCGACTCAGAATGGGGATGATAATAAATCATCAAGTAAAATAATGCCATCGAACAAATTGTGAAGGACATGTTTTGTGCTCGACCTACACTGTGAAAAATTTGGGCAATATTTTTCGACCATTTGCCCAACGTTGTGCCAATAGTCATCCTAACCATCTATTGGGCAATATTTTTCTCAATGGCCCAACAGCTGGTCACAATTTTCCCAACAAGTGGGCTACCGTAGTCGGGCAATTGAAAGGTTATATCTTTGCCCAAATTTTGGTCAAAATACGAAAAAATTATGCACGTGTGAAGAAGGGTGCTTACGTTTACCAATACCACTGGGCAAAATATTGCCCAACAGATGGTTGGGTTGACTATTGGCACAACGTTGGGCAAATGGTCAAAAAATATTGCCCAAATTTTTCACAGTGTAGTAACCCCAATATGTTCAATCAGATTTACCACAGAAGGGCATTGCTAGTCCATTTTAAAGGTCGTTGAGGTGGGAAGGGGGGGGGGGGGTGGTGGTATCTGCCTTAATTTGCCGAAAGTTCGCCAAAATCTTTAACAAGCCCCGCTAAACAGACATTACATGAAGAAAAAAAATGTTTTTCATAATTGGACTTTGCCGACGGGAGTTATGAACCTCCCCCCAAAATGTTTTCACTTGCCGACATACACGAAGAGGATTTTTTTTCAGATTTTCCATAGGAATTTAATGGGAGTATCCTTTATAATCCAGTGGTGTAGGATCTAAGGCAAAGTAGATTGCGTACTGGCATGATAACATTTTCATTCTATGTCCAATTTTGTTTTAAAGTTTCGAAGTTTTAAGGTAGTCCCGGGATATATCAAACGATTTGAAACTCGTTGCCATTTGAAACTCGTTAATTGCCATGGTAATGATGTGCATGATACAGTCGTAAGAAATTTGAAGAGTGATCACGGAGCATAGGCAAAGTGAAATTGGAATAAATAAATGGAACTCATATCCTGATCTGTTTCTAAATCAACGTCATAGATCCAAGGTGCCGTGATGGTTTCATCGGTGGTCCAAGTGGTGATCGGGTTTTCAGGCATGATGGGGTTCCTACTGCAGTTCATCGGTCCGCTGGCCATCGCACCTACCATCGGTCTCATCGGACTGTCGCTCTTCAAAGAAGCCGCCAGACAGGCTTCTGTCCACTGGGGTATCTCCTGGATGTAAGTCAGCTATATCCATGATTCAGGATCCAGTGGAAAGCAGCACAATTTTAACGAAAAAAGGAAGACAAATAATTATCACCTTTTTAAAGTCATGATTATTCGAAAAACCTCTGAAGAAGCAACAGCAATTGTTTTACAGATTGTTCAGTTGTCTCAGGAGGCACTCTTTTCTTCTGAGTACTAGATACATACCATAGATGGGCCATTATGAGTGCTCTTACAACAGATTTATAAACAGTCTGTATGTAAATATAGTTTGTTTTTTAAAGAATAGGAAATATAACTTCTGAATATCTCATCTAAAAGCCTATTATATTTAACAATTATATTGTGTAAACATACGCTCTTTCACCCTAAACCCTTGTGTACAACACCGATCTACCATTTCCAAGTAATTGCTTTTCTATGACAATTTATAATAGTGGACAGCAGGCGCGGATCCACGTGACGATTTTTCCGGCCTCCCCACCCCCCTTAGCCTAAAAAAACTGTTGAAAAAATAGGACAATAACGTAAGTTTAACCTTTTTTTAAACAAAAACAAAAGCGGCCTCCAAAAAAAAATTAAAAACATTTTCGCCCACACCAAAAAAAATCCATCACCCCCCCCCCCCCTGCGTATTCACCGGCTGGATGAATCGCTGCTTAATATTTTCTCACGAATTGGGCCCCCCCCCCAAAAAAAAAAATATGTGCTCTTACCCCCCCCCCCCCACCCCGCGCTAATTTTTTCCTCAAAAACTGTACCCCCCCCCCAAACAAAATGTGCTTTTACCCCCCCCCCCCCGCTTATTCACCGGCCGGCTAAGTCGGCGCTAAATTTTTTCTCAAGATTTTGCCCCCCCCCCCCTCTTGTCGCCGGCTGGATCCGCCCCTGGTGGACAGATCTTGTTATTAATTTAATTCTTCTTCTTACTTCTTCCCTTTCATCTTCTTCTTCATTTTTAATTACAGGGTGATGATAATCATCATCCTCTTCTCACAGTATTTGGAGCGCTTTCCGATTCCATGTTTAGCGTATAACAGAAGCAAAAAGTGTCACGTCACCAAGTTTCCCATCTTCAAGTTATTCCCAGTAAGTAAATGTGACGCAATGATATTGCTTCATTTTTAAATGTGTGTGTGTGTGTGGATGTGGGGGCGCATATGTGCGTGTTGGGAGGGGGTTGTCGATGTTGGAGGGGGTTGACGAGTACGCCAGTATGAAGTGGCATTTATTTACTACATATTGGTTAAAACACTTCTTAATTTTGGAAGAGTTATATCCTGTTCACTAAATATTTATTCCAAACATTCTGATGCATGGTCGGAGTTACACAGAGTCCTAAATAAGAATAAATAAAAAATCTGTAGGTATCGGCAAATATCATGATATTACTGTGAGATCTATAAATTATGTTGGGCAACTTACTAATTTCTATGTATTTCATTTCCCTCATTTTTCATCCTATTGAAAGATTATTTTAGCGATCTTGATAGGTTGGCTGTTCTGCTATATCTTCACGGTGACGAACGTATTCCCGACCGACCCTGAGGCCTACGGTTACGGGGCTCGTACCGATCAAGACGAGGATGTCTTGAGCGAGGCCCCGTGGTTTGATTTCCCCTATCCAGGTGGGTCATGAGAAATAAGAGCAACGAAAAGATTTCGTTTTTTGGAATTTCATGGCATGTAGTGATGTTTTCTTTCTAGATGCCACACAGATAGTCTAAATACCTGTGGCAAATACATAATACTGTCGGCAATTGTTTAACTTCTAATCTGCAGATATGAAGAACCGTTTTATTCTTGTCGACAATGAGAGAAAATTCTTTATTTTTTCGTGATGTGGGGGGGGGGGGGCATGCTTGTGTAAAAAAAAAAACCTGAGTCGTATTCCTTGTTTTATATAAGCTAGTAAAGATATTGTTATATTTTTTCGTGTAAAAATTGTCAGTACACAACCTATTATCTGTGAATTTAGTCCGACGCCTCCACCCATCTCCAAAATCCTATGACGTCTTGATGCACTATATTTCTTTCTTACACAGGTCAGTGGGGTGTACCCAGCGTGACTACAGCCGGGACTCTTGGGATGCTGGCTGGCGTACTCGCATCCATGGTAGAGTCCGTAGGCGATTACTACGCCTGTGCCAGACTATCCGGTGCGCCTCCCCCACCAGCGCATGCAATCAATCGGGGTATCGGAATGGAAGGTATCGGATGTATTTTGGCGGGAGCTTGGGGCACAGCAAACGGTACTACGTCGTACAGTGAAAATATTGGTGCTATCGGCATAACCAAGGTTTGTGCCAGATGTACGCTTTTCGCTGATGTTTCTACATCTACGTCTGATAGTTTATCATAATGATATGGTGATGTTGTCAGGAAAACTTTAAAAGCTTGGGATATTTTCTTTTACCCCATCTATACTTCACACAAATAAAATAATATTCACAATTAAAATCATACAAAATATAATATAAGAACATTCCTTCAATATATTAATTTAAGTTTGTACCCACTTGTCATTTTTCGGTTTAACTATTTCATGTCCTAATCTGTAAAGGTAAAGAAAAAAAAACGGTAAAGATTTATGACAGCATAAGAACAAGGTCTCAATGGCACGTTAGCTCCATGGTATTAGAATAACAAAGAAAGAAATAAAAAAAAAGGGTTTAATCTGATGTTCCATCAGTTTCCTTTGCTCTGGGCCTTTTCTTATGACATTGATGTAACCAGTCAGGGTGTATACAATGTATCACACACAACCCCCCTCCCCCCCCCCCTTAGTTGAATGCCAAATCTACTTCGTCTGGATTTTCTGAATATGCCATAAAGCACTGAATAAAACCGAATATTGATACTCTTTATCAAAGATTCTAGAGTATGTCTAGACATTATGACTGTACTACAATCAGAATTATACATGACTCCACCTTGATTGATTTCCTTTAGGTGGGAAGCAGACTCGTGATCCAAGTGGCTGCATGCATTCTAATGATCGTTGGAGTCTTCGGCAAGTTTGGCGCCTTCTTCTCCACTATACCTGACCCTGTAATTGGTGGCGTTCTCTCCACAACGTTTGGTAAATAATGCTTTAAACAAACTTTTATGAAATGGCGATTTTGTTTTCTTCTTCTTTTCTTTTCTTCTTGGTATGAGGTTATACACATTTCCACTTAAACGATGTGATCCATAATGTGGCTCCTTAAAAGGTGTATTTCCTTTCCTGCACATTTAGAGAATAATGTATTATTCTTTTAACAATTGAAATCATATTTTTCAGTGTCTTTATTATTTCTATTTTATATTCCTGTATATTCCAGGTATGGTTTTGGCGGTTGGAATATCTAACCTTCAGTTTGTGGATCTCAACTCGCCTCGGAACCTCTTCATCGTCGGATTCTCATTCTATGTCGGTATTTCCATTCCTGATTATATCCAAGCTAACCCAGAGGCCATCAACACAGGTATAATATACTGGAGAAGATGCAGGGTTCATAATAGAAGGGGAGGGGGCCAAGACGGTTTTTATTGCAAATCATGCATTTTTCCTGACATGATTGTGATATCTCCCAAGCATAGTTTTCAGAATTTACGCAATTTTCCCCAACATAATTCGCTATCCTTCTTTATTTCATATCAAGATAAACGAGGATAAAAGGAGGGGGGGGGGGGGGGCTGGGGGGCTGAGGGCATTTTACGAGGGAGAGGTGTCGTAGTTGAGTAGTTTGAGCACTATTTGTTTGGAAATTCAAAGGTCGTGTTTGTTCCCGTCATCGCACTAATGTCTTTTGGCAAGGCAATAATCTATACATTTGCCACTCGAGATTTAAGGAGAAAAATGGGGACGTGATAGAATGAAGCCTTTGTGAACCATTCCCTCAAGGTGACCATAATATGGTAGGAATACTCCCCTGGAGTGGAGATGGTGCAAACTATGCGTGGATGAATCCGATGATTGGGATAATTTGTAAAGCGCTTATATATGGTATTTCGTATTAAACGCTTTATTAGTCCAGATTTATTTATAATTATTAAGTAAAGAATGAAATAGTTTCTTGCCATTTTTTTCTGTATCCAATCATTTGCTCATCCATTTGTTCTATATTTTCTCTTTTTATGGATTTGTAATATTGGCAAGGATAGGGGGTGGTCAAAATGTTCTTCAATCAAGTTTGATTGATTTTGTTGTTATGTCTTCCAGGAAACGCGACGTTTGACCAAGTAGTTGTAGTTCTGCTGGAAACTAGTATGTTTGTTGGTGGAGTTGTAGGGTTCTTCCTGGACAATACAGTACCAGGTAGGTAATACTGGACAGCAGACAATATAGGATAATGTATGATTAAATCGATCTATGCTTTATATAACTTTTAAAAAATGCCAGTCTCCTCTCAGCAGTATTCATATAGGAGAGGGATTCAGTGGTGTCAGACGTAGTTTCAGCGAAACATAATAATTATCTTCGATAGAATTAGACTGATTTTTCGGTACAGCTCTTAAGTATTGTGCTTTTTAAACCTTAGTAATAGTACTTTAGTAGATTAGGGAGACAATTAATAGACCATAATGTCACGGCGGTTAGCTTAGCACGTGGGGTCCATGTTGCACTAAGAAATTAACTTAATTTTCTCCATTTTGTATTAAGATATTTCTAAAATAAAATATGATTCAATGACAATGGAACGACTTCCTCAGCATTCTATTTAGATGTCATAATTATTTTGTCCAACATAATTTTGCATTTTAACTCTGAATAAAACAATCCAATGATTCAAAGTGCAACACGTATGTATCGTCAACATTTTCTGCATTGTCACTTGCTCCGTTTGATAATTTTGTTGTCACTGGTGCTATATACATACAGGCACGCGTGAGGAGCGGGGCCTCACTAAATGGAGAGACATGTACGGAATGGCCGACGAAGACGAGGATGCCGACTTTGTCGACGCTTCGGAGGAGGTCATGGAGCTCACCCTGAAGTCGTATGACATGCCCTTCGGGATGAGCTACATCAAGAAGTGGAAGTGGGCAAGATACGTCCCCTTCAGCCCCACTTTCAAAGGGATCAACCTCAACCTCAAGAAGGTCTTCGGCTGCAACAAAGCCTGCAAGTCCATGTCAAGGAAAACGAAGAAGGGAAATGGTGAGTTATTTGATTCTACGACAAAACTCATAACTTCAACCCTGGACACAACTCTATACCTATTCCAAACCCTAACATTAAAACCCGATCGCAACCCTAATCCTAACCCTTTATCTTTGACGAAACGGACCCCGGAGCAACTATCCTCGGAACATGTTTTAGATCAACAATTATTTTGCATCATATATATTTCAGATTTCAGATTCATCTTTGCGATGTGTCAAAAAAAGTTAGATGACTGTTTTAATGTTTTATATGAAAATACATCACACTGAGCATGAAAAAGAACTGAATTACGAATCTGTGCTCATAATGAAATATTGGTAAACATTTATCCAACCGGTAGCTCGAGTCTGCAAGAAGACATTAATTCAAAAGACTTTTTAATAGGATGGAGGGGAAACAAAAAAGACTCCAAGATTTTGAAGAAAACGTCACTCATAAAGTTCATTTCGTGAAAATCTGACATAATATCAGCCATGACTATGACAGTCTATTTTTACATGTTTTGGAAGCGTATCATTATATGGATTATCATTATATCGTTTCATTTATCATGAACTTCAATTTAAGTAGATCAGAATTTACTTATTGTTGCTTTTTGTTCTATTTTTCAGATATCCCAATGTCTGATAATGAAGGGAACTTTGCATGAGCGATAAATCTGCTCATCCTCTACATTCCGAAGTCTTCCATACCACCGATATGACGACTCATGGGTGCTCAGTCATAATTATCGAAACTGAACTGAATTTAATCCAGTATTTATTATATTTTTGCCGAGAACCAAAGGGCATTATCTGATTATCGTATTGCATAACACCCTTCTGGCTCTAAGCAGCCGATAATGGTCCTTTTACTGATTAGATAACCAGTCATGATTGCCATTAAAGATTTTTTTTTTCCTTCATACATGTAGTAATTTCATTTTGAAAGTGGTGGTCTAACTTCAGCTGACATGGTCAGGTGATGTATACAGATGTCACATGAGCCAGGGATGACGCGTGAACAACTCTGATGATCACGTGATACACATTTGAACAAAAACGGAACAAGTTGAGTGCTGCTGATAGCCTGATATTGTATTTAGAATGTTTGATGTAAATTAAGTGGGCACGTGTCTAGCTGCTGTGTTTCAATGTTTTACACTTTGGAAGAATCGAAAGATTTTGTTGGAAGTATCAAGAAAACAAAGATTAGTTGAAGTTTGTTATTTATCATCCTCCTCTTTGTGATTCCTGACTCAACTTATGTAAATAAAATTATATATCTGATATTGGTGTGTTTATTAATAGATGTAGTGCATATAAGTATTTTCAATAAAATGTATCGGAAGAAACTGTTGAAACATTATGCAGTTCACATATATGTAATACACTGTCGATTTGAAAATGGAAGGGGTTTACAGCTATTTTATAATTTAGATTGATTTCAACATTTAGTTGAAAGGAAGCATTATTTGATAACACCAAATCTAGTTTTTTCAGCTTATGAAGTTGTTGACATAATGAACAAACCTTTGAATGAAAGAAAAGGTTTCATATTTTTTAAATCATATGAATACGGCTGCCTTAGTATTCATAACTTTGTTTACTACTTGTAACTTGCAGAATTAATATCGTTCCCTCTCTGTATATATATTTTAATATCATATCTGTACATCATAATAGAATTCATGAAACAACTTAAAATATAGATCATACATGGAATAACGATGTATACAAGCAAGCCACATCATCATAGGGCAATAATTGGTGCTTTTAATTTCATGAAAGTAATATGTCATGGTACCTTTGACATTCGCTGTATTATATAATAAATGTATTTAAACCAAGGTTTTTTTTTTTTTTCAAAGCCTTGAATATTTCAGTACATAAATCCCTGTTTAACATGTCTACCACTTAACCTGCCCAAATTAGTGTTTTGTTATTTTAGTGTATGTAGAATTTATATTTACTTAGAAACGATTAAATATGAAATGAAAACAAATCACAAATTTGTATAAACCATAACATTTTAAACTGAAAGAAAATGTAAATCAAGTACAATAATACTTCGAAAATGACAAATAAACTAGGAAGGAAATCAAATAAAAATGAGATAAATATGTATTACTACTTACAAAAATAGATATTTCTGTACTAGATCTTTGTACTTGTGCTTATTATACTTAATTAATGTTTACCAGAAATTAGTTACTCTCCAGACGAAAAAAGCACCCGGTCCGGACGGCCTCTCATCTGTGTTACTGAAGGAAACCGCACTTGTGTCATGCCATATCTTACAACGCATCTTTAATATATCTCTAGCCTTAGGTAAAGTTCCAACCTCTTGGAAATCTGCTAACATCACCCCTGTTTTTAAAGCCGGTGATAAATCCTGTCCATCCAATTACCGTCCTGTTGCATTGACATCCCTAGCCAGTAAGATCATGGAGTCCTTCGTTGCTAAAGCCATACGGAGCCACTGTGATTCTACTTGTCCAATCACCAATGTGCAGCATGGTTTTCAGAAAGGAAAATCATGTGTAACTCAAGTCTTGCATCTAACTAATGATTGGTTGCACTGTCTCGAAGGTCCCTCCTCTTGCCCAGTAGATGTCATCTCACTTGACTTTTCGCGAGCGTTTGATAAAATGCCACACGACATCCTGCTCAACAAGTTATCACTGCAATACAACATAGGCGGAAATCTATGGCGTTGGGTCAAGTCATTCGTATGTGGTCGTCAACAGAGAGTGATCTTCAGAGGTGCATCTTCTCAGTGGGGTGGTGTACCCTCAGGGGTACCCCAAGGGAGCATTGTTGGCCCCCTGTTCTTCAACCTTTTTGTTAATGACATTCCGGACTGTGTGTCTTCTAGGTGTGCTATGTTTGCAGACGACACTCTAATTTATCGTCCAATCAGGTGTGCTGACGACTCCCGTGCTCTCCAATGTGATCTGGACAATGTATTGATATGGTGTTCGAGAAATCGAATGGAACTAAATGCAAAGAAAACAAAAGTAATGCGGATAGCAGGAATGAAGAAGAAAAATGTCAGTCTTCCATCTTACCATGTAAACGTAGATTCTGTAGAGGTTGTAGGTGAAATGAAGTATCTAGGGATAATATTAAACCGCAAACTTTCCTGGGATAGTCATGTCGTTTATATCATCTCCCGTGCAAATAGAATGCTAGGTTTACTTACCTCTCTTTCTTCCGGTCTCTCCTCCTCAGCAATATTTGCTCTGTACAAATCATTGGTTCTCCCGATACTCGAGTATGGATTACCTGCGTGGAATCCTTACAATAGCTGTCTTTCTGACAGATTAGAAAGCATCCAACGCCGCGCAACCCGTCTTATCCTAAAACAACAACGGCAACAAATGTCATACCAAAATCGACTGAAATTTTTAAACTGGCAAAGTTTGAAGTCTCGCCGCACCTTCCTCATCATTACCTTTGTAGCCAAGTCCCTTCTCCGTCTCACTTCTTGTGAAGATGTTCAAGCTAGCATACACGTGGTTGCAAGGCGTCTGGATGATCTTCGTTTTAAACATCTTCGTGCTCGCACTCAGCGACTAGCCAATACGGCACTATTTCTTTTCCCGATTCTATGGGACAGTTTGCCTATTAGTTTACGTAATGACCTTATCTTAGTAAACTTCGTCAATTGGAAACAAAGCCTCAAAACTCACCTCTCATCCCTCGACATCAGTGTATAAAGCTGATACAGGCATTTTCAATTCAATAATTTCAATTTAAGTTTTATTTATAAATTACGTGTCTAATATGAGATATAAGTCCGAAACATGATTCCATCTTATTTCAAATTTGTTTTATGAAATATTTTGATAACATTTAATTAGGTAAATGTAAACCATGGCATTATAACCGGGTATATCATTAAGCTTGTGAACCTTCTTATGTAATACATGTATATAATGTGTACTTAATTTTTATATTGGCTTACATTTGCTCTTTCCTCTCATTTCTTTTTTTATGTTATTGTTTATCCTTGATTTGTTACTCTCTTTATTGTCCGTATGCTGTGTTTTTTAACAGTCTTCTGCACTCTGTTGGACCTCAATTTCCAATTCAATAATCTCAATTTCAATTTCATTTATATAATATGTGATCAACCAGATATGTGTCATAAGTCCGGATAATAGTTTCATTTTATTTTAAAGTTATTTAATATACATGTAATACTTTGATAGCATTTAATCAGGTAAAGAAAACCCCAGTATAAATACTGAACATGCTAGTTACATTATATTTCTATGGAGAGTCAATGCTATTATCTTATTGAAATTGTACATTTGTACTATGTTATTGAAATTGCAAATTTGTAATATGTTATCTATAATTTCTATGTTGGCATTACATATGCTCGTGCCTCGCCTTTCTTTATATTTGTATTGTTTATCCTTGATTTGTTACTGTCTTTTTTGTCCTTATGCTATATTTGTACCAGTCTTCTGAGTGCATCAGTTGGTTGGGCGGAGGGACCTTCACGGTTACAGTAATTAAGTTTGCTCTCTTCTTCCCTGGCCGCCATCTTTTGCACTCAGAATATTGCTACAAAAATTTGTATTTGCACATTTTTTGTCATTCCAATTTTGTATTTACCATGTTTATATTGTTAAATTGTTATATTTCTTGAAAGTGCCGAATAAATAATACAATACAATACAATATATATTTGAGGTGTATACTTTCATAAATATTTGTTACAAAATTTATTGAAGGTTTATTGTCTTCATTTTTTCACCACATAAATGAAACAAGAGAGATAGGACCTGTGTGCACATAAAGAGACAAAGAGGGAGAGAGAGAGAGAGAAGCAGAAACAGAGAGAAAAGCAAAGCAAGGTAAAATAGGAGAAGGATGAGAAAATAAGAACCATCTCCCAGCAGCCTTGGTAATTTGCATTTAATACGACAGGTATCTCTCCCTCACCCTCTCCCCTCCCTCCCCTCCCCCTTCCCTTCCCATCTATGAGGCCAGTGTCCCCTAAATGGCTGGACCAACCATTCATCACTCGCTGTAGGTATGATTGATTACCTAAAGAACAAAATAATGAAAACACAAGTGAGCCAGCATATATTCCTCTCTTTGACAATTTAATTTATTATGAGACGAGGCAAATCTCGTCTTTTTCATCTTGGTCAACAAGCAGAATAATAAAGTCCTTTGACACACAACTACAAATCCACAAGTATTATGATAATTACATTCTATTATATCTCTACTATGGCATATAGGTAGGCACAATATCTAGAAGTATACATGTACTTGACAAATTCGGTCATGCTTTATTTGGCTAACAAAAAAAACAAAAACATGATAGCCAAAGGGCTTCAAATATTTGAAGTGGACTCGTAGCTTTCGCATTCCACAGAAAGTTGTGAAAAGATGATGAAGAGAAAACAAAGATATCCCCAGTTTTATTCATTTTTTTTCTTCTTCAGGAACACAAATCAAATGAAATTGAGGCACATCAAAAATAGCCAATGATTGTAAGACACATGCTCCACAGACAACTACCAGTACAAAATACTAACCAGATTTCGATCATAGACCCAACACTATTCCGATCTCTAAGCCTAATTACCCTTAAAGGTAAAGACCAGTATTGGAAACGCCCCAATTTCAAAAAATGAAATGGAAGCTCTTATTACCAATCATGTGAAAGAATATGTTTTGAATAATACATGATGATAAAAATTTTGCTGGGAAACCGCCTACTAATTGATATATTTGGTAAATTAGTTTATCTATTGGGATGTGAGAGATAAAAACGCATGTGTCGTGCACGTAAGCGTAGTCCCATATACATCTTTCTGTGTACAGTGCTTGTAACTTTATGAAGACTGGGCCAAATTTCTTATCATTTTGATGATTCCAGAACCTTGCAGTACATCTATGCTAGATGATCAACCTTTCTGATCGATTTCACAACGTTTCTTTCACAATGCAATCGCATGACCATAACTGGTCTTTATCTTTAACTCTACAACCTAATCTAAAATCCTAATTGCAACCCTAATCCTACATTTTTGATGAAATAAAACCCAGAGCAAAAAGTCACTGGAGCATGTGTCTGATCACCAGTAATACACATTCAAGTTCAATGAAAGTTTTCAGATTCCATTTTGGTTATCTGGTATATCTACACAACGTGTCTTCAGCCTACACTTTGGTACTTGCTTTGGAATCTGTAAGACTAATATCGAAGATAATCAGTAACTATTGGCAAAATCTATATGCTTGGAATGTTTGGGGAGTACAGTTCTATAATAGACTCAATCATGGTACAGATTATATTTCATTCTTAATTAAAATATACATAAAGAAACGAACATCACACAGATACTTGTATCGTAGTACTATATTGGAAGGATCAACAACAATGTTCAACCACTTCCATCTTTAAATCTGTGTATTCTCAGAACTGAATTGCTAAATAGTTTGGTGTATTATGTTCATAGACACAGTAAATGTTACACAAATTGACTATAGCAGAATGTTGCACTTTCTAAACATTAAAAAGAGAGAGGAAAAAGTTACACAACTCCAAATGTGTTTTCTAGTGGTTAGATGTATTTCCTTGTATACAAACATGTATACACTCCACATCTAAATGCCATACTGTCATCTTTTTACATACTTTCTTCAAGCTTTTGAAAACTCGATTCGTCTTAAATAATCTAACAATCAATTCCTTTGATAGGGCAGCACACAAATAATAATATACAGGCCTTTCTTTTTTAAGGATGCTCAATGTTAATACCTGTATATTTCAATGCTGAGGTGAAATAAATAATAATGAAGTAAGTACCTCATTATTTGTTTTTAAATGGTTTGCATACATAATGGCAAGGTTTACTCTATTAAAAAAAATGTGAAAGATCATCTGCTGTTTAATAATCAATTTTGTTTAAATATACATTTCCTTTATTTTGTATACCCACGGATATCATTTTCAATACTTTATGTTCACGAACAAAATGTATATTGAGACAAAGAGGACTTTTGGGGTAAAAAAGCATTTAAAAAAAAAAAAATTAATACAAAGGGGATTGAATAAACATTGTATGAATGTTAATTGCTTTCCAGGAAACAGAAAAACAATAATAAATACCACACTGACAGTATAGTAAGCTTTCAGCAAATCCTACCTTTTGAATACAATCATAAACTATTCTAGACAGAATATACATGTCTTGGAAATTCAAGCATTCCTGATTCTACAGTTCCTTTTATTTAGTACTGAGTAAATATGAGAACATCACAACAGATTTAAGTAAATAGAATACATATGAAATATTACTTAGAAGGATATAAGCATGTGAACATATAACACTGTGAAGATACGGATATAATAATTTGTTCTGGTTTTCAGAGCAAATCTTTGAATACAGACTGGAAAAAAGGTCATCACATTGAATACTTCAGGTTATGTTTTTAGCTAGGTAGACAAAGAAAACAAATCATAGAAATATATGTAACCTTGAAGAATCTATCAAGCCAGTACGCATGCCAGAATCTGAAGCAAGCACATACCTACAAGTATGCACTAATTGATGTTTTACAGGAGAGATCGAGAAAATATACAGACTGCAACTCCTAACACAACATATATTTTTTGTACTGAGTGACCTCTGTCTGAAAATCATAAATAAATTGAATTTGAATTGAATTGAATTGATAAGCTTATCCTAACCAAGCACAACATAAATCATTAAGTGAATGAAAAGTTAATTTATTCATGAAAGTGAGATATCACCATGACACCTGGAAAAAGTATGATTTCTCTGCATCAGTAAAATAGGTGCTTGCGGATACATTCAATGTTTTCTCTCTTCCAGAAAGAGCAGAATACATGGTATCTGCTCTTTATTTACTCAGTCTGATTTTGAGACTGGGATCTGGGCTGAAAATTCCTTGATTGATGAATTTACATTAAAAAAACATTTCTGTACTCTGATATGCTGTTCCTACTTTTTCTTGGCTTGATCATATTAATGTAGTGCATGTTTTGGTGGCTTTTAGGCAAAGAACCAACTACATGTTTTGTATGCTTGACTATGCATTTGGTGTTCTTTATTTCACATCGCCTCTGTAAAAACTTTTCTTACCCTTTTTCATAATTAATTGTTTATTAAATTATGACTATGAAAATGATCATGAAAAATGCTGCAATAATATAAAGAGACTTTTCTGGGTTTCATGGTAAAGTTAATTCAAATCAATCGTGAACCTCACAACAGTACTAAATTCTGTACACATGTGGACGGATAACAAACAAACACACAACTCTCCACAACCATTTACCTTCTGCTGTAATATCTTATATCTAACATCTTATTTACAATTCGTAGAATTCATCATCCATGTATAAATTACAGATTTAGAGTAATATATTAAATATGATAATCAATAAAAACTCAATAACTATAATAGAGGTAAAATGTGATGGTGGTTTTTAATTGATTGCAGACTCACAAGACAGGGGATAAAGAAAATTCCTATAACCCACCACAGTAGGAAAATAGGCAGAGACCTATAATAACATCTTTACTTATAGCCTTACATGTTTAACAGAAAATACCTTTCAAATCATTGGTCCATACTTGCAGCTAACATGAAGAAGATGGTATAAAGTAGCATCATGGGTTGACCGAAAGATCTAGTACGAATTTCGCCATGAAGCATTACTTTTCTTCCTTATATGGACATCATCTCATCTAAACACAGGCTTTCGTTTATCAAAACATCTTGGTATGAAACACCCATAACTGGTTAGCACATATCGACCATCACTCTCACCTTTCTTTTACCAACAAAACACACACTGATGAAGAAATGAATTCATAGAATATTCACTTCCTTTCTACCTCACCTCTCCTCTTACAATGCTTGGAAATGCTTTCCTGGCCGGCGTGACGTGAGACAAATTTCATCCAAACACAGTCTCTTCACAGAATTTGAGCTGCCATATTTTTCCTCCGTAGATTTCAAACTTCTCCCTCCCCAACAACTGCAATAACTGGGCCTGAAAAGAAATAATACAGAGAATATTATCTGTGTTACACCGTTGAGCTCTATTCAAGTGTATTTGGACTTAACGCTGAAAATATATTTCCATTTCAAATGAGACTATATAGGATTGCAATCTAACTCTATACACGATGTACATGTATATTCACAGAATTCAAATCTGTAATCTTGGTCAAGTAGCACCATTTTGTGTCAGCTACGAACCACTTCAAATTTTCTTCATACAGCTTGAACAAAGCTGGTCACTAGTACCAGATAGAAATCGGGCCACGTCACATACAATACATGTTCAAGAATCAAGCAAACAGGGATTCTTTTGTTGGCATCTTTACCATGACTCCTGAAACACTATATTAATGAAATAGTAGAGATAAGGGACAAACTTATGCAACATCTTGGGCCTTTTGCATACAAATTTGAGTTTAAACGCAATGCCAAAATATTAAATGCGACTTGATTTTCAACCAATCAGGATTGAGTATTTGGAACTTCTGTAAAAAAAAGTTGAGCTGCATTTAATTGCAATTTTGTTCATGCAACAGGGTCCATGACACTCTGTTGACCAGACTGAGAACAATAAATTCCTGTATATAAGAAAAAAAAAAGCTGCATTCTCAATATATACACACTCACTGTAAGAAACCTTATCTACATCACAAAGTGTGAAAGACCCATAAGTCCAATATCTACACTGTAAGTCACATCATCATCCCCATCAACAACTGTGATTGGTATCATTCATATCCTTGTGCACAACTGCAATGAAGTAATCACAGGAGGAGATGAGGAAACTGGACAGATCCATTCTGCACTCTGCAGCATACTGAGTTGATGGGACTACCTGGCATGTATCATCAATCATGTGTGGGAAGAAACAACTAGAGGGAACATGGATACTGCAACCAGATTCAACAGAACAACAGAACAACAGTTGTACACCCCCTGATGAAATAGCCTTCCAGAAGTGGAAGCAGATTACATGTACATAGATAACAAGGTGTTGAAATAGAAATAAGATCCCACCGCATTCAATAGAAGACATTTACACATCAAAGCAGAATACTAAATGTTATTCATCAAGAAATTCTTGAATTTAAATTCCTGCAGAAATTCTGTTTCAACCCTGGAAGGAAATAAGCACAGAAATTGTGGGTACACAACAAACAAAACACAAATACCTTTTTTTTAAAAGGGACAAAAACTCCAATTGATAATTCCAAGAATCTGTTATCATCACACACCTACCCCATCAGACCCGCAGAGAATCATGTGCTATACTTAGGAGGGAAGATAACTTGACAAAAAATCTGAGGAAAGCTATGTGGAGAAGAAGAATCCCAAAGAAGAGTAACAACAACACAGATGTATGACCCTCTAGGGGTACAGGTCATAATCACAGCCCCATAATGTGGGGAATTCACAGTAGGCTATAAATTAGCCACCATTCTGATGAGTGAGTGTGAATCATATGCACCAATGTCATAGACTTGTGAAGTGTGACGTCATCAAAAATCTATTTTTGGAATTTCTCAATTTTTTTCTTCATTTCCCGAAAGAACATAAAAAATAATGCCCAAGTGTCGAAAACCAGTTGAATATGTTAAGTATTGGCTGAGATATGACCATCTGAATAAATAGATTCCCTATGGGAACTCAGTGTTATATTGCTCTGGTTCATAACATTACGAGCCAGAGCAGTATAACACTGAGTTCCCATAGGGAAGCTATTTATGCAGATGGTCATATCTCAGCCAATACTTAACATATTCAATTGGTTTTCAACATTTGGACATTATTGTTGATGCTCTTTCAGAAAATGATGAAAAAAAATGAGAAATTCCAAAAATAGATTTTTATGATGTCACTGTACTCTATAGCCAAGCAAATTGTAAAACACCTATGGAAAATCTCAGCAAGCATGTAATAATAACCAACCTCTTGATCCTCTTTCTCCATCTGATTAAGCGTGGAAATCACAATGGAATGTCAGAAAATCATGTTTCTTTTCTTAGCAAACACACAGACACAACCCATTGTTTCTTTTTATACAAATTGCACAAATTGAAAGAGTTTCAATTACGAATAATACATGTATATATATGAGGATGATTTAATTTTAATGCTATTATTTTACACAAAGGGCATGGGAATAACATGTGTATATTTATGTACAAGGTTGTTTTTTTCACTATGTTTTGTTTGTTCCACAAAGTAGTGTAATTTTGTTAAGATTCCAAAACATAATGCACAACTATTCTTATTTACTGCATATAAATCATTCAGGATTCTAAAAGGTTCTACCATAATGTATTATTTGCATCACTTGTATTTAATTTAAGAAAGAGTCACAAAATGATAGCAAAATGTAACCATACACGTAATCCATCCTTGTAACAAGCAATCTTGACCTTTTGACCTTTGACCTACCTCTGTATCTTCATCATCATCCTTCTCTAAGAGCTCATAGGCCTTGGTGAGTAGCTCGATGCCGATGCCTTGCATAATGTCTTTCCTCAGCATGGCGATGCGGTCCATCAGACGACCAGATGTTGTCATCGTTGCATTGCCTGAGGATGAAAAAGGGCACTGATAACTAGTCTACTCTAATTTCATTAAAGGTACTGTATCTATTTTTCATGACTCTATCACATTAAATCTCATGGGTCACGGAGAGGAAGATCCCCTCTAAAACAAACAAACAACAAAGCTAACAAACAAACAACAACAAAGCTAACAAAAAAATCAAAATATACATCTACTGAGTAAAATAATCTTCCCAAGTGATGATTTGTTCATAACAAGATTCTCTTTCATCTTCATGTGATGTCCAAGATGGACATAGAAATCAAAAGAAAAATGTATATTTCTCTCAAACAGACTAAACAAAGTCAATTCATATCTCAAGTATAGCTCTCAAGCATTTTAATAGCTTTCATGCAAATTTTGACCACTTTACTTTACAGTATAAATTGCCAAAAAATATCTTGAAGCAGCAATTCAAATGAAAAGAGTTCATCAGAAAAGTGATATTCAGAAGTAAAGAAATATGGTCTCAATCATACTTCAAACAATAGATTATATATGTACTTGTATATCATATATAACATGAAGCTTATTCATTGACCCTTGATCAAGCCCAAACTTACCGAGTCCTTTGGGTGCTCTGGGAGCTGCTGCTTCTATGGCTATATCCAGAGTTCCATTGAGATTTGTTCCAGATCCTGGTCTTGCTGAGGGTGGTGGGCTGGGTTCCTCTGGGGTATCGGGAGAATCTCGACCAAAGTCTCCACCTTCCTCTCCTACTTTCTTGTTCTTGTTCTTTTCAATCCTCAGAGTTGTTGCAAGAAGGTTGGAGAACTCCTCAATTTCATCATCATCACTGTAACACAACCAGCAAACACAAGATGAAATTTATAACGTGTCACGTTGTCAGGAAAATGCATGTGTTTCATGGAGATACTACATGCTTACAAATTGTATGTCAAATAATACTGGGCTTTATGATGGCATGCCCATGAAACATGGAGTTACAAAAGTAATTTAACCCTAAATACAGGATCTATAGGGCTGTGATATAGGAACCTATTTGGGATCATACTGTGCTGGCTGGCTATGAGGCATACTTATTCATTTATGGTTGGGGGATGGAGGGGGTTTAGGTGGGTTCAAGAATCTTCAAGAGTCAACAACAGCATTTTTTCTATCACAATTTATCTTCAATACCCCCCCCCCCCCCCCCCCACCCATCAATCCATACAAACTGTTGAGAGCCAGACTAACTCTATTGGATAAGAGTAATCATCTTCTAAACTTTCACCCGAAGATCAATCATCCATCTCGATCTCCTTTCCTGAAGAACATCTACCTACCCCTTCTTTTTGCCTGAGCGCTTGGTGTCTTCATCCTCATCATCCGATATTGTTGAGTCTGTATCTCTGCTTTCTGTGCGAGCATGTCGATTGGATCTTTCATCCCTGGAGAGCGACGCTGAGGCTGATGATGATGATGATGAATCCTACAGATAGATGTGAAAGAAATTCTTTTAAAAATAAGTACAAGCGCTATTTACTGTCTCAGTATGTTTAAGTTAAATGTATAATTTAGTATGTAACCGTCAGCTACCTGAAATTTATATAATGTTTTTCATTTTTTGTAATGGGTGTATCAGCTTGTCAAGCCACATAGGCTTTTACTGATACACCCTATTTCATTTTCCAACTATTTGTATTTAAATGTTATTACTTTGCTTCACATATTTAAGTTGATTTTATATGTACATTGTAAATGTTTATAACCTGTTTTTTTAGTGTTTTTTACTGAATTTGAAATAAAATGTATCAATCAATCAATCAAAGATTAAGAATCATTAACCCTAGCTATGATTTAATCGGGTGATTTCTTCTCCCCATAGAGCATGAGCCGATGCTGATGGCTTGTTATTTTGAGAGGTATTTCTGATGACCAAGAATTTCTATGACTTCTGTCACGACTACCATGATTAGCTTGGAATATTGTCATTTCATATACGGCATGAAAGCTCTCAGAGACTCAGCTGAATAAATAAAAATGGTCTCATTTTTACTCAATTTCTGAATCATAACGTGTACTGCACCGTGACTGCTGTGCCATATAAAGAACCAAATCCATGCTGCCAGGACGATGCATCAACATCATCTTGGAAGTCAAAGACATTGATCAGTACCATTGCATTTTGCATCGATTTGCAAATACCTGGGATATTGAAATCAATCTCAACTCTTTACCCAATGGGGTCCAAGTGTAAACAGGGTTACTAATACCCAATCAGTCTTTATATCTGTATTGATTGACTCACCTTAGAGCCAGGGTCAGATTTAGTATGAGCGACTGGTCTCCTAGGATGGTTACTGTCTGGCTCATCATGACTGCGATTAACTGCATCAGAACTTCTCCTCACTGAACATCATATCAAGAAAGAAAAGGACAAATAAATAAAATGATAGATATACTCTAGTATCTTGTGAAACGTAGAAGAGGATGGCAAGGCAAGTAGTATCATTCAGTCATACATCTTTCAGATTTTTCTTTAATTATAGCCAATCACAGCAAAAGTATGATTTTAGTCAAATTTAAGATTTGGGGAGAAATACTTGACTTCTTCAAGCTGACACTGGCAATTTCTTCATTGGCTTCACATACTATGAACTTGATATAATCTAGAGTTCCAATCTCTATAGAATTCTCTTTGGAAATTATTACCCTAGCTTTAACTCCGGCAGCAGTTATGAGCTTACATTGAATTTCAAGGGAATAATCCTACTAGGCACCCATTTACTTCTTCTGGGTGGAGTGTGGAAAATGTAGATCAACGTCTTGCCAAAGGACCCTAGTGTTGTGGCAGGGATTCAAAATCCATACCTTGTGGTTCACAGTCCGGAGACTTATCCACCGGACCAGTCTCCAATAGGTTAACAAACTAATTGATGTTAGGTTACCTTGTGATAATGGTGACTGCTGCTCCTGGGACTCTCTCAGCTTCTCTCTCCTACGAGTTCTGGCAGAAGAACCTCTCTGCTGGTAATGTGAAACAAATGCATACAGATCATCATATAATGTATACTTCACACAGGTATGTTTACAATCTTCTTCTTTTTCTAACATGGCTCCCTCCCTCCCTCCATCACTCTAAGCCTCCTAGCTCGCTCTCTTCCTCTCTTTCTCTCTCCCTCTCTTTAGAAGTATATCCACACCTACACTTTTTCTCTCTTCTGAATATGAGAAAAAAACACCAATCAAGCACAAAACTTTAAAGTTTTTCCCATCTTTTTTTGAAAGTTTTTTAAGAGTGTTACATCAAACTGAAACCAAACATAAAGGGTTCATTAAGAAACACATCGCTAAAAAACCAATTTATTCAGACTGCTTGATATATTTTCATCAATCCACCTACATCTGTTCTTGGTGTACTTGCATCATCTCTAGAACTGCTTACTGAACTGGAGGATGAAGTTCTTGAGGAACCTGCCGAGTTTGCTGACCTCTTAGCACCTTTGCTTGTTTCTGGAGTTCCACCTTTGGGAGGGACAGGTAGAGGCCGTGACTTCTTGAGTGGTAGTTTGGGCTGGAAAAAAACAAAAAATAGACTGTCCTTACATATTTAACATACATGATCCCTGTACCGGTACATAATCCTGCCTTTTACTTAATATCAAGCTACAGAAGATATCAAATCATTGATGCAGTTTTGAATACCGGTAGCAGAAATACTCAAATACAATTTTCCACATCCAAATTATTGCCTGCCAATGTCTTACACTTTCAAAATTTCAAAAGGTGACTTTAAAGGTACTATGTCCCTTTTGCAGCCAACCTCAAATTCTGTAGAACTTTGCAGGAATTATGAATATGTCATGTATGTCCTATCTGTGAAATTTAAACGTTAACAGTGTCCTCATATTCAAATTATGCAAGGAAACCTGTTTACTTGCTAGACTTCACTGTCAGACACTATTGAGTGACTGACTGGCTTTTTCTTCTTCTTTGGTAATAACATACATGAAAATAGTTGTAAAGGGTACATGAGCATTTGTCTACATCAATAACCCACTTCTTGTGATGGCCAAGATTAAACTGATTGAATCTTTGCGCAGCATAAAACGTATGACCATTCGGTACAATTGTCTGAAAATCAAGACTATTACTTTTGGGCTCTATAGCTCTAAAGTCGATTTGACAACTAATAGTCGTTATTTTCCCACTTGAAGAAATTTTCAAGCCCCACCTTTTTTAGGGAAGTTCTAAATTAGTATTATCTTTCAAATGCAGTTGGAATTTAACTTTTTCATTTTTTTGGCCTGCAAATGGGACATAGTCCTTTTAATACAGTACTTTTAAAGCTTCCTCCATCTTTAAAATAGCCTATCAGATTTCATTTTTGTTCCAACACACATTTTCCAGAGACCTTTGTCTGAATCATCTTAGGCTTAGGATTCAATGGCCCGAATTCACAAAGGAGGTTTGTCGACAAACCAAGGTTTATGTGCGTCATACGACGCGTTTTACGCGTTTTTTACAAACCTGGTTTGTAAAGAACAAAAGGAGGTTTGGCGAAACAAAAGGAGGTTTGAGCTCAAACCTTGCTTTGTGAATTCGGGCCATTGGGTTTACATTCTTAATATAGTCTACCGTATTTGCCGGCGTATAGGCCGCAGTATTTTTGGAAGAGAAAATATCGAAAAATCGGGGTGCGGCCTATGCGGCGAAAGAGTAAAATTTTTTTTTTTTTTTTTTTTAGTTTCGATTTATGGCGCTATGCCTGGCAATGTCTCCCAGCTCAGTAATCAGTGTGTTGACTCACCACTCGGAAACTACAACAACACTAAAATTTGTCTGTCATCTTGGTTTGAAAGTAATCTTTCTAATAGATTTCAATATGTAGTTTATAATAATAATTCCTCAATTTTTTTTATATAACAAATGGTGTACCACAAGGTTCTCAGGCTATCCTAGGACCTAGTACTCTATTGTTTTTAATTCACATTAATGATCTTACACATTCTTCTAAAAATGACATTGTTACTATTATTTGTGACAAGTTTACAAGCACAAATCAGCGCCTTTAACTGCACCTGTTAAATGAAGGTCCTTCCCCGCGTGGGTTTTCGGCAACTAAACAACAACAACAACCACAATTTTTTTTTTTTTTTATTTATTTTTTTAAAATGTCAAAATCGGGGGTGCGGCCTATACGGCGCTGCGGCCTTATCGCCGGCAAATACGGTAGGTCTCTAAATAAACAGGAAAGAAACACAAAAAAATACTTTATGTTTGCTTTTGAAGCTCCTGGTACAAGCAGCTTCAAAATGGCTTAGATCCTTTTAAAACACAACTTGCTTTTTGGTAGAAACAAAGCACAGGCTCTTTGCAAGGTTACCACCTGGATCTAATTAGGATCTACATGTATCAGATGTAGGAACTCACCTCTGAGGGTGTTTTGACATTGCTACGTGACTTCACTTCCTTGCTCGCTGATGGGACTGACTTCCTGACACCTTGGGCACTCTTCCTTTCCTTGCCTGCTGAACTAGGCCTTGGAATGGAAGATTTACTCTGGTTATCTCTTACCGGCTATATGAAGAATAAGATGGATTTGAATTGAGTTAAAAAGATATCAATGTCATAATGGAATGTTTTAGTATCAGAAAAATCAAAGAAGTGAAGATCATAGAAAATGATGGAAAGAGAAAGCATACAATAATATTTGCAACGTATTCAATGAAGCATTACATTAAAAAAAAAAAAAAAATAATAATTTTAATGTAAAAATGATATTATGATGTGTTTCTTTATCTACTGTATGGACTTCCCATCAAGCATTCTTCACTACAACAATATGGTTCATCAATAATCTTATTTTTTGTAGCCTATAAACATTGAAAGGTGACAGTCTCAGGAGCTAATATTATAGATCCATCATTTGTAAATAGTCTGGCACACAAGGATATTAAAATTGGGCCTTATTATACACCTACTTAAGTTCATCAAAAAGCTTTCATAGTGATGGAAAGTAATCAAATAAAAATAAGTATTACATGTATCCACAAAGCTGTCTCACAATTGCATAGGTTATTGTATCATACACTTATGAATCATAATCCAAAACAATTTAATAAAAGAGCCAGGTATCCCATCAAAATTTAAACTAATTAATGACAATGTCAAAACCTGACATCCCTTTATAAGCCAGTTCATAGAAACAAATCTAGGCATGGGCAGATATTGGTCGTTTGTACAATACTGAAAAACCCAGCAAAACGAATACTGGATAGGTGTTTATGAAAGTTATGTAATCATTCATTTATGCACCAGCTGAACATTCTATGATACAGATGGTAGTATTCTTCTCAAGAGGGCTAACAAAATGTATTCATAAAGCACCTCCATGACTTTGACAGTGATTATTAATAAAATGCACAAAAGTGGGACTTCTCCATTTTAACATATCTGTGGATATTCTGGGTCATTTGAATCATGCGCTAATTGTGAACAGGTCTATTTAAAACATTAAAATGTATTTATATATACACACAAGTAAGACATTAATAAAATTATGCTTCATAATATAGTTTTACCTTTTTGGAAGGAACCTCAGAAATAGCAGGCAGATCTTTTCCACCAGACTCATGGTCTTGTGTGGACTGCTCTTCAATTTCCTGAAGGTCAGCTTTAGACCCCCTTCTACTACTCTCAGAAGATGTACTCGGTCTCCTGAAATAAGGGAACACAAAGGAATCCATGGTATTGTGTTATATTTACTCCTTTCTTAAATTTCAGTCTGTTTGCATGGTGATTTAAATGTCTAAGATGCCAGTATCAATAATATCAATCATAGAACAAAAAACAGGACTTACAAATTACAATATCAAAATCACATCAGCAGCAATTCCACTACTATCAGTATCACACCACTATCACTACCACCACTACCACCACTAACATCACCATCAATGCTATCAAACAAAGAATCAGACAGATTGTGTGTGTGGGCGTTTGTATGTGTGTGTTGGGGGGGGGGGGACTGATGGTTACTGTCCTAGATGGTACATGTGCAGGAGGGGGGGGGGGGGGGGGAGAAGGAGATAGTTGCTCAGGGCGAAATAGTCCAGGGAGCAGAGAAGTCATCTAGATAAGGGTTATCTACTTGGCCCTCATTTCCTCTCAGAATGTTTCTTTCATTTATCTCATTTATTTTCCCACATTCCTGTTAAAAGAAACATGCAATTCAAAATTATGTAGATTATAAAATACAGTCGGAAGAGCAGTGGTCTCGTAATCAGGTGACCCTGGTTCGAAACCAAGTCGATGCGCTAGTGCCCTTTGGTAAGGCATTAATCCTCATTACCAGGTCCCTCAGAGAGGACCTAAAGCCATCGGCCGTCTGGTTGCTTACTAACAAGCATTTAGCAGTCAGGTAAAATAACCACCACCACCACATACATTACAACAAAAAACAAATAGGTGACAGGGGGGAAATAAGATGATAAGTACCAGTATGCGGAGGAAAAACATGTGAGGACTGCAGAGGAGTCAGGTCTTTCTTCTCAACAAGATCAATAATCCGAAGAGGACTAGAAAATGTTTCTCAAGTTCATAAGAATAGCATGAGCCTGCCTACCTTGCTCTTGTTCCCTCTAAGAAGATGGCTATGTGTTTCTTGATGTAGGGATTGCGTAGGACTCTGGACACACTAGGTCTCTTCTCTGGGCTCTGATTCAGGGTAGCCTTGATGAGTTCAACCAGCTCTATGCTGTACTGCTGAGGCATTGCAGGCATCTGAAATGGAGGTCAAATCATAATTACCCCACTGCTCCAAAGTTTGACATCATAATGATACAGTAGGCTTGTTACATTTAAAATGTTGTATTTATCAAGTAAGCTATAAGGAGTTCAAATAGTTTAGTAGTTTTTTTTTCTTTACAAAGATCACATCATGTGTTATACATTGTGTATAACTGAACAAAAGCTTCCTTTTCAATACCTTAAATACAAATAAGCAGACTTCAAATGTCATTTCACACCTCTCGCATTTACCTGTGTGTGTTATCTGGAAAAAATGCCGGACTACTAGTTATTCTTTTTACACAAATATCAATTACAATAGCTAATTACTTAACTGTAATTAATGCAAACAATTAATCAGATATTATGGTATTTCAAGAATCGTATTTATAGCATTAATATCAAATTGTAATGAACGTGAACGAGAATCAATGAGTTCTTGTTCAAGATCATAGGTACAAATGATGAAATTACCATCTTACCTTTCCACGCAGTATCTTGTAAACTAAAGAGTTCATATCCTTTGCATTGAAGGCATGTTTGAGTGTGGTCATCTCATAAACACAGCAACCTAAGGCCCATACATCAGACTATGCACAAGATAAGGAAGAAATTAAATCAACTAAATTGGAGTCTTTAGAATATTAGCACATATAGTGGAATGTTAAAAATTATTAAGATATAAAACATCATAATTATTTCCTAAACTTGCATAACATATTCTCTGGTGACAATTGCTCCACAGTAATATCCTACGATAAACAAAATCTTACTTTCAGCCTTTGACTGAGAACTAAACCTAACCTACAACTCAATTGCCATCACTATCCTTACCCTAAAATTTTGACAAAATAAAGCTGGAAGCAATTATTGCCAAAGCATATTTTAGAGAATCTATTCAAAGGAAAAAAGTTACTGATTTGCGCTCTTTCTTTATGCTTATATTTCCCTTGCCTGCTACTTGTATCATACTCATTTGGTTTGCATCCCCAACACTAAATACAACAATTGTACAAATGTTTACCTCTGCTCAAATTTTGTCCATGTTTGTATAACATTTGTATTTGCTTTGAAAGCGTGATTATCAGAAAGATAAGTCATTGTGTTTTAATATTTAGGTATGCTATCATAACTAAATCAAAAACAAAATAGGAATCCCGTACAATAAAAACTCAACAACTCAAACGATCTCTATCTCCCTCTCCCTCTCTCTGGACAGTTGTTATCAAAATTTCCTCTGAGGGCCAGAAACAAAAGTACAGTTAAAAACAAAAACAACCAAAATGATACATATAGATAAATTTTGAGAATAAATTTACCTTGTGATTGTAAGGCCTATTGCTGAATAGCTCTGGGCTCATGTAATAGGGTGTCCCAATGAGGGTTGTAGCCATGTCATTGTTGCCTTCCAGAACCCTTGCAATGCCCAGGTCACCGACCTTTATGATCTTGCTCTTGGTCAGGAAAATATTCTGTGTCTTCAGGTCCCGATGGAGAATGTTCCGCTCATGCATATACTATGGAGTTTTTATAAAAAAATAGGTGCATATATAAGTATGCTGTACATGCTTGAGAATATACTTAGTATATTTTTAAGTTAAATATATTTTGAAGATGATGGAGTTGATCTGAAACACATTTTATTTAAAAAACAAAGTCTTTAATCAATAGGGCTACTAAACATTATACATGCCTGGCTTTGTTATTTTTGAAGGTTTATGAGACCTTGTGAAAAAAGTATTAAAAAAAAAAAACATGGTTGAATTAAAATCAAATAAGTGTTTGTAATCGATAAACTTTTAACTCCACAGCTAGGAGGTTACTGCACAATGCTTTCCTGTGTGCATGATTTTTATGGCATGAAGCATGATGGAGTGTCATAATTGAAGGTAATGGGTTCTATCCCTAGCAGTATGCATGTTCTTGAGCAAGGCATTTCATTAACATTGCTTCCCTCCATCCAGGTGTTAAATAGGTACCTGACTTTATATGAATGGCATTCTAGTTCTGTCCTGTACCCCAGGAGTGGAAAATATGCACTTACTGTATGAAGGCAAGCCTTAATCTCATGACCGGTGAAATATATATCTGCTAGGTGCTTAGCGACAGAGCAGATGTTTTAGCGCTTTGGATATCCAGGATATTATTATATGATAAGAGGGTTCTCCATCATTTCTCACCTGTAAAGCCATGGCGATCTGTACAAACCACTCCACCACCTGGCGTTCCTCTAAGGCTGCATTCTTCTGTTGCTTGAGTCTGTTGTACAGATCTCCACCGTCACAGAACCCCATCACTATGTAGAGGAAACCCTCCTCACTCTCAAAGGAATCCTTGTAGGATACAATATTGGGATGACGTAGCTTGGACAGTAGCTTTGCCTCCTGTTCGGCAGCTTTCTTCTCCCTCTTGGAGGCACGGAGAAGCTCCATTTTCTTGATAACAAACTGATTGAAATAAAACACAAATGAATATCAAATTGACCAATTGTTGAAATTCAACATTCAATTTAATTTTTTAAATCCTGTGTTATTTATCAAAATGTTTATTTTTTCTTCAATATGATCAACATAAACAGACACACTGAAAATAAGATGTTCCGTTCAATACTGATTTTGACAGAGAAAGAATTTAAAACTGATAATGTACAAATGATTGATTACATCAACATCCAAGCTTACTATCAAAACAAATTCAAGAGTTAGTCCGCAATATAAAAGACCGAAACCAAGATCTTCCTTGTTCAAGCTTGTCCTAAAAAGAATGATTTCATGCTTTTAAAACAGCTCAGCACTTACCAGGGCAAATATTTCTCTTCATATAGGAGATGGAGCTTACCTGTTTTTTGTCTTTCTTGTTTCTGACTAGCCACACTTCTCCATAGCTGCCTTTGCCGACCACCTTGAGATGTTCATACAGATCAAGGGACATCTTGCTACTAGTTTCTGCAACTGATGCAAAGAGAATAGATTGTTTTATTCAGGTAATATTTAATGAAGGTCAAGGCCACAGTAATTGGTGACTTTAAAAAATGAGAGTGACAGTAGAAAAATGAGAAAAAAAACCCTCAAAAAGAGGTTGAAAAAGGAAAAGAGAGGAAAAGGAGAAAAAAAGGTTTGACAAAAATAAAAAAAATTGCTACCATGATAAATACGGTAGGGGATGTGTGAATTTCAAAAAGAAATTAAGGGGTCCTTTGTGCTGGACCCGCCTGGTTGGGATAGATTAGAGTTTCAAGATGGCTATCTTGAAGGTTCTGAATTGCTAAAACTCGAGAGCGTCTGGACCCCCAGCAGAGGCTTTGCCCATGTAGGCCTGTACCTGCCAGGAGCACCAAGGCGGCCCCCTGACCCCACCCGGAAGGGCCTAGGCCTATGCTTATAAACGTGCTCACAGTGCACTTCACACACTTATTGATCGGCCATATTATTTATTTTGCAATTGATTGCAAACTTCAACTCAGAGATGCCAAGTTCAAAGATCAGCTATGCATGACATTTTCATGACTCGGCGTGCAAGGATATAGCGTATAGCATATACGAAATCTCGCGTGACGCGACGTGATAGCTGGCCTGCATGCATGCTACGTCAGTACGTGCATATGCGATAGAGGTCTAGGTACACGAACCTTACAAGGAGCTAGATGAGGCCTCGAGGCGGTCGGCCATATATGTACTAGTCTAGCAATTACCCTTTTTTTTTTTCCCAGTCTGGCCCTGATGCGTTACAAAAGTGTGTGACAGCGTTTACATTTCAGACCCCAGGCTCGCGCGATGCATGACACTTGGTAGTTCTGATCAAGCCAGGCTTTATCTATGCCCTGCAATGTTAATCACTCCTGATAAAAGTTAAAACATGCATTCTTTTCCACATTCAGTCATACTAGGCTACGTACTTCATACTCTGAACTCATACTTAGGCAGAGCACAGCTCAGCAGCACAGCTCAGCTGAAGTGAAGAAGCCTACTTCAGCTTCATGTATACCGTAGGCCAGCCCATACGTGATAACTTCGTTCATGTGCATGCATGTGTTGTGTACGTGTGAGTGGACCCAGGGAGGGCTCCGAGGTGCAGGTGAGCCAACGACACCGACTCCCGAGATTATCGATCGGGTAAAGCTGGCAAGAAGGCTGCTGTAAAATCGTATGATAACAACATTCATAGGTTAATATACGGGAAAATTCTTACCTCTTTAATACTCCACGGAATTAAGCGAACTCTAAATCTCAAGTCCCAAAACTTTTGGGGAAAATCCCCAAAGAAATTAGCCGTTCCTTTGGCAACGAAACGCTACCGCAGTGAAAATTGTACAAAAAAAATGATGATCGCGTACATAAAGAGTGGTACCGTTTCTTTATGTAGAGAATTTATTTGTGTAAATTTTGCCCCCTCTCCTTTCATTTAAAAAATAGAAGAAAATAAAAAATGCAGACGGTATATAATTAATCTTGAGTTCTCAAATTATTTTCGCTTCCCTTCGCTTGTTTTCATTTCAAAAGGCGTCAAAAAAATCAACAAGAGAGGGGTGGGGGGGGGGGGGGGGGTAACTCCGGGAAGCGTTATTTTTTTATGCGGCACAGATTGGGGCATGGCGCGTGTTAAACCTATGGGAAGTACGTTCTTTCCCTTCTGAATAGTGTCTGCACGTACGTGAGACTAGTCATGTTCGCTAGCGCATTAGCGCTGCGAAGAAGTTTGTATATCCATCGCGAACTACGTGTTTAGATAACATTCCTCTTCGTTTATTAAGTTTTATTGACTAATTATTGTGATGTTCTCCTTATTGACGTGCTGCCTCCTCTTCAGATTTCCAATTTGATTTTAATTGTTGATGTAACTGATTTTTCATGCGGTAGTGGATTACATGTAACACTATTAAAAACAGACCTCTGCTACTTATACTGTCTAGTACGCACACGACCAGTATTAGTCTGTAAATCAAGACCCCTTTTTTTAAAAAGCCCCAATCTGTGCCGCATAAAAAAATAACGCACCCCGGCGTTGGAGCTTCCCGGAGTTAGAAGTATGTCGCAGACACTTTCCTTTTGAAAAAATCATTACCACTCTTCTCTCTATTATTTGTTTACATTTTGTGGCCGAGAAGATGGAGAAGATGTGACCAAGCACCGCCACTGATTCCAGGAAATTGCATCGAAACTACATGTACTAACTCACATTTGACAAGTCGATAGCTGCCACGAATAGGTACACTATTAAATTAAAGGAAGCAAATTAAATCCGGCATGCCTTAAATCCAGGATAATCATAATAATTGCCACAAATCATAGGTTTGATTGCTCGCATTTAATTCCTACACTCGCGTTCACGCATATGAATGACGCTATGATGATGGGCGCAGGGCACCCGGCCCGACCGCGGTCAGGCTCAGGGCTAGGGCCATATAGGGGCGGTATTTTGAGATTCATTTTTGTCTCAGTAGATTTCAGAGTCAGATAAAATCTAAAATTTCATCTTAGTGAGATAAATTACGCTTCAAATATTTCTTAAATGTGTATTAATTCTGAGAATCATTTTTTTAGCTAGATCTAGATCTACCGTAAATAACGTTGTATAAACCACCCTCGTGTATTAACCGCACCCCTCTTTTTCGCCCTTAAAAAAAAAAAAAAAAAAAAATTTTTTTTTTTTTTTTTTTTTTTTTTTTTTTGCCGAGATTTTTTTTTTTTTGTGTGTAAGATCATTACGGTACTGTAAATTAAAAAACAGTAGGGACCTAGGATAGAACCTTGTGGTACACCATGTAATAGAAGAAAAATTGGAGGAATTATTATTATAAACTACATATTGAGATCTATCAGAAAGATTACTTTCAAACCAAGATGACAGACAAATTTGAGTGTTGTTCTAGTTTCCGAGTGGTGAGTCAACACACCGATTACCGAGCTGGGAGACATTGCCAGGCATAGCGCCAGGTGGAGGGGCACTTTAAAAAAACCGTGTATAAAAAACCGTGTATAAACCGCACCCCCGACTTTGAAATTTTTTCGGCGGCAAAAAAGTGCGGTTTATACACCGTTATATACGGTACATTTTATTTCTCTACGACATGCCCATTTTGTATGTGATAGATCTAACCAATTTCATAAATAACAAGAAAGTTTTGACTTTATATTGGTGGATTTCACTCAATCTCTAGACAAAAATAATCATATGGTATACCAAGAGTCAAGACGTGTGTCTGAATTATAGTCGATTTAAAACAGTGATTTGAAGAAGTTTACATGCTATATTTCATACATGATCTGTTATTTTGTTACTTTAATTAGATCTATAAGTTAATAATAATGCAGAGTTGTGGACATTTTGAAAATTGGATGGATAGTAATTCTTGAAAATGTTGATATATTTGGATGCCCCTGTGCTGTAGCACTAGAAAATCTAGCCCCTATTCATGCTTTCGAAAAATTGAATAATCAAAATGTTACCAGTGCTCCCAGTAAATTTCAAATAGTGCCTGAGGCCATTCTATGGTAGACCAAATTTTCTGTCTCTTTCGTTCGTTAGCCTCTGATTTGGGTAGGGTTGGCTCCTAAATTAGAGGCTAGAAAATTCGGTCTAATTCTATGGTAGCTGCGACCTTGAAAATCTCAGAATATGCAGTTCTGATACCGGTATATAATTTTCAAACAGGAATAGCATATCGGTCGATTGTAGTCGGGGAAACATTGTTTTAAAGCTGAAGTACTATCTGCCTTGATAGGGAGCTGTACACATAAAGGGTTTATTATTTACAATTTCATCACTTTAGACTCGATTTTCAACCGCGATAACGATCATTAAATATTGTAAAATCGCATATGCTTTCAATATGTTTATTTGAACCAATTTCATGACCCCATACCAAAACTTTGTATTACCTATAAGGCATATTTTGGACAATATTTTAAAGGACAAATAAGTATGATGGTTAGTGTCATATATGATGGTTTATATATTATATAACAAGTAGATGTATAGTGTGTAAAAATGTTTAATGGTACAGTGAAACAACCTTTATATAAACACCATGTGATCAATCCAAGATAATTGGTCTGTTTTGGCAAGTGGTCTTTTTGTACTAGGTTCCTATTTGAGGGGAGTACAATAAACAATTTTCAAGGGTAAGAAAGTGGTCTTTTTAGATGAGTGGTTGCTAAATCAGGTTTGACTATATATAGCAAAACGTGCTGCATCATCAGTAAGGACAAATTTACCTCTCTCTCTCTCTCTCTGTCTCTTATTCTCTCTATCTCTCATTCTGTCTCTCGTTCTCTCTCTCTCTCTCTCTTTATTTCTCACATATATGTGTACATGTATATGTAACATTTGCAGTCAAAGGTTTGATGAAGCAGAAGTAGATGCACTGATGATGTATAGGAGATTTTGACCACCATGTCAGCTGCACTATTGGACAGATACACAGGTAAGACACTCCATGATAACTTCATATTTTATAAGAGAGATTTCAAGAAAATACAGTCTTACAACATATTAGGTTGATAAGACATCAGTCACTGAAAGAAGGTCAAGTTGACTGCAAAGATGAGATAAGTGTTGGATGTATAGCCCCCCCCCCCCCCTAAATACCAAGGCAACCCCTGAATTTACCTCTGGTAGGATCAGACTATGGATATAAGTATCGACAGTGGCTTTGTATTGCTCAATGAAATCAGGGATCTCTACTGATAATACATTTTTATCTTTTTGAACTTTTTGCCATGTCATTCTTCCCCTCTAAGGAGACGCATTCATGGGCCAAGATCGTACTGACCTCCACGCTGCTGCCTTCCAGGGTCAGCTAATGACCCTGTATGGCCTGATCCGACGAGGTGCGGACGTCAACAAGTGCACCTCAGATAGAGTCAGCCCGCTTCACGACGCCTGCAGTAGGGGATACCTTTACTGTGCAGAGATGCTTGTAAAGCATGGTGCTGATGTAAGTCTCCAAGTTAATGAATGCACTCAGTTTTGTTTATCCTACAATTTAGGAGGATATTGATAAAATTGCATAGCTAGAGAGAAATGTTTTGAGCCAGAATGAAAGTATAGCTCTTAAAAGATATGTGTGAATTATTTATATAAAGTCTCTACAAAATAACATTTAACAATTTGATGGAAATTAAATCACACAAATTTGCAGAATGAAATCACAGGAAACTTTCAGCTTAATAACTGTCAACATCTGTTGAATATATTAAAGGATTTTTCCAAGCGAACACAGAACAAATAAATCATGTCTAAGACTAAGTGCCTTTATGTTATCATCCATAAGACAGAATTTCCATGACTATGTTTCTCTTTTTCTTTTTGTAATATGAATTTAGCTGGTTTTTTTTATTACTTTCTCAGGTAAATGCAGGCAACATTGATGGTGCAACTCCCCTGTGTGAAGCTTGTTGCATTGGCAATGTAGAGATTGTCCAGTTCTTGCTGAGCAAAGGGGCAATCCCAAACCCACCAATGGCCAGGACAGGACCACTCAATGAAGCAGCCTCCAGAGGTATGGCTTTTGAAAATGGGGTGGTAGTACAGACATTTGAATCATAGATAAGGTTATGTAGGAGCTAACAACGCATTGTCTGCATGGACCGCATGTTTTCTGTATTGTTGATCATAAAGTTTCTCTGGTGACATTTGCCCTAGGTTTTTATATCCTCAAAAATTGGAAGGTAGTGTTGGGTATAGCATTTGATCCAGAGTTGAAGTTGGTAATTCTATAAATAGCATAGGAAGTTGACTACAGATCAATTGTTGGTGGAGCATGTGTCGTAGAAATTCTGTACTAAGCCTAGGAGAAAATTGGAAGGTAGTGTTAGGTACTGGTTAGGTATATAGCATTTGATCCAGAGTTGAAGTTGGTAATTCTATAAATAACATAGGAAGTTGACTACATAGCAATTGTTGGTGGAGCATGTGTCGTAGAAATTCTGTACTAAGCCTAGGAGAATAAGAGAAATCATTACAATCTTTAGGTTCCCAGTTTAGATCTCAAACATTTCATGTTGTAAATTTGGTATATTTTTTATTTGATATCCTTTGATTGGAGGACACACTAAGTGCGTTGAAGAGATGATCAAAGCAGGAAGTAACCTAGAAGCCTCTGACTTGCATTATGGGACACCTCTGCATGCTGCATGTCACATGGGCAGCACAGAAACAGCGAGGGTCATACTCCAGGCAGGTCAGTGACCTTTTTCAGGAACAACCCTAACCCCTAACTCTCTCAGGGTTAAGGGTTGTCCTGGTGGGGGTATTTTCTAATCCAGACCCCTTTTAATATATCTCTTGTATATGCATTTAAGAAATATTATGTTTGAATTCTCTTGTAATATTCCTATGGACACTCAGCTGTTTATGTTTGAAATGCAACTTTTACTTTTAAGTTATGTACAAAATGGCATAAGAGTCTCAACTCTGGCTAAGCTAGAATACTCAAGTTTAATCTGGAGTGGTCTATTAATTTTGGTTATCCATGTTTTTATAAATTAGCTGTCTTCAATTCTCGCTACCCTAAATAGGTACGAAAATCTCGAAATTCGCGAGACGAGGTAATTTTCACTCTCTCGGGTCGTCACTACAACTTCCGGTATAGAGTCCCATCCCGCTGGCGCTAGCGCCTGTGTTCGCTGTGCAGAGTTTTCACGCACGCTAAAATCGATGCTAATCAGTGTAAATGGTACAGATTATAATATGCAATGGAAAGCTTCGGGCAGAATTAGTGACTTTAGCACAAAAGGCCGTTAAACTCTACCGTGAAAGAGAGGGTTGTGATCACGAACGCCTGCACAGGAAGCCGCAATGTCGAAAAGCTATCCCATAATGCAATGCGGATTTCAGGATTTTCCCCGGATCTCGGCAGAATCGCTATTTGGGGTAGCGAGAATTGAACATTTCTTCTGTATGGCATGTTAAACTGTCTTCTTTTTGACAATGGATACACTGTTTGATTTGTATTAAGTTCTTGATTCTCATGTGACTGGTCCTGTGCTTTATCCATGTCTGGTGCTTACATCCTCATACAAAGATGTATTTGTCCCTTTTAACCCAGGTGTGTCGTGGGTATCATCATCATCCTCATCATCATCATCCTCATCATCATCATCCTCATCATCATCATCCTCATCATCATCATCCTCATCATCCTCATCCTCATCATCATCATCCTCATCATCCTCATCATCCTCATCCTCATCCTCATCATCATCATCATCATCCTCATCATCATCATCATCATCATCCTCATCCTCATCCTCATCATCATCATCATCATCCTCATCATCCTCATCATCATCATCATTATCCTCATCATCCTCATCCTCATCATCCTCATCCTCATCATCCTCATCCTCATCCTCATCATCATCATCATCATCCTCATCATCATCATCATCCTCATCCTCATCCTCATCATCCTCATCATCATCATCCTCATCATCATCATCCTCATCATCATCATCCTCATCATCATCATCCTCATCATCCTCATCATCCTCATCCTCATCCTCATCATCCTCATCCTCATCATCCTCATCATCATCATCATTATCCTCATCCTTATCCTCATCATCGTCATCATCATCCTCATGATCCTCATGATCCTCATCCTCATCATCATCATCCTCATCATCATCATCATCATCATCCTCATCATCATCATCATCATCATCATTATTGTCATAGCTATATCTTCATTTCCTTGTGTTTATTTCAGGAGGAAACGTGAATGCTATCATGAACCACACCAGTCCTCTGCATGTTGCAGCAGGTGTCAAGAATCCAGACCTTGTAGATGTTCTCCTGGAGTATGGTGCTAATGTCTACGCCCTCAACAACCAGTCCAGGACCCCGCGGGATCTCATTCATGCTACCGACACTGCCACTAGGAAGATCCTAGATTTTGAAATGGGTGAGTTGCTATATATCAAGTAGTAAACAAAACTAAATGGTTCAAAGTCCACTATTTTGCAGTGGAGGGTGGGAAGCAACTATTACTTTTACCACTCGTCACCCAGGTCTAAATGGGTACAAGATTTGGTAGAGCTCAACACATTGGCTACTGGAGTGTAACTTGGATAATATTTGAGTGCCATGTGAGGGACATGATTGCGATACAAGAATGCATAATTGTATTGTTGTTATATTGATGGTAGTCCGGTAAAGCTTGTACATAAAGATGGCCATAAGCAGAAAAAAGCGAAGTAGTCTTTATGGGCAGGTGATCTTAATGATCAGGCTAGCTCCTTTCATTTATTTTTAAATAAAAAACATTGATGAAAAAAAAAAGTGGGCTTTTTATACAGATGACAAAACAAGTTTTACTGGATTTATTTTGTTTTGCAGCCAATCCAAGGATGCTTGCTGAATTGTGCAGGTGGCGAATCCGTCGTCTCCTTGGTCCAATGAGACTGGAACAAGTCATCAAGCTGGGCCTGCCAAAGATCATGGTCAACTATGTGCTCTTTAGATAACACACATCTAATTGCCCTGGACAAGCCATATGACATCAGTGGGGCATGGGGATTGATGAACTTTGTTGTGTGAAATGTTGCTGGATTCAAGATTGGTTTACTTATTCTCTAGTCCTTTTCACAGAGAAAGGATTTAGAGGTGCCTTCCAAAGTGCTCAGAAGGCACATGTATTATGAAGGAAGGAAGGAATAACATGCATGCTCTATTCAGTTAGCTCTTAATAACTTCCAACAGTTATCAGAAAACACTGGCATATATTAAAGTCCTTAGTTGTTCAATCCAGTTCTCGGGCAAGGTATACCATGTCATTAAAGAAGGAAAACCAGTAACATGTGTGATCTTTTCATGTAGCCAATACTAACTTCCAACAATTATAAGAAAATGCTGTCATCATTAAAGGCCTTAGCTTTTCTACCCAGTACTAAAGTAAGGAATTACATTTCACAAGGGAAGAATGGAATAATAGGTTGTTGTGTTCGGAGCCAGAAGGGCGTTAACTCTGTGTTAAAGTAAATGAGTCAACTCCCTTCTGGCTCATCATAGACAATCTGTGCTCCATTCGTGTAGCTCTTAACAATACCAGCAGCACAAACATGCACAGTAAAAGTTTTTTTTATAATGTACTTGAATTAGGCAAAATGAGTACATACAGAGTTATTTTAAATTACTAGATGTGTAACCAATAAAGGGTAAATTGCTGGAATTTCAATTCAATTCAAGAGTTCTTTATTCGCTTTAAAAAGCACATATAAAAAAAAAAAAAAAATATATACAATATATTCTACAAATAGGCACATTCACAATATATGTAAAGACAAAAAAACAACATCAACAACAGAATACATGTATAACAGGGTAAGATCAGAGTGTGCATAAATACAAGATAATTTCCTCGCACTCCTCTCGGTTAAGGAAACCCTTACATAAATAATCATCCCTCGAGTTGATCAATTCCTTTACTTGTTCAACTATGCGTATTGTCTCATCATTCACTTGGCATTGCACAGCCCACTGCTTTTGAATTTCATTGTTATCCATGAAGTACTTATCATTCAAGAATCTTATGTTACCTCCCAACACAGAATGAGCTCCATACCTGGCCATTCCAGCTATATGTGCCACTGTATAATTTTTGGAATTCATAGCTTTCACAACAAAAGATAAACATCTTTTTGCAAACCATAACTCTGGATCCATAACACCTGCTAAATAAGGCAAAAGATGACAGTGTGTCTGCCATGGAATTTTCCAAACCCTTCTTATTGCAACCCGCCATTGTCTACAAATATTATCAAAACATTTATCAAACAGAGGATATAACTGTGAGCCATAGAAACTCGAACAATATTTATGAAACAATATATTTCTTATGTGAGAGTTAGCATATTTGAAATTAAACAAAAACATATTACATTGTCGATTGAAATCTCCAACACACTTTGAGATATCAAAATCATTTATATTCTTAGAAATATCATTCCCTAGATGAGTTACTTTTGATGCAATATCAATATGTCTTCCATTTATCGTGATTCCTGGATCCATAACTGGTTTACCATTACAGCTGAAAACTATTAACTGACTCTTTTCAGGGTTAAACAGAATATCAAATTTAATGGCATAATCTAAACAAGTTTTTAATCATTTCTTGAAGAGCAGTCACGCTAGGTGACAGCAGTGTCAAGTCATCTGCATAACCAAATGCTCCTGCAAAAACATTGCCCATAAAGCACCCTATCCCATTGTCACATAACTCTTCTATCAGCCCATCTAGATACAAACAGAACATGCAAGGAGAGATAACTCCACCCTGTTTAACACCATTTTTAACTGTAAAATAATCAGAATATGCATTGTTCCATTTCAACCTTAGCCTTTGATTCTTATACATATTAAGCAATAGCCTGCATATCATTGGGCAGACCCCTTTGCTCAGCATAATGTCAAACAATTTCACATAATTAACTCTATCAAATGCTTTACTAGCATCTAGCAATAATCCATACACATTACTCCCTTCATGATTAAGGTACGATACAGTTTCTTTAACCATAGCAGTACATAGTGTAGTTGATAACCCTGCTTCGAATCCAAACTGTAGGTCATTAGTCTGCAAGTTCCCTTCTTCCCTTTTCATAAATACATAATCCAAAACTTTACCAATGATACTACCAAGTGTTATTGCACGAAAGTTTCCTGAATCGCCCAAATTTTTCCAACGACCTTTAGGTATTGGTACCATTGTACTTTTGAGCATACCATCTGGCGACACTCCATGCCATAACATGGCAGTAAAAAGCATTGCTAAATATCCACTGATTATTTTCTTTCCATGTATAATATGACATCACACCTGTTACACCATCACTTTTGGAATGATTTAACCTAAGTATTGCTCTAGATACTTCATCTCCTCCTATAACATGGTCATTCTGTAAACACTCATTACATTCACATTTCTCCTGTGTGTAGTGGAGTTTATGTGATTCAATAACGTTTCCATATTTCCTTCATCATATCCAATACTTTGATATATCCTTCCAAATTTCAATGCAAACAACTCTGCTATATTTTCTTCCCCCTGAACACCATCCACTCTGTTTGGGTAACCCTTAGGCTTTTTTGAATGTTTCTTCACCTCTTTCCAAAAATTTCTGCTATTCTTCTCTTTTAATGCATTTGCCATTTTATCACATCTAACTGACATAGATTTGTTCAGCATCAATTTCAAAGCTTTATGATACTCAGACCTAGTTTTCTTTCTTAATCCATACAGTAATCCCTGAGATGGACGATCATTTTCAACCCATATCTTATGCCAAAATAATGCACTCCTAAAATAGGCCTCAACATGATCATTCCACCCAGGCACCACTTTACACTGTTGAAAACTGTGACTTGAAATCATAGCATCTGCACTACTCAGTAAAGCAATGATAATATCATCATGAAATACATTAATGAGGTCATGATGTTTTCTACATAACCTGTCCCTACATTGAATGGCTGAAACAGGGATTTAGAAGATTATTATTAACATTAAAATTATTAAAATTATTAACAAAGGATTGTGACCAACAAAGCGGTGCCCTTTTGTTAAAAATGTATGCATGAAATTAGTAAACAAGATCGATAAATAATGCAGTGCAGTGAAAGATTAGAACTCAATGAATTCATATTACATGTAGAGTAGAAGGACTTAAATGTATTATCCTGGACAATTACAAGTGTAAAGTTTTGTTAATTTGGAATAATGTTCCAGTTTTACAGGAATCTAGAAAAAGATAACAATTCTTATTTTCTTCTAGTGCATAATAAGAAAAAAAGAAAATAACAATTCTTAGGACTTGAGGAATGTACTACTACTAGTAAACTATGATTGAATAAGAACCATATTCATTGTTTCAGATATTTTCATTCTCATTTAACCAATAAAATGCATGTATATTACCTTTGTTTTAAGGTCCCTCATCAGTATTTAGGAAATAACATTTTATGAGAAAGATTTAGTGTGAATAAGTTTTAAATGCTGTATTGATATATTCTTGCTTGAAATATGCACATACACGTCGTATATTTGATGATTAATTTGATACGCATGATTGCTTTATTGCAGTGCAATTACTTGGACAGTTGATTTTCATTTGACTCTTTTGTTTTGAAATACACATAATATTTATTGCTGTGCAATGTTTTACACCATAGGTTTATTTTAAAGGTATGATGTAAAAGTAAATTATGAATTTGTAATTTGAATGCCTGTCATAAATAGTCTAAATTGTATATAGTTACACTTATTATAAGTTTGATATTCAAACAGTGATTAGCTCGACATCATTAGAAAGGCAACTCTTTAGAGAGATGACCCGCCCTTATATTTTCCTTTCCTTTAAATCTGCTGGTGTATACCAAATTACTGGTGCCATACAAACTAAGGACAAATTACTATCATGAAATATGTTGCTCAGGTTAACTTCAGATTTACACAGTACATTTGCAGCCAAGGTATATCCAAGTACTATTATATATATATGTATATCAATATTTATATAGCCCCTTTTCAAACTGAATGATTTTAGATAAAATACTAAGGGTATGGACAAATTGAAAACAAGTAAGAATGCTACTTTGTTCAAGGCATTTTCATATTCACAAATAGTTTGCTCTGTTTTGAAAGAAATCATGTGAGATTGCCGGTTTTATGATCAAGGTTTAATTTATTTTAACATAAACAAACTTTTGTGTCTTTCTTTCTGTTTCCATTGTTCATACTCCACCGTGGACTAACATAAGCATATATATATAAGCATACAGTATAATTAGCCATTGGACATAAGGATATGGGCATACTATACTATACCCGATAGGATGCGAAAGTTCATGTGGTTGGACGAGAAAGTGTGCGCTTGTAAAATGGCGACTGGCTGGAATACTCCCCAGGGAGTGGAAAATGTGCACACATTGTGTGCGGGTAAGCCTGAATCCGATGACCGGGGTAATAATATATCTGTAAAGCGCTTAGGCACATCGTTGGATCAATGTATTAAGCGCTATATAAAAAATGGAATATTATTATTATTATACTACGTAGGTTTAAACCTTGATTAAGATAAGCCTCCTTTGTGAATTCGGGCATATACATGTATGTCTCATCCTAGAAGTTATGACATATGTAAACCCCCCCCCCCCCCTCGAAAAAAAAATGAAAACAAGACCATGAATCATAAAATAAAGATTATACTTTATTGAGTTCCAAATGATAGCAATTTCAGTTCTTTCTTTTTCAGACTTGTTCTGCATAGCTTATACATATGGACATCACAATAGGAAAGATAAATGACAGAATAAAGCACTTGCATACATTAATGGAAATGGCAACATCTGAATATTAAACAGCCAGATAAGAGAATTAAATATTTATTAAAAATACATGTATTGCAGAATCATTGAAAAGCACCAAAAGTCTAAAAATCATAAAGGTATTATAGGAAAATTTAGAAACTTACAGAGACAAATTGTTTTCATTGATGGATGAATAGAAGTGGTAAAAAATATCGATATAAATGTTGTGATCTAAAATTTAAACTATTGCAGTAAGAAGATACCATTTTGAACATGCTTTTTATGGTCACCAAGTCTTATTACATGAATTTCTACCTCTCACAACTGCAATTTGAAGGTATGTATGTAAAGGGGTTTGTACCCATTACATATATCTCAATTAAAATTACATGTCCAGCAAAAAAGGAGAAAACAACAATCGTGTATAATCGCACAAAGTGGTCATCAATATTTGACTGAGGTAAGATCATGGAAGGAAAACCACAGAATTTTTTTTTTTTTGATGCTACTCACATTATTTTCATGAGGACCAATCAACCCTGCCAATAACAGAATAATTAGGTTTACCCAAAGACATAAAAGACCTGAGGAGAATTTGTTTTTGCAAGAATAAATACACCCACTAACTAGTCTACTTACATGTTACTTTTACCTTTATTAAGAGTGCAATTTGTTATCTATTCGACAATTCCCCCCCCCCCCCCCCAAAAAAAAAAAAAATGGAAATTGGCATACCAGCTTCTAATCCAAAACATACAGTAAGAGTGAAAAATATTATTGAGTGAATGGTTCTTTTAAATTTTTGTTTGACTTAAGATTTTTGAGTACAAGTACTGAATCATTTCAAGACACCACCACGTCATACCCTGTCATAGACCCTGTTAAAACATGGATACAATCAATTTTATAAATGACATTTGTTCATTTACCCTGTTCGAACATGGAAGCAAATATATTTTTGTTACAAATAATTTGACTACTATTCATACATGTAGTCTGTTGACCCTGCTGTACATAGGAAATTAACAAATGATTCCTAAATAAGAACATAACAATCACACACATCTTACCATCATCAGTTATCAAGAATGAAAGAGTATTATCAAAGGCAAACCATGGTTACAACATTACTTCAGGCAATTTTTCATTTAAATATCATGTTTCATGAGATTTTGATCTTGGAACTTCAGTACTGCAGACAGTACCAGAACCTTCTTTGCATGCAAATATTACATACAGCCCTTTTAATCAATGTGATATGCATACATGAATTTTGAGTCGTACAGTGCGTAGCAAAAGGCTAATACATGTACCCGGTACCTTTGCTTTAGTCACACTACCAAACCGATCCCATACCAACTCCAAACTGACCCCAAACCGACTCCGAACCAAACGATTCTAAGGAGTAAGCCATTGTTGGGTACTAAAATCGTGTGACGGGTCTTGTGTCGGTCTCGTTAGTATGACTGGGGTATGACTGGGGTATAAGTGTGTATTAGTGTATTTCATTTTTCAAGAGCCAGAAGAAGCACTCCTTTGCCACATGAATCAAGTTCTTTTTTTTCCATTGATTTCATCCAAGTGATCCAATAATGAAAGTATTTCATATGACCGTTGACTCCTGGTTCTTTCCTGTGCCACTACCTTTGTCAGTAGACATGTGTGTGTTTTGAGCAAAAAGGGCATTTACGCATATACTTTAGCACAGAGTTAACACCCTTCTGGCGCTGAACAGATGATATCAAGATATTTTACATTTTTGGATGCAATAAAAATGTATAAAGGATATGCCACACAAGAGGGAACCACCCCGAAGAGCATTTATATCTTGTCACTTTATATTGCATACAAGATTCACAATTTTTGACAAAATTGCACATGTTACAATTACAAAGAAATGCATTTATTAGTATTGTACACCATACATGTACATGTAGATTGATACAGTACATGTATATATATGTAGTAAAATCAAATCAAAAGTAATATCCACCTAACTTGAATGATGTTTACTAAACACAAATGCTTCTAAAATATATTGCAGTGAAACGATTACTAAGAAATGGCTAAGAATAACATATTTACAGTTTTCTACCTTATACTGTTTTATGTACATAAATAAAAACACCTCTAGTACAAGCTAGAATACAGATAACCATGATTAGTTTTGTGCGTACAGTATCACACCTGAACCCGTAGGAGTAAATCTCCATTCTTTTGTGCATGACATATATAACGATTTGGGGGAAGCAAAAACCACATTCAAAGAGGCATAACAGGGCTCTGTTTCTTGTAGTTAGTCACCACCGTATTCTGTGTTATTACAGCATGTAACTGGTGGCTTCATTAAGTACCCTTTCACTAAACTTGACACAACTTCCTTTCTTGCCAAGAATAATAATCAACCTGTAGTCCATTATTTCTTATCTTTATCAAACTTCACAATATATTGGCCCAGTATAACTTTTCATTTCAATTATTTACTCTTGCTGTAATTGCAGTACACTCATGCTTTATACAATACAATATAATAAAATTACTCAGCTGATTTGGACAAGATATGAAAATAGTAAAATATGAGATGAATATCGACATATATTGCCCCACCAAGGAATTTTATATATAAAAATGACAGCTGACAATGTATTTACAATGATCTTTAATATACAGTGGGTTTGATTTTGGTGCAAAGTAGATATGTAAAATTGTTTTGTCACAAAAATCGTCCGAATTATTTTGATGCGACTCACCCATAAATCCTGATGGCATATTGATAGTGACATGGGAGAGTTTGACAATTACAGAACAACTCATTTACAGTCATTAGACAAAAAGCCTTATTTCTAGCTCGTACTTATTTTACTCAATATGATTATTTGTAGTATACTCATTGCACTTGCAGTAGTTAAAAAGTTCAAACAAACTACCAGTACTATCATAGTATATTGTAAGGCATGATTATTTCTTTCTTTACCCCCCCCCCCCCCCCCGAAACATTAAAAAATTATCTTCAATTTTCATAAATGGAAGGCATATTCTTGACTTTCTAACAAGACACCCACAAAAATAGAAGAAATTCTTAACATAAGAATTATATATAATAAAGGCAACTATTGATATTTCTTCACACACCCCAAATTTTGTGCATTTACACAAATACAAATTGCAAATTAGAGTTGAAGATATGGAGACAATATTTTCACCTAAAAAAACACCTGACTAGTAGTCCAGAAAAGTATATTAATTTCTCCAAATACCAGGTTAGCATAAAGTTATGAGAATTCCTATTTATCATTACACAAAATACCCATTCAAGTACACAGAGCAAAGACATAATTTGACTTTAATTGACAGCAACTAAAGGCCATATATCTGTGGTATTGTATTTGAGCGGTTTCATATTCTATTAGCATGGAAATTGGCAAGCCACATTAAAGAAAAGAACCACAATTAGACAATTTGCAGGGAAAAATGACAAATTTTCTCAATCAAGTTGGTATCCTAATCAACACATCACTTAGAATTTGATACAAATTCAGTCACTTTTCATGAGATATCTTTCAATCAGTTCACAATCTATTAGCTCACTCTAGTAGGCTTTCTCTCGAGCATGGTTTTTAAAAATCAATATCTCTACTTCCTACTCCCCCCCCCCTCTCACTCCTTATCTCTCCACTCTTTCTCTCTACCTTTCTATGTTTGTCTCTATTTCCGTAACTCTTTCCTTATTATAATTCTTCTGATTGAAAAGATGGCTCATACAAATATTTCCCCTCTAACTTTTACATAGAACATGGTTTCTTGTATTCTTTCTGGATACAAATCATGATTACATTAATCATTAGTAAAAATGGAAAAGCTGAGTTGCGAATCAAGATGCATTATCACAAAAACAACTTTTCTACCACAACATCGCATAGAAGTGATGGCAGGTAGTTAAACTGTTTGTTCAGCAGCATCATTCAAAATTGAGTTGTAAATTGACATACAACATTAAAATTAAATAATATATTAACAAATATAATGGTAATTTAATTGACTTCCCTGCATAGATCCATATCAGAGGGACTAAGAGTAGGCCTAATGGCAGAGAATCAGGTATAAAGCAGGTGCTTCTATAAACTATGATGTCCACATTTTGACAATTAGAATAACACATTTGGCTCCTTATAATCTGCCTCTATGGTTAAGCAGTGAGGTTATTATTAGGCTTGAGTCGGTACGGTCGATCACACCGGGACCCGACCGTTGCCGTCGGGTCCCGGTTTCGTTTTTTGAGAACCGACGCTCCGAAAAAAATAATGAAATATGTAAGAAATTGCAGTTTTGCACAACACTAAAATCATTCCACCTTGAAACTTAAGTATTTAATTGTTACCAATCATATTCTAGCTCATCCTGAATCAATCCGAACTGCTGATATAAATATGGGTTGCAAAGCAGTTCGCCCCATGGGGTTGTTGTTGCCAGCTGCTAGCTAGCTACTGTACTGGCCGGGTCTCTCGATCGGCAGGATTAATAAATCAGGTTCAAAGAAACATTAATGTTTGAATAAAAAACGGCTTTCTAAAAAGTACTTCTTTACAACATACCGATCGAATAATTTTTAAAAGACAAAATGGATATTATTTCTTTGACTTTGAACACTGCATGCTTCTTTTAAAAGCTGAAAATTACTTGGTAATATTTCGATACGGATAGCTGTTGCAAGGCAAGTTCAGACTAGTCTCGGAAAAATGCGCAGTGCTCCTCGTAGTTAGCTGTAATCCGTTTCAGAACGAACCCAAACAAAGACGTGATCGTAGCGAGAAAAAATCATTAAAAACTACGAGAGCACAATTGGAAAGACAACTACTCAAAATTATCGTAAGCAGATACATAACTTGGAGGAATAATACAATAGTTGTCCAAGAAAAGCCACAGAAATAGTGATATTTAAGGAGTTACTATAGGTACTGATATGTCCGAATTACACATTATTTGGTTTCTAGCCTCGTGTTCTAACACGAGGCTAGAAACCAAATAACGCCCTCTGCGGTAAAAAGCAGTATAACAAAGGATTCAAGTATTTGCAGCAAGCCCCTTGCGATAAAAATGTACCCAGTTACTCCTCGATTATCACAATTTCTTTGGCATTTCTTGGGCGATTATTGAATTCTTTGTCCAAGTTATTTATCTGATTATCGTAATTTTGAGCAGTAGTTGTCTTTCCAATTGTGCTCTCGTAGTTTTTAATGATTTTTTTCTCGTTACGATCACGTCTTTGTTTGGGTTCGTTCTGGCACGCATTACAGCTAACAAGGAGCACTGCGCATTTTTCCGAGACTAGTCTGAACTTGCCTTGCAACAGCTATCCGTATCGAAACTTCTTGTGATTACCAGGTAATTTTTAGCTTTTAAAAGAAGCATGCGGTGTTCAAAATCAAAGAAAAAATATCTATTTTATTTTTAAAAATTATTCGATCGGTATGTTGTAAAAGAGTACTTTTTAGAAATCCGTTTTATTATTCAAACATTAATGTTTTCTGACCCGATTTATTCAACCTGCATGAATCAAAATGGCAGCTCGATCGTTGTCTTTCTATTTTTGCTCCAGTTTTTTTACTTTTAGAGGCACGATAATGACACTAAACATCGCCAATCATGGATAAAAATAATGTCAAATTGAAGAATATACCGATCTGTGCCGAGGTATGCATGTGTTGATTTATTTGACTGATAAAAAAGGTCACTTTTAAGGGACATACTGATGATGCGCTTTTTATAGAGGCAATTGACAAATCCTGCGAGCTGATTTCGGGACACCGGGTCCCGATCGGTGCAAGGCCGTCAGGACCCGGTTTATGAAAATCCCGACATGACTCAGGCCTAGTTATTATGGTATATTTTCATTTTTTATTCAGATTTTGTGCATGGAACTTTTTGGATTATATATATCTGATACATATCAAGGTTTGATTACATTTGCAAAGTGTTTAAGCTACCTTTAAAATGGCCATTTACAGATGGTATTCACCTATTAAACGGCTATTTGTTGAAGGTATACAATACCTTGAAAATGGCCTTCTACATCGTGTGATTCTAGAAGACAGAAGTTTTCACAGAAACGGATTTCTCCATCTTTCACACTGCCAAGAATCAGGATGACAGAGAAGTTTCGCCGCTTCCATGCCATCTGATGGTATCTAGGAAGAAGCTGGTCTGTCTGTGTAAGTAATGAACTCCTGGAGTGACGGAGGTAGGTCTAATTCCTTGACTTGATTCTTCGGAGCCGACAGGTCAAGAGACGAGCGAATCTGATTTCTGCATAGACTCGTCAGGTTTTCTGGGTTTGCTACAGAAAAGAAAAAGAAACGGAGGCATTTTACTTCAACTTCTATGAAGTCGGATTTATGAAGCACCAATGGGCAAACTATGTTCCAAATAAATTGCTGTAATAAAATTAATTAGATCATTGAGTCAAATCATCAAATGAAAATATCAAATTAACTTTATTTGACACAAGCTTTACAAATTGTTCAGTGACAGAAAGTATCTCCATTATGGTGGGATTGGGTTTTCTAAATGAACAAATATAGAACCTTTCCATTTTTAAAAGATCTGTTAATACCCTAGGTGAGTTCATATTTATCTACATGAAAACCATGAACTGGTTTATTGACCAATGAACATACTCATATATGTCTGAAGAAGTGTATGTGCATTGGACTCTTTGTCTGCAAGATCGATAGGCTTCTTGGTCTGTTTGTCTCTTGCGTGGATGTCTGCACCATTGCACACTAATAAATTCACCAGCTGATCACAATTCACTATTGCAGCAACATGGAGGGGGGTCTGAAGGTCCCTCTTTCTGATTGCATTCACATTGGCACCTGCAAATGATTCAAAGAGAATATTTGAAAGAAAAATAGTCATTATATGATATCACAAAATATTTGTTTACAAAGTTGAAGACACCAAAATGACCAATGCGAACGAAAAGAGGAAGACATATTTCACTTAAAATTAACTTGAAATTGATATTGGCATTCATAGCTCAAGAGTGCATGTTTATATATGTACAGAGTGCGACAATACACCTGACGGTGACCTGTATTGCAACTGAAGAAGTATATGAAATGCACTTAAAAATCAATAAATATTATTTATTCCAACACACTCAACATTAAAGGTCAATCCACCCTAACTAATAAGTTCTTGTATGAAAGCAGACAAATAAGAGAAACAGAATGGCAAAAGTTTGATATAAATCAGATAAAAGTGAATACAATATCATACTTGAGCTATTGAGAGGGGGGGGGGGGATGAGCAAAGTTTGGATGTGCCCCCTAAATTCCCCATTGAACTGACCTGAGGATATTAATGAGGAAGCACACTCTTTGCTTGACTCCCCACATGCAGCATGGAGAGGGGTCCCATAGTAGGGATTTACCCCATTCACGTTTCCTCCTTCATCAATAAGCAGATCCACACATTCATGATGGCCTGTCAACAGTGCAAAACAAAGGAGAAAGTATGGCATAATTGTTTTTCTTTACAAAGCATTTTAAAGCATTTTAATCTTGGTAAACATTAGTTTTATCACAATACAACAGGTGTCAGATTCTAATGAAACTGTAGTGGGACAACACCAGGAAACTACTTGAAATGGAAGAAAATGAATTCATACAATTGCAAAATAGTGTAATAATGATGCCAGATGCGAAGCAGAAATAAAAAGAAGAATAGAAATTGCTCGGAATACATTTCTGGCAATGAAAGGATTATTCACAAATAGAAAGGTGAAATTTGCGCTTAGGTTGAGACTAGTAAACTGTTATGTATGGTCTTGTCCTATTGTATGGAGCAGAAACATGGACAATAAACAAGGCCATGGAAAATAGAATAACATCTTTTGAAATGTGGATCTACAGAAGAATGATGAAAATATCCTGGAAACGAATGAAAACCAACAAAGAGATATTCTACATGGCAGGGCGTAAACAAATTGCAATAGTAGGATTAGTTAAGGAGAGAAAAATCAAATACTTTGTTCATGTTAAAAGGCACCAAAGCCTCTTAAAGGATATATTGGAAGGAAGAGTGGAAGGAAGTAGACCTAGAGGGAGACCCAGAATCAACTGGGAAGAGAATGTCAAGTACTGGAGTAGACTAAAACTGCAAGAGTGCACCAGAATGGCAGAGGATAGAGTGAAATGGAGAGATGTTGCAATCAACCTCCGAACCGGGAGAAGATACTTAGATAGATAGATAGTAATAATGAACTCTGAAATGACTTTTACATTATTTACCCACAACCTTTATGTACATTGGGATGTTTTCTCCCAAATATCACTCATAGGATTAGGTTCTCAATGACACATAGAAAGCAAAAGTATTATTCATTATATATTTTAAGAGTGGTACAAAACTGCACAGTGCCAACTTCTCATTTAATAATAATAATAATAATAATAACAATCTTTTAAAGTCCACTCCAAATTTTATTAAGTTAAACCGAAAATGGAAATTCTTTTTGCCCAATTGATCGTGAGCCTGGTAGCCACTGATTTGTTTAATTCACAAATCAGGTCACCAAATCTAGGTAATGGCCAGTAGAACACCTTCTAATTTTGTGTATATTTTGACGAATATTGCCTTATTACATTGTAAATTTAATAGACCGATCAGCATTTTGGTCTTGTGTTTGGTAGCCTATATTGCTCAGTCGTCATATTCTGACTTCTGTTACTGGACCCGCTCCTTCCTTGGAACCTCAATGTTAGAGCCATGAAAAAGACCTATCATCTGAAATGATATCCATTTATTCATACAGCATAGATCTTGATTTAAATTGGATTCAGTTTTAATATGATCTGTATATTTTAAGTTCTGTGTTGCAATAAATCAGTGTTAAATTTAATTTTGAAATACCCCATAGCAAAATTTCCAACACTAGTTTCAGCGTGACAGTCAGAAATTGGGCAGGGAACCGTTTTGACTCAGGCCCTGTAATGATTATATAATTTTCATGAGCACACATATCAAATATTCGGTTTGATGAGTTGTACAATTCTGTACAAATGATCTTTATCTGCCCGTGCACAGATATCTATGGACTGGCTTATTACATCATACCTCCCACTGCAGCTGCATGCAGCGGAGACGGACAAGACCCGTCTTCAACGTTGACTTTTGCCTTGCATTCCAGGAGTAATTTGACACAATCCTTGCTTCCTACGCTGCTTGCTAATGCCAGAGGAGTCTTGCCATCTGAGCTCATTGCATCAACCTGAAATGGAGATAAGCATTAGTCCCTCTATCTAACATGATCAAAACATATCATTATATATCGGTACCTGTTCCACTGTCTGAATCGTACTGATCGTACCTGTCTGTACATAAATTCTACTTAACATCCTTGTTCTTCTTGGAAATAGAAATATCAAAATGCTTTGATAATCCAATAAAAAAAGAGAAATTTAATTTCGAAAACAATTTTTTTTTTTTTTTGGGGGGGGGGGGACTATCTATAAACAGACATAAGGCTGACATACATTCAGATCAAAGCTCATCACACAATAATTCATTCTTTTGAATATTTGAATATTTTCATACTTCATAATAAGATTGGGGTTTCTATTTTTACATTCCTTCCACCCTCTTATTATAGATTGTGTAATATGATTTACACAAGAGCTTCAATTTTATTGCTCATCGCATAAATTAGCACTGATACTTGAAGTTGAAAGCCAATTAATTGGCATGGCTTATTCTGACCTTTTTATCTCTGGAAGTTAAAAGGGTTCTGCCATACCGGTATATATCTCTTTATTGAACAACTGTTAAAATATGGGGGTCATTAGTCATTCAAGAGGATCAGCTAACCTCTAACACCTGTTTTATTGTTCCAAGCCATGTTAGCTGTTAATTGGTACTGGTATCAGTATTGGCTCTGGTACTGCTTTTTATAATGGTTGGCCACTAATTGGTATTAAGCACTCTTACAGATACATTAAGGCCACAACAAAATAAATACATTTGTTTAACAATATCTCCACCTCTTCTCATGGCATAAGTTAACAAGAAAAGCAAACTATCTGACATAATCTGCTTCTATTTCAAAGGCACACCAGTATATAGTTCTGAACAATCTGTGAATTAAAGACTATTTGCACAAACTTCAACGATAGTATATCAGAACAGAGGTGACTATAAACACGTTGACTTCTGAATGCTCTCATTCCTAAAGGCTTTTAAAGTTGATACTCTAAGACAATCCCAAATACTGAGATAATTACATAAATAGAAAGCTTTTAACCCCCATAATAACATCAAATGGTGTCCACCCGACAAAACAAGTTTAGAATAATGAATTTATTCGAGTAAACTCTACCAAAATATCTAAGTCTGAAACCCGGAAGTGCACGTAGAGTCGGGCCTCTATCCGTGACGTCACGAACGGGAGTCATGGGCTCAGTGAGAGTGAATGGCAGTGATATCCCTATGTAAATGCTATCCTGTCAGAGCTTAGATTTGTTGTTGTTAAGGAGTATATTTGATGGATTTTCTGTTTTCATTTGAATGAAGAATAACGAAGCAACATTTTCCAGTCGCTGATTTCTTTTTATATCCTCATATTCACCTATTTGGTAGAGATTTAAGACTAGTTTACTGCTTAGGAATTAAAGTTAAATCGTGCACGTATGAAAAGGCGGATGCATTATATTGTCATCAGATAAGGTACAGGAGCAGTTTTGTAAAACGAATAGGTCTAGAACTATGATAGTAATTATCATAGATGTGTGTGACTGCCTCAAAAAAGGATACAGTACCAGTTAAACATTTTATGTGGTAAAATATCAAACTTAAACGAGATCATGCAAGCGCGCTTCCTCTATAATATTTTGGCGAGTGATGCGGCTCTTGCATGAACGTTCGTGAAGCGAGGAGAATCGGGAGGTAAGACCAAGCCGCTGCTCTAGGCGCTGCTTGCTTGTGATGGAACGTACGTGAGCTAGTTATATGTTTATCGGCAATTGCAAGAGAATGAAAGCGACGTTGCCAGCTAAGAAAAACAACTAACAAAGACTTGCTCCTGACTACCGGTGTCAGAATTGGTAGATGAAGGATCTTCAGGGCCAAGGAAGGCGAAAGACATGGGAAAAGGGAAGAAGAAACCATCGGGAGATCGCTGTAGTGTATGGTAATGAACTGTGCATGGGTAGACAGGCGACTGTTCACTCCGTGCCTGGGCCGATTTCAACACCAAAACCAAAATTACATGGTGAAAATATTGACTAACAGCACATCGTTGGCATGTATATGTCATAATTTTTAAAAGGGGAATTGATATTAATACTATGAAGTACTAGGGGAAGGTAAAGAATTGTACATAGAATTATGATTTATTAGACTTTTCAGCCTTTGAAACAAAAATATGCAGAAAATCGTATCACTCTGCACACGTTTGCTATGGAACATCCGGGTACGTGAATATACTCTCTCCCGGACGTGAGGTCATAAATAGTAGACCAGCGCTGACTGATTTTCTATGCAAAGAGAGGCGGATATTTTCAACATTTCAATTGAGCATTTCGAGTAGACAGAATTTTTTTGTGATATACTAAGTAACTGAAAAACTTAAAAATAACATATACTTGCCGTAGGTAACAAATTAAGGGACATTTATTTGCTTAGAGTATCAACTTTAATACAGGAGCCACTCAATTACCATTGCTAATGGGTTAATAAGAATCTAAGAATCAGACAAATTGGGAACATCCCAGCAAATTTCTTCACAAATGCAAAATTGCAGCTGTTCAGCTTCAATTTCTGCCAGATATTAACAAAACAATGTACTAAATTGTTGAGTTTGTTACGATATGATATTGCCACACTGTGACTTTGGCGGATAAAACAAATTCTAAGAAGAAGGGGGGGGGGGGGGACTCGATTTCCAATTTTGAAGAAAAAAAAAATCGAACAAGCCCCCCCCTCCCTTCCTCAAGAAAAAACACACATGTGCATTAAGGTTTGAAGGGGAGAGGGAGGTACTCAATATTTTTACTGTGTTATTAAGGTATGCACAAGTGGGTTTTAAAAGGGAGAGGGGCAGTTTTGCTCCCACCCCAACATTGGCTGGTGTTTATACTGTACCTCTGCCCCTGCCTTAAGGAGATGAGATGCTGAGTACGGGTGGTTGGTCCAGCATGCATCATGAAGAGGGGTGTAGCCCATGCTCGTCTTTTTATTCACACTGAACCCCTCCCTAACCAGACTATGAATCACCATCAGCTGACCTCGGCTAGCCGCAAAGTGCATCTGTGATCTCTCCTTGGCCATTTGACGGTCTGAAATAAATTATAATACAAATTGTACTAGTATAATAACAAAAAGTAGTAGTTAATAGTAATAATAATAGCAGTGGTAATAGCAGTGTAATTTAGGAGTAGTAGGAGTCGTAGTAGTGGTAGAGGTGGAGTAGTAATTAATGGTAGTCAAAGTAGATAGATGACCCCAGATCTTCTTCTTCACTGTGAGTACAGGCCACACTCAGGTGGATTCTTAAATTGTACTGTATGTTGTAGGTGCATACTGTGCAAGGTAACAGCACACCTGTAGATTCTATTGTGCAATGTACCTTAAAAAACGGCAGCTGCTTGGAATAATTTGTTGCCAATTCAAACTCAAGCTCCTAAAACTCCTTGGTTATACACTCAATGGCACTCTTGTTGTAGCACGCTATATGCTCCAAATCCAATACTGAAATGCCCTCCTCTGGAGTATTAAAGCCCAGGCATTCTGTCTTGTCATGTCAAGGATTGATAACAATAGGCAGCTGGAAAAGTCTTAGACATCCCATTTTGATGGTCATCTATTCACTTTTACTGAATAGTGAATACTGTATAAAGGACCCAGAAGTAATCCAGGGATTACTCAAATCTTGGTCACAATTAACTGTATTGCAATATACCAAAAGACTCTTGCAAAATCTTCAGATACTTTATAAAATAGTGGTGATAAAATGAGGAGTCAACCTGCTCATTTATCTCAACAATTTATTTACCCATTCCCTTTATTTATTTTTTTCAGTGAATAGCTAAACAATACATTGACTGTAACAGGAGAGTTGATCATACAAATTCAATGTTTACAAAATAAGATATCTACAAATTAAAAAAATCAGTAGTTTGCAGTATGATATATACTGCAAACTTTATTCCTCTCTTGGGGCCAGTTGATAGCTTAACATTACATTGACTGCAACTGAAGAGTTGATAATACTAATTCAATTTTTGCAAAATTAAATGTCTACAATTAACAAGGGAAACGCGCTCTGCGGTCTCGCCTACATTACACAATTCGATATGATGAAAAATTGAGATTATTATTTATAGGCTGGGTGGCCCATTAGTAGGCCCTCCCCCCCCCCCAAAAAAAAAAAAAAAACCTCTGAATATACTCGGCATTTTGAAGTGAATATTGGCTGAGAATCATTAGAACAATTATTTACTATAATTTGTACCAAGATTGATAACTTTAATGGAAATGAACAAATAATAAAAATTGATTCATTAATTCTCATATTAAGTTGTGAAAACATAATCCAAGTCTACTGACCTAAAATGACCTTTGACCTGAACTTTGCGTCATATGATTTGTGATACTTGATAACCCTTCTGTACAAGTTTCATGGAATTTGAACACACGCTTTTGAAATTATGCTAAAAATTCAAAATCTTGATGTTGATACCACAAGAAAGTCCAAGTTTGCAGACCTTAAATTGCATTTGACCTTGACTTTGTCACCTAAAAGACTAATCACATGATTGATGATACTTGATAACCCCTATATTCAAGTTGTATACTTTCAAAATTATGAAAAAAAAATTCAAAATCGTAACCTTTTGTTAAGTTTTGATGTTGATGCCACAACATTGATGAAGTTTGCTGACCTGAAATGACCTTTGACCTTAACTTAGAGACCTGAAATTCTACTCATATGATTGGGGATACTTGATAACCCTTTCGTCTAAGTTTCATTGAATAAGATCTTATACTTTCAAATAATATTAGAAATTCAAAAATTTAACCCGAGGTTAAGTTTTCGATGATGCCACAACATAGCCTAAGTATGTTGACCTGAAATGACCTTTGACCTTGACTTTGTGACCTGAAATTCTAATCACATGATTGGGAATACTTTTTTTTTTTTCTTCTTTTTTTAATTTTTTTTATTGGGTACTCAAAAATAACATAAAAGCCAACTGGCTATTTACAATCATGTACAGGAATGTGAAATGACAAAAACATCATATAGTCCACTACAACTCAAATATAAACTTTTTAAAATGGAGGCTTAACTTGCCATATTTGGCTGCAATTACATATTCAGATTTAGACTTAATTTTTATCAAAGATATAAGACCCTGGAATTTTGGTTTCTCTTTCTTAAATTTGCAGCAGTGAATGTAGAACCTGGTACACAAAAGAAAGAAATTTAAACATATTGAATAGTCCTTGGGACAACCAAACATTCTTTCAAAATCCGAGAAAATAACTTCTTTTCTAAGTTTTAAAGATAGATAATTTTCTAGGACAGTCCAAAGTGGCCTTCCAAGTTTCATTGAAGAACTTGTACTTTCAAAATTATACTAAAATGTCAAAACTTAACCTCAGGTTGAGTTTTTGATGCCGCCGCCGTCACCAGAAAAGCGGCGCCTATTGCCCCGTTGACACTTGCGCATAGTTTGCGCATAGACACAAACTCTTGCGTGCCAATGCGGGAAGTATTTGTGGTAGCGTGCGGGAGAATGCGGACGGGCCGTGTGTGAAATGCGAGACAGAATTTTCAAAATGTTCAAAATTTTGGCACAACAATTTTGTTTGGCAACGTTCGTGAACACTTCGTTAACTATGGGCACCCTATGCGCTACCTAGTCGCGCCTGTGCGCGCCGATGAGCACTGATGCTTGTCCGTTGTCCTAGTGGCATGCATGTTCACGACTAGTTAACGATTACTTTGCTCACAATTTGCGCATTGGCTGCGCATACTTCCCGCGCAGTTTTCGCATGCCATGCGCATAGTCTACGAATGCGTGTCCTGGTGGTTACGCATTGCGTGAACTATTCGTAAATTCGTGACCCTGTGTGCGACTGCGTGCCACTAATTGGCACGTATTGGCACGCCAAAGAGTGGGGCAGTGCGGGACTAAAATGTGTGCAAGTGTCAACGAGGCTTTAGTCTCGCTTTTTGCTACGCGGCCGATACAAAAATCAATAATTGGCAGTATAAATATATGCAGTAGACTTAAGTATACTGCAAACTTTATTCCCCATTTGGGAGCCAAGAAAAAAGTATCAAATACATGTACTGTATATATGCAACTTTTAGGGAAGAGGAGTAATATATAGCTCAGAGTAACTTTAAAATGCCCCCCCCCCCCCCCTCTTGCAACAAAACAAATTAGTTCTCCTAAAGCCACTGCTTCTTATATCTAGTTATTTTTCATGGGAGCTCTTTTTTCATTGTTATATTGAATGTGAGATTTCCTTGAATTCTTACTAGTACTAGTAGACATTCTTTTTTCTGTTTTCCAGACCTCGATCTGTTAAGCTCTTCTAGAGCTTTTCAGATGCTTACCCTGTATACTGCTCCTATGTATTCTATTATTTTCTTTGTCTGGGTTGAGGGGCGAGGGGAGGGGTTGATTATGATTCTTGTTATTTCCTGCTCTATTTTAGAATAAAACCAAGCTACTCTGAAACAATAGATGCCAAGTGCAGCTTGTAGATGCATGATTAATCAAAACACAGGAAGGTACATCTACAATGTAGGTCACCATGTTGTACAATGAATCAGAGAGGGATCTCATGTTGTAAAAAGAAGTACAGGTCAGCACTTTAAAGGGATAGTTGACTTCTGTTTTCAGACCGTAAATGCCTTCAAAGTGCATGGTTATTGCTCTTATTCTTATCTATGACATTTATAGTGCCCTTTTAGAACCTAAAATTGCTATGAAGGTAATTTTAGACCCCAAAATGTGTGAAATTTAACCAATACGATCATACTAATTCAGCTCCACTTTAAAAAAAACACGGTGACCGTTAATTAATTATTTAATTAAAAATAACAATACATGAGCCGGCTAATTGTGGGTAATATAAGCAACATGAAAATGTCAACAAAAAAGCCAACATCAGCATTGGCTGAAATACGACGTAAAAGGCGTTATTTCAGGTTTTTTAACAAATTTTTCAAATGTTTCAAAATATCTCATATTTGTGGTGGTACACAAGTATTAGAATCGTTATATTTCAGCCGTCTCTGAACCGATTTTGATCAAACAAAGATGATTTTGTCATTTAAATATTATGTTCTTTCAAATTTGACACTCAGTTTTTCATTATCTCACAAAAAATATTTTGTGTAGCGCCCTCTGCAACAGAACTCAACTATCCCTTTAATTATCTGCGACCTGAAAAAACAACAACATGAAAACAAACATTTTTGGGATACATGTATAGGTCTTTGACTTCTTCCTTATGTAAAAAACCCACAATCAGGAGAATAGTATGGATCTCATGAGTGTGTTGGGGCTCCCCTGTACTTCAGCCCCTCTCTCTCCTCCTGATTTTTACTTTCATACATGTAGGAGTAATAAAGGTAAAAACAGCCACTGTCCCTGTAGCCTCATGACTAAGTCAGTGTCCACAATAAACAAATCAAGTTTATACCCATTTCCACACCACTGATGAATTTACCAATTTTGTGATTGCATAACATATTCCTGTTTGAGTATGACAAAATCACCAATGCTCCCAAGATTATATATACTGTACCATATATGGTAGTTATATATGCATGAGTTATGGATGTTATCATGTTGGTCTAATAGTCCATTCAGACAAAGAAATGTCATATAAAAAATCATTTATAGCAAAAGGATATTACAAGAGGATATTGTATAAAGAAACATTGTATAAAGAATTAGTTTTGAAGAGGTCAGTTGACACGCATGACAGCTTGTCAATCATGCAGTGTATGCACACACTGTTGCTTTGTATGATAAAACAATCAGACTAGAGCAGGGATTCTTTAGCAAGTTTTCATTCTAAATTTATGCTCAAACATATGTTTCACTATATTAATGACTATTCGTTTCATGTATGTTTCTTTGTTCAACATTCAGACTACCTGTAGGCAAAAAGTAATTACTTATCGTACAGCTACTGTATACAATTCTTGTATATATGTAGCTAAACAATGAATTCTGGTGGTCGGCTAAACCCAGGGCTAAGCTTTTCACACCATCATTGAAATATTGCAAGACAACTACGCTTGACAGGCCACATTAAGATATCCATTATTTGTTCATAAAGTTTGAAACCTTAAACTTATTGGCCCGAATTCATTAAAAGAGGTTTAACTTAACCCATGGTTTAAACCCTCATTTACATAACCCATGGTTTATAAACTAGTGCAAAATAAGCATACCTTGCCTTGCACACGTCTAATATTGGAACTCTGACTGTGTCACGCTTATTTTGGACCATGGGTTATGTAAATGAAGATTTAAACCATGGGTTAAATTTAAACCTCCTTTGTGAATTCGAGCCATTGCATGCTGTATAAAAAGGGAAGAATTGATACTTACCACTTAACTTCTCATCTAAACCACCGTATGACACTTTGTACATAGCCATTGCGTTGTTTCAAGGCACTCTGTAGAAAGAGAACAGTATGAAATCACAATCGATGTATTCACAAAACATTATTTCCCCTATTAACATAACAGCTAAGCTATATATTGCTGTAATCTGCTTTTTACAATTTCACAAAAATCAAATTTGGCATGGACATCCAGCATACTGGTAAAAATGTTTACCGGTAGACCTAGTTAAAATGTTACATTTTATGTGTAAAATCACCGGAAAATATTTAGCTCTCTTTCCTCTCAAAATATGAGCTACAAATACTGATATCATAAGGAGATATTGCAAGTTTAAATAAATTCTCAATAAAACACAAAAGCACAAAGTCGATGCATCAACTGTTCGCACTAGAATAGTCCGATGAATGTGACTACTATACACTCTGCAGTGGACTACCAGATAAGATGAATTTAAACTTTAAAGGAAATGTGTTCATAAGTTTCCTTGTCTCTCTTTCTTTCTTTTTCTTTCTCCTTTAATTTCCACAAAGAAGTATGGTAATACAAATAGCTTCTATTAATCTGTTCACTATAAAGACCATCCTACCATAGTACTATCAAAATCCTATTGGTCTCTTTAAAACGTTTGTGTATTTTAACCTAGTAATGGTTGTTCCAGCTGTTTAGAATTTCCTGTTTTTCCCTAATATTTTCAACATTCCAATTCAAGTCTACCAGTACTCCCTTTCTTCCAGAGGCAAATATGACTATGTTAAACAGAAACAGAATGGCAAAAGTTTGAAATAAATCAGACCAATATTAAGAAAGTAATGAATGTTTGAGATATGAGATTGTGACGTAGTGACAGATAATTTTATCATTCGTAGCGTACAAAAATACCACTAATTTCAGTTTCTCTCCCAAATGCCTTCACCGTTGGGGCACTACTCAAAATATATTATATAAAGCATATTATTACAGGTCCTCTAAAAAGAAAATAGATCTTTAAGATTTCTTATCTTTTTAGAGGACCTGAAATAATAATATCAGATTTTGTTCAAAATTGTTTTCTAAAATGATTATAAAATGACAATTTTTATTAATATGTTTGCAAATCCAAATACCATATTTTTTGTTCTCTAAAATAATTTTTTTCTTCCTTTAATGACAATTAAAAACGATTTAGTCTCAAACTTTCAATTGAAATTATAAATAAGCTGAGATGTTTATAACAGTTTAAGAATATTTATGTAAAGGTAGTGTAATCAATTTTATCTTGATAAATACATGTAACTGCATCAATTTTGTGTGTGTTTCTCTATACTCTTCTCCCTCTTCCCTCTATACCATCCTCCTTCTTTAACTCTTTCCTTTCATCTTATTTCTCTATCCAGTATCCTCTCTGTCCACGTTAAAACAAATTCTAGTCACCTCGTACATATATATATATATATATATATATATATATATGTTTTATTAATTGTCATTGTGTTATTGTAAATTTTCTCAATTCGGCTTTGCCGCAATGATAGTATTTTAATAGACCATTTTGAATTGAATTGCATTGAACATTGGCTAATAAGAAAAACCCTTGCAACTACCAGTATAGATTTCCTTTAAAATCAACAGGAATATAATTGTAACCTATAAAAATTCGACCCTTGTTGGCCTTTGATCTCTAAACATATACCCTAATCTCCCCATCTTTACATCATACCAGGAAAATGGCTGGATATTCCTGGGTCAGGTTTGGTTCAAATAAATCCCTTCGTTTTAAAGTCCAGCTCAATCTGTATGATGTACTATATACAAACAGAATTTACCTATACAAATTTGACTATGATTGAACTGACATCATCATAGAGATATAGGTCTCTTCACACATCCCAAACAACATTTTGAAAAATCATTAATTAAACTGCTTGAAAATCCCAGAAAAAACATAAGTTTTCTTATACCGATGTTTGGTGAAGCATATAAAAAAAAAAAATCATTTTAGAGGTGGATTTTTCTATTTTGTATTTTTGTTTCCTTCTCCCTAATAAGAGAAACAGCGGAATGTGAGCAAATCAATGATTATTGGTTGCAATGGAAATGCAGCTCATGTTGTCTTTACAGAGGGCCAGTTTTGTATGCATTGTTAAATGTTAATGCATTAAAGCAGAAATTCAACAAAGTATATCTATCCACATAGCCTAACTCTCCAGCAGAGTGATATCCCCCCCCCCAAGAAGGGGGGGGGGGGGGGTCATATAGGTCTGTAATTTGTAATACAGACTCCATCCATCCTTTCTTCTAGTATTAGTAATTGCATAACTCCATAAGGAAATAACAAATCCATGTGAAATTTTCCCTGTAGTTGCCATGTCTTTAAAAAAACAATTAATTACATTATGTTCCAATTAGTTGTCTAATTTTCCTCACTCTTTTCATCTGTTTTGTCTGATTTTTCAGCTTCCTTTAAAAGCAAGTTGTTCTGAGACTGGAGTTGGCCATAAAAATAATATTTTGAGAGATCACCTGATCAGATGGCCTAAAACCATAAGAGAAGAGAATTGTTTGATTTCAGACTGCATGGTTATCAGTTTGTGTACAGTCAACACAGACAGAACCCTTAGGCCTGTTTTCATCAGCATGAGTTTGCCAAATAACCCGCTATTTTAACTACCCCGATCGCAAATTAGCCACTTAATTTGTTTCTTCATCAGCCCACAGTTGCAATTAGCGGGATATTTGGTCAAGAAAATATCCCAAGAAATATTGGTCGTTTCCAAAATATCCTACCATTTTTGAGCCTGTCCGAGCTAGTTTGTGATGAGCGTATCGGTCTGGTGAAAACGCAATTTTGAGCTTCAGGAAATAACCAGAGTCTGAAAATAGCTGGTTATTCGGCAAACTCGAGCTGATGAGGACAGGCCTAATGAGTATGTATACCAGGGCTCACTAAACTGTTGTGTTGTGTCAACACACTCATATCTTTTACTATAAGAGGATCTAACCTTCTTATCATATAATGACTTTAAGGACTAACCTGTGTTGATGATTAGACCTGTTTTGATGATATAGGCCTGAATTTAGCTACCGGTACTTGCGATTGCACATGTGTTTAGTTTCCCACCGACTTGATATTGTGATTATAATCTACCTATTTTGTATTAATTCAGCAAAATTCACTCATCTAATTATCCAATTTGATACATGCAGGCCTGCATGTCAGGCATTAGTAACAGGTAAAGTTTGTTTGACTAGTAGTCAGTTTGTGATACAATGTACCCATTTAAATTCATGAAAGAAGAATAAAATTTCCTAACAATTGAAATTTCTTTCAGGAAGCCTAACAATAAAAGCTGTTTTTTATTCAAAGAGCATTGTAGAGATGATGAAAAAATACCTGAACATCGTTAAGCGCGAGACCGTTAACTTTTATTTACAGAGCAGCAAAGGCGTACGATTGTCGCTACAATTCAGAAATCGCTACTTGGATTGTTTTTCCCTCAAAATTATCATGATATATCAAGCGCCATAGAACTATGATCGACAAAGAAGATATTGTCTTGAAAACAGTCAGAAAACATTAGAACTAGAATGAATAAGACTAGAATGAATAAGACACAAGTTCATTTTACCATGTTAATCATCCAGTACCAAATACCCAAGCAAAATTCGAGCCAGATGGATATAATGGTGAGCTTAAAGGTAAAGACCAGTAATGGTCATGCGATTGCATTGTGAAAGAAACGTTGTGGAATCGATCAGAAAAGGTTGATCATCTAGCATCTAGCATCTGCAAGGTTCTGGAATCATCAAAATGATAAGAAATTTGGCCCATTCTTCGTAAAGTTACAAGCACTATACACAGAAAGATGTATATGGGACTACCCTATATCTCTCACACGACCATAAGAGAAACAAATTTACCAAATATATGAATTAGTAGGCGGTTTCTCAGCAAAATTTGAATAATCACGTATTAGTCAAAACATATTCTTTCACATGATTGGTAATGAGAGCTTCCATTTCATTTTTTGAAATTGGGGCGTTTCCAATACTGGTCTTTACCTTTAAAGAAACTATGTCCCTTTTGCAGCCAACTTCAAATTCTATAGAACTTTGCAGGAATTATGAATATGTCATGTATGTCACGTATGTCCTATCTGTGAAATTTAAACATTAGCAGTGTCCTAATATCAAATTATGCAAGGAAACACTTTTACTTGCTAGACTTCACTGTTGGACACTATTGAGTGACTGCATGACTGGCCTTTTTTCATATTTGGTAATAACATACATGTACATAAAATGAGCTGTAAAGGGTACATGAGCATTTGTCTACATCAATAACCCACTTCTTGTAATGGCCAAAATTAAACTGATTGAATCTTTGCGCAGCATAAATCATACGACCATTCGGTACAATGGTCTGAAAAATCAGACTATTACTTACTGGCTCTATAACTCGTTATTTTCCCACTTGAAGACATTTTCAAGCCCATGTTTTTTAGGGAAGTTCTAAATTATAATTGTCTTTCAAATGCAGTTGGAATTTAACCTTTTTGTTTTTTTTGGCCTGCAAATGGGACATAGAACCTTTAAAGGTATAGACCAGTTTTGGAAACGCCCCGCTCTCAAAAAATGAAATGGAAGCTCTAATTACCAATCATGTGAAAGAATATGTTTTGACTAATACGTGATCATTCAAATTTTGCTGAGAAACCGCCTACTATATCTATCTGGACCTCATAAATATAACGCACGTGTCGCCAGGGGCGGCGATTTCTTTTCATGACCGGGGAGGGGGGGGAGGGGACGACGAAATGCGAGGGACAAGGGAGTAGTGGCGAAACAAATCTGCATCACCACTCTTACATGTTACGCAGGCCCTGGGAACGTTTTTCAAAATGGGGGGGGGGGGGGGGGGGGGGGGGCTAAACTATTTACGATCAGGTAGAGCAAAGCAAAGTGGAGCATAAATTGGCGTGGGGTCTGGGGGCAAAGCCCCGGCGGGTGTCAAGGGGCAGAGCCCCATGAAGCTCAGAGGTTTTAGGCATTTATTTACGATCAGATGAGCATATTTTGAAACCTTATTTGTGGCATGCAGGTCACTAATAGGAGTGGGGTTCAGGGGTCGGAGCCCGCAGAAGCTCAGGAGTTTTAGGCATTAAATAACGATCAGATGAGCATCAAGGGCCGCCTTAGGGCAGAGCCCCCGGAAGCTCGGGGAAATATCATGCCATTTCATCAACATTTATATCACTGGTATCAAATTAGAAATAAACCACGTTCAAATTTTATTTGGGGGGAACTGCCCCCAAAGCCCCCGTAAGTGCGAGGGAGCGATAGTGAAGGTGACGGAAGTAACTACCCCCTCACAGGTCTTAGCATAACTGAAGTATAAAAACAAGCAATATACTTTTTTCACACTTCACTTTTCTCGGTAGTTATACTTTTTTGCATTTTTATTTGTCTAAGCACTGCACTCCTGGGCTCTCCAGAGCCCAAAAGTGTGTTGCAGTCTTTAGTCAGTTTTTGCTATACAATTTTTTTTGGAAGTTATCTACCGTAATGTCTCAGATGGCCTCATTACAGTAGATAACTTCACACAGGCTCGCGCCAGCACGCAACCCACCATCGGTATGAACTTGTATTGTGCAGCTAGCGGGTCGATCGCCATGAAACCTGTGAAAAAGTGTATACTAATAAAAGTAAAATCAACGTTTACTCCAAAAGTAACAAGAAAATTGACACTTTTCGGTATGTTTTAGTACATATCTCCACGCCGGAGTTACAGGTCAAATTTTAGATAGGTTTCTGAACTAGTGCCCTTTTTTGTGCCCATTCTGATTAAATGTTCTCCGATCGATCCCATGTAGATCTAGACCCTAGTCTATGTCATTGTCATTAATACTCCAGATCCTGGGGGCCTTGGACTTTGGTGGAGCTGCATGCCGCTACAAATTACAATGACAATGACAATTGACATGCAGCACAAATTTCAATTCAAGTTTATCCTTTGTTTGAATTGTATGCAACCAAAAATGTGTTGTTAAAGTCCTTGCCTCATATTCATATTCTAGAGCCTGTATAGTATGATATGAAAGAAATATTTCATACAGAACATATCGAACAGAAGGTTGGAAAATGTACTTACCGTTACACAATACGCATTAGCATTGACCACGTTATCTATGTTGCTGGTGATGGTAATGTAGACCTCGACTCACATAAAAACATCACAGAACAATGATGAGGCAGTGCAGTCAGCTCAGAGAGTAAGCACGAAATAGCTGAGCCACATAAACAACGCACATGATTGTACAAGCACAATCTTCATTTCTGTGCATGCTGATAATTATGGTGGCTCCTAAGGGACACGCAAACGCAAAATTTGACGTATACCTATGCAACAAATTTGTGGATTTTCACGTCAAAGACGTGAAAATCCACAAATTTGACGTATACCTATGCAACAAATTTGTGGATTTTTACGTCAAAGACGTGAAAATCCACAAATTTGACGTATACCTATGCAACAAATTTGTGGATGTTCACGTCAAAGACGTGAAAATCCACAAATTTGACGTATACCTTTGCTTGGTAATTTTTTCGTTTTTCTGTACTCAATGGCCCTGAAGGGACACGCAGACATGAAAATCTGCGTCCGATATTCATGTCTGCGTCTCCCAAAAGGGACACGCAGACGTGAAATTGGACGCAGATTTTCTTCTTCTTCACGTCTTGGACGTAAAAAGACAATAAAACCCTTGCAAAGGTATACGTCAATTTTGTGGATTTTCACGTCTTCGACGTGAAAATCCACAAATTTGTTGCATAGGTATACGTCAAATATATACGTCTGCGTCGGCCCAAAAGGGACACGCAGACGCGAATATTGGACGCGAATTTTTTTCCAGTAAGCTGAGCACCAGGAAGATCAGTGTATATCGGTTTGTTCAGCTTTGTTTTAGACAGCTTTATCTCGACATTAATTGTACACCACTTCATTCTATTTTATGGACTAAAATTGATATATACTATAGAAGGCCTAGATACATTATGTAAACATATTTTGCCTGTACCAAGCAATTACTTCTTGTTGTGCATCTTGTTGCCATTTGCCCCCCCCCTCCTATCACACCCTTTTATTCTCTCTCTCTATTTCTTTCCATCTCTCTCTATCTATCCTGTCCTTCCTCCCTTCCCATTCTCTCTGTACTATGTGTATTCGAAATTCGACAGAGAGAGAGAGAGAGAGAGAAAGGTAGAGAGGGGAGAGACAGATTGGGAGAGAGAAACGTTGAAAGAGGAGAGAGAGGGGATAAACAGATTGGGAGAAAGGTGAATTAAGAGGAGAGAGAGAGGGGAGAGACAGATTGGTAGAGAGAAACGTTGAAAGAGGAGAGAGAGAGAGAGCTGGGGATAAGCAGATTGGGAGAGAGAAGGGAGAGACAGATTGGGAGAAAGGTGAATTAAGAGGAGAGAGAGAGAGAGGGGATAACAGATTGGGAGAGAGAAGGGAAAGACAGATTGGGAGTGAGAAACGATAAAGAGGAGAGAGAGAGAGAGAGAGAGAAAGGGACATTGGGAGAGAGAGAGAGAGAGGGGGGCAGACAGATTGGGATAGAAAGAGGAGAGAGAGGGAGAAAGGAAAAGATCGAGAGAAGGGGAGAGAGAGAGTGATGAGACATTAGGAGAGAGAGGAGAGAGAGAGAGAGATGGACAGAAATACAGAGAAAATAAAAGGGTGTGATAGGAGGGGGGCAAATGGCAACAAGGGAGAGACAGATTGGGAGTGAGAAACGATAAAGAGGAGAGAGAGATAGAGAGAAAGGGACATTGGGAGAGAGAAATAGAGAGGGGCAGACAGATTGGGATAGAAAGAGGAGGGAGAGGGAGAGACAGATTAGGAGGGAGAAAGGAAAAGGTCGAGAGAAGGGGAGAGAGAGAGTGGTGGGACATTAGGAGACAGAGGAGAGAGAGGGAGATATGGAAAGAAATACAGAGAAAATAAAAGGGTGTGATAGGAGTGGGGCAAATGGCAACAAGAAGCACAACAAGAAGTAATTGATTGGTAATGAGAGAAGAAGAAAATCAACAATTTGAGCTATATTCAATGCATTTGTATTTCTTTGTGATTTTGTGGTCTATATATTTTGTCTGAATTGAAATTGTAGACATGATGTTTAGGAGCCACGTACATACTCTACTGCTCTCTATTAACATATCCTTCTCTCTTCACCATCTTTTTCCCCTTTCTATCACTCCTCTATTTCCCTCTTCTTCTTTTTTTTTTTTTGTATCTCTCTCTATACGATTTCGTCATGAAAATGTTTTTTAAAAAAAATCATTGTAGGGCTACCGTATTTATTTGCTGTTGGTAACTAAATTAATGAAACAAATGAAGTCCACATATGGTACCAATTTTGTAATGTTATTGTTACATAACTTCCTCTATTAGTCATCTGATTGTCCTCAAACAATAATAATGATAGTGACTGAATAACATGTACGTTGCAACCTGTAGCATTCCATTGCCAAGTGCATTCTCGCTGAAAACAATAACAAGTGAGACTTTAGAGACACTGGATATAGTCTGCAAGCACCAGACCCTAATTTGACACTTTACCCCCAAAACAAATCATTGTGCCTTGAGAGAAGCCTAGCCCAGCTACCTACTGGTTGTGTCAGGAGCAGCTATAGTACATGGCCTATGGTAGTCTTATAGTGCAGACTCTCTTTTACGACTGACCAGGGTTTGTGCCTGCAAACTACACTGAATAAGTTAGGTGTAGGGTCTGTAATTAGAAGACTGTGAATATGGACAGAGTATTCGATACCAGCTGGTAATCCCTTTATCAGTAACTAGGGGCAGACAAACCCATGTACGCTTATCTTCCTGGTGCTCAGCTTACTGAAAAAAAATTCGCGTCCAATATTCGCGTCTGCGTGTCCCTTTTGGACCGACGCAGACGTATATATTTGACGTATACCTATGCAACAAATTTGTGGATTTTCACGTCGAAGACGTGAAAATCCACAAAATTGACGTATACCTATGCAAGGGTTTTATTGTCTTTTTACGTCCAAGACGTGAAGAAGAAGAAAATCTGCGTCCAATTTCACGTCTGCGTGTCCCTTTTGGGAGACGCAGACATGAATATCGGACGCAGATTTTCATGTCTGCGTGTCCCTTCAGGGCCATTGAGTACAGAAAAACGAAAAAATTACCAAGCAAAGGTATACGTCAAATTTGTGAATTTTCACGTCTTTGACGTGAACATCCACAAATTTGTTGCATAGGTATACGTCAAATTTGTGGATTTTCACGTCTTTGACGTGAAAATCCACAAATTTGTTGCATCGGTATACGTCAAATTTGTGGATTTTCACGTCTTTGACGTGAAAATCCACAAATTTGTTGCATAGGTATACGTCAAATTTTGCGTTTGCGTGTCCCTTAGGAGCCACCATATATATATCAATTTTAGTCAATCAAATAGAATGAAGTGGTGTACAATTAATGTCGAGATAAAGCTGTCTAAAACAAAGCTGAACAAACCGATATACACTGATCTTCCTGGTGCTCAGCTTACTGGAAAAAAATTCGCGTCCAATATTCGCGTCTGCGTGTCCCTTTTGGGCCGACGCAGACGTATATATTTGACGTATACCTATGCAACAAATTTGTGGATTTTCACGTCGAAGACATGAAAATCCACAAAATTGACGTATACCTATGCAAGGGTTTTATTGTCTTTTTACGTCCAAGACGTGAAGAAGAAGAAAATCTGCGTCCAATTTCACGTCTGCGTGTCCCTTTTGGGAGACGCAGACATGAATATCGGACGCAGATTTTCATGTCTGCGTGGTTGAAGCTAGTTGGAAGACATGGGCGTAGCCTGTTTGGAAGGGGAGATGTAACTGAGCCTCATCGAGGAGTAGTAGCAGGCAGTGGCGGATCTAGGGGGGGGGGGGGGGGGCCTACCCTGTAACCCTGGCCCCCTAAACAGGTAAATGTAACTTTTTTTAAAATAAAAAAGAAGACTTGGCGCAAGGGGGGTGGGGTGGGTGTTGATTCGGCGGTAATAGTGTAAGTTACCTCCTCCCCCCCCCCCCCCGCCATTCGCCGCGGCTGGCTACTTCCCAACTAACAATTGGACGTTTTCTGAACGTTCTAAAAACGTTCCAAGTTGGTTTTTGGACGTTTTGTGAAAACGTTTTTTGGACGTCAAAATGTGGTAGGTTTTCGACGTATTTAAAACGTTTTATTGGACGTTTTAAAAACGTGTTTTAAACGTTAAAAGAACCAAAAAAAAACCTTTAAAAACCTTTCAGACATTCGAAAAGTCCAAAAACCTTTTGAAAACGTTCTAAATATATTGTTGACGTTGTTAAAAACGTTTGGAACGTTCTTAAAACGTTTTTAAAACGTTAAAATGCACTACAAACGTTTTAAGAACGTCTAGAAAACCTTTTAAAACACGTCTGGAACGTTTATAAAACGTTTTCTAAACGTCCAAATGTTCTACAAACGTTTAAAAAACCTTTTAAAACATGTCTGGAACGTTTATAGAACGTTTTCTAAACGTCCAAATGGTCTACAAACGTTTTAAGAACGTTTAAAAAACCTTTTAAAACACGTCTAAAACGTTCATAAAACGTTTTAGGAAATTGTTCAGAAAACCTTTATAGAATGTCTGAAAATGTCTCGGGCGTTGAAAGAATGCGCAACAAACATTTAAGAACGTCCTGCAAAAGTGTTAAGAATGTTCAACAAATACAAATGGTATATGAAATAAATACTGGGTCACACATTTGATCGATTTCAGGATTTTATTATAAAACATAAATAAATGTTCAAAGACTTGGTAATAATAGTACATGTATTTCAAGGTTACTTATAAAAAGATACAATGTTCTCTGTAGGTTTCCGTGGTGATAAAGTATTCACAACTGAAAGTTTTCATAACACCATGTGGTATACGAACATCCAATAGACGTCTATTTCAGGCTGGTGATAGACAAGTGATATCACAAGGAGAAAATCTAGAAAAAATACGGTTGAAAAATTGGCGTAAAATAGACTTAAATAAGATTATAAACAGCCAACAGAAATTTGGTTGGGATGGTCCATTTGAAACCACAGATACAATGGTTATTTACAAGAAAAAAATGTACAAGATGACGATATGTCATTATAGTAAGTGGCAAGTATGAATACTCAATATTACCAATCTATTAATAAAAAAGGCAAGTCTATGAATATATCTAGTGTAAAAAAATTGGCAGCACACATATTGCATTTTTGGTTACAGCATACTCAACAAAAGTAACTTGAGTGATTTATAGAACCCGTAATTTCTTTGATTCCTGAAAAGATGTTGTTAATTCGTACCGAAAACATGTACCAACTAAATGACAAAAAAAACTGGGCATAATTGGTGTGATTGACCTCTGGTAAAACCTTAACGAGAACTGTATAGTATTACCATTTACTATATTGTCCTTTTGATCCCCAACAGATGTTGTAGTCAGGTCCAGATTTGTGCTATAAACGAGTTTTATCAGAAGCCAGCATTAGAACTTTCATCTTCCATGAAATACAAAATCCATCATATAACATAGTAACAATCAACACATAATTATTTACATTAATGAGATACAATTTGAAGATATGTCATATAACTGGCAAGTATGAAAACTTAAATTTACCAATCTATACATAGGAAAGGCAAGACTATAAATATATCTAGTGTCATGAATTTGGCAGCACACGCATAGCATTTTTGGTTACAGCATACTCAACAAAAGTAACTCAAGTGATTTACGGAACCCGTAATTTCCTCTTTGATTCCTGAAATATGTTGTTAATTTGTACTGAAAACATGTACCAACTAAATGACAAAGAAAACTTGGCATAATTGGTGTGATTGACCTCTGGTAAAACCTTAACGAGAACTGTATAGTTTTACCATTTACTATATCGTCCTCTTGATCCCACACAGATTTTGTAGTCGGGTCCAGATTTGTGCTATAAACGAGTTTTATCAGAAGCCAGCATTAGAACTTTCATCTTCCATGAAAAACAAAATCCATCATAATCAACACATAGTTATCTACATTAATGAGATACAAGTTGAAAATATGTCATATAACTGGCAAGTATGAAAACTCAAATCTACCGGGCTATTTAGAGAAAAGGCAAGACTATAAATATATCTAGTGTTAAGAATTTGGCAGCACATATGTAGCATTTTTGGTTACAGCACACTCAACAAAAGTAACTTGAGTGATTTATAGAACCTGTAATTTCCTCTTTGATTCCTGAAAGATGTTGTTAATTCATACTGAAAACATGTACCAACTAAATGACAAAGAAAACTTGGCATAATTGGTGTGATTGACCTCCGGTAAAACCTTTATGAGAACTGTATATGTCTCAAATACCATTTAATATATTGTCCTTTTGATCCACCAAAGATTTTGTAGTTAGGTCCAGATTTGTTCTATAAATGAGTTTTATCAGAACAGATGTCATCAGCGTTTATCCTTTTTAATTCTCCATGACACCCTCCTCCTCGTTTTCAGTGGCATCTGCAACAGCAGCAACATCTTTGGCAACATCTTCGGCAGCGACAGCTGGAACTCTAGCCCCATCGGTATCAGGTTTCTGCAAATCAGAGCAAACAACCTTTATTTATAAATTAAATGTTCATTTCAACTAAACCATAACAAAACTAGGGGGCATGATGTTCCCCCTCCCTAAAAACAGCGCCTATACAAGCTCATTTGGTGACAAACTGGCATAATGTAAATTATGAACCAAAATTATATCTGAAGAGGCTGCACATAAGTAAATATTATTGCCTGTCCACAAAATATTAAGTCTCGAGACCAATGACTAAAAACTGACGTCTGGATAAGCTAGGGTGGCAGTGAGGTGAATCCGGCCACCCCTATCAACAAGGGCAAAACTGGACTTATGATGTGCTTCATGTACAATATTGTTTTACAGATATTGGGTCTATCCCTTTAAAAGGGAACATACACGTAACACCAGAATTTTCACTCATTCAATCAAAAGATAACTTTGAAATACACATTTTTTTAATGTCCAAACAAAAATTGGTCAAAAAAGGCTGAATGCCCTTTGAAATAGTAAATTGATCTGATATTCTCTTGCAACATATTTTTGTATTTTGATAGAAATCCACATAATATAAAGAGAAAAAAATAAAAAATAAAAAATAAAAACACAAACAAAAGTAAAAGGAATTTACCTTCCATTTCTTTCCTCCTGGAAGAAATGGGGTTCGCTTGAGAAAGTCCCCTACGACTTCTTCAATCTCCATCTCTTTGGCGCCCTGGTCGGTCTTCATGCAGGCTCCTGAAAGACGTAAGTGCAGACGCCATGGATCATTATATTAAAATTATTTTTGATGACACATTAAAATAAGACGATACAGATTACACACCTTAAATGACAAATGGGTCATTCCATGGCAATTCGGACAATCAATATCATTACACTCCTCTCAAATGTATTAGGGGAAAATGGTATGTCGGTTCCCATGTTATGGCCCACCCCTTTTTTTTTTGTTGCAAAAATGGGCATTTTTGTATGAAGAAATACATGGATACACATCTGCACACTCTCACATAAGTAATTCCTTGTTCAGATGGGCATAAAACATAACTACTCCTTAGAGGCCAAATTCAACAGCTACCTTACAAGCAGAAAACAATGCTATTATGCGACTTCAAAGTAGGCCTGAGTCAATCCGTTTAACCGACGGTTATCCGACCGCATTCATCAAAACCGTTTGGCATTTCTTGCTCCGTTTAACCGTTATTTTTTATACATTTTGGAATGTGCTAATAGCCGGTGATAAAGATAATCAAAGAAACCGCAGTGTAATGTTACACCCTGGCCGCTGCGCGCCAGCTTTCTGGCAGCAGTAATCTCCATGAATGAATTTGTAAACAATAAAACAACCAGCCCCCATATCTCTTTTCTCACCCTCTTTATTCCCTTCTCTCTGAAATGTGTTCATCGCTCATGTACCTTTTCTTATTACTGCACTCTCTCATGTCCCTGCATGCCTGGTCCATGCATGCTCTCTCAGTCACACACACATGTACACACAAACCTCTGGCGCCCAAATACACTGTACATACACACAGATAGAGAGCGCATGCTTATCACATGCACACATGTGGGCGTGGCTTCTTGACCTCCCACTGAACTGGATACAGTAAAAGCACGCGCGGTCACCAACCTGTAATTTATGCTGGTATCAAACTCCACCCACATAGCTAGAGAACCTTCCTGATTGGTCACTAACTTGGATCAGCTCATTGCAGGGTGTGTCTTAGGTGTGTGTGATACACATTTCCACATAATTTCATATGGCAATGATACATGCAAGGAGCTCTCTCCCTGACCACGTGCAAACATTGCATTGCAAAGGCATATATAAACACGTCACAGATCAAGCTGTCTTCACAGAGTAACTTTGCAAGTTTGCAAGGTTAATCATGATATCAGATTCAAAGGAATAATAAGACATGTTTTATGTTGTTCATTACTGGTCTCTGTTTATCAGGATGACCCAATTTGTACCATAGTCCGGCTCGGAATGCTCAGCCTGACAGTCTGAAGACCAGCAGGGTTCCGAGCTACAGCACTATTACAAATGCTGTATTTTCACTTTTTATTATTATTATTAAACGGTTAAACGAAACCGCCCGTATACTTTTAACGGTTATCCGTTTAGCACAAAAACCGTAATGACTCAGGCTTACTTCAAAGGCAGCAAGGTTGCTAGAGACCATCAATGTCCAATTGATCACCAATCATTGTAACTCATCGGGTGAATCCAGAAACATATAAAATAAAATTGAAATTGGCTAATCATATACTAATTGATTACTTACTGACAATGACGGGAACAAATCTTGTTGACTTCAGACCACGCTTCCCCTTCCTCCCATTCACGTTGAAATCTGACCAAAGATTATTTGACCCCAGCTTTTTCATGATACGCCGACTTGTTTGGGCAATATTGCCCCCGCCGACTAGACTCAGGTAGTTGATCTGAAATTAAAAGAACCATTATCAATTACAATGCCGTAGATTCTCACATAAATAGGAGCCAACTGTCTCATTTCCAGACATTATTATGAATGTTTCTCCGCTAAAACCTTCACCCTGATGCGGTAAATATTAATTTATCATTTGCAAAATTCACAGGCTTTCACTTTTTTTTTTAAACATGGCTATAAAGTAATCAAGGCATGTATAAATCAGAAACTCAGGATATTTCAGGTTTAGATAATTAAACCTGTACAAAAAGGAAAAACAAAGTCATTTGAATGGATGATCAAATAATGCCAAATTAGTATGCAAGTATTTTTAAACTTACCATTCTCTTCTTAAAATCAGACTCTACGAGTCTCATTTCGAGCAAGTCGAATTCACTCCCTGTCTTGAGCGGTTCCGCAAAGGGCTCCTGCAGGTCGGCAGGACCTGCCCGTAAACTCACTGATGATTTGGCAACCAGGTTTGCCAGCGTCTCCACTATCTGGGCCTGGACATCTTCCAGCTTCTGAAGTTTTTGAAGTACCTGCTGTTGAAAATTGTCTAGGAAAACAAAAGGAGTAAAAAAAAAATACATTAACAAATTAGGTCATTTTGGTAGCTAAGAAGAGTATGTAATTTTAGTGTGACTGATATGTACGACAGCTTTTCAACTATCGCATTTCAGGAATACATCACCAAGCTGCAATGACAATACTTGTACAAAGCATCAGACAATGCAACACATACAGAAAGAATCTGAAAGCAATTTTGCAGAAAAATATACCCCTGCTTTTTTGATAAAAATAAATCAAAATTAAACACATCAAAAGAAAGTTTCCCCCTAAAGAACCCCATCAAATCTTCGAGTATAACAAATTATTCAAGTTGAAACCAAGCATTGGATATAGCTAGGGTTGTTAGGAAGCAGATTCTCGAAAATTAGTGACATCCGTGACTTAACGGCTGAATGATCACATGAAAAAAAAATTACGTTTTTTTTCTTGATTTTTCCACTGGAAGATTTGATGGGGCTCTTTAGGGGGGAACTTACTTTTGATGTTGTATTTATATTGACAACCTCTCTCTCTTATATCAGTGTAGCATCTTGGTAAAAAATAGTAAATTTTGTTTGTAGTTTAAATATGCTGTACTCCAAAATCTAATCAATTGACCTCCTATGAAACATACTATTAAGTTCTTGAGAAGAGATATTTTGTTTGTGAAATTCTCTACGTAAATACTTACTGTCCAAGGTTCTAGCTTTTGGTGTCGGCGGCTGGCTTTGGCGAGAAGTCGAAGGAGAGGGGAATGTAGTTGTAGATGATCCCCTCTGGATTGGGCCCGTCGGGCTTAAGGGGACAAATCTGGCCATCATGGATGTTGTTGACAATTTGGGGAGAGGAAGTTCCTTAGTCTTCGACTTATCTGCCTTTCTCGGGCTTCTGCGAAGTGGCTCAGGGTCACACTCCATATCTGGAAAAACATCACAGACATTAGAAAAATATCAAGCAAGAAAAGAATTTTTGAAAAATGTTCAAGCTTTATGAATTCATTTTGAGTTCAACATGTTAATTTTCAATTTTGATGAATTGGTACATTATGCCCCCCCCCCTCCCTCCCCCAGGTGCTATTAGGGTTAAAACATCATCTAGCATCCTTCTAGCATATAAATTCAATTGCAGCGCAGCACTCGACAACAAAGGCAGTGGTCTACTGCACTCATACAAGTAGCGTATGTTGATGCACACCTAGAGATTGACAATGTCCAGGCCAAAAATGCTAACAAAATTCTTTATGCTGGTGATTCGTTGTGTATATCAGCAGGGGTGGTATTCAGAAAACTCTCTTAACCCTAATAGCACCGGGGTATTTCAGACCTTGCTACCACCTTTGTTTTTGTTGTGTTTTTTTCGTAAAATTTATCATAGAACTATTTTGAAGCATAATTGTGCTATAATAAATTAATTTCAGCCAAAGAAAGTGAAAATAATCATATCTTTATGAATAAGGTGAGAAAACTCAATTTGCATTGAGTTTGTACACATTGAGCCATTTTCGTTTGGACGAGCGTGTATAAAAGGCCGTGCAGCATCATAACGGTATTCCTGATTTTGGCGAAAATGGTGTAAAAAGTCAGCGAGCAGCGCGGTCAAAAAAAATTGCGCGGCGGAATGGTCGCGAACAATCTCGAGGGGGGGGGGGGCCATTATGCCCCCCCCCCCAGGTGCTATTAGGGTTAAGTTAGCACTTAAAGTGGTACTCCAGGCTGAAATTGGGATGTTATGTAAAGTAGAGTAAAATTTAACAAGAACACTAAAAATTTCATCAAAATTGGATGAAAGGGTAAAAAAAAAAAAAAATCCACTTAAACATTTTTTCTAAAGTCTTTATTTTGTTTTTCTTATTTTGTTTTCTTGTTCAATTTCAATTCAACACGGACATAGGCAGACCACCCCCCCCCCCTTTTTTTGTTCATTTGATAGGGGGCTGGGGCGCAAGCCCCCTCCCCCTATTATTATTTATTTTATTATTTTTTTTAATTTGATAATTCTATATAACACGGACATAAGCGGACCCTGCAGGGGGGGGGGGGGGGGTCGTGGGGCAAGCCCCCCTCTCCCTTTTTATTTATTTTTGTATTTATTTAATTATTTTTTTATTTGATAATTCTATTAAACACGCCCCAGCTTGCGCCCCAGCCCCCTTTCAAATGAACAAACAAAAAAGGGGGTCTGCCTATCAAATGATAGGCAGACCCCCCCCCCCCCCCCTGATTTTGACTCCCGTGCAAATGTGTGGCTGTATTCACGTTTGGAAATGTGAAATTAAGTGGGCAAAATGGCCACGCGCAATCTAATACCAGCGGTGCGGATACGTGTGGGGAGTCCGAAACACATGGCCATCTTCACTGAAGACTTTAAGTCACTCGGTCATAGATCTACTAGACTAACTTACAGTTACAATGTACATGTAGACCTTTACCATATCAGAAATAAATTCAAGTTCTTTCAGTGATTTTAAGTAACTCTTTCTGCTACATGACATGTATTAATGTGTTACTGTTAGGTGAAAGTTGGGTTAATTCACATCATTCTGGATTCAATCATACAACAATCAACAATAACAGTAACGCGTCTGGTTAACATACGCCTTTTTGTTTGGCATGTATCACATTGCATTCACACTCACAGGTTGGTTAAAAGTAAATTTTCATGCACGTTATTATCGCTAATGCATGAATGCAGCATGCAGACTAACTCCGGGAAGCTCCAACACCGGCGCGCCGACGCTGCCCGCCGGTGTTGGAGCTTCCCGGAGTTACATGCATGATGCAGACATGTCACGACACAAGCCGATACTCATTTAAATGTTTTCCCACATTTTACACGTCTCGAATTCACTCAAACAACATTTAAACACCTAACAGATATCAAAATGGTAAAATATCACTTACATTGGTGTTGCAGTCTCACAAATTAGGTAGATAGTTCAGGATTTCTTGATAGCTCTTGCAAAGGCACACACGGTATTCAATGGGAAAATTCTCAATGTAATTTTCACGCACATGGCCTATTATATTATGGCCGGCTAGCTAGCTAGCTAGCTCGCTCGCCATAACGCACCCGGGCACGGCTAGCGCTGACGTCATCGATCAATCCTCGGCGGCGGCGGCCTCGTTCGTTGTTGTGTAAAGATGTAAGATAAATGATTTGAAATTACCGGTAATAAAATTGAGTATGTAAAATGTATAAAAATATGTTTTGCTTGTGTATTTTTGTTTATGAATTGTGTATGCATTTATATGATAAAACAAACAAATCTCGTTTTCATTTCAATTCAAGAAATCGCCTACAGTATTTTAGTGATCTGTTTTCATTTGTTTTTATTTATCCTTAGTAGTTGGACGTAGACAAAATATGATGCTTAATTCTGGTATTTGTTTTTAAAAAAAATCTTAGTTGATTTATTGAATTGGACGTATATAAAACGTTCTGTGAACGTTATGTACAAAACGTTTATTTTGTAACGTCCACAAACGTTTTGTAAACGTCCTATATCAAACGTTCTGTATACGTCCTATATCAAACGTTCTGTAAACGTCCTATACCAAACGTTTAATTTTGTAACGTCCAAAAAACGTTTTTTAAACGTTCTCAAAAACCTAAACTTTGACGTAAATGAGAAGTCCAAACTTTAATGTTATATAAACGTTTTTAAAACGTTCATTTAGGACGAAGACGTACAGGACCTAAGAAAAACGTTTTGAAAACGTTCTGAAAACGTTCTGTGTTTGCTGGGTTCGGCGCTAAACATTTTCTCACGAATTTAGAAGAAAAAAAATTGGTGCTCCATACCCCCCTCCCCCCGCTTATTCGCCGGGTGGCTAGCTCGCCGCTAAACATTTTCTCACGAATTGGGCCTCCTATTTGGCCCCCTCCCTTGTGGCCGGCTGGATCCGCCCTGTACTTTAAGAGTCCACTACCTTCGGGCGGCGCGATAAAAGTTCAAATTTTCGGGAGCAAAATATTTTGGGCCCCATTTTAAATCCCCCCCCTTGAAAAAATCCTGCGTACGCCCCTGATGCACTCAATGTATAATTAAGATAATCCCAAAGTGTGGATGATGTGAACAAATAAACGAACTCAATACAACGAAAAATAAGGAACCATCAAACACAGAATACAATGATCCAACGCATTCGGGTGACCTTGATGAATAGTAGGCCTACAGGTGATTGCAAAGCCAATTTACCATATCCAATATTACTGATAATATATCAATATTATATAAGTTATAATGCTGTATATGCTTCATCCTAGAGTGCAAAATGATTGATCGGCAAGGTTGTGGCTTCTATGCATGGGATCGAGTTGATGAATTACCGGTAAGTGTTAAAGTCAATTGAGACTTACAAAGGTTTTGATTAATTGCCCTGATCGTGGTAGTTACAACAGAATATGCTGAACGAGAGAGACGGAGACAGAGAGAGATAGAGAGGGAGAGAAAGAGAGAGAGAGAGAGAGAGAGAAAGAAAGAAAGAAAAGGGGAGGAGAGGTGCACGAACCCAAGCGTTACAGAGTGACGTACATTTCGGGAAGGATTAGTTATCCATCAAGGTAAGCTCTTTTTTTCTCTCTTTCTCTCACTCTCTCTGTGTCTTTCTCTGTCTCTCTCTCTCTCTCTCCCCATTCATCCAATTGGGCTCCTACCATTGTTTTCAAATTAAATTAAATTTCTGATGATTGTAGTCGCAATTTCTCAAAATCACACACCAATAAGTAAAAACGAAATAAAACAAAATAAAATAAGGGCGCACAGATTTTGTTTCTTCACCGGGAAGGGGGGGGGGGGGGGTCATTCATTTGAAAGGGCCACTTTTTGTCGCAGGAGGGGCAAAGGTAGGGGTATAATCCACTGCATCTTTCGGTTTTTCCGCCATTCAATTTATATTTTCATGAGCTTTTTTATGGAACGGTTAATTAAGTTCAGAGACATCTCCGATGTTAGTGGATAAAGTTATGTCTCGGACATACCATGAGTAAAAAAAAGGTTTACACCTAGAAAGTTGCTAATTATTTAATAAATCGTCTACGAACAGTAAATTATTATTCTTATGAAAGAGCGTTTTATCCCAAATCATTTGGTATCATTTTTGTGTGGTATGTGTTTACGCCTGGGTGAACAGGAGGCATTGTTTGCGAGAGTGCAAAAATCGACTTGCGCCAAAGGGATGCCTAGAGTATGTGATATGTTGGGATTAAAGTGAGAGAATGAATTGAATGTATCAAATGAGATGCATTGCATATGCTTTTTGCAGACTGAAGCACCCACATATATTCGATATTTGATATGTGTGGCATGATTAATTTTGTTAGGGATGTCAGTTGGATCTGCAATGACCAAATTAATACCAAAATCCCAAATGTTATATTCAAACATGACATAAGTCCTGTTCATCCAATCGTGAACACATACCACACAAAAATGATACCAACTGATTCGGGATAAAATACTCTTTCATCAGATGTATACTAGTTTACTGTACATAGATGATTTATGAAATAATTAGAAATTTGTTAGGTGTAAACTTTTTTTTGACTCACACTGCATTCATATCGATGTCGTTGGTTTCTCGAAAAAAATCAGAAGCCCTCTACGTGTTCAACTGTACAGCGTTGCTATGACGCCAGAGAAAATCCTGCGGAGCAGTTAGTAGTTCGGCAGTCAGTTTTCGACCCCTAAAATCTTTGCTTTATCATAAGGATTTCATTTCATAGGTGGTAAGATATTTACATTTCGATATTCTATATATTATCAAGAAATTCTTAAGTTTATGTGAACAAATAGAGCAATAACGCAATTGATGTGGTGCATGATTATGATTGATGAGGTGCGAGCTTCTTGTACATAGGCCTCGGCCTGGGCTAACGTCAGCCCGAAGGCGAAGCTTGGGCCTACACCCGCAAGCTTCGGGCGTAGCCGGCCGTACATTTCGCACACATAAATCTACATGATAATAGCTAGGGAGGCCGGTTCAAGAATGTGGCGCTAGTGTAGCCTAGGCCTAGGGAGTGGAAAATGTGCACACACTGTGTGCGGGTAAGCAAGAATCCAATGACCGGGGTAATGCTTAGCCTTACTCCCTTACTTAGCCTTAGCTTAGGCAAATCGTTGGATCGGTGTATTGAGCGCTAGACCTATATAAAAAAAACGCATTAGGGTATTATTATAATTATTATTATAGCTACTTTCGTATCCATTTTTGGCGCTTGTTCAGAAACCTATCCAAAATTTGACCCGTAAACGTAATTCCCACGTGCAGATACCTAGTAGGGAGGCCAATGCCCAAATCTAACTTTTTAATTACGAATTTGTTTAAAATAAAACAAAGATTAAAAGAAAGCATTTACTTTCACTAAGAAAACTCACCCATCTGCCGACTCCAGAAGTTCCATAAAATAGGAGATATCCAGCTTGTAAACACTCCCTTCCTTCTACGCCTTGGCCGTACGCAAGAGCCTTGAAACAGATAAATTCATGTCGCGAAATTACGTTGATAATTAGACAGGCCCGAGGGAATGGGCGTGTCATTGTCCGGACAAAGTTCATGATGAAGTTTAAAACTTCGCGCGAAAGTGCAATCACTCAACAGCGGCTAGCCTTGAATCGGTCGCACACGTACCGACACAGGCTAGGCAAGCCCCGATGCAGGCTGAAATCCAGCCATCAATGTGCGAACGATTACATCTTCTACTACTACGAGCCGAAGGCGATGGTTCAAAAATGAAGAAGAGATATCAAAATTGGCAGGAAATAAATGTATATAATTCATTGATATTTACCTTAGATGTGTATTCCAATAATTTGATTTCCTCATGAGTATTCCTTATTATCAACGATCGAGAAGTTACGAGGTCCAATTAACATCCATCTTGCAGCGAACACAACGCGGAGTACAATAGGACAGCAGCATGCATAGCGCATTTCTCTCACTCTCTCTCTCTCTCTCCCTTTCGCTATACGTAACATAACTAACCATGTATCATACAACACACACCTTCAAATCATGGCTTTCATTTCAATTCTCAATTGGAGTATAGACTGCTCATGTAGACTTTTTTTTTTACTTAAATATCTTTTTTAACACTTCTCATACATTACTGCACGACACTCGAATCTAGTGCTGTGAGAATAAGGTACTAGGGTCTATAAATAAGACTACGCTTTGCGCACGATCTGACCGGAGGCTCAGTGGAGCTCAGACATATGTCGCAATACCCTTTATTTTTGGCGCGAACAATGACGTCACCGGTCACAGTTTTCCTTCTCATTTTGAGATGGCTGTAGCTATAGGGCTCAAACCAACGCAAGATTGACATAATCATCGTACTCTATCTACCTTCGCATGTTCAGTTTGTAAAATTCTGTATTTAAAAAGATATAATCTTTTTTCTTTATATTTTCTAGTTGTTAGAAGTGGCAATTGTGAACATCTGAAATGTTGATCTCTATCAAAAGTTCTTTACTCAAAACGGATCCCATATTTTTAGGGTCTACCTTCAGCCAATGAGAAGGTTTTTAGTGAGCAAACCTCTACGCCCTCTAGATTTTCTTAGTCTGTGATGCGCGTCCGTAAAGTTGTTCTGCTACGACAATTATTGGACTCAAATACGTCAAAATCTGCAAGATCGTCAACAATTAATGGTGAAAGACTGTTACAGATCCGTGATTATAGGTACATGTATGTTGTGAAATGTATAATTGTATTTTCTTTTCTTATTTTCATCATTTTTTTTTTTTACATCATTTTTTTCCCTCTGCTAATTTTTTGAAGTGGGCGACGAGCGCACAAATCGTAGGCGTAGAAGCCTTACGCCCGGGCATTGGCCTCCCTATACCTAGTAAAACATAGTAGACCCTAGTATACAAATAACGCACGGCCCAGAGTGCAATAGCGGTGAATGCAGTACGCGCGAGGTTTCTTTAGATTGGTGCCGCACTGTGCAACGAGCCGCTTGCGGCAAGTTGACAGTGCGAACCATCTGAAGAAACCGAGCGAACAATGCATTTACGTTTCGCACAACAGGGTCAAGTGCGTTATTTGTTTTATAAAATAGCGACACAAACAGCAACAAACAAAAGTTTAGATCTTATTAGAGAGTTTGATCTAGATCTAGAGTTATGTTGGTTCTACTACTACTAGATCTAGTAGTAGATTCTACTAGACTAAAATGAAGGTCTAAAAGTAAAACCTTGCAGGCTTACCGAAAAGTCCACGGGATTCATTGTTTGATTAAAAATAAAATGCATAGGGTGTCTGGAGACAAGTCTACATCAGACAGCTGAAATTCCTGGCTTCATTATAAAATCCAAAAGTCAAAACGGGTCTAAATCCAAGGCAAAAGTAAAATAAAAATTTGCTTTCTAATAATACCCCGCTCTAGCTAGAGCTAAGCTAGCTAAGCGTACGCTGCGCTGGGGATCATGGTGGAGCATACAATATTAGCTACGCGTAGCCTATAGCCTACAATGCACTCGAGGGAGCGTACTAGTACTACGCGTAGGCGCGCGCACTGGATCTCCATGGTCACGTACGCGCCGTGCAATATAACTTTTTGTTGCGCTTTTTCTGCACTCATTTCTGCAAAATCGTGCTTGCATCAAAACTTTGTCAATGTCATGTGACGCGTATTGACCAATCACGATGCTTAAAATACTAGAGCCATTTTATAATCTAGTCTACATACCCAAAATGAAGTGAATATTCATTAAATGTCCAAATAAAGATCATGGGTTAAAATTTGTTATGTTTATTACCTGTTTCGTGTCAATTTTCTTGTTATTTTTGGAGTATTTTAGTATACATTTTTTCACAGGTTTCACAGCAAATCGCTGCACAATTACAAGTGCATACCGATGGTGGGTTGTGGGCGGTGCGCGCCTGTGTGAAGTTATCTACCGTATTAAATGAGGATCTGAGACATTACGGTAGATAACTTCACACAGTGTACTAGTGTAGTGTCAATTTCCATATATTTTGGACTTTGGAGTATTTTTCCTAAAAACAAAAACATGATATTCTCTTTCTCACAGATTTCACAGGAAACCGCTGCACAATTACAATATTGCATACCGTATAAAAACGAAGGGGTGCGGGCGGGCCCGCGTGCGTAAAGTTAGCGACCGTAAACTTCAAGTTCAAGCACGTTGCGCGATCCAGCACCCCTTTGTGTTATGGTATTGTAATTGTGCATTGGTTTCCCGTGAAATTTGTTTACAATCTACGCATTAAAAATATTGTGTGCGACCAATTCAAGACTAGCTGCTGACGAGCGACTGTACTTTCGCGCAGAATTTAAATCTCAAGATAGGGCTTTTGGGACTTTGTCCCCACAATGACACGCACATTCCCTCGGGCCTGTCTAATTCTGAACCTCATCAGTGACCATGAAGTTTAACTGTTTCAAGGCTCTTATGGACGGATTAGCGTAGAAGGAATCCCCAAGTCTCCTCAAACTAGCTTCAGAGTTTGCTACCTAACTCTTCTTTCTACTAATACAAAGCACTTTGAAACCAGTCAAGAAATTAAACCAAAATTTTATACAAACTGATAGCCATTTACTTACCATACACCAAAATGAGCTAATTAACGTGCACTTATCTTTAAAAAGCTGAACTCTCATGAGAGTTTCCGATGTTGGTTCTACCGGAAACGCAATTACATGAGGTGTACACAAAAATAGCTGTTTTCGTGTTGCCAATTGTCAATACAATAATAGCGATACAAGGGAAAAAGGCATGTGCAAGCAGGGAGTTCGCTAAATTCAGCAAACCCCGTGCCTGCACTTTTGTACACTGCACTAAAACTGAAAACTTGATGTTATTCATTTTTGGCTGTGTCTTTGATTTCTTTCACCGTAGACTACTTAAAGAACTGCAAACATGTCTGGATCAGGTTCCTCAGCACGTTCCCCTTCGCCTTCGCAATCACCAAACTCAGGAGAGAAAAAATCCAGTAAGTTTTTGCATCGCATTCAACTATTTCTGTAAAGTAATTGTTAGGAATATCAATCATTTATGTTTTGATTTTGATTCAACTTTTCAAGTTTTAAAGTATGTAATTTGAGATCGCAGTACACTAACCATCTACAATTGTACATGATGTATGTAGATTTGTTGTTGTAGAACAAAGTTTGACAAAAATGAAGTTTATAAAATTAACCATATTTTCTACCTTTAAATGCCTGATGCTATTATGAGTTAAAAGGTAATTGAGTGGGTGAAATTTTGAAATATAGCAGCACTTTATTAGACAAATAATTGATTTCACCCAGGCCTGATTAAAGCATGTTATCATTTTGTGAATTATCACCATTTTATTCCTTAATAGTTCATAAATTTGGCATTAAAAAGGCTTCATTTAGCTTTGAAATTATTTATTTTTGCAAAAAAATTGTATTCTAGTGATGAGAAATGTACATGTACAGGTACCGGTATGTGTGATTTATTCATATAATTTTTGTCATGTTTTGCAGGACAAGATATCGTCTCTCGTCAATCGGGAAGAGTGACCTTCCCACAATCCGTCAAATCTGCTTCTCAGAATTCTGTAATGACAGGTAAGGATAGGAGTTACATGTATACCATTACTCAATTAAGTCCTGCTGTGGACCCTGATAAAAGGGGTAGTTAGTATGCTGATTTATGGAGTGCCGACTTTGAACTTCCCCATTCTGTATAAATCAACATAATTCTGGAAATAAGTGGGAAAATAAACTTATAACTATGAAACTTCTTTCTCATTTTCAGCTCATGACCAAGTTCATTTTGTATGTTTTTCTAGCTACATGTACATCATGAAAGTGATTTGTATCAAATGGAAAGGTTGACATTTGGTCTTCCAAAAAATCAGTAGACTAAGTTCAGTCCGGTTTAGTTCTAGCAGTTTGTGCGAATACAGACCATAGAAATTATTCGAGGAGTGCATCTCTGTTACTCCATGCAGATTAAATCATGGCAATAAAAGCAAGGAAAAAGGAGGTGCATGCACTCTCTCCTCAAGTGTACATATAGAACATAAATGCAACTATGAATGTATCAGGTAGGTCTATGTGTAGTTGGTTTTTCAGTTGCATTATATTTTGAAAATGCCTCTTGATATATGGACTAAAAATTAATTTAGCTTTGCATTTTGAGACGTAAAAAGTTCAATTTTAATGAGAACATAAATATATTTGATTTGAAGCTTCATTCTGTGATGTATCATGCCTTATTTCTAATTCAAGTCATTCATTTACATTTAATATGTTTGTATTATCTTACCACAGAGGATGAAGAAATGCCGGCAGATTTCAACCCTTTTACCATGCCAGCTGATAATGACATCTTCATGTTAAGAGACAAAGAAAGGCAAAGAAAGAAAGCAGTAAGTGTTTTTCTCCTTGGTTTAAGCTTTGAGAAGTCTCTCTTTGTCAGTGGTTTTAAGTTGTCTAGAATTTGATAGAGTGTTATGATTATGTTTATACAATTTCCTCCAAAAAATAGGCCTAATTTAGCAAAATATGCCTAATTTAGCAAAATATGCTATGCAACAGGCTTACTGACATATCATGATGAGTTTATTGGGATGAAGATAAACTTTCATTTGTAAATACAAATTCATTGATTCAATTGGTGTGAGTGCTATGTCTCTAAAAATGATTTGATGAAATGAGGGAAACCTTGTTGATTTGAATAAGAAATATTTAAAGCTAAGACTTCTGGTTGGGTCCAGGCTTACCAAGGGTTGCAATTGATCTTGATTAATCACCAGTCCTCCAATCAATCAAAAACTTGCCAAGTCTCATTTCCTAAAATACAGAGTTTTGACTGATATCAAATTACAATCATTTAGAATCAATTTTAACTACCGGTATTTGTGGTAACTTGGGCCCCATGACGAAAACATGGCCATTAAATGTAACATCCATGGAAACATTGATTTGATAGGCTGTTGAGTAATGTTGCCATAAAATTTCTAAAAGTGGTAAGTTTCACGCATAGAGGGTCTAGGTAGTTGTTGATACATGTAGAACTCTTCACATCCCTTACTTTCTTTGTGCTCAGGAAAGAATCAAGCAAAGGGGACTCAAAGTCCATGAGAAGACAACCTACACATCTCGGGTGAACGCCCTAAGGGCCTCTATGCGAAGGCCCCTGGATGACCTTGATCCTGAAGATGGTCAAAAGAATGAGCAGGCACTCGCTGTCAAGGATGACCCTTCATTCACCATCGCAGTCACAAGAGGTAATTCTCATTCATATATGACAAAGTAAACCAGGCCAAAAACGCTGCTGCAAAACAAAAGAACGTTTTACATGAAAATGAATTGCAAGTGTAAAAACTGTTAAGGGTGAAAAGCATAAGGGCAAGGATAAAACAAAAACCCAAAAGCAACAAAGTCCATTACGTATACTCTCCGATCTGTATGTTATAAAATACAAAAATGTGAGGGGCAATGTTCATAGTATTATCAATTTTGCTGTTGTGTTTTTTATAGGGGGGGGGGGGGGGGGTAATCGCATCATGTGTATAGATACAGATTTAAAAGTGTGCACATTCCCTTTTATTGATAACAGACAGACATGTTGAGAAGGAGAGCCTCCCAGACTACATCGCCAAGAAGCGGGAGATGTTCCTTGTGCAGTATTCGCTGGGCGTGAAGCGAGATGAGATGCGCAAGCTAGAGGAGATCGCATCGGCAGAGGAGAGGAAACTGGAGCTGGCCGAGCAATACCTGGAGGAGGATGCTGCCATGTTTGATGAGTTCCTGAAGGAGAACGACAAGAACTCTGTGGAAGCAATCAAAATGTGAGCTCAGAAAAACCAAGGATGGGTCTCTTTGTCCTTATAGCAGAATACTGGAACAGCTGAAACTGGAAATTATAGAGAGCCTGTGTCTCAAGGTCCATTTCATTGTTGCCTCAATGGCCTCCAAGTGATGGGACATATTGTACGTGTAGATAGATCAATAGATATGCATTCTTGATTACAGAGTTATTTGTCAAATTGTGTGTCAGAACACATTGCAGCTATCAATAGTACCGTAATCTTTCCCTTTTCACTGTAGTATGTCTGATATCAAATATACAACTCTTACTATATTTCAAATTGCATTCTTGTATTAGGGGTTCACATTAGTTGTATATTTCATTGAAATCTGACACTAGATATTTGAAGTTGTACTCAACAGTAAGTTGTAAATCTATTTTCATTGTGCATTCATTTGTTTCATTACAATTTGTCTTAACTAATTGTGTCTGTGTCCGAGATCATTAATTTTGAAAAAACAGGCCTCTTTTGGGTTTTTTCAAGTTCGATGTGCTGTTTAATTACTTCTTCATAAAGTGATTTAACTGCTCTATAATTTATTATTGGACACATTAGATGGTGTTTATAGAAGATTTTTTTTTTTTTAATATTAAATTAATCTACTTAAATTCCTTATTCTTTCAGAGCTGAAGCAGAAACGAAGGCCAAGATGGAAAAGGTGCAAGAAATCCGTAAGATCAATGAAGAGATTGGACGTATCAGGGGGTAAGTTCCTGTAATAGGTTTATCCTTTGAACAGATGCAGTCTGCTTCATTTGGTTCAAAGCCAAGTAAGAATGCTAGTGTCCTGGAATGTATATTACACACATTAATCCATTATTACGTCCTCATTTGCATAGAAGTCATATGTGTCTTGTTAGCACTTTACTTTTATAAACATTTATTATGGTAATGAGACAAAAAGTATTCAATTTTTCTGGCCCTTCTAGGAACTACAGTTCAAACAAAAACTCTTTTAGCAAGGTGTATCACAATTGAATTTGAATACTTTTGCTCTGTTCAGAGCATTTTGGAGATACACATTGTTAAAACAGGTCTCAAAACATTATTCTCGTCCACTGCCTCTTCCAAACCCCATTGGCTGTGATCTCTAGTAAACGTTCCAATAAGATACATGCCAATTGAACTTTTAGCAAATGGTATGAGACGAAGTAGGACATAAAGCTTTACACGGCCATCTCCATTCTCATCAAACTGATAGAAAGTATCTGTTTTACTTCAGTAGGTTGAAGTCTTCTATCATTGAATGAATCTTGTACAGCTCTAATGATTTAGATTTTAAAATGTTTTTGTGAGATTTTTTCCAGGCTGTAGTTTGTTAAAGATGTGTAATTTTACTATATTCATGTTCGTGTGTACATTGAATGAATATGATGTGTAATCGTCTATGACCTAGCATCGTTTAGCCATTCATGAATGAACCTGCATTCAATCAGCAGATGTACAAGATTTATTGTATTATTACCAACGCTCCTTCTCTCCCCTTTCCTTTTCTTCTCTGCAAGTCAGTCTTTTCTATTTGTATTTGTTATTGTTGTTGTATCTAAGTTGAGGGCTGCGGGCACGTCAAGCTACTTTGCTTATTTCTGTAGCCCTCCTGCATCTAATGTATGTTAATTATGCATTAAATATATTTGTTTAAATTCGTTTATTATCTGTATAAAATTATATACACTTAAAATATTGTATCAAACCATATTATGTTCATGAAAATGTATGAAGAAAAAAGATGCAGAAACCAATAAATCAAATCAAATCAAATATGTTTTGGCTTTGGGATAGGTTCAGGATTAGGTGTTGGTTTAGGGTTGAAGTTAGGACTTTGGTTAGTGGTAGAAATTGACTATAGAACAATTGCCATCAGAGCATGTGTTGTAGAACATACCATGTATTTATTATTTTATAACTTCTTTGTTTGTAGTGAAATTTCAAAGAACGAGGTGCTCCTGAAGGATTACCAACTCTACAAGAAATTTCTAGATTCTCTGACACCCTCAGAGTGGAAAGAAGAAAACAGGAAAGAGAGGCTGGAGAAGAGAAATCTAAAGAACAAAGAGCAAGGGAAGCTTTCATCAGCAAGCAGGAAGAAAGGTAGGCACATAGTGGAGAATATGGATGCTGTCAATTAAGGCATCAATTACAGGCCCTGTATTAATGTGTATGCAGGATTCAGCAGTCAATGGGTATGTCTGATATAACTTAACATGAGATAACTCTACAAAGGCATGTTAAGTGGCATGTCTGTGACACAGCTATCATGTGTGTGATGCTATTGCTATCATCATAGTGGAGAAACAATAAATTAAAACATTTGAGGAAACTGTTCACATCCTCAAATGTGAAAGGGTAGATATGTTGTCTGTGTTTACAATGAAAGCACATTAGACAAAGACTTTTAATGTGGATCATCTTTTTCTTACTCCAGTAACATCAGCTAGTACTGATGGAAGGAATTCAAGATCCAGTGTGTCAAAGGGTGTTGGCAAGCCATCAAAAGGATCAGCTATCAAAAGGTCAGATTTTTCATTGCTTTTTTGTGTGTCTCCACCACCTTGGTGCTGGAGATTGTTCATATGTTCTTGATTTATTTATTTGATTAAACAAAATATATATTCATTGATTTTTTTTTCATTTTATAGTTTTCTATCTGTCCATCCAATTCTCACTGGTTTGAGTTGTCTGTAATGTCCCATATTTTAAAGATTTTGGTTTGTTGTCTGTCCCACTTTTTCGAACTGTGATAGGTGGACCATGGAACTTAAGTAATTTTTACGAAATTGAACTGGGCTCAAGTATATGAAATTATGAAAAACATTAACTAAGTAGATTTTTGGTTAAAGAGGTTAAAAGTTTACAGGGTCTTCCCAGAAAACGTCTTTTTACTGCAATAACTTCAGAATCATTAAAGCAATTTTTACTTTATTTTGTGTAAGGGATCCAAGCTCGAAGTTCATAGGGTCAAACAAGTGTAACCCCCCAAAAAATCACAAAATATTTTGTTTATCCCTGACCTTATATACATGTACATATATTTACTGACGTGAGAGGCCCTAGTTTAATCAATGGTATTTTTCCATTACCTATTTCAATTGATGTTTTTGTCTTACCAGAGCCACAATCCAGAGTGCAGCTAAGAGCGAAGATGAAGCCAGACCAACTGATGATGACTCAGACTATGAAAGTGATGAGGTACGAATTAAAACATCAGTTTAATCACAGATTTGAAATAGATATGACATAGATTGTGACAGTGATGAGACATTAATCTGCATATGCCTCTTTCAACCCAGGGGATGAAAGTGAATACCCAGTATGGAGAAATTCATTAAATGAGCGTCTACTCATTTTAGCTCAGCACATACCAGGGTAATAAATACTTTGTAAAGTGGAGTTGGAGTACGTTTTTGTATAGATACTTCACTGCTGTTCTTCTTGTTGATCATATTATCATTTGTTAAAATGGTGTTTTTGTCATGCAGGAGCCAGAGCTGTTCTTCATCGACCCTCAGCAGCTCCTAGACATCTTTGCTGACCTGGAGGAACAGAACCTGTCCTTGATCCAGAACAGTCAGGAAACAGAAGAGAACCTAGAAGAGATCAAGCAGACCATCTCGGCTACAGAGACAAGAATGTGAGTTTACAAGACTACACTGAGATTTAAGAACAGCTCACATCCCATTGAAAAGCATACAAGCAGAAGATGCATATTAATGTAATCTATGTCTGTATGGAGTCATGGATTTTGTGCTTATTCACCACACATATCCAAAGGTGGTGTTTAGGGAGGGTGCACATTACCCCCCCCCCCCCCCCCCAAAAAAAAAAAAAAAAAAAAAAAAAAGTTTGGTACCCCAATCCAGTAAGTCTCCACTTCCATTCTTTTAACTGTCCCTCTCTATGTCTAATAATTGCCCCATTTAGTCACAATGTCTCAGATGTTCAAGCTTTGTTTTCAAAGTTTTAGGGGTCCCTTCCCCCAAAAGCCCCCTTCTCTTCTTGTCCCCCTCCCCCCTCCTTGCCAATGATAATGCTCTGCTTTAAACATATTTTTATTCTATTGATTTTTCTGTTAGAGCATTGAATTTTCACAATATCTGGTCGGGTAGACATGAATGAATGTGCGTGATGTTAGCGTGCAGTGCATTCCATCAATCTTCAGTGCATGTCCTACTCATACCCAACTCTATACTTTTCTCCTGCTTCCAGTAATGACAGGAACTAAACTACAATGCGGCATTATGAAATATATAGTAGTAAAGCAATGATGTATTTGTCTATTGCAGGGACCGTGAGACGGAGATTCTTAAGCAGCAGATTGACATGTTGAAAAGTGCCATTGATCGAGAGGAGGAGAAGGCAAAAGATTTAGAGCACAAATCCAAGTAAGTTTTAACATAATGATAATCCCATTTCACATACTCAATGTAGGATCTGTGAAAGCTGTCTTCTGAAAATCAATTCTTATAATGTATTTAATTAGAATCAATCATTTCATGTTTGTGATATCATTGAAGCCCCATTATAAGACTTGACATGGTAAACAATAATGCCCCTTAAAAAAATAGTTTTTGATTGTGTGAATAAAAGAAGAAAAAAAGGTTGTGCACAATAAAGGTCCATTATCATACTTACAGATCTGTATGTTATGAGATACAGTATTTGTGAAGTGCACTTATCTCATGTTATTTTGCAGGGGCGTTTTTTTTTTTTACAGCAATTAGCTGTCTTGTATCTGCATGAACAAGGCTTTAGAGAATAGACTTTTAAATCATCAATTACATCAAATCAAATACAAACTTTATACTTGTGTAAAAGAAATGTAGATGTAACTGCAATATAAATATTTACTTGGATCAAATTTCCTGCAGTGTAACCACACTTTGTGATGTAATAATTGTTTTTAATTGTTGTTTTTCAGAATGTTTTCTTTTGGTGAATTCAAGGCAGAAGATCAGGTAAGAGCGTTTACCATGTTTTGTATTTATATGTGTCAGTATATTTAGATGTTAATGTATTAATAACTAGACTGAAATATATCGAGAAAGAGATATATGTACATACAATCAAGTACACAAAGTCCTGTAGAAAAATATGAGCATTGCAATGAAACACCAACTTGAAAAGAGACAAATAATCAGAAGAAAAAGAGACAACACATACATTCATTGAGAGGGACAGAGAGAGAGAGAGAGAGAGAGAGAGAGAGGGGGGGGATAGGAAGGAACAGAGGATGGTTGAGAGACAAAACTTATGGAAGCAAAAGACAAGACAAGATTTGCAATACCTTACAATTTATTCTTACTAATCTCACAAATGTTTAGTGTATTGTTATGATGCTAAGATATTTAGGCTAACATTTGATGGAATATTCAACTGTTATACTTTTGCCTCTCAACTGTGTAGTGCATATTTGTTATTACAGTGCAATCCTGTTGTTTGTTGTTTGTTTGTATTTACTATATTCTGTTGACCTTTTTGTCCACAATGTTTTATGGAGAAAAATATCAAAGGGTCTTAACTTGAGACCAGCAGCTTTTTGTATTTAGAGTTGTGACAATTTTTCTGCAGGGATCCACAAGTGCGGCCACAAAAGTGTCAGCAGTAGATACGTCATCGTCAAGCGTAAGAGATTCAGGTTCCAAGAGTCATATCAAATCCTTCTCTTACAGCCTGGGACTATGGAAATGCATGCCACATTCATCCCCTATTGGCCAGCTAGGTCCTATTTGCTTCCATTTCTGTTGGTCTTTTGGACATTCTTTGTATATCTTTATCATTCCAGAATGTACCGGTAGTTTAAAATAAATGATATGTATCAATCACTGAACTATATCATTTTGGTCATATTGGATTAGCCATTTTTGAAGACTGCAAAATGTGTACATGCTATTAAAAAGTTTAAGGGAATAACATTGATTATGTACTTATTGACCCCTTCGATACTGCCAATTTATGTACACAATGAGTACCATACCTTTTTATTAGAATAAGTAATGAAACTAATAGTGAAAGTGATCACCCAAAGATGAATTGCCTTAGAAACAAGGCTAATTTTGCCATGCTGAAGAATAATTTTAATCTTTGAACATCCATTATGATGAACAAGTTATCCTCTCTGTTATGTTGGTATTATCTGGGCAGCTTCTTTCTTTGGTGATTTTTCCCCCTTCTCTTTTTTTATGAGCATGATATTGCATGAATGAAATCTGCTTCAGCATTGCTTGAAGGAATCCCACAATTCATTGCTCAGTCATCATCAAAGCTGTCCTGCCTTTGCTGGATGGGAGTCTCTAGAGGGAACCTCGTCTTTACGGCTAGTGCATGAAGTCTGTGCATAGTTCTGTGGGTTAAAAACATATGTGTCTTGTCTGTGGTTGATACTTTAGACATTGATTTGTGAGTCAATCATCCCCTCCCAATCTCCCTTTAGATATATCTATCCTCACTCAAATCCCTACCCTTAATGTAATCAGTGAACTGTTAGTATCTCAAGAGTGCTAGTACTATACAGGCATTATACTTGTACAAGTAAAGAAACAGAACAAAAAAAGAAATATCAGAATGGAGTCTGTATGTTCTTTTTTGGAATAGGCTTTTTTTAAACAATCAGAGCTGTTATTTTCTGAGCTTCATATCAAGATTTGGAGCGATTGCTAGACTCCAACTACCAGTACACCATTGCGCAGATGTTGCATTGTTGATGTTTACACTTAACATTCTTTGCTACAGACTATTTGCTTAGAAGTTCTGATTCATGAAGGCTGTTAGTGGTTGTCCAATGCCAGAGACTTGCCATTGGTGGGTTGATAAAACCTTGTAACTCCAAAATGTTCCAATTTTAGGAGAGGATTTTTTTTGTTCACTGTTCAACATAAAAGCATTGCTAGCCTTCAGTGCCATGTTGCTTATTGCATAATTTGTAGCTAGATATGAATTGCATGGGTTTATTAAAACATCAAATTTGTCCTCATGCAGCCACAAAATTATTTGGGGTAGGGGTTCGTCAGAAATGAGTTACCAGGTTTTGTCAACCCACCAACGTCAATTTCTTTCCTTATAGCCTCTACTTGGTAGGACTTGTCTGACTGCATGTAGATGGCATGAAATCATTATTCATACATCCTTCATTGAATTCATGTTTGTGGGGCATATTATTATGTTTCCAGCAAAATCATCATGTGCACCCTGCTTGTCTTATGTTTCTTCTGCTATATGGTGGATTTTAGCATCTCTTTGTATTTTTATCTCTTTTCTTCATATCATTCTCTCGTTTGTATATATTCAGATTGTATTCTTGTCTCTATTTTTAGTCATGTGATTTCATGTTTGATGTCTCAAGTTGTTAAAACGGACAAGCTCTTGTAAGTGGGCATTCTTCAACATAAGTTTTAAAAGATTCCCTGAGGAAGCTCACCCCAAACCCTTTACCAAGTTGAAGGGTGAGGAGCACCAATCACATGATCTATTCTAAATTCTGATGTTAATATACAAAGAATAGATAGCCAACTCTGAATATCAAACAGAAAGCCAACTCGATCATTACACTGATGGATTTGAGCTTAGGTATAAGGAATTGTTTAATGTAAACACCAAACAACACAAGTTACTGTCACTCAACATTGTGTACCTAGATAATATGCTGTGTAACAAGTTTTGCCTATTTGTAATATTACCACACCCTCTTATAAATTGCCCTCTACAGGAAGCCATGTTGGATACATTAAACAACAAAGTAGAAGAGGTCTATGCCAATTGTATCGGTGACAATGAAGCTAATATCAGGTAAGTCTTCCATTGGAAATGGCATTTAGATCTACATAACATGAAGAAGATACAAAAAAACGTCATAGTATTCATAATGAAGAGGTATTGTGGTCTTGTGGAAATGTCTCCGGACAGTTATAACCACATGGTACGGGGTTCAAATTAGGCTGCGGCACTTATGTCCTCTGGCAAGAAATTAATCTACATTTGCCACATCAAATGTGTGCTAATTTTTTCATCTATCGGTGGGATATTAAAGAAATGAGAGGTGAAAAGTAATTTACATTGCGAGTCAGGGGTGAAATAAGCACTGCTGCTGTGAACACTAATGCACAAAGGTCTGTGGGATTGCTATGCCACAAGTTGTGATATTGAACAGGATAGCAGGGTAGCCTCAATTTGGAGTTTCTTATAGATAAGTTACTCCAGAATTCCTGATAAATCATGAATAGAATATAAAATTATCTGGCTCCTGTATCTTTCCAATCCAATCCAGGTATTTATAAAGGGCCAATATCTAGTTGCCTAATCAAAGGCGCTGATGAGAATTTAAATGGAATTGCGTTTTATAACTTATATGACCCAAACGTTTATTACAGCACACTCCAGATGCTGACGAACATAGAGAACAAGCTAGAGGAGCTCTTCGAGAGCATTGAGACCATGCCTCCAGAGAAGGTAGAGGCTGCAGAGAAGGCCAAGGAGAAAGAGCGACGTCTCCGTCTCCGAGAGGAGAAGCTGGAGGCCCAGAGGATCCACCAGGAGGAGAGGGTTAGGAGAGCGCTGGAGAGGGCAAATGCAGATCCCAAGAAGAAGGTAGGTGTTGGGCAATCCAAGATGTGCTCCTGTAACATTTCCTCTGGGCTTCATTTCGTTAAAGAGATCGTTTAACAATGTAAAGTCTGTGATATGGTTTAATATTGAAGCCCTAAAAAAAATTGCGCTTCAAAATGATCAAGTGCCTCAAAAAAGTAAAAATCTTTGAGTGACCGGTTTTACCATACTCGTTTTCCCCAATAGACTGTATTGTTATGAAAAACGTATGAAAAGCCCACACATGAGCCAACTGCTATCATTAGATTTTAGGACCTTAGAATACCATTGGCATTTGTATTAATTTAAAGGTACATGTAATAATATATGTATAAAGTAACTCTCATCCTGTCATAGTAGATCTCTCTTGGTAGCATTTTAAAGTACCAATGACACTACCTTTATGCTATCATAGCACCATATTCTTCTATCGTTGATGAGTCTCTTGTATTTTGCAGTATTTCATCTGCTGAGAGCCAGAAAGGCATTAACTTGTGTATTTTGTTTGTTTTTGTTACAGACTGGTCGCAAACTTGTCTACCGTTCAGAGCCTCCACAGACCAAACGCAAAGTTGACCGTTCCAAGGAGAAAGCCAACAAAGAGGAGGAAGAGATGGCATATTTCTTCACATAGGATTTCTAGCATCAATGTTGAACTGTCATAACAATCAAAGTCCCATTGAGTTCTCTGTGCTTACAATTTGACTTGGGCAAACAATAGAAGACTGTCAAGAACTCTTATTACATAAAACCAGCTCCTAAGAAAGCTCAAATTCATCCGTCCGTTCTAATTCAGGGCTTTCACTTGCTGTTCATTTGTAAAATTTGATATTGCTAACAACATACGGCGATAGATGAGGATCGACTTGATAATGAAATTACGAGATAGCGTTTGTAAAAAAACAATGTGGAACTTTTGAAAGTATCCAAGTCTCATCAAAGCATGAACAACTATTGACTTCTCCCTTGCTTGACTATATACCAAGTAAAATGTGGATTGGGTAAATAGCGGAAGACCCTTAAGAACTTAATCATGCAAAGCCAACTGTGAAGGCTTGAATAAGAATATTCATCCGTCCATTCCACTTTTGCTCTTTCACTTGATGTTTCTTGGTGACCTTGAATATTGCTTTCACTGTATTGCAAAACCGTACAATTAATTAGGTAACATTCTGAGACTCTGATGCTGGATATATGATAAGGTCATGATGTACTCAACATTCAAGAATGGAAAATTTGAAAATGAATTTTTATAGAGCGTCATTAGAAATAAAATATACAAGCAATGTGTCTATTTTGTACTCATCTGAGCGTACTGAATGTGCCTTTAAAGGTTCATATATTCATGGTTTTCTTCCGTCCTGTTTTCTGTTTTCATAAACATTTTAAACTGTTTATAACAGAGAAGTCCTATACGATACAAAATGCTTTACTGCAGTACCTAGCGCTAGAAAGAATACATCCACTGTGTTAAACCAAGAACCCAAATACTGTATATGAATTACAGTTAACTCTGCATAAGTTGAATCTGTAATTGGGACCACAATAATTTGGTTTGAATTAAGCAAAATTTGACTTAAGAAGTGTAGATTACACATGTTGCACATAGTCTGGTAAAAAAAGAATTGATTCAAATTAGGGAAAAATTGACTCGTGCATCTTTGGGTTATACAGAGTCAACTATATAAACTGTACATCATTTATCTTTATTGAGGTCTACAAGCTTCTGATTTATGCACACATTTTGTATATCTTGTACATTCCAATGAGCCTTGCATTTTTATCTTGTCCATAATAGAATGCATTTTGTATAGAATCTATATTATAAAGTATAAATTATGCTTATTAAAATGTAAATAAGATAAAGAATACAAATATTCCTCAGATGTCGTGTTTGTAGCAGCAGAGTCACACAGAAAATGTAACTGAAGTAATATGAAGAGAGAGAGGAGAGCACAAGGGGGAAAGAATGAAAGGGAATGAGTAGCTGGGGTGTGTATAATTGCTGGAGAAAGAGAGACGAAGAGAAAGGGGACAGAGAGAGAGAGAGAGAAAGACGGTGAGAGAGTGAAAGACAGACAGACAGAGAGAGAGAATGACAGACAGAGATAGAGAGAGAAAGACAGAGAGAATGACAGAGAGAGAGAGAGGGAAAGACAGAAATACAGACATACAGAGGGAGTACGACAGAGAGAGAGAGAAAGACAGAGAGAGAGAGAGGGAAAGACAGAAATACAGACATACAGAGGGAGTACGACAGAGAGAGAGAGAAAGACAGAGAATGTCAGACGGAGAATGAGAGAGAGAAAGACAGAATGTCAGACGGAGAGAGAGAGAGAGAGAGAGAAAGACAGACACAGATAGAGAGCGAGAGAATGACAGACAGAGAGACACATACACAGAGAGAGAAAGACAGAGAGAGAATGACAGAGAGGGAGAGAGAAAGACAGAGTGAGAAAGACAGAAGAGAGAGAGAGAGAGAGATTCAGGAAATGGGAAGGAAGAAGATAAACTCTTTATTTTAAAACCGTCTGTACTAGTTTGGCTAGGAGGAATTAGACCACCCAGGGTGGGGTGGTCACCTGCAGGTGGCTATCTCATCAACTCAGCTCTCAATTAACATAAGAAAAAGAGGATTATGGGGGACCAAGCGTCACCGATTAGGTATTGTTTCTATATAGAGGGAGCAATTAAGTAGCTATAAGTAGTACAGTGGGGCTTTAATTGTATAGTATTAATGACTGCTTTGAGAGAAATAGTTGTTTTTATACGCTCAAGGGAAGGTTAGAATTGTGCTATTGCCCGAGGCGTGCCGAGGGCAATAGCCCAATTGTAACCTTCCCGAGAGCGTATAAAAACAATTATTTCTCTCAAAGCAGTCATTAATACTTTTATATGCCGAAAAAAAAAGTCAACTTATGACACCACCTTCGCCTTTATCCAGTTTATCTGCACGGTTGTTTTTTATGAGTGTATATATCTTTGAGAGTAGACTAAAAAAAAAGAAGATGGGATTCGATCTCTTGCGTACCATCGACGATGTGACCTCAAATCACCGCCTTAGACCGCTCGGCCATCGCGCACTCATACCATTCCAAGCAGTTATCTCTGATATATACATTAAAATGGATTGAAAACGGCTTCGCGTGCTGGATGCTTCGCGGCCCTTCTTTTACTTTTGCAATGCATTGGCACGAACTTAGATCAAGATATATATCGGCAGATGTTGTTTTTGGAAGTTTATTTTCGTCTTCATGTCAACAATGCAAGATAAAATTGTCGGTAAGATCGATCGAGATTCAATTGTATTGAAATTACCGACCAATTCATCGCACACGTACGGTATCCGCAATCGCTCAAACCATCTTTTAACATGTAAACCTATGAGTATTTCACCAAGACTGAACTATTTTCCCGGTAACCATGGTTACTGGGATTTTAGACTATTACATGGGTTTGGAATTTTACCAGGAATTTTACAGGATCAGTTAAAGTTTATGAATGCAATTTCGACCAATCAGATGGCTGGATTTCTTAAGTGAGGTATATAAAGAAAGTTACATAATGTCAAAAAGAACACTGCAAGTAATATGATTATTTCCAAATTGTTATTTATGCTTAATTTGTTTGAACAAATTCCAACATTTAACTAAATTTGCAATTATATAGCATAAGTTTTTGTCTATTCTATTATTTCAAGAAAATGTAAATAATTTCCTTTATGCCGATAGGGCCCTATTTTTCTACTCCATTGTGCATCTAAAGCAAACATTTCTATATAAATTATATACACTTTCCGTTATTCATAACATTCTGTTTCACGATTCCAATTAAGGAGGCAGATTAGGACAATAGGGAATTAGATGAAGGGGCAGGGAGGGGGCCGGGAAGGGGGGGGGGGGGAAGGGAGATTTATAGTGAGGGGGGGGGGGGGGGGTAATCATTTATTATCGTGAAATCATTAAAATGAAAATAAGTCCTCTTCTCCTTACCTATGTTACAAGCGTACAAGATTCTATCTTTTATGGTATGATTAATACCCCCTATATATTTTATTCCTAGAAAATAAGTGCTCTTAGCCTTATCTATGGCCCAAGCTATCGTGATTCCTGCGTTTCAAAATATAATGGTAATGGATGTATATCATGTCGGTATATAGGTCCAGCATCTGAACCTGAAAAAGCGTACTGCACTTAATGTTTTAGCAAGCTTGTATTTTTTACTTATCATTTTTAGTAAATATTTACCCATCAAGTATATTTTAATCTCTATATGACCATTATCCCGAGAACTTTTCATATTACGATCAGTGACGGAGCTTATAACATTAAGAATATTAATGATTCCACACCGTCTATTTCAGCTTTAGAATGCATAAACTTATGTACACATTGCTTTAACCGCCATATGTTTCTTCGGCTTTATTTAGCTTTAGTTTATAATTTTAAATGCAGCAACTCTATATTTATTTGTCGTAGAGACATCAGTAAGATTTGCAGAAAAGCTTTTGTTCCTTGAACACTATCGGCAGGACTGAGGATCGTTACAGCTTCATTAGTTGACTTTACCTTCCAAGAGGGATTTCAGGCGCTCAATTTCAGCTGAATGAAGAACAAAAATAACAAAGATCATTAGAGGTTTTAAATTTTATACGTACAGCCTTCCTGTGAATTATCATAAGCTTATTATTTTATATCATGAAGTTTTAGATGCCACAATTTGTGACCAAAGTAGTATCAGGATGTGCACCGGCTCCACGCAAAGCGATCATCGTTCAGATCCGACTGAACTGCATTTCTCCAAGTTATTCTAGGTTGTAAAATTGATAACTATAAATTGAAAACATAAATCATAGGAATGCAAAAAGCAAGTCATGTAGGAACTGGACCGTATGTCTGTTTCCTGCCATTTAATATGCAAAGTTATCGTCTGACAAGAACAAAGTGGATTAATATATACCTGCGTTTCCAAGAAGATTGGGCAGAATATTCTTCAGGAAGTGGCATCTCTTGGCGAATGGGTTCCCGGCTTGATTCTCAAACTGCGAGTTGAGCTCTTTGAATTTTGGATTCAAGGTGGTGTACTTCGGCCAAACTGGAAATTCAGACTGGGCAGCTGACTCAGTAGAAGATAGATTAGGATCACTGTGGAAGGAAATTATCAAAATTAATGAACCACGTCGGTTCCTTTGTAAACGCGGTGTCACTTGCTAAGGCCTATATGGGCTGCGTCAGCGACTTGCGCAGTTTATGACGTGCCTTTGTAAACGCGGTGTCACTTGCTAAGGCCTATATGGGCTGCGTCAGCGACTTGCGCAGTTTATGACGTGCCGTCATTAATGATACAATATATAAATTTAAATGTAAATGCAAAATTAACAAAGAAAACATTGCTTTGAATGACTGCATTGCGTCACGCACTATCTGCCTTCAGAGACTTGATTAGCGCATATCCCTGCTGGAAAGAACACACTCATTCACACTCATTCACAGTGTGAATCACACTGTTAAATTGGGCGTTTTCACATTGTGGTTCACAGTGTGGATAACCGGAAAAGGAAAAAACACACTCATTCACACTCATTCACAGTATGAATCACACTGTGTTTCACACTGTGTTTACACTGTGAATGAGTGTGTTCTTTCCAGCAGGGATGAAGTGACACAATCAGACGCCTTGTGTACGACGTAGGCCTACATTATGCCCGTCACACACGAAACGTCATTTGCTGAGTTAGATATAAAGGTAATTTGTGCATGCGCAGATAATTCTACACGATATGTGTACGTGTTCATTTTACAAGCATCTTTTGTACAATGCCATTCACACATCGCCCGGCAAAGACTGGGTCCCTGACGCAATCCTAAGTCAGCAAAACATATAGTGACGCTCAATATCCAATGGGCAATTATCAGCTTGACTAGCGTAATGGAATGACATACGCCACGTGAGCGATTGGTTTAAGCCGCAGTAAACAAAAAATGTAACCACCTTTATATTATGAGCATATACGTCAATATGCGCTTCATGAATATTGTTGACGACATTGATCGACAGTGATCTTAAAGATTGAACCTAAATAAAATGTGAACAATAATTATAAGGGACACTGTATCAATTAAGGGGCGAACATAATAATAAGGAGAGAGGGAGTCCCGCATTCTACAGCTTATCTGACGTGTGAACAATTATCTTGGCAACATGGGAGATTACAATATCCTTAATCTTATAAAATCTGAATGAAGTCGTAGCACTGGCCTAATCAAGATGGATGAGTGGGGGGGGGGGGGGGGAGAGAGAGAGAGAGAGCGAGGGATAGTACCGAGTGTCAGTTACAGGGGGAGAAATCCGTTAAATCACTCCTTATCGCCTCAGTGTATAGGAGGGGGTGACGCCCAACCTACCCGGTCTTTCCGAAGTTTGACCAATACTTCATCATCTGTATGGACACTTCAACCTCCTCGTCGTTGAAACGGCCTACTAGGTAGCAGTCTTGGTCTTCGTCGTCGGCATCGTAATCATACATGAGTGGTGCGCCAAAGACGTACGCAATGTCCTCGCCATGGGTTGGCCCGAGCCCGGTCATGTTTTTGCCCCAGACGGAATGACTGGGTCGGTGTGTCATCACATAGGAAAATACAGTCGTCCCGGCCTGAGCGAGGAGCTGAGTGAAATCGAATGTTGGACATAAGAATACACTGTCCCCGAGAAAGTTTGCAGCGGCATCTCTGTAATCTGGCTCAGGGCTACTGAACTGTATGGAGAGAATTATTTGAAGAAAATTTACTGGGTGATGAAGTAAATTTAATTCAGCATATTTTGAGTGATAGTTTAAAGAAAATTTGGGAAAATAGAGGGTTTACGTGTACTTTTTAACAATTAAATAAAAGTAGCTTACAACATTTGTATAGATGCAAATCTGATATATCTTGTCGTTAAATTATTTTGGCTCCATACTCCCTGTATTATTAATAAACACTTGCTGTATTAAACGTACCATTTCATCTGAACCAAAGACAACAGTGGCAAGATCCTGGACCAACGGATCTCGCATCTGCATGATGTTAGCCATGTACGCTTCTTTGTTCACCCTGTCCCTACCGAACATAGGCTCCACCGCCATGTTGCCTTCCTCGGAGAGACATCCGACCATGACGTTGGCCGGGTTGATGGAACCTTCAGCTGCCAGCAAGAAGGGTTCCTTTAGAAGGAACTCACCATCGGGTACAGGGAAGACCGTGTAGCGTGCAAAATTATTCGTTGCCTGGGTATTGAGTCAGACGTGGCTTATATAAACATAAATTATGAATTCACGAACATAAAAATGTATGTACTATACATTACGTGGGAAATTCATTATTTAATCCAACACTTTATGAACTTATAGACAAGCCAACATTTCGAGAGACACTTCTCTCTTTTTACAAAGTGAAGTTATACCGGTTGAACATAATATAAAGGAATATAACTGCGTTGCCATCGATGCGCGTTGACTAAATATATACTGTTTTTGTTTTATAAAATGATTACGTATACCACCCTCACAATCAGCAGAGCAAATGTTATTATGTCTATAGGTGAATCCTGTCGGGGTAAAGGGACCGCCTATATAGTCCCCATTCAAAATAAATTTCGGGGGGGGGGAATTACTTTAATTCTTCACCCAAACCCTTTCCTAATTTCTACCTTTAATCACAACTCACATGGGGGACTTTTGAGATTCATATTTGGAGGGGGTTATTCCATGATAATTATTAATCATTTCTTTGACACCCTCCCCAATTTCTGATCGTCCTGGATCAGCCCCTGGAGTCCTGCTTACATTTTGTTGGAGCTCTATCAGCTCTTCGACTGGTTTTCCTCGTAGGCAACTGACAAGTTCGACTGATGTTGCGCCGTCACAACCCAATTCTTTTCCAAAAGCCTTGGTCATATCGATGTTAGTTTGAACCGGTTGATGTGTCCACGAGGTCAGGGCACCGCTCTGTTTTAGGGGTTTCCCCCAAGAAATCAATATCAGAAGATGCGATTAAGAATCACAATTAAGAAAATGTTATTAAGCACTGTTATATAATTAAAACTCGCATTACTACCACCATACGACGACACTTCCAATCTAGCACAATCATCTCCATCACACCCACATCCTCCTACATTGTGCTTCCACATCCACCACACCATCCCAAACTTTATAAGTGTCATCAACATTACGTGATCACTATGAAATACAGTACCTGCATGATAGCTCCAGAGAAGAGACCAGCACTCATGGGTGACAGGAGGTGGAGGTTGACACTACCTGATCCAGCACTCACACCGAAAATGGTCACACGACTCGGATCGCCACCAAACGCTGTAAATGGCAACCAAAAGAACATGTCCATTTTTTGCTTTAAAGAGAAGTGTGAGCGATTATCTTACTTAAACGAAGTATTAGGCATTTCAAGTCTTGGTTATAAAAAAACTATTTACATGTATGTATAAAGAAAATGTACTAGAATATGTCAATGCAGTATATAATGTTGGAAGTGAATTGCAAATTGCCCCGTTCTTTCGATATCTACGTCGAAAGCACGTAGAAAATGATAACGGTAATTTCTTTCTTTTCTCAGACATCTTGCTGTACCTGACTATGGAAGCTTATTAGTGCCGAAGGGAAGTTGCTAAGTCGAAACTTTGCTGATCTCAAAGCTGGGGGTGAGATCCCAATATCGTCATCTTGAAGTATCCCCCCCCCCCCCCCCCTGATGATAAGACAGGAGAACCAGATGCTGATATCCTAAGCTTGAGATCCCATTTCCTTCTGCTGATGATGGGACAGGGTGAGATCCCAAACGCGTCACTTTGAAGTTGACATTCTGCTGACGGGTAAACGATAGGACGAGCTCACGACCCCGTCACCCGAGATCAAACTTAGTTTGTCAGAAGACAAAGAACGTTACTCCGACACTTTGAAATATTCTTTTGTTTCTTCTGATGACTAGAGGACAGAATGATAAGGTCCCGATGTCGTTATTTTGTATTTTACATTCTACCGACAAGACAACAAGAATAAGAGATGCCGAGCTCGTCACCTCGAAATTAACTTTATGTTGACGAAGAGTAAAGAAGACAGTACCCCAACCTCGTCATCTCGACACAACCTTTTGTTGACAAAATGTCAGGAGGACAAAGTTACAGTCTCATCACCTTGAATTTGTCATTTCATAGAAAGGGTAACAAAAATAATGAAGAGATAACAAAAATGACTATTAGAGTCCGATCTCGTGACCTCAGAGTCAAAATTCTGTTTACGAAAAGACGAGATCTCAATCTTCGCAGTTTGAAGTCTAAATTTTGCTGACGAGAAATGTAAAGACGAGATGGCGATCCGTCAGCTCAATACCAACTTCTCTGTCGACGACAAAAGAAGAATACGATGTATAGTAGACTAGCCAAACATTAAAAAAAAAGGCTCTAGAGAAAATTCCATGGCAACCATTCTAAAACTGAAAAAATACTAAGACATGATTTGGTATTTTTGCAAGAGTTTTAGCATGGGTGCCATGTATTGCGCTTAAAATGCCGTACAAAGAAATGAATAACGTTTAAATGTCTTGGCTGGTCTACTAATACTAACACTAACAAGGTATAGTATATTGTCATCCTCTCGTACTATCCCGGAAGTCAGTATGACAAGAAAACTATTGTCTGTTTTTAGCACTTATATTCAAATTTACTTTATGAAGAAGATTTTTGAAAAAGTTCGAATATTCCCCTTTGTCTACTAATGAACTTACATACTTACAAGCGATATTTTCCTGTACCCATAATAATGCCTGACGTTGATCTAGAAGACCAAGGTTAGCCGGCATAGAATCATCCCCTGTAAAACACAAAGAAACAAGTACTTAAATGAATTCACGACAAAAATGTGAAATTTTGATACTAGCTAATTTTCATTTAGAAATAATCATCGGAGACATTTTCAAAACTACCGAGAAGACTGTCCAATATCAAATGTGGTTACGATAGCAAATGTTAAGTCTTTCATCTTGTCTTGAAAACGAGAATTAGGCCTAACCGTTTGTACAAAATCGACTAAATTAGGTAGAAGGAGAACAATGAAATTTACAATACAATATCAAGAGAGTAACAGTTTGTTTTTGAGATTCATGACTACTTGATGATTACAAGTCGATTTTTAGATTTGTTTTGAAAATAAATTCCTAAAGAAATGTGTGCGTCAATCGAATTTTGAATAGTTTGCAACTATGATATTGATAAATTGAGTTTATTAATATACGCATATCCTAAAACCTTCGATCAAGGCGCATCAATATTCAATATTGAAATACAGTATTTTTAACAACATAATCTACACCTAATTGAAATTTTAACAAATATAATTTTTCAGCTGATTTTTAAACTGTCCTGTAGATCCCAACTTTCTCAAACACGCAAGAAAAGAGGAACCCATGTCGTACCTGTCGTCATAAAGCCGAGCATACCGAGACGGTAGTTGATGGTGACGACGATGACATCGCCCATGGCAGCAAAGAACAGTGTATCATTCGCGTGCCCCTTAGGGGCTCCAACGTGGTAGCCGCCCCCATGTATCCACACCATCACTGCTGCATTTTCAGGCTGCGGTGGAAAAGTCAGTAATATTTCGTTTCAAAGTTCGTTCATGAAAGGGTTTTTTATTTATTAGATTGATTTTCGCAACAGTATTACGAGCGATTCTCATATTGGTTAATATCTATACATATCTAATTATTTCTTGGATATGAATAATCATTTTTAAAGTAACACATGTACTAAAAAATCACAATGTGTATCGTAGTAAAACTCAGTAAATGACAATAGTTGTCACAGTCACCTTTGATTCATGAATGTTGGAAATGATTTATGAGAGGAGCCGGAAGGAGGGGGAGAGAGACAGAGAGACAGACAGAGAAAGAGACAGAGAGAAAGAGAAAGAGAGAGAGAGAGACAGAGACAGAGAGAGAGACAGAGACAGAGAGAGACATAAAGAGACATAGAGAGACAGAGACAGAGAGAGAAAAAGAGAGAGAAACAGAGACAGAGAGAGACAGAGACAGAGAGAGAGAGACAGAGAGAGACAGAGAAAGAGAGAGAGGAAGAGAAAGAGAGAGAGAGATGGAGAAGGGGAGAGAGAAAATCACCGACCTCTACACTACGTATAGTTTAGAGTTCAGTGGAAAAAGGCATGTCGTATACAACCAGATTTGATGATCAGGGTGGTTTGGAAGTAGCCTATATGAAATAAGAATCCAGATAATTGCAGATATTCCATGATTAGACAGAATATAAGCTATATAATCATGATAATGTAAACGAGAAGCACACTTTGCAGCAGTACTTCTCAAAATATTAATCAATCATCCATTAATCATTATCAGTATCCCGACACTCAACATCAGACCTTGTGATCCTCACATGTAATTACATATTTATTTAGACAAGGCGAATTTTATGTACAACGATGTAAAACATGAAGAAAACCGTTTCTCGGAGACAAATTATACATCATAGATTAAGAGATAGAAAAAAGGGTGTATGAGAGACAGACAGGAATATAGTTGAACCGCGTGATTTATTTCAATATGATATTAGCTAACAACAGTGTACCACAGAAAAAACTTGTAATATCTTTGTTAAAATAATGCTATCCGCAAAGGCTTTGTATTATGTTTAAAGGTATTAAATCTATCCATTTTGCAGTAAGTTTCCCCCCTTTCACTCTCTCTCGCTCTCTCTCTCTCTCTCATTCAGTCTTCCCGACCATTTTAAACAAACAAGATGCTTTAATTTGGTAAAAATCATTATTCCGTCATCAAAATACTCTTAGATAAAATATTAACAAACAAAATTACAATTATATTCGGGCTCTCCTTAGTCCTTACTGCTCGAATATGAGATGACGTTTACCCGAGAATCAGAAATCGTTTTTTTTAACATTCTCGGCCGGGGGGCGGGGGGGGGGGGGGGCAACTTCCTCATACTTATTTTACTCACACACTCCTTGAAATGCAATAACTTTGGATATACCTGTGGTTGTGGAACTGCTACATCAAGAGAAAGGCAGTCTTCAGAAAAAGGGAAATCGAGGACCATAGCAGGGAATTCAATTTGAGCACAGCCGACCGGGTCCCTCATTGCGTCAAAGTCACCGACAATCGATTTCGGCACAGGGCGGGCATAGCGAAGATCACCAACCGGTGGTTCGGCATACGGTATTTGTGAGTAGACATCCACAGTGCGCTCGAAACCGGGGACCTGTTTTGAGCTGATCTCGAAACTCTTGCCATGAAAGGTGGCAGTCGACGTCTGAACCACTGGCTGATCGCAACATGAAACCGATGACGATAAGCAACATGCTGCGATCACAAAAGCGGAGAGAACATAGCGCAGGGTATACCTCAAGCTCGCCATGGTTAAAACTTACTTGCATGTGTTCCTAATGCCTAAGTCACATATAAACCGGGCCCCGTACGATTCTCCCTACCCGGCGGCTTGCCGTGGATTCAGAGACCGTACGGGAACCGTCCGATTTTCATTTCTACGGCATGTGTGGTCACATATTCTGCGGCGCCCGGGAGGTGCCCGGAGAAAATTGGTCGAGTGAAATGCAAGGCGCCCGTAAGGGTGCCGGCAGGGTGCCGACCGAGTGCCGACCGGTAACCTTACGGGCTCCGTCCGATGACCAGGTGTACCGATGGGTCCCGGAAGGTGCCCTGCCGGGGCCCGGCCAGGGTCCTCAAGGCGCCCGGCCGGGTGCCGTGCGGTGCACTGAACTACAGAGCGAGTCAGAAAAATTGTCCCACTTTTTAAAAGTTGTATTGTTTGAAGTATGAATATTTAATCATGGGTTTCATGATATATCTTGATAGAGCATGATCCTCCTAATACATTTAGGTACCATTTTCATTTGAATCTCTGCATGCATCACTGAATAAAATATCCAGAAATGGACAATACTAAATTGAAATTGAATTGAAATTGAATATCAGACAATCTTTACAAGACTGCCAGACCTCACTTGCGCCAAGTTACTGGGTGAGGAATAAAACAGTGCATTGAACAAAGGCAGTCAGACACGCGTACACGCACATGCACCCACACACACACACACGCACACGCACATACACATACACACACACACACACACACGCACGTGCACACGCACATAAATGAGCATTCCATTCCCGACAAGGCCCACCCAAACTGTTACTTTTTGTCGGTAATTCTTGTTATCGTACGATAAGTTGAGTGGCCGCTGTCCTCTTGGTGCGTATTGGCGGATGTTGTGCTTCATGATGATGATGATGATGATGATGATGATAATGATGATGATGAAGATTAAGATGATGGCAATGATGATGATGATGACATGATGGTGGTAGTGAATGTGTACAAAAGGGAAAGATTTTTATGGTTATGCCACTTAAACATTCAGTGATCTTGATAAAAATCAATGCTCAATCACAAAAGGGGTAAGTATGAAACAATTGTCACCGTGTGTGTTGTATGTGCGTATGTGTGTGTGTGCGTGTGTGTGTGTGTGTGTGCGTGTGCGTGTGTTTGTGTATTTTTGTCTGTCTGGCTAATTGGATAATTGAAAAAAAACTGGCTGTCTTTGTTCAAAACATTATTTTATTCCTCACCCAGCAACTTGGCTCAATTAAGTGAGATCGATCTAGCAGTCTTGTAAAGATTGTCTGATGTTCAGTCATGCATGCAGAGATTCAAATGAAAATGGTACCTAAATGTACTGGGAGGATAAATCTATCAAGACATATCATGAAATTCATGATTAAATATTCATACTTCAAACAATACAACTTTTAAAAAGTGGAACATTTTTTCCGACTCACTCTGTAGGTGTCCTCTGGTATCCGCATCTCCTGTATTTAAAACTGCGTTGTACATTTTGAGATGCCGCCGTGAGGGACCCGCACGGGCAATATTCATTTTAAATGGCCCCCGGACGGCAGACGCCTATTGTTGTGCATATCACCCGGGTCTCTTGAGGGGCCCGTGAGGGCGCCGTAGGGTACACGTACGGAACCCTTGAGCACCGCAAGGCGCCCGTAAAGATTTTTCATGAAAATTGACCCCCAAAATCGTGAGGGGCCCGTCCGGGCACCATCCGGAGCCCGCACGGGACCCGTAAGGTGCCCCACGGGCCCTTTACGGGCTTTCTACGGGCTAACGGTCAGATAAAAACGCCGGGAGAATTGGGAGCAGCCGACTCAGCACCACGGCGCCCGTACGGCTTAGAAAACTGTCCCGGCGCCCGTAGGAACTTGACGGCAGCCGGCCGGACACCGGCCGGAAATTCCCAAAATGTCTGTTTTTACTCGCCGTACGGGCCCCGGAGTGTATATGTGACAGAGGCATAAGGCTACCACTTTTTATTTGGATAAAATTATGCAATGTCAACAATACGTGAACTTCGCCACCAGTCTCTTCTTCTTCTATACGAAATAATTGATCTGAAGAAAGGACAAGTTCACTTTTTTGTTGTTGCTTGGGGCAATTTACTTAGAAATACACATCTAAAGTTGTCCTGATATAATTACCCTACCATGCATTGAGTAAAGATGTATCTCTTTTGAATTGAATATGTATAATTGACAACAAGCCAAAACGAAACAAATTAAGAACGAAACAAACCAAAACCAGAAAACAAAAGGAAACGAAAAAAAGAAAGAACAAAAACAACAACCAAGCAAATTCTGGAGTGCCCAATATTCAGGCACTCTATATATTATGTTGGTAATTTTCTTATACTATCTAGTATATCTGTTGATCATAAAATTACCTTGCAAAATAAGGTTATTATGCAAATATTGCATGCTCCGGCGTTCAGTATAATAACATAATTATGTGAACCGACAAATTAAGGATTTCCCGAGTGATGTTATGTTTCACCGAGGCACTTTAATTGTAATGTTCGTTTCTTATTATGACTATGATGGAGGTACACGAGATAAAAAAAAGTGTTTATCGACAATTATTTACAATATTCATACTGCCACTGTTACAAGGCCTATTATTTATTAGTATACTAATTCATACAATTTATTTATTTTGGTTATTATATTTATCTTAATATATGCAACTCTATAGGTAATACAAAGTTTAGGGAAATTTTGAAAATTTGGTGGATAGTTAATTTTTACAATTTTGATATATTTGGATGCCCCTGTGGATGTATTATAAGCACTACAAAAACAATTCTGCTTTCGAGGAAAGTTGAATATAAAAATTTACAAATTTCAAACAGCGCCTACGACCGTACAATGGTAGCTGCGACCAAGAAAATCTCAGAATATGTAGTTGTGATACATAATTTCCAAACGGGAATAGCTAATCGGTCGGTTTTAGTCAATAAACAAATGTAGCTTAATTAATTTCTTAACCTTGAGAGGGAGCTATACAACATAAAGAGATTATTATTCGCAATTTCATAACTTTAGACTCGATTTCAACCGCGATAACGATCACTGAATATTGTAGGATCGCATACACTTCCAATTTGTTCATTTGAACCAAATTCATGACCCCTTACTAAAACTTTGTATTCGTTTAAAGTAATTTAAATGTCATTGCTTTAGTGATTAATAATCACGGAACATTATAAGCACTATGCGAGTTTTCCATCTAATTCTAATTCCGTTTCTTCTAATATGGCAGCGTGGGGGGGGGGAGTAGTTCTAAGACATATTCCAGCGGCTAAATGATCAGATTTTAATATACTGGGTGCATAGTAAACAAATGTTAACGTCAGGCTTCTTTATCACGTTACGGCCGCAGGGTATTCTGAAAACTATTCCGGCCCATACCCACACCCCCATCCGCCTATATCCCCATCCGCCCATAGCCCCTCCATTTCTCCCCTCCTCCCCGGCCCCGTCCCCTTTATGGGACATCTGCAGCTTCACTGACCAATGCCCCGCCCGCGCCCCGCCCCTGACCCAACCCTCACCTATACTCCCTCCCCCTCCTACATGGTCACATATCGGTCACAGGGTAAGGACAACCACCCCGGCCAATTACCAACGGATCAATAATTACCCCTCCCCCCTGAAAGTTACCCCCTCGGACAATCACACCCAACCCCGAGGAAAAGTACCCTCCGAAAAGTACCCCCCCCCCCCAGATAATTAACCCCTAAGAAAAGTAGCCCCCCCCCCCCCTCCTTTACCCCAAGGACAAAATTACCCCTAAAAAAGAATGAAAATCAAATTAATATCAGGGTGGACTTTCCCTTCAATGGACAGGGGGTAATTTTTCTCGGGTGGGGGGGGGGGGGTATGGTTGTCCTTGGTTGTCTTAGTGGGGGGGGGGGGTAATTTCCAGGGGTGGGTGTTTTTAATTGTCCTCGGGGGTGGTTGTCTGTTGGGTAATTTTCCGGGGGGTGATTGTCCAGGGGTTCCTGATCGGGGTCCTGATACACAGCCGGCCACAGATGTAAGACCCGTACAAGCGCTCGCAGTTGACAGTAATCACAATCCTGATCAGTATGGCTTCCAAAATGTTGCGTCAAATCACAAAATTGTCATCCACTCGAGGGTGTTTCCAGAAAACAAGTGATCTAGGTGTTTTGAGCCAACATTGTCAAAGGCAAGTATACCGCTAGATCCAATATTTTAGAACTTATTTGATTAGATTCAGGATATAGATTTAGCAAGAATATATATATTTCTTTGTGACTCTCCGCTGATCGTGACAGCTGATGCTATAGCAATAGGGATGACACGATTGTCCGGCATTGGAGACTAGGTGATGATAATATCAATTGAATATCATCACCTAGCTATAGGCATTGGAGGCTAGCCGCTATAAAATTGTACTTATTGTCATGATTGTTTGGAACTAATTTACCCATAACTAAAGGAGTTTAGATCATTAAAAAAGGAATCAATTTCGTGTTTGTAGTATATCTAGAATGTCGTACTATGTAGTTCTAAACGATTTTTGTTTCCTTTACAAATTTCACAAACATTTATTGTCTGAATGCCGAATCATCAATGGATGTTATTTTTATTATATATTATATTACTGTTATTTTTTAATGAGTATGTAAATTAGTCAACGAAGCCTGTTTATTTGATTGACTGTTGATTGATGTTGCCATAGTAGTTAATACTGGTGTTTAAAGTTACCTTTACTCGATAGTAATTTTTATACAATTGTGATTGAAGATGTTATTATGGAATGAGTGGAGTCTTAGGCTTATATTTATCAAAAAACGCATTTGTACTCATATTTCTGAACTAGAAACATTGCATAAAATGTATCATGACATTAACATAGAGGTAGATCAGCGCATTGTTCGGAAGAACTTTGATGAAGAATATGAATGTGTTATATAGTCATATTTGACATTTGAACTAGAGCCTAGAGGCCTAATGTTCACTCAAACTGATAAGCACTTGCACTCCTTAACCTGCTCGAAATAATCTTAGTTTTTATCGTGAGTTATCTCAGGCTAAGTTTGTATTCAAAATGTTAATCTAAAATACAATGTGCATTTTAACTGGGGAAAGGTGTTAATGGCATGGAGACCCTGCATATTGTGTAGCACTGCTTTCAACATATAGACCAGACACCAAAAATCTACATAATAAGTGACCTGCATGCTAATGAATTTATCTTGTGTGAACTACATAGATCCGTATATATTGTATTTGGGCAGTAATATTGTTTAAAATTATATTCATTTATGTAGACCAAGTATTAGAAGCACAGGAGAACCCTCATACAAAATTATTCAATTCAATTCGTTTTCAATTCATTTTATTCATTTCAATTTTTTATAAAACAAAATTTATTCTAAATCATTTTAAGTAGCATGAAAATAAGTCCTGTAAAGTGCATTTACGTGTCGTCTGTTTAGGGATAAGAGTTAATCTTCTACAATTGTTATCTGTGGGAAGTCCTCTTCAGCATTGTATTTTGAATCCAATGCCCTTTTGCCTATATTTCCAGGTGTATATCTACAAGCTGCGAGCATGACGAGGCGTATTTAGAACAAGTAATCTAGAATGACGATCAATGTCGACGTTACTCTGTCAACAAAACTGGATAAAATACTGTATATAGGTCATATAGGCGACTTGGAGGTTTTTTGTGCATACCGTAGTTTAGAACTGTATTAAAATAAGAATTTCATTCTGTGTATATATTATATATTGTGGACTCGATTTAACCGAGCAAACATTTTTTTTTTGCAAACGGACTTTGGATCCGCTATCATATTGACCTAGAGTTTGGTTGGATGTTTTTATCAAGCATTTATAAGGTTCGAGTCAATGCTGTACACAATACGTTTCTTATACCGGTAGTTCAAATGCCCCACTAATTTTGTTCAAAATGTGTGATTTTGATATTAGATTGACATTTTCTTATGTATCATTATCTTATATGGAATAATTGTTTTCATCAACAATCATTAATTTTGTGACATGAGATCAATACAATTTAAACAAATCTAACTACTTATTATAGTTTTCCTCTATTTCTTTCTGATCATCATGTGGTGAGTTTGAAGCATATAGACAATCAAAATAATGATTAACCAAACGAGGAAACATTAAAGGTATTAGGTATAGACCAATTTTAGGAACGCCCTCTCTCAAAAAATGAAATGGAAGCTCTTATTACCAATCATGTGAAGAATACGTTTGGCTAATACGTGATGATACAAATTTTGCCGGGAAACTGCCTACTAAACGATATATTTGGTAAATTATCATGTTTACCAATACATATCATGAGTGCACTTCAAAATTGAACATTTGAGTATATATTTCTGCTTTGTTGTGAATTTAGGTTGAAGTATTGCCATCTAAACCTCTGAAGGCAATATTGAATGAATATTTTGCACCCAAAACCCTTGAACCGCAATTTTACCACTACCGGCTTTTACCTGTAAAACAACAACCTTGATAATGAATTGATTTATCAATCAGTCCTGAATGTAGCCAAAAAGAAAATGTATGAAATAGTGTAATGAAATCTTGATCTAGTATTAAAGTGTGTGGTGTTTATAGAAATGGTATAGATTTTATGATCTTATATTGGCCTATATATTGGCCAATTACAAACCAATTTGTTATGAAATTATCTAAACTTAATCCATTACTAATACAGGCGCGGATCCAGGATTTTCCAATAGGGGGGGCCGGAAATTTGAAAATTGCGCAGACCGTTTTTCAACTTGACATACTGACAAGGTCATATTAGAAGCACCATACAGGTATTTTTTTGTGGACATTTTCATCGGGGGGGGGGGGGGGCTGAAGCCTCTTGCCCGAAAAAGTAATTTTCTGGTTTCACAATTCGGCTAGTGAGCGAAGCGAGTGAGCAAAAATTTGTATAATATGTATTTTGTGAAAGTGTTTATTATCACCAAAATATACGAGAAAAGATTTAACAAATTCATATTCGGGTAGCTCGTGGTTCCCCTCCTACCCCCCCCCCCCCATTACGCGCGAAGCGCAGAAGCTTTAATGTTTCATGAAATTATTAGAGAAAGAGTACCGTTCTTGACTCTTAATCCTTGTCTGAATTGAGTTCCCCCCCCCCTCTCTCCCGCGCGAAGCGCGGAAGCTCTGACGTTTCATTAAATTATTAGAGAAAGAAGACGATTCGTTGTACCGTTCTCGATTCTTAATCATTGTCTGAATTCAGTTTCCATACCCCCTCCCGCGCGAAGCGCGAAAGCTTTGACGTTTCATTAAATCATTAGAGAAAGAGTACCGTTCTCGACTCTTATTCCTTGTCTGAATTGAGTTCCTCCCCCCCTCTCTCTCGCGCGAAGCGCGGAAGCTTTGACGTTTCATTAAATTATTAGAGAAAGAAGACGATTCGTTGTTCCATTCTCGACTCTAAATCCTTGTCTGAATTCAGTTTTCCCCCTCCGCGCAAGGCGCAGAAGCTTAACGTTTCATTAAATTATTAGAGAAAGAAGACGATTCGTTGTACCGTTCTCGATTCTTAATCATTGTCTGAATTCACTTTCCATACCCCCTCCTGCGCGAAGCGCGGAAGCTTTGACGTTTTATTAAATCATTAGAGAAAGAGTACCGTTCTCGACTCTTAATCCTTGTCTGAATTGAGTTCCCCCCCCCCTCTCTCCCGCGCGAAGCGCGTAAGCTTTGACGTTTCATTAAATTATTAGAGAAAGAAGACGATTCGTTGTACCGTTCTCGGTTGTTAATCATTGTCTGAATTCAGTTTCCCCCCTCCGCGCGAAGCGCGGAAGCTTTGACGTTTCATTGAATTATTAGAGAAAGAAGATGTTTCGTTGTTCCATTCTCGACTCTAAATCCTTGTCTGAATTCAGTTTTCCTCCTCCCGCGCGTAGCGCGTAAGCTTATTTATTTATTTGTCGTTTTATTTTGACAGGGTAGCCCTTTCAGTTATAAAACTGCTCGACCAAGGGGCCCTGTATCAACATAATCAAAAACATTTTAACAAAACATATAAACATACATAAGTTATAATGAACACAAAAATTAAACAAGATAAAATATTGAAAAAAATGGGGGGGGGGGTAAATATTCATGTAAGTACTATTTTAAACTATGTGAGAGAAAGGAGTTTGCAGTGTTTTTTAAATGAATCCAGTGAGTTTAATAAACGTAAAGAGGGTGGTAATGCATTCCATATAACGGAGCCTTGATAGCAGAAAGATCTTTTGAAATACTCGGTTTTGTGTTTTTTAATGAATAGAGGACAGGTAGTTGCAAATCTGGTATAAACGTTTATCGGTCGATAGCACACGATATCCTTAATATATTTCGGCATTTTATTATTAATCACCTTATACATCCATATTCTAAATTGGTATTGCACTCTCTGAACAACTGATTGCCATCTTAGAGAGGATAATAATATAATACGAGGTGTCAAAATATCTACGTTTAGTATTAAACCGGCATAACGATTTTTCTAACTTTTGTAACTTTTCCAAATGACACTTTGCTGAACATCCCCACAAAACAATACCGTAGTCAATATGTGACAATATCAAACTATCATATAACAATTTTAAAATTCTTTTCGGCAAATAATATTTAATTTGTTTTATACATGATATGGTTCTAGATATTTTGGAGACAGTTTTCGATATATGTATATCCCACTTTAAACAATTATCAAATAATACACCAAGATATTTAAATTCATTTACAACTTCGATAACATTATCTCTGTAAATCAAGCGTACACTTTGATTTTTGATTCGTTTTCTTGTCCCAAATAACATGATCTTACACTTCTTGATATTCAACATTAAGTCATCTTTTTCAATGTGATCAACTATTTTTTTAAACTCACATTTAAGAGTTTTCTCAACAAGGGCAATTTCTTTGCCTTGGCAAAATATTGCCGCATCATCGGCGTATAAACATATTTTAGTATTTTCACAATAGGGCAAATTACAGAGGTCATTAATAAAAACAGTAAAAAGAAGGGGGCCCAATATTGATCCCTGTGGGATTCCAGTATTTACACCTCTAAATCCAGACTGAGCACCTTTAACCACGACACATTGTAATCGATCACTTAAGTAACTTTTAAACCAGGCCAATTCTTTTCCTTTTACACCATACTTGTCTAATTTGTAGAGTAAGATATCGTGATTCACCGAATCGAACGCACGTTTTAGGTCCAAAAATAATGCACCGGAGATAAGACCCCTGTCTATCCCCTAAGTAAGAAATCATTTACATCAACTAGCGCCGTTCCTGTTGAATGAAGCGGTCTAAAGCCTGATTGCCTATCACTGAGAAGAGCATTATCATTGAGAAAATCATACAATTGGGAGTGAACTGCCTTTTCTAAAATCTTAACAATATGTGAAAGAACCGAAATAGGACGATAATTGGATGGGCTTTTCTTGTCTCCGCCCTTAAAAATAGGCGTTATGCCCTTGCGCTCTCCCATTCAACAGGAACATAACCAGTGGAGAGTGAACAATTTAACAAATGTGTAAGTGGTTTTGTAATGAATGGTGAAACAAGCTTCAAAAGACGTGGATGTAGATTGTCAATACCATTAGATTTAAAAATGGATAATTTGGAAAGCTCTTTGAGAACAAAATCCTCTCCTATAGAAACACACGTAAAGATGCCATCAGTTAACTCATGTAATTCATTAAAGGTATGTTCAGTATTATATTGACTAGCAGTTTGAGTGAAATATTCATTGAATATTGATGCAATACACTCAGAATCATCAATTACATATCCATCCTTTATCAGCTCGATTCTATCTCCCGATTTCTTCTTAAACGACACTTTCTTTAATGTTTTCCAAGTTTTGCGGGGATCACCGAGATGCTCATTAAACTCAGAAAAATAGTACTCTCTTTTAAGTTTTTTGTTAAGATTTTTTGTTAAGACGCTTCATTAAATTATGAGAGAAAGAAGATGATTCTTAATCCTTGTTTGAATTCATTTCCCCCCTTCCGCGCTAGGCGCGGAAGCTTTGACCTTTCATAGTTTAATGAAATTATTAGAGAAAGAAGATAATTCGTTGTTCCATTCCCGACTCTTAATCCTTCTCTGAATTCAGTTTTCCCCTCCAGCGCAAAGCGCAGAAGCTTAACGTTTCATTAAATTATTAGAGAAAGAAGATGATTTGTTGTCCCGTTTTAGACTTAGTCAAAATTGTTTCTTTGTCTGCTCCTTTTTTCGTCCTATGTCCTCTTACTGCCCCTACCGCCCCTAGCTACGCATGCTTTAAAGGGAAAATGAAACAAGCATGATTGTGATAGCATACAATTAGGTCAGTAGAAATGAAAGGGGAAAAAAGATCTATTTATACACCAACCATGAAATAATCGCGACCGGGAGCATCATATCTTAGTTTTGTGTTATCGGGCGAGGGCCGGGGCGTAGCGACCAAGCGAGATTTTGCAATGTAGAATGCTGAAATTATGCATTCTAGAAAATCCTTTAGTCCAATATGTACGTTCTTTCCGCTACATGTATATTTCTTTCTAGCTATATATCTAAATTTCCGGGGGGACGTGTCCCTCTATCGGGCCCAGGATCGCCGCCGCTGTCCATTATCACTACCAGCATGAGTTCAAATATAAGCACAAGCGAGTTGGTATGAGCTGAATCCAAATGAAGGGCAAAATAAGAGTTGTGAAGCGGCCCTACCGTTAATTTAAAATTTGACTGTTTAATATATAGCTTCTATTTGAAAGACATTCAAAATATTGTGCCCTTTTCAATTTTTTTCAAAAAGCAGGGGCTGTTTGTAACGTTTAACTTTGAATCCGTGGCTCGAGATTTTATGCGGCCGGCCCGTCCCCCTCTATTCAATGACGTTTCCCAAGCCTTCTGGAATGACCCCAAATCTCCCGATTACAGTTTTTCCCTTATTCGTCGTTACTGTCACTTAGCACCATTTCCTTGTCTTTCCCCCTTTCTCACCCGACTTTTCTCTTCCCCTTCCCACCCCCCCCCCCCCACCCACTCCGTGTTATCTAGGGTACGCGCATGTATGTTCCCTCTCTTAGTTTGAAAGCACCCCTTTATCTTGGGTGTGTAAAGTCAGTGCGGGCCGGATTTGTGTGTATTACGGGCCGGACTTTGTTGCGTGAAAAGTAACCCTTTATCAGAAATTTTAGGAACACAAAATCGGTCCCTCCGACCCCGGAGTTTTTTTTTTTCTCTCTTTCTCTCTTCTTTCTTTTCTCTTCTCTTTTCTTTTCTCTTCTCCTTCCTTTTCTCTTCTCCTTTTTTCTTCTCTTCTCCTTTCTTTTTTTTTCTCTTTTTTTTTTGCGCCGCCAATAGGGGGGGCCGCGGCCGTTTCGGCCCCCCCCTGGATCCGCCACTGCTAATATTAAATAGACATAATTTGTGTGTGTGCGTGTGTAATTCTGTATCATACGGGTAGTTTTTCCTTCTGGCAATTTTACCTCCTTCTGTGTCCATGAACTAAACTGATGATTGATTGTATTTCCCCCTAAAATATTCCCGATGTTCAATGAATCTTATCTTTTGCAATCACTAGTAACTTCAACTTGTCTTTATATATATATATATTATTTTATGTCACAGAAAGATAGAATTTATTGTGGCAGGAATGGATATACAGAGGTTTTGTAAAATTGATTGTTTGTTGATATTTGATATTTTCATTTTTATACTACAAGGCCCTAAAGGTCAAAAATAATTGTACTGTAATTAGAATGAACTTAGGGTGAATATAGCTGTAGTGCCTAGATGCATATCCCTTTTCACTGGATTCATTTCCTTTAAATTTTACTGCTCTTTACCTCTCCTAGTTTTTAAGTTATCTAGTCAAGACCTTATGTGATACATTTACAAGTACAATAAATATAGGAACCCCAAACAAAAATCTCCATCTTTTTTTTCTTTCTTTGAAAATAATTTATTCGTTTCTTTCTTTCTTATTGTAGACGGCACCAGAGCACGCGACCATGCACAGGCCAAGCAGATACCATGATGGACATAGGGACCAGATATCTCTTCGGAGAGGAACATGACATGTTCAGAGCTTCTGCTCGTAGGTTCTTCCAAGAAGAGGTGGCACCTAATCAGGATAGGTAGGCTAGCTCAGGCTTCTTGTATGGCAGAATATCATTAACCTTTGGTCCGTAATTGAGTGAAATATGGCCTTTGTTGCAGGAGGGGGGGGGGGGGGGGGGGGGGGTTGGTTGGTTGGTTGTAAGGACAATAGCAGCAATGTTACAGGTTGAAGTATGCAAGTGACAATTACCCCTTGTAGGTATACCTTGTCAGGTAAATGTTACCCTTGCTATATTTTATTCTGAAGTACCCCAAAACTTAATTGGTAACAGCCCCCAAGGGTACTTCTGGTGCAAAACTATTATGTGTGTTTGGTATTTTCATGTGATATGTGAGTTAGGTCATAATTATGTGGCCTTTGTTGTTGTTGTTGTTGCTGAAGTTGATCATAACTGAAATACATATATTGTATAATAGGTGTACCTCGCTAAGTCATTAATTATCTTTTGATTCAGGATCATAGGACATATTTATGGTTTTCAAGAAGGAGAATATGTAGAAACAAAATGTTTTAAAAATTGGAATGTGTTTTTAGCATATATTGTATTCCCTAGTATTCAAGTGGTTAGATATCCTCATGCGATGATGATGTATTATCTGGTGTGTAATCATTATTGTATTTCTGGAACAGGTATGAGAAGCAGAGACATGTTGATAAGGAGATTTGGCAGAAGATGGGTGCTGCTGGGTTGCTAGGCGTGGCCATCCCAGAAGAGAAAGGCGGGGTTGGTGGTGATCTCCTTATGACTGCAATCACATGGGAGGAGCAGTAAGTAACAGTTTGCTTGAGAAATGTTACTGTAGCTGCCCACCTTTTTTTCTTTCACTTAGCTAAATTTTTTAATAATGCTAAATAGGATTTAAAGTTCAAGCTCTGTCTATGAATTACGCGTCAGTTCAACCGGGAGATAATGTGATCATATCTTTTACATGTAGGATCCTTCCATCAAAGTTCAAAAGTTTTAAGGATAATTATTGATATTGGTCGTTGAGTTCAAGGTTTCAAGGTTAAATCATAAAACAGTAACCATGAGCATTCCTCGTTCTGTTGTTATTTAGACAGGGTAGTATAAACGTTATATTGTAAGCACATTTCTTGTCCAGCTATATATTATATAGTATAAGTAACAAACATTATTGACATCAATAATTATGTTTCAGTTCTTATCACTTCTTCTGCTGTAGCTAGAGACCCATGCTCGAAATTTCTCACAACCTTTGTAACAATTATAAAGGAGATTCAGAGAGGAATATTGATTTCATGTTATGCACTGGGAGTCATAAGGCCTATGTTGAAGTGTGTCTTCCCTTCTCATTTCAGAGCATATGTGAACGGAGCTGGCTCATCGTTTCCCCTACACAGTGACATAGTAATGCCTTACATCGCTGAGTATGGTACACCAGAGCAGATTGAGAAGTTCATCCCGGATATGGCAGCAGGAAAGAAAATTGGGGCTATTGCCATGACGGAACCGGCTGCAGGAAGGTGGGTAGGTTAGTTGGTTGGTGCTCCGACATTTGCTCTAGAAACAGTTGCTCCTGGCTTTATTTCATCAAAGATTATAGAGCTAGGGTTAGGGTTGCATTTGGGTTTTAAGTTAGATTTAGGGTTAGGGTTAGGCAAGGGTTAGGCACAGTGTTTGGTCGACGGTTGAAGTTAAGAATTCAGTTTGCGAAGAAATTTTTACAGCAGAGTAACTGTTGCTGGAGCATGTGCCATATACATCGAGTTAATTTACACTTATGAAAGGTAGAGCTCCTTGAAAAAGGAGAAGCCTCTCTTTTCTCTGTAATCTAAGTATTGAAGTGAATATAAAACCAACTCTTCTTGTACATGAAGGAAGAAATAGGCAAGGAAAAAAAGGGCTTTTATACGTTTACTTGTTCTTGAAAAAAATCTTTTGTCTCGACATCAACTACTAGTAGTACAAGAGAAGAAATTCATCCCCACTTTTTTTGCAAGGCGAATGAAGCTGTTGAAGTTGGTACAGAATGCATATATGAAATAAACCCACGTTAGTTACATAGATTCAAGAAATCATAACCGTGTTTACTATCTATTTCACTGGACAGTGACTTACAGGGAATCAAAACCATTGCCAAGAAAGATGGGGATGACTATATCCTGAATGGAAGCAAGGTAAGAATTCTGCTTTTACAAGGACTTTGATCTACCTGTATCTTTCTGTTTTCTTATGAATTGTGATTCTTCTGAAATTTTGTGTAATTCAAATTTGTTTGTAATTCAAACTTGTATCATCTGTTGACTTTAGTTAGAAGCAATAATGGTACAACTGAACTGTACTGATGCTTATTTGTATGCCTCCACCTGCCAAAGGTGGTGCCGGATGCATTATGTTTTCGGGTTGTCTGTCCATCAATCCGTCCGTCCCCCTTTCTCGTTGTCGCGATATCTCAAGAACCACTTAAGTTATGAACTTTAAACTTGATGATAGTATGTATCAACATAGGAAGACAGTCTCATTAGTTTTAATGTAAATAAGTCAAAGGTCACAGAGGTAAATTTCTGAAATTAAAGGTTTTTAGCCTTGCTATCACAATATCTAAATATGGTGACGGTATTGCTATAGGAAGGTGGTGCAATTACATTTGGGGCTATTAGGTCATTTATTCTTGTTTTAACTCAAAAAGTGGACTGCAAATAAGTCTATGAAGAGTTATTCTGATCCGGAAAACCCTTCATGTTGCAACAGTTAAAATCAAGTGTGATGCTCGCTTGTGCATATTTGCCACCATGAAAAATGAGAGGCATCGTAATATCTTCCTCACATCACTATGGCGTGGTTGGCAAAGACTTCCCAATAATTTAATTATTGAGCGATGATTAAGACTAAAAAGCTTTTCTTCTAGAAACAACAATGGTTACCAGTATCATGAAGTTTATATATACAGAATATATTCCATACTCAATTCATCAATGGTACAGTATTTCAAGTCAAAATTTCATTCTCGTATGTTTTTTGAACTTCAGATATATCACTTCCATGTATTGCACATCCCTTCAGGTGTACATCATTTTTTGTTACTAAATTGTCATAGGACGGTCAGCAAAGTATTCAAAGTTCAGTGAGAGGATAAAACAAAAATTTGCACAATCCTCCTGTCTCTCACACAACCCTCCAGGTATTCATCACCAACGGTTACCTGTCTGACGTGGTGATTGTGGTAGCCATCACAGATCTGAGTGCTCAGAAGAAGGCTCATGGCATAGGACTGTTCTTGGTGGAGGACGGCATGCCAGGGTTCACCAAGGGCAAACCCTTGGAGAAGGTCGGACAGAAGGCTGTGGTAAGTCTTGCAACATGAACGATGCACAGAACCAGGCGCGGATCCAGGATTTCTTAGGGGAGGGGGCCCAAATTTTTTTTTTTTTTTGCTCCCGAAAATTTGAAAATCGCGCCGGCCGAAAAGTCGCTCAGTGGGGGGGGGGGGGGGGGGGCGGTGGGGGGGGGGGGGGGTAAGCGGACACTTTTTTTTTTTTTTTTTTTTGAGTCCCAAAAAAAATCGCAACGACTCAGCCAGCCGAAAAGTCGCTCAGTGGGGGGGGGGGGGGGGGGGGGGGGGGGGGGGGGGGGGGGGGGTAGTGAGCAAATTTTTTTTTTTGGTCCTCGATAATTTTAAAATTTGCACCCCCCCCTTGAGCGCCAGGGGGGGGGCCCAACCCCCAAAAAAGGTAAAAATCGCGTGATTTTACATGATTTTTTTCTCAAGGGGGGGGGGGGGGGGGCCCGGGCCCCCCGGGCCCCCCCTGGATCCGCCACTGCACAGAACAGTGGTTCTATATAGGACATCTACCCCTGGACATCCACCCCCGGATAACCACCCCCAGTGAACTACCCCCAGGGCAACTACCCCCTTAGGACAACAACCCCCGGACAACTACCATCCGGATAACTACTCCCGGACAACTACCCCTACGACAACCATCCTATAGGACAAATCCCCCGAAAAACTATCCTAGGGGTAGTTGTCCAGGGGGTAACTGTCCTATATAGGGGGTAGTTGTCCTTGGGGTGGTTACCCTAAAGGCCCTTTTACACTTTCACGGATCGCATCACGGATCATCCCGGATCTTAATCCGGGGTGTTCCGGCGTGCGACACCACGATTTCTTCTCGATGCCGGTGTGGATACGTTCCGAACTGGGTGTATACACGGGCAAGTACGGTGTCTCCACGGACAGACAAGGTAGCAACGCGGACCACGCCGGAAACGCATACGGAGCTAACACGGATTGAAGAGCACGGAGGCTACTGGGTACTTTTACGTTCCTTACACGGAGGTGTACGTTGTCTATTGGGATATCTCCGGAATGTTGACGGGGGACTTGAGCTTGTAGGCGCTCATTTGATATACGGAATTTCAAACCCGGATGACCCGGATGGTGTTAATACGGACCTCCCGGTGTCTACACGGACTGTCCCGGATGTATTCGGCGGCTACACGGAGGTACGCGGCGCCTACAGGGAAGAGGACGGATTGTTTCATCCGTGAACTCCGGGATGAAAAATTAAGCAAGCTTAATTTTTTCCCCGGATATGCCGGTACGCCAAGGATCACGCCGGATGCCTCCCCGGTGTATATACGGTAATGCCGGAGATAACACGGATGATCCCGGAGCGACGATCCGGGATGATCCGTGATGCGATCCGTGAAAGTGTAAAAGGGCCTTAAGAGGTAGTTGTCCTCGGGGGTAGTTGACTGGGGTGGTTATCCGGGGATGGATGTCCAGGGGGTAGGTGTCCGGATATGAGAACAGCACATATCCCACCTTCAGACACTAACTGAATGGTGATGTCACAAGGTCAAATTCATAGGAAGTAAACGGTTGAATGGTAGAAGAAACTTCTGGAATGCATTCCTTGTATGCCAGCTCAGCTAAAAAAATTATTGACATTTCAGCGCAAGGTATCTACAGGAAGTGGCATTTTTAAAATCAAATTATTATGAATATCAATGTTCAGGGTTCGTACAATAATACTGGTGATCCGAAAAATGCCCTGTCACCGTTTGCTACGGGCTCTACTTGTCTAAGTTATAGGGTTAAGGTTAGGATCGCGTTTGGGTTAAAGTTTAGGGATAATATTAGGATGTAATGTTAGCTCCAGGGTTTTCCAAATTGGTTAGTGTGGGAAATTGATCGTGGAGCAAGTATCACTGTAGTGTCATACAACCCTGATAATAACATAACTATGATGAAATGTTTTGGACGTTGTTATTGTTAGGACACCTGCGAGCTATTCTTTGATGATGTTCGACTGCCAAAGTCTGCCCTCTTGGGTAAGGAGAATCAAGGCTTCTACTGCCTGATGGATCAGCTTCCAAGGGAACGACTGATTGTAGCTGTCGGGTCTCAGGCCCATGCAGAATTCATGTTTGAAGAGACCAGGAACTATGTGAGGCAACGCAAGGCTTTCGGCAAAACTCTTTCCAATATTCAGGTTGGTATGCTGGTGTAGTGGAAGTGGTTTGTGTGAAATGGTGTGGATCATGATCAGTGGCGGATCCAGGGGGGGGGTTGGGGGGGTTGCAACCCCCCTTGGGCGGCCCAAAAAAAAAAAAAAAAAAAAAAGGGAAAAAAAAAAAAAAAAGAAAGAAAAAAAGAAAGAAAAAAGAACGCACGCTGGAGAGAAACCCTTTCAAGTGCAAATATTGTGAGAAGATATTCAACTCATCTGGTAACTTAACCAAACACATGATAACTCTGGATATAACTATGTATTAAACTGTTACTTGATTTAAAAAGACGTTATCATGCACTGCTTTTTATGGTCTCCATTGTGTTAATAGATGCCAGGAAAACATCACTTACGGGGTTCAAATAAACACCCCAAAAAAAATCGGCTCGCCGCTTCGCGGCTCGTGGACGATGCTCCGCATCGTCATTATTTTGGTCAAACCCCCCCCTTAGCAAAAAGCTAGATCCGCCCCTGATGATGCATCCACCCATGCAGATGGTGCTAGAGGCATTCATTAGTTCATTAAGTCATTTGTCTGTCTGTCTGTTTTTGTCATTGGCCAGCAAACTATTTTTGAAAAGTATTGATGTAAAACGTGGCATAATTAATAAATAATTCAATGAATTAATTTTTCGCTTGTTACTGATAAATACATGTATGTAGGGTAATATTCTCAAATTATATACAAAGTTAACAAAAAATCAAGTTGTATGAAGAAAAAAAAAGATTTAAGAATACACTGATCTTTAAAAAATCTCTAATTACGACATTTTCCTGAGATATAATCTACTATTCTACGATATATGATACATAATAAACTCTATTCTAATATCCCTTGTACCTATGAAACTTCGCCTTATCTTCAACACATTGAATACCTTAGATAACTTTGGCTAGAGTCGATGGAATTTGTTTAAACATCAAAATCAATTTGATTTTGGAGAATCTGGCATTTACAGGAAAGATAGAAGGAGAAGGTTAGAGGAAGAAGAAGCATACTATGGTTGGATATTGTGCATATAGATGGCTTTAGGATAGAGGAGTAAAGGACCAGGGAATGGAGCTCCTAGCAAGGGCTTTAGGAATATAAAGTTGTGGAATTGCATGATCGCCACAGTCGACAGATATGGTACAGAGAGATAGAGAGAGAGATCAAACTAAAAATCATAATAATATGGGTTGTTTACCCAGGGTGGCCTTAACAATATTAAAACTGTTCCCCCCCCCTCCCCCTGAGGGCCCTGCATTTATAATTACCACAAGATGAACAATGGTATATTCATGTCTTGCATGCAGGTAATCCAACACAAGCTTGCAGAGCTAAAGACTCTGCTTTGTGTGGGTAGGAGCTTTGTAGATAACTGCTTGGAGTTGGGCCTCAACGGAAAGTTAGACACCTACACTGCTTCCATGGCAAAACTCTGGTGAGGATACTAGAATTCAAGAAAGATATTTCGTACTTATTTACCTAGCTTTGTCCATGGGCCATATAGGAAAATGTTGTTATAATTATTGTTACTTTATTTGTTAAATCAACATATAATAACATAACATGCATGATATTCGACAGGAACTGAACAAGTGAGTCATTGTTGCCCTCAGATACTGAGCTCATATGTAGTAATAAGGATCTTTGGAAACTCATACTTATGGAAAGATAATGTCATGAATTTAGAATTACCGGTATGACCTTTGTTTCCAAATAATGAAATGGGTTTGAATGTGCTTTTCAGGCTTTAAGAAAATGATAAGTTTGTCCTTTGTATCAGTGGCGTAATGAGCAAAAACGTTTGGGGGGGCTGACAAAAAAAAAATCCGAATCACCCCACTCTAACATGCAGGCCCCGCTGCATTACGTTTCTCAAAGTGGGGCACTGGCGTACTGGTGGGGGGGGGGGGGCTAGGGGGGGTGCCAGCCCCCCCAAATAAAATTGAACCATGACTTATTTTCACAATTAATGTATAAATGTTCGTGATATCACATGATTTTCAACAAAATGCTATAGTTTCTCCATTATTTCTTGCAAACTGACCCATTCCCAAATAGACAGGAAGAGCGTATGTTTTTTGTAGTCACTAAGGGCCTTATAGTGGCCACTAACAGTAACACTAATTCCTTTCCAGAAGCTACTGTGCAAAGCACTGTCGGGAGATAACATGCTACCCACCACTCGGGCTGAGCATGCACAAATTTGCGAACGAGCGTTCCATACTTACATCATGTAACACTGCACATATACCGTTAATGGGCCCAGTGGGGGAAATTGAATTCAGACAAGATTAAGAGTAGAGAACGGTACAACGAATCGTCTTCTTTCTCTAATAATTTAATGAAACGGCAAAGCTTCCGCGCTTCGCGCGGGAGGGGGGTGGGGGGAACTAATTTCAGACTAGGATTAAGAGTCGAGAACGGTACAACGAATCGTCTTAATCTTTCTCCAATAATTAATGAAACGTGAAATTGATTTCAGACAAGGATTAAGAGTAATAATTAAATGAAACGTCAAAGCTTTGGCGTGGGAGGGGGGAACTGAATTTAGACAAAGACACAATAAAACGATTCGTCTTCTTTCTCTAATAATTTAATGAAACTTGAAAGCTTCCGCGCTTAGCGCGGAAGGGGGGGGGGACTGAATTCAGACAAGTATTAAGAGTCGGGACCGGTACAATTAATCGTCTTCTTTCTCTGATAATTAAATGAAACGTCATAGCTTCCGCGCTTCGCGCGGGAGGGGCGAAACAAGAATTAAGAATCGAGAACATTACAACAGATCGCCTTCTTTCTCTAATAGTTTAATGAAGTGTCAAGGCTTCCGCGCTTCGCGCGGGAGGGGGGAAACTGAATTCAGACAAGAACACGATTCAACGAATCGTCTTCTTTCTCTAATAACTTAATAAAACGTGAGAGCTTCAGCGCTTCGCGCGGGACGAGCGGAAATGAATTCAGACAAGGATTAAGAGTAATAATGAATTGAAACGTCAAAGCTTCCGCGCTTAGCGCGGGAGGGGGGGGGGGACTGAATTCAGACAAGGATGAAGACTCAGGACCGGTACAATGAATCGTCTTCTTTCTCTAATAATTAAATTAAACGTCATGCATAGCTTCCGCGCTTTGCGCGGGAGGGGCGAAACAAGCTTTAAGAGTCGAGAACAGTACAACGGATCGTCTTCTTTCTCTAATAATTTAATGAAGTGTCAAAGCTTCCGCGCTTCGCGCGGGAGGGGAAAACTGAAAAATAACTTAGTTCCTGGCCCCGGGTTTAAAGGCTTAAATTTGTAGACGTTTGGACATTGGCATTTTTATATTTGTCGGTAATAATATTGGTGGCTCGTTTTGTCGTTAATCGGCGGCCTCTACACCCCCCCCCCTCCCCCACTGAAAAAGATCTAGCGACTCCCCTGATAACGACACAGTTTATACACTCGAGATAATTTTTGCAAGTACTACTGGTGAAGTACCGGACCACCGTCTCTGTGCATTGTGCGGCATCAAAGCATAATTTATACAACGTCTCACGACGTGACAGATCACTTTTCTCTAACTTCTAACTAATCGGAGGGCCTCTTTTTTCTATGAAGTGTCGGTAGATATTATTGCGCCAAATGTGGTTCTCAAATTGCAAAAGATTCCTACTCTTGGAAGGGGTAGGAGAAAGCAATTTTACGACATATATGCCTGAAAAATGCGTCTAATTTGGTTCTAAAATTGCAAATGCTTCTTACACTGGGAGGGGGCCAGAACCCCCTCCCAGACCCACCCCCTGCTTGGTCGCTCCGCTCCCTCGTCGTTAAAGCCTCGTTCGGTTGCTTCATCATTTTACATATATTTCACCCCATGCCATTTTGTGCCCCCCCCCCCGGTAAGAAATTCCTGGATCCGCCACTGATGCCCATACCCCTTGAGCTTCGGGGGGCTTCGCCCCTTGAACCCCACCGGGGCTTTGCCCCTAGACCCCACTTTGAGAAACGTAATGCAGCGGGGCCTGCATGTTAGAGTGGGGTGATTCGGATTTTTTTTTTGTCAGCCCCCCCAAACGTTTTTGCTCATTACGCCACTGCAGTGCATGCTCAGCCCGAGTGGTGGGTAGCATGTTATCTCCCGACAGTGCTTTGCACAGTAGCTTCTGGAAAGGAATTAGTGTTACTGTTAGTGGCCACTATAAGGCCCTTAGTGACTATAAAAAACATACGCTCTTCCTGGCTATTTGGGAATGGGTCAGTTTGCAAGAAATAATGGAGAAACTATAGCATTTTGTTGAAAATCATGTGATATCACGAACATTTATACATTAATTGTGAAAATAAGTCATGGTTCAATTTTATTTGGGGGGGCTGGCGCCCCCCCTAGCCCCCCCACCAGTACGCCAGTGCTTTGTATAAATGTTTGAAACGTTGAATGATTAAACAAATATTATAAACTGCAATAGGGATAAACGTTTCTAGTCTTTGTTTAGAAATGATAATCAGATGACTTTCATGAACAAAAATACAGAAAATACATAATTGCAGGATTTGCAGCATTTGTAGGCCTTTATAAAATATTTCATTTTATACACCCTCTACGATGAGTATGAACATTGTTGTTTGCACCAATGAATGTCTTTAATCCTGATTGAAATGTATATCAATTGCAACTTATGAATTTTGTTAATTTCTAATATAGAAGCATTGCTGTATATAAGTACTACGGATACTGAGTATAAAAGCACACAATTAATGTATTATTTCATCGTAGTCATTATTATATTTATTATCATTGTTCCATCTTCAATTTATTTCAGGACCTCTGATGCTGCCAACAAAGTAGCGACAGAATGCCTTCAGCTCCACGGGGGATGGGGTTACATGTGGGAGTACCCCATCGCTAGGGCATTCTGCGACACCAGGGTTAACTCCATCTATGCTGGTAGCAATGAGATCATGAAGGAACTCATCTACCGACCCATTGTAGCTTCCCGATAACTCATTCACTTTGTGAAAGTACGAGTTCTGTCGATTTGAAATCCAAAATAATGAAAGTGGCAAATTAATATATGTGCCTGGATGTTTCAAGGAGCGTGATTGTTCATGGGTGCAGCCTGTTATTCTGAAGTTTGTTTTTGATGATTCATGTGATATGAACTTGCATGCTTCAGGATAACGTAACATTCCAATTACAATTACATATGTTTAGATTGTCAAAGCTGTTTCATATGTTCAGATTAACCCCAGTATTGCCACCCATGTTTAGACACATCTATGAAGAGTAACATTTTGTGGGACAAGCTTTAAATCTTAGTGGGTTTCTGCATGTTTCTATTTAATTCACAGAGAACATGTCACAATGAAAGTGTTAACAATTTCAAGAAGATTGTCCAAAGAGATTCTGCACGATACAAAATCAATATTTAGGCAGCGTTGATCCCCATGCAGGGGGAATGAAGGTGCTAATTAATTATTTTGCATTTAAAATTGATGTGAGATTTGGAAGTAGGAACATATGAAATATTGAGCAAACAGCCTATGAAATTACTTTTTTTTTCTTACAATATTTGCATGAGAAATTCAGTACTATAGGCTACTAGTTCTATGTTACCACTACCTCAAGTGTTATCGATAGTTTTAATCTTGTAGCAGAAGTTGATTAAAAGTCGGTTATTCTATTTCTTAAGAATCTAGTAATGTTGACTGGGGGCTGGTGTTAATCATATAGGATAATATATATGATTTCGTTTGGTTGGTTGGTTGGTTGGTTCTTCGTTTAGATGGCGCTCTTCAATCTCAAAGATTATTTGCGCCAGTCAATTTCGTGTATAGCTTTGGCGTGGGCTTCGGAAATCAAGCCCACGAGCGACTTTCCTTGGTGAAATGAAATTAATAGTGATATGGTTTAAAAAAAAAAAATAAAAAAAAAAAAAAAAAAAAAAAAAAAAAAAAAAAAGAAAAAAAGCTGCAATATTAAAATTGCATAAAATGCACATAAAAGGCGAGATGGGAGTTAGTTGAAATTGTTCATGGAAAAACCGCAAATACTTCATTTTATATATTATTACAGGATCGACTTAAGTTAAGGGGATCCCTGATAGCTTTAAAAGCTATCTAAAACGATTAGTATCGTATATGTAACCCAATAATTCACGAGTAAAAATTGGGTTAGACATCAATAATTGTTTCAGATTGGGGTTGTTCAATTTAATCCTTTCTTTTAAGAGACGTCTATCTTTGTCGTATTTTGTACAATAGAAAATAAAATGTTTAATTGTTTCATCTTCTTGACAAACTTCACAAAGACCAGTATCGTGTTGGTTAATTTGAAAAAGGTAATAATTTAAACTACAGTTACCTACTCTTAGTTGTTGTATCAAGCATTCTTCTCTGCGAGATAGGCCTTGTCTATGTATGGGCTTTGAAACGTCGCTATGCAAAGCATATAAAAATCTACCGTGTTCTGCATTGTCCCATTCTGCTTGCCATAATTTGTTATAATGGATCAAACGAGAGGCTGCCAATTCACTTCTTGTATTTGGTATAACTATGTCTATACACCTTTTCATGGCTCCTTTTTTGGCAGCCCGATCTACGATCTCATTGCCCCTAATATCGCAATGTGACGGAATCCATTCAAAAGCAACACAAACATCCTTAAACTGCAAAATATTAATTATGGATAAAATTTCATTTACAATAGCACATCTAATAAAGTATGAATCGATCATTTGTAAAGCTGACAAAGCGTCGCTAAAAATTACCACCGAAGAGGATTCAATAAATGTATTAATCCACTCTAGTGCCATTAGTATGGCCACTAGTTCTGCTCTCATAATACAGACATGGGATAATCTAAAAAATTTCACCACATTATAATGAGATACATAAAATGCGGCTCCTGTCTTTCCATCCTCGAGTTTAGAACCATCTGTATATATATGTAAAAACCCATTCCATGAATTTCCAATGCTATCTAGAACAATCGATTTTATTTCAAATGGAGGCATTTCCTTTTTTTGCACTTTGCCATGGTGTTCGAAAGACACTTGTGGTCGTGCTAACCGCCATTCTGGGATTTTCGGCAATAAGTTGGTTTGCCCTTCCACCACTACTTCGTCTCTAAAGGATCGCAGTTTAAAAGGTCCTTCTCCTATCTTCCATTCTAAGTTATTTAAATCATAGTCATCACCCAATACTTCTTTTGTTGGGTGGTTTAAAGTACTAGACAGTAAATAAACTCGAAAGTTATCATTTAACAACCTTCTACGATATCTCAGAGGCAGCTCCCCGGTCAAAACTTGTAAAGCCTCCAAGGACACATTGTGTATTGTGCCTGTAATAATTTTTAAGGCTCTGTATTGGATAGAGTCAAGTTTTTTTGTTAAAGATATACAAGCAGAATCATACATTTCACTCCCATAGTCCAAAATGGATAGGATAAGTCCTTTATAAATCATCATCAAAATCTCATACTTACTTCCCCAGGGGGTGCCGGAGACACAACGTAGCAAGTTTATTCTTTTCTTACATTTATCAATGATAGAATCTATATGGACAGACCAAGTTAATTGGGAGTCAAACCTCACACCAAGGAACTTATACTGCTCGCATATAGGCAGATTATGTCCTTTTATTTGTAGAAGAATATCTTTCTTTTGTTTGTTGGTAAAGACTAATACTGCAGATTTGGTAGGGGAAATGTTTAACTTCCACGTCCAACACCATATCTCAAGCTCATGCAGGGCCTCTTGTAATTTCCTGCGGGCCAGCTCTAAATCCTTATTTGAACACCAGATTGCAATGTCATCAGCATAGCAAGATAATTTAACATCACTTACATTTATCTTGAGATCATTTAACATTAAAGTAAATAATAAAGGACTTAATGAACTTCCTTGCGGGATTCCATTTTCTAACGTGTAGTGGCGAGACATATAGTTATTTATCCTCACATTAGAAATCCTACTCAATAGAAATGCTTTTATAAAAAGTAACATTTTTCCACCAATGCCTAAGATAGATAATTTTCTTAGTAGACCTGTTTTCCATAGCGAATCATATGCTTTTTCTAAATCAAGAAAGACCGCTACGGTATATTTTTTACTTTTCAAGGATATATGTATGTCCGTCTCCAATCTCACTAAGTGATCTTTGACATTCCTATATTTGCGGAAGCCAGATTGAATAGGATTTAATAGTCTGTTTTTTTCTAGAAACCACGTCAGGCGATTTTTTATCATTTTTTCCATAATTTTAGAGAATGTTGATATCAACGAAATCGGCCTATAAGAGGTCACTTGAGTCGGATCTTTTCCGGATTTCAAGATTGGTATTTGAATAACCTCATACCACTGATGTGGAAAAAGTGAGATTTTCCAAATGTCATTATACAAGTTTAATAAATACATGAGTGCCTTGTTCGGCAAATTCTTAATCATAATTAAATAAATATCATCCTTACCGGATGAGGAGTTTTTCATCTCCTTTAAAACATTCCCCATTTCACTCATGTTAAAGTCATCATTGATACAATCATCATCATTTGTTGAAGAATTATTGTACAAGATATTTTCGTTTTCATTTTTAGTTACGGAAAGTGATTCATCAACCGATTTAAAATAGGTTGCCATTGCATTTGCTTTTTCCTCAGATTCTTTCAAGATATTTCCGTCTACAAATAGATTGTGAAAGATGTGCTTGTTCATTGTACTGTCCCGCATTCTTTTAACCTGTTCCCAGACTTTCCCAATGTCTGTAAATCTATTCATTCTACGGCAGTACTCTAACCAATAATCATATTGAGCTCTCCTGATTACCTTCTGAGCGACAGCTTTCTTCTTTAAGTATTTCTTAACATCATTTAGATCATAATACCTTCTTAACCTGTTTTTTAGACGATTTCTCTCTTGCACCGCCTTCTTGCAGGCATTGTTCCACCAGGGATTTACTTTTCTTCTCTTGGCAATCTGCACACGCGGAATGCACTTGTTCGACGTTTCCTTGATCACCTTAACAATCACATTGTATCTGCCTTGAATGTTTAGTTCTGCACCAAGATTTTCATATCCTTCTTTTCTCAATGCCTCTTCAATTTCTTCTCTATACTCTTCCCAATTAACCTTTCTAAAAGACCATCTCTGTCCCATATTCTCACCCCCTGGTCTATTGTACACATGTTTAAAATTTAAGCAAACCAGATTATGATCACTGCCAAAATTATTGGATAGTACTTTCCACTCTGTATTACGTGCTAATTCTTTCGATACTAAGGACAAATCCAGATTTGAGTATGTACCATAATATGGGTCTAACCTTGTAGGAGATCCATCATTTAATAAAACCAAATCATTATTTTCTATAAAAGACTCCACAGTTCTACCGTTTGTGTCTAATTTGTTGCTCCCCCATAGAGGATTGTGACTATTAAAGTCGCCTAGAATCAAATACTTCCCCGGCATGTTTCTTATCATGTTATTTAGATCTATCAGTTCAATCTTTTTACACGGATTATAATAGTTGAAGATTGAGATAACTCCGTTTTTACAAAAAATATCAACTTTTTGGTATTCGGCGTTCCTGGGTGTATCCATCGCCTGAAAAGTGATGTCGTTTTTTAAATACATCACCAAACCACCTCTTCTGCCGTCCGGCCTGTTTTTACAAACACAAACGTAATTGGGTATAGACAAAACATTAAAATCGTTAAACCAAGTTTCTTGGATGCACATTATATCTGGGTGAATACCTAACAAATTGTTATCAATAAGGGAAGATAAAAAGTTTGCGCCATGCGCCGTCAAGCCTTGTGCGTTCCATTGTACAATCAATAGGTCTGATATGGACTTATTAGTCATATGAGGCGACTTTTTACCATTTCCATGGTAATGTCTACCTTCAAAATTTCTTTGCCTGCTCTAACTACCGCTTCCAAGAAATTATCATCATTACTGGACTGAGGCAACTGTCGTACCACAAACAGAATAAACATAATCAAATCAATAGATGTCATATTTACTGGAGTTTGGGTTGCAGTTTCCTTCTTTGTTTTTCGTACTGGAATTGGGATCTGGGAATGAGATCTGGGTATTGCCCTGTCCCTTTCTTCCTGTCCCTTTCTTTCTCGTACTGTGTGTGGGGTATGGGCCTGAGGGTTCGGATTGGCTCTCTGAGGATTCGGATTGGCTCTCTGAGGATTATTTGGCCTTGATTCTGTGTTATGTTTTTTGGCAGGTTTGTTTAGATTTGCACTACCCATGTCTTTCTGATTATCCATGTCAGTAACGGCATTTTCATGTATCTGTGCACGATGGGCCTTGGCCGCTTGGGCATAAGTGATGTTTTCCTGTAATTTTATTTTTTGAATTTGCTTCGCCTCTGCATAAAATTTACAACCTTGGTAAGCTGCAGAGTGGTTTTCACCACATCTGAGGCATTTAGGGTTCTCCTTATTAGGGCAATCTTCGAACTCATGTTCTCCCCCGCATCTAACACATCGGATATTGCCTTTACAAGTTTGCCTAATGTGTCCGAATAACTGACATTTATGGCATCGCGGCACAGGAGGGATATAGTCATCCACTTGCTTTACCTCATACAGAAAATGTATGGACTCGGGTAAGTTTTTACCCTTGAAAGTGAGGAGAACGGAAGGGGTTGCTACCATTTCTCCTTTGATCTTCTTCATAAATCTTTTAGCGTTCACTACATTCTGTTCTTTCAAAACTTCCTCTATTTCCTCGTTACTGATTTGGGGATCAATCTTGTGAATAACTCCTTTAGTGGTTGATTGGCTCCCATCGTATCGTGTAACTTTCACATTAATGCCCGCCAACTGGGTTAATTCCAACAGTTTGGGTATTTGGTTTTCGCTCTCACATCTCACAATCAACATGTTTCTTTCTTTTACCATATCTTTTACTCTGCCTACAAGATCATGAATTTGTTTTACAACCTTCACGGGGTTGGCTCTGCACACATTCTTATTCTCCAATCCAGTTTGATAGTGTGGGAAAAGGGACGCTAGAGGGCGATGATGATGTGCATTTTTTTAAAGCATTAGGGGATCCTTTTATTTAAAGGCCAGTAAGTCTATTTAACCACACCATTTATTTTTACAACCCATTGCATAGTAACGGCATATAATAACCTCATGACCATAATGCTGGAAATGCAATAATGAAGTTCTTTTGCAAACAAGAATAAAAACTGAATTTTTAAAATCTACTGAACATAAAATGAGTTAACAATTTTTAGGATGAAGCATGTAAGGAAAAGACTAACAATATTGCTATTAATTTGTACAACTATTGTGTAAAACACGAAGAACATAATCAACAACAAAATATTGTACATCACAATATAGCAAATAGCTTGCTATAGAGAACACTTTTGATGTTTTATTCAGTAAATTGCTTTTAGGATGATCTTTATTAAATAGGCCTGCCGTTTGAAGTCAACCATTTTTAATGCCATGTGAATAGACTCTTGAACTGAAATAATCATCATTTTGCCATTATATTGTTCTTTAAAATATGTGTGTACAGAAATCAGATTGTTATGAATATATGATTGAAAATAAATTGTGTGAAAAGTCATTTAGTATTCCTAATACCTGCTATATTTTGTGTCTATTTTCCCGTAATTATGCATTTTGAATTTTATTATAAACAAGAGCAATAAATATCATAAGAAGAAATCAATACTTTACATTATACCTGTATAAGGGTACTCCCAGGGGATTTCTTTTTCTGTTTCAAAAGGCCTGTTGTATAAGAAATTGATTTGAAAGTTAATTCTTGCCAATAATTGTTATTTAGCAGACACAATACTGCCATGTTCTCTCTCTGTCTGTCTCTCCTCTCTCTCCTCTCTCTCTCCCTCTCTCTCTCTCTCTCCTCTCTCTCTCTCTCTCTCTCTCTCTCTCTCTCTCTCTCTCTATGTCTGTATATCTGTCTGTCTCTCTCTCTCTCTCTGTTTCTCTCTCCCTCCCTCTCTTTCTTCTCTGTCTCTTTCTTTCTGTTTGTCTTTTCTTCTTTGTGTATCGTGTATGTCTTCCGATTATGTACAAAATAATCTTGAAATGAATATAGAATTATGTCATAAAAGTACCCTTGTGTCATGTATATTGTCATTTCTTCGAGTGGTATTATTGGTGATCATTTTGACTGCTAAATATTGTGCCCTAAGATAAACATGTCTATAGCCATATGCATTATGATTGATACAGCCTAATATGAGATAGTAAGTTTGCACGTACCTGTACTTTTGCAATTTGGGTGTCTAATTCTTGAACGAATTCAGTTCTCAGAAACAAATTCTTGTTTATTTCTTAGAAAGTTTTAATTAGAAGTGGATTTTTCATCACATTTTTTAAAATTTAGCACTCAAGGAGGTCTCTATTTGAGCTTGCAGGCAATACCTACAGCTTGGAAATTGTGTAAGTTATTGTTTTGTTGTAGGTATTCACATGCAAATTTAAGCTGCTCTGTGCGTGACTCTATTATGTCTGCCTTCCTGGGTGACATAATTATAAAACCTTTAATAATTATATGCATTGAGTCTTCGTGGGAAACCCTTCATCTTTCTTCTGCTTTTCTTTGTATGAGCGTATATGCGTGAACGTGCATACATATATTTTGAAATTGACACGAGAAAGCAAAGTGAAATTCTGACAGTGGGGGTGGGCAGGGGTGCAAAGGACACACTTTACAATAATATACAATTTGACGGATCCAGGAGGGACGGCTTGGCTGTGGGGGTTGGATGAAGAGAGCCTTTATTTTGAAAGAGAGTTTTAATTAAGGATGGCAAAAAATGTATAAGGCTTTTCCCGTTCCCTCTGTTATTTTAATTCCATTTCCAGAAACCTTCACTTATAAATTCGAGGGCCTTCCGCTTTGTCAGAATCCCGGACCTTCTTCTTTAATTCGGCGAAAATTGACAAAAATGTCAGGTTTCTAATTCATCAGCCTCATCAAGCTATGAGAATGATTTTTGAAAGTGTACCGGCCATCGAGACATTTGTAATAGGAGCAGTCAAATATAATCTGGCACTTTAGATCAATGTAAACTAGACAAAGTTTATGCGGTCGTATGTCTGGTCGAAGTTAGACTGTGTAGACAAAAATAATAGCAGTTTGGGATTAATCATTGATAAGGATTCTGAAGAAAGGTGATATACTGCCATCTACGTTTTAAACTGTAAAACCATTTTCATACACATGTATTTGGAATTATGCACCCCGTATGCACCCAATTCAGAATGATATATGCATAATTATATAGTCATTTTAATGATAATTTTCACCAGAATTGCGACTCTTTGAAGGATCGTATATATATAGCGCATAAGATACCTCTCTGACAGTATTTATTTTTGTAGTTAATCTTATTTTAGACGGATAACAAGATGTCTAAGATTCTTAACGACTTGCCAGTATATCACAATTCAGTGTATACAGATATTAGCCTCTTTGTGTATTTTTTAAAACATTATTTGATTTTTCAATGAATGGTGGTTGGACTCCGTCGTTAAACTCACAGCAAATTTTATAATTGGAATTGTCTAATATAGTGTGCAGACCTTGGGAGAATCAAGTAAATCAACCATAATAGGCATTATATATTTTGTTCAAGTTCTCCAACAAGTTTAAATTTTACCGGAATATAACGGTATTATAGAGCAATTATATACCCGAAACTATCTAACATGATTTATGGGGTACATGATCTGTCCCTATGACCATCCATTAAAAATCTGAAATTCAGGCTCATGATTAGATTCAGCCGCCAAACAGTTTCTCTTTCAAGGTACTATGTCCCATTTGCAGGGCCAACAATTGAAAAGGTTAAATTCCAACGGCATTTGAAAGATAATATTAATTTAGAACTTCCCTCAAAAACGAGAGGGCTAGAAAATGTCTTTTAGTGGGAAAAATAACGAGCATTAGTTGTCGAATCGACTTTAGTGATTGCAATCCATTTAGTCTGATTTTAAGACCCTTGTACCGAATGGTCGTACGTTTTGTGCTGCGCAAAGATTCAATCAGTTTAATTTTGGCCATTACAAGAAGTGGGTTATTAATGTAGACAAAATATACTCATGTACCTTTACAGCTCACGTTATGTATCTTATTACCAAAGAAAAAGGTCAGTCCGCCACTCAATAGTGTCTGACAGTGAAGTCTAGAAAGCAAATGGGTTTCCTTGCATAATAACAGGACACTAATAACGTTTAAATTTCACAGATAGGATATACGTGACATATTCATAATTCCTGCAAAGTTCTACAAAATGTGATATTGGCTGAAAATGGGACATAGTAGACGATAAATAATAATCAACATACGAGACACTGTACACACAATAGAACAATAGTTACTATGCCATTGAATTGGCAAGGATGCGGTTTCGAATGACGTCATGGAGAGTCCAAAGTGCAATGTTCATGAAAGCAAATCTAGAAATATTTTCAGAGAAAATTATATAGAGTAATATTTTTTCTCTTTTCCTCATAATTTATCATACTTCTTTTTTGTAATTCCTCCATATTTCGATATTTGTTTACCTAGATTTTATTATAGTGTTTTTTTCTTCCTTTCAATTTTTAGAATGCATGGGCTTTTTGCTTCAATATTTAAATCTACGCCTTCCTTTTCCTCGAGCTTCTTTTTCTTTATTTTTCCTCTTTCTCTTTCTCCTGTTCTCCTTCTTCTTTTACTTCTTCTTCTTTTTTCACCTTCTTCTTCTTCTTAATATTCTTCGTTATATTACCATCATTATAATTATTGTTGTTGTTGTGATTATTATAACTGTCTCCTGTTCTTCTTCTTTTTCTTCTCCTCCTCCTCCTCCTCCTCGTCCTCGTTCTTCTATTTAGGCCTAGGCCTACTCATCTTATTCTTGAGGGCTAACTATCTTTTTCCCTGATTATACCTACATAATTATCTTTTCTATTTCCGGCTTCCTACTATTTTGGAATTTACGTTCGAAATTGCAAAGTGCATGGGATATGAAACGAGAATCTTCTTGATAAGGACGATGTGTGTGTGTGTGGAGGGGGAATGGAGGGGGGGGGGGGGGGGGTCGTGGAGTGTCGGTTGGCCTGCAGCAGGGGAAGGGGTGGTAATTGTCAGGAAAGATAATATATAAAAAAATCAATATTGGTATTTCGTTCTAATAAATCGTTCAACCTTGAGTTTTTGCTGGTACTGATAAACATAATTATAGTAAAACGTATTCTTTCTTCTTCGAACCTGACGTGCCTGAAGTAACTATATCACCGCGATGAAGCACTAAATTATTGACAACTCACGCGTGCAAGTTCAGGGCACAAAGGGTCCGTCAATAAAGGCAACGTGGGGGAGAGGACATAGATACAACTATTAAGTTTAGGTGTATGATCGTTGGATATAGTAGGCTGTGGATTGGAAGCCAGATTTATCTCGATAATTCACTGTATATAGGCCCTATGAAAGGAAGCAATACAAAAATTATGAATAATATTTGGAGTGCCCCGTGCATCATCGAGTAGAGGAATCTGGACGTCGAGCTGCTAAGAAAGGCCAGCAATAAAATGCCTGAGATTGTACTTCTATCTTACTATGTTACTACTATACTACTACTATTAAGGATAATTAGTAATAATAATAATGATAATAATTCTACTACTACTTCTTTCTTCTTTTTCTTCTTCTTCTTCTTCTTCTCTCTTGTATTTGGAATGACGTATATGCACCCCCGGTATGTACCCAATTCAGAATATTATGCATAATTATATAATATATTATTTATTAATTTATTTATTCAGTTTTATTTAAAAACAGGGTAGTCTTTTCAGTGCCAGAGGCCTGCTTTACAAAAGAGCCCTGTACATACAAAAATTCACAAAAAAATAGAATACATTGTAGAAAACAAAGACATTATATAAACAACATACCATAAGAGATTGAGAGAAAAAATATTATAATTATATACCAGTAGTAATCGCTTTTTCACTCAGCGCCTCGATCGTTTTATTATTAATAAGATGTCTCTCATCAATAATTATACAGTCGATTGGTAACGGTGACGTAATAACGTCGTCACTAATTAGGCATCACACTGTCGAGAGGAAGTTTCTTATGCATGCAGGGTCCACTACTCCACTTAATATAACAACTTGATATACGGTACTGGTATTGTTACATACAGTATGGTGACGGTATGCACTTTTAGTTCATCACGTACATGTCCAAAGGAGTGACATCTTCAAAATGTGTACCTCACTCCTTATAATTTCATTATACCAAAAACGTTGCATCTAGCAATTTTAATCTACAATTTCGAGAATGCTGTCACTCCTCGACCTATGGGCCATTTAAAACTTGATGTTGGTCTATGACACTATAATTGCTGATAAGTTTTGAACGGAACACATTAATGTACTCCCATGCAGTTTTAAAGTTATTTTAAACCAATATCATAGGCCTCTACAATACAATTATGCTTGGTTATAGTTTATAGTCCCTTTCGTTGACAATAATGGCTTGCTTTAAGTCTGGAATAACTATTATTAGACATAACTTCCCTCAAGGGCGTAGCCAGGATTTGGGATTTTGGGGATGTGTTTTTGTTGCCCAATTCGTGAGAAAATATTTAGCGGCGAATAAGCGGGAGGGGGGTGGGGGTGGGAGTAAGCACTAATTTATTTTTGTTAGCTCAACGGGGGGGGGGGGGGGGTTGAAAAATCCTTTTTTTTTTACCTCCTCAACATCATCCACCCCCCCCCCCAAGTTGAGCACAAAAACAACATTTTTTTTTACTTCTTTGTTTTTGCCAGGGGGGGGGGGGGAGGGCATAGATAAAACACAGATAAAGGGTGTCTCTTAAATTCTAAAACACCCCCTTTTGCCGAGGGGGTGTTTAAACACCCCCCCCCCCCACCTCGATACGCCAATGACTTCCCTACAGATACAGCCTTCCTGCTCAAAAGGCAACGAGAGAAAAGTAGTATTTTACAATAATAGGCTACTACCACAAACTGGCACTTATACTTTCTGAATGGATATATTTTATACAGGATATAAATTTGCAACATCACGATGCCTACACGCTCCGTCAGGTTCTTTTTGATCTCGAGGTGTGACGCAATCATTATTTTTTGTTCACACGATTGTTTGCTCTGCCCCTGGGTTGTTAATCAATAAACCTTTTGTAAATTATATACATTGAGTGACCCCACCGGGACTGTACGTACGTTCAGTTCCTATCGTTTTCCAGACTGAAGGCCCATCATTACAACGATTAACTCGTACCTCTTTATAGTAATTTCTATATTAAAATAAAAACTATAAAAAACTCTAGCTTCGATGTAGACTCTCCTCACATTTTGCACTCCTTTCTTGCAATTAAATTATCTATTCATTTGCGATTTCTTCCACTTTCCCTGTTCTTTTTGGCTCTCTTCCCTCTATACATCCTCCCTTTGTCTGTCTCTGTCACTGTCTGTCTCTCTCACCCCTACCCATGGATTCTCCACTCTATTCTCACTTTCTTGATTGTATTTTTAAAAATAAATAACTCAACGTACATGTGCATTTGCATGGTATTAATTCACTTTTACCGACTTTTATTTAAAATGTTGATTATTTTACACTCCATTCGTTTCACTTTTTGATCAGGTTGGTACTCTTTCAAGAACAAAAAAACATTACAAACAACAATAAATCAAACAAAACACAAACAAACACACAGACAATATAAAGAACAAGCAACGAAAAAAACAAAAAACACCAACCAAACAAACTAAAACTCAATTATAGAGCCCGGCCTATTAAAATACATACAGAACTCAACGTTTATATTTGTTATCATTTTCTTATTCATTTATTTATTATCTTTATTAATTTATTTATTTATGTTTGTATTCATGATGATGTTTATTTATATATTTATTTATTTATTTATCTAAGTAGGCTGATTCAATAATATAAAACAATATCATTGACTATAATAGCTTACATGCATGGTTTCACTTTCATTTTGTGCCTTCTTCTCACTGGAAGACACATTTTATGCAAACCATGCGTATGACGATTTTGATTATTGTTTCACTCACCGCTGGTTACGTCAAACTCGTGTTCTATAGTTCCTTGAAAACTGTATGCATGTGCATGTCCCCATAGACTAATATTAATGACTGAGACAGTGGCGGATCCAGGAGGGCCAGGGCCCCCTCCCCCTGGGAAAAAACAAGTAACTGAACACGTTAATTTAACCTTTATTTGTAAAAAGAAAAGAAAAAGAAGACGCCCCCCCCCCCCTCTCCTGGTGCTCAAGGGGGGGGGGGGGGGAGGGTGTTCGATTTTCCAATTTTCGGGGGCAAAAAAAAATAGTGCTCCTTCCCCACCCCCCCCCCCCCCCGCGCTTTT